>OX451741.1:1436513439-1437713439 GCA_948472305.1 Vicia faba | reverse complement strand
AATTCTTCACTTTATTCAGCCATACCAAAAAAAATTTATCTTCGCATTAGCCCGACATACCTATTCTAACGAAATCCCCAGTTAGGGAAGCCGAAAACGACATAACAAGATTGATACGGTTATGACATCGTAGACTTCCTATTTACGCGATCCGTTTCAATAACCATTATACCGACATCTAGAGTTTTTAGTTCTTCAGTAACCCCTAGTAGTTTATACTAGCAGTCAACACCGTCTTGACACAAACCACGTGGAGAATCGATGAATATAAGTGTTTGATGCCTGATCATTAAAATATCCTTCCTATCTCGCTGATAAAAGAAAAGAAATTTTGTGCACCAAAATATACGGTCACATATAAGAGTTGAGAAAATAACGAAGGAATCCAGTGTAGGTTGGTTCAGAGGTATCTGGTTCTGAACTCGGTAGGGCGTGCTATGGCTCGATCCCCCACAACCTCTAACTTGGATAACATATGTAGGGTTGCCACATTCATGCACCAAATCCCGTGCTAAAAGGATCAAAGTCACTAACCGGTTACTCCACTACGTGCGTGCTAAGACAAAGGGCTTAATGTGATTGCGCCAGAACAAAACCGGGTGAAATAGATACGAGGAACTCTGGGAAGAATTATAACGGAACTGTTGGATAGCTCGTTTGAAATGGAAGCCTACGACTAAGCTTATTGCTTGTGTCATAACCAGTATCTTTAGTGTTTCACTCAAGTATCAGCCGAACCGACGAGGATTTCCCGAAATTACTTTAAAAATCCAAGGTATGTCATGCTTATGCGCTTGACAAAACTTGTCCGACCTTTCGAATGACTATTTGCTTGAGGACAAGCAAAGGTTTAAGTATGGGGGAATTTGATAACGAGAAAACGTATCATATAATTACTATGCTTTTTACCGATTTTATATTACATTAAGTCGTCTAACCCCCGATTATTCCGAGTTTATTTGTCTTTTTACAGGTATAACATTTGTCAACTCAAACCAATGAAAAAGGACTACATGAAGAAGGCTATACAATAAACAAAGAGAAAAAGAACTAAAACTGCAAAGTTTGGAATTTTGGAGGAGTGACGGTCATCACACCCTTGTGACGGGCGTAACGCCCCCCAACTTGGAACAACGCTCGTCACACATCACTGACGAGCGTAATGCGCTATTTAAGTGCGTTACGACCGTCACCCACCTGTGACGACCGTCACGCGCGTGAAGATGGACGTTGTAAATGGGTCGAGACGTGGGCAACGCAAGGGCAGACTTGTTCTCCTATTTTCCCTCCACTCAGTAACCATGCTCCCTATATTTCCTCCACTCAACCTTTTCTCAAGACACTTTCAACTGCTATTTCCTCTGCTATATATATGTGTGGTAGTGCAAAGCTGCAGGGGTCGAAGGAATTTTCCCAGAACAAATTTATTACTTTTGCAATTATTTTATCTCCTTGTTTTAGAGCATTTTTTCACATACTGTAGTTCCTACTTCCAGTATTATTTCAAGCTTTAGTTTTAGGTGTTAATTCTTCATTCAAGAATTAACACAATTTATTTACTTCAATCAAGCTGCAAGGAATATTGTAACACTTCAAGATTACCATAGCAACTTTAATTCCAGGTTTTTATTGCAATTAATATTTATTCATTTTTTGTATTATGCCAATTATCTTTATGAATTATATTTTGTATTGCATTATTGTTAAATCTATTATGTCCGGCTAAATTATTCGTACCTGTATGTGACTCTTAAGAACCGAAAGAATTCGGTGATACCTTGGCCAAAAATATTTATTTATAAAACAATTTCTGGTTTCCAATTTCCATGCTTAATTTAACTACCCTTGTCACGAGAGTGAGAGGTTAATTAACACGATTTTGCCACGAGAGTGGGAAATTAATTAAGGCAAGAACCTGCATGCGAGAGCTGGGGTTCAACCCAGATAGTGGTAACGAAACATTAATTTTTAAATACACGAGAGTGTTTTAATAAATTAATTAAACTCAAATTGTCTTCAAAAAGTGTTATTAAATTTAAAGTGCATCCACTAGGTTTAGTAGCATAACTTATTTCATGAACACGAGAATGTATGTCTCAGGTTTTTAAACAATTAGTTTTTACCGAAATACTTTATAGGCCAAGCGATTCACCGAATTCCCGAAGTCCAACTATCACATACCGGTATAATTATTACTATTATTTCTAATTAAACTGTTTCCCCCCTAAAATCGAATATTCATCGCTTAGTTAAACAAACTGTAACATTAGATCGTATGCGATTGATCCTCAGTCTCTGTGGGTTCGATAATCTTTTAAAACTAGAACGAATAAACTGTATACTTGCAGTTAGTATCCCGATAGACTCATAAAGTCCCGATCACACACACCCCATTGAGTTTTCTAAAACAGTTAAATATAGGATTAAAGGTCTTCCCTCGACGGGTGATAATAATACAGGAGGCTCTTGTAAGTATTCCTTGATTTTGTCAAAAGCAACTTGGCATTCACCATTCCATTTGACTACTTGATCTTTCTTCAAGAGCTTGAAGATTGGCTCACAAGTAGCTGTCAGGTGAGAAATGAACCTGGCGATGTAATTCAAACGTCCCAAGAATCCTCTGACTTCCTTCTCAGCATGAGGAGATGGAATTTCTTGTATCGCTTTAACCTTGGCAGGATCAACCTCGATACCTTTGTTGCTGATGACAAAGCCTAGGAGCTTACCAAACCGGACTCCGAACATGCACTTGTTTAGATTCAATCTCAATTTGTACTTCTTCAGCCTCTCAAATAGTTTCTGTAAGTGATCAAGGTGCTCTTCTTCCATTTGCTATCTGGCTATCATATCGTCAACGTAGACCTCTATCTCATGATGTATCATGTCATGAAATAAGGCTACCATGGCGCGTTGATGGGTTGCCCCAGCATTCTTCAATCCGAACGGCATGACCTTATAGCAGAAAGTGCCCCACTATGTAACAAAGGTTGTTTTCTCCATATCCTCAGGCGCCATTTTGATTTGGTTGTAGCCTGAGAAACCGTCCATGAAGGAAAACACTTTTTGTTGTACCGTATTGTCAACTAGAATATCGATGTGAGGGAGTGGGAAATCATCTTTGGGGCTTTCCCTATTCAAATATCTGTAGTCCACACACATTCACACTTTACCGTCTTTCTTGGGCACAGGAACAACATTGGCCACCCATTGGGGATAAGAGGTGATAGCCAAAAATCTAGCATTGAATTGCTTCATGACTTCTGCCTTGATCTTTTCTGACATATCAGGCCTCATGCGGCGAACATTTTTCTTTACTGGAGGACAATCTTCCCTCGTAGGCAGACGATGTACCACAATGTCTGTATCCAGTCCCGGCATGTCTTTGTACGACCAGGAAAAGACTTCAACATAATCGTGGAGCAACTGAATCAGACGCTCTTTGACATTAGGTTCCAAATTGGCACCCACCTTGACCTCCTTTTTATCCTCCTCAGTACCTAAGTTAACTGTTTCAACCGGCTCTTCGTGTGGCTGAATGGTTCTTTCTTCTTGTTGCAACAACCTGGCCAACGCTCCTGGCACCTCACAATCTTCCTCACTTTCGTTGTCGGCTTGGTAGATCGGATTTTCAAAGTCACAATTGGCCATAGCAGAACTGTTACCCATGGGATCCTGAGTGGGTGTAGATCTGCATTTTAATATGTGAGTGTGTGTAAGAGTATAACTACTTTTGAAAGAAAATGAAATGTAAGGAAGAAAGATAAATAACACAAAATTTGATGCAAAAACATCCATGATTCATTAATGACATATGAGAATGAAGTGACAACCCTCACAAATGGACCGTTGTGCCTCGGGTAAGACACAAGGTTTTAAAAGTCTGAATTGTTTAAATATTACAAGCCTGAAAGCATCAAAAGACAAATACTCTTGAATAAAAGTAATAGGAATGAAATCTTTGGCCTCCCAATTGTTGAGCCCTCCGCCGGTGGTTGGGAAAATCCATTCGTCCATATCACAACTACCATCACTGTCTTCTACTACATTGACTCCTTGATTGTTGATACGCAGAGGTGGTCCCCCAGTGCGAGAACGTCGAACAGCTCTTTGGGCCTCTGAAGTGAACCCCAACCCAAATTTGTCGGACTTGTAGGGAATATCCGGAAGCTGACCCTAGATAGTATATCCTCCTTCTTCAACTACTGCTCGAGCATCTTTCAAAGAGGCCATCTTTAGTGGAGGTATGGTAATCTTTGGGACCTTTGGAGTAGACTTGGTTGCCGCGACTGTTGCTGAAACCTCCTCAAAGTTCTGACAAGGAGTCTCGATGAATTCACCATCCATTTCAACATACCTGAAAGAGTTCAGATGGCTAACCATGTACTCTTCCTCTCTGAACTGTGAAAATCTTTCCTTTGATCGGGTATTTTAGCATTTGGTGTAGGGTTGAAGTGATGGCACCAACACCATGGATCCAGGGTCGACCCAATAGACAAGAGTACGAAGGGAAGATGTCCATCACATAGAAAGTTGAGTCAAAAGTCTGAGTCCCAATTTTTATGGGGATACTAACTTCTCCGTGCACTGTCCTCTTGGAGCCATCAAAGGCCCTTACTATGATGTTGCTAGGTTTCAAGATGAGTCCCTCGCAATCCAGTCGGTCGAGAGCATTTTTGGGAAAAACATTCAATGACGAGCCGGTATCCACCAAAACATGGGCAAGTGTGGTGCTCCTGTATTCAATGGAAATATGCAAGGCACCATTGTGCTTCCTTCCCTTAGAGGTTAAATCAGCGTCGGAAAAGCTCAATCTGTTATCAGCAGTTAGACTGGCCACACAGTTTTCAAATTGGTCGATGGAGGTCTCTTAGGGAACGTGGGCGGTCTTAAGAAACTTTACCAAGGCTTTAGCGTGGGTCTCAGAACACAAAAGTAAGGACACCAATGATATCTTCGAGGGGGTCTGCCCCAACTGTTCGACAATGTTGTAGTCACTTTTCTTGATTATCTTCAGTATTTCTTCTATCTCTTTTCTAGAAGCTTCAAGGATGATCTCGGGATGTTCTCTTGCTTGGGCAAGCTCAATCAAAGCCTTTTTGCCCGTTGTATCAGTAGCAGGGATAACAGTATGAGTATTGTTGGGAGTGCCGGTAGGAGTGGTAGTAGGAATGATCACAGGAGTAGCAACAGTCTTTGGAGAAATCTCAGGTGAGAAGACTCTTCCACTTCTTGTTATTTTGTTGGTCCTAGTGATGTTACCAATATCGGGATCAATATCTCTCGCAACTTCATCTTTGACAGTCAACTGATCTTGCTTGACACCATAGTAATAAACATCAGCCTCATAACTCCAGGGAACAGCTTTGTCTGAAGAGTATGATATCGGTCTTGGCATAGTGATGATTAAAGGTGCGGATCTTGGGACAGATGTAACCCTGACGGGTCTTTTGGTGGAGACCCTGGGAGGATTATCAGAAATGGTGATTATCGAAACATATTGATAAGAACTTTTGATAAGGGGTAGCTTTTCAAATAGGATTTCTTTTCTAGTCATTAGGCGCTGGATGCCTATCTTTAGTAACAAACAACTGTTCGGTAGAGACTTGCACAAGTGACAATTTTCATCGCAACCCGGAAAGAGACTGGCTTGAAGTAGATTCTGTTTAATGGTCAACAAAGGAGTAATTAAGTCATTCACGGAGGAGACAAAACGATCATCATCAATGGCATTGATACCTTGGCCGTGTCTGGGAATTGGTGCCGTTATTACATTAAGCGTTTCTGGGAGATCAAACTCAATATCTTTTGCATCGATAAGGTCTTGCACCTTATTCTTTAAGGCCCAACAGTCATTTGTACCATGCCCCGGGCTTTCAGAATGGTAGGCACATCGAGCGTTCGGGTTATAGCAAGGAGAAGCAGTATTGGGGTTCTTGGGAGCTTCTTTTAAAGTTGTCAGATTGGTCCTCAAAAGGTGTAGCAAAATTTGAGACATGGTCATGTTGATCCGGGTAAACCGTCTCATGGGCGCTTCTGGTTTGTGCTGATAATTTCTCTGCTGATTTGGCACAGGGTTAGAAATCATGAAAGCCCCTACCGCTGGCCGACGGTCAGTTTTGTTTTGATTCCTATAGTCATATGCAGCATTGACCTCTTTCTTTCCAACAAAAGGCTTCTTCATCACACTCGAGGATGCATCTCTTTGAATTTTGCTGCTTTTATACCTGCCTCGACCCGCTCACCAGTCATGATTAATTCAGTAAACCCAGCTGAGGAACTCCCAATTAGGTGATTGAAAAATGGTCCTAACAAGGTGCCTAGGAACATATCCACTAATTCTCTGTCGGATAGAGCGGGCTGGACCCTGCCTGCGAGATCCCTCCACTTTTGAGCATAGGTTTTGAAACCTTCACCTGTTCCCATAGACATTCTTTGCAATTGCGTCCTAGTCGGAGCCAAATCAGCATTGTACTGATATTGTTTGTAGAAAGCGGCGGACAACTCTTCCCAATTGTGAACATTGGTCCCTTCCAATTGATATAACCAATCCAACTGCGCCCCAGATAAGCTCTCTTAGAAGAAATGCACCCATAGGTTCTTGTCAGCCGTGTGGGGTTGAATCTTTCTGACGTATGACCTTAGATGTAGTTTTGGGCAGGAGACACCGTCGTATTTGGCTAAAGTGGGGACCTTGAATTTTTGTGGGATGACAACCCCTGAAATGAATCCTAATTCTTCAAAATCCAAACCGGGCACCCTCTAAATCTCCATAGCATTCAAACGATCCTCTAGCTGTTTGTATTTATCATCAGCAGGAGGATATTGTTCTTCAGAGTAATCAGGCTCTTCCTCTTCCTCGGATGTTAGGTCGTTGTTCACTTCTTGGGTCTGATTATCTCCTTTTCCTGATGATGTCTCAAATTCCAAAGTACGTCTGGCTTGTCCTTTAAACCTCCTCCCCATGATCACAACACCGGTTGATTTCTTCGTTTTCTTCTTCTTCTCTTTGGCCAGCAGAGTCTTCAACTCCTCTTGTCCTTTTGTCAGAGCCAAGAGCATTTGTTGAAACTGGGCGTTCTGCGCCTGAAGATCTTTCACAGTCTGCTCAACATCCATCTTACTGAAATAAACAGTAGAAGGATAAGGTGACCTGTTATGAGAAACATGTATGATGTTATGATGAATGAAGATGCAATATGGCAATGATTTCAAGGAAATTTAGAGATTTAAATTTGTTCAAACCAAAAAAGAACACACGTTATATTAATAAAACCAAGTTTGAATACATCACGCCTCCTTGGGCTTACAATGAAAGAAACAAAATACAGCAAAGCTCCTAAGACAAAAAGACCGAACGCATCCTCTTTGGAGAAATGTAGGCATTCATGTTTTTCTCTTCATGAAGCAGCTTGGTAAGTTCCAGAACCTTCTTCTCACTGGCATAAAATTGGGCTTCAAAGGTGTCTCGCTCTTCCTTCAACTGAACCCAAGCTTTTTGAAAATCTTCGAGAGAGGTAGGCATGTCAGGATGAAGAACGGGGTATGGGACGTCTCCTTCAATAACAGGCTCAATGATGACAGGAAGGATGGAAGGTTAGGCATCAAGAGACTCTGGGCACGAGCCCGTACCCACCTAAGGTAAGGCTCGAGAGGGATAGAGTTTTATGTTCCAAAGTCCTACTGTCCACCTTGTTCACCATTCCCCAAGCACGTGTAAACCTCTGGCGGTAACCTTGGTCTTCTTTATCATATTCGAACACCAGACCTTGGATGAGCATCTCGTGAGGGTCGTCTCTCCAGGCATACCCAAACTGTCGAAGAGCTAAGCATGGGTTGTAGGTGATACCTCCCCTAATACCAAGCATAGGTACGTTAGGGAACTCCCCACAGTGGTCAATGATAGAGACATCTCCCAAGGATCTCGAACACCAACAGATATCAGAGTGGGTGAGAGACATCATCTTTTGACACCAAGTCAGTCTTTTCTCGTTCTTCAATGCTGACTGAGGCAGGTGTGAAGTGAACCACTTAGCGAGTAGGGAGATAGAACATAAAAGAGTACCTCTTTTCTTCATGGTGCGGGTATGAAGGAAATGCAAGATGTCTCCTAGTAAGGTAGGTATAGGATTGCGAGAGAGAAAGACTTTGATGGCGTTAACATCTATGAATTGGTCCGAATTGGGAAACAGAACCAAACCATAAATGAGAAGAGCTATGACGTCTTCGAAAGCTTGGAAATCCATGTCATCCCAGAATGTACGAGCTTTTTCCAATAGAAACTTAGCTAGAAATCCTTTAACCCCGCTTCTTGTTTCCCAATTGGCTATGACGTCGGCCCTCTTCACATGTAAAGCTTCGGCGATGACATCAGGTTTTGGAATCCCTTCTAGACCGATGAACGGTATCTGATCAAGCACGGGCACCCCTAAGAGTAGAGAGAACTCTTCCAATGTAGGTACCAACTGATATTCCGGGAACGTGAAACAATGATGTATGGGATCAAAGAATTGGAATAGTACACACATCATCTCTTCTTGGAAGTTGGATGTAGTCAAGCTGAGGAGTCGATCATATTTCTTGGTAAAAGGAGAATCCTCGGGCACTCTTGAGGCTAGCTCTTGAAGTTGAGGATGTGATTTTACAAAGCTGATTCGGATGGTGTTTCTTCAGAGAGAATTCATGTCCTACAAAACAAAAACAAAGATAAATTTCTAAATCCTTGAAATGGTTAGTGAGCATGCGTATGATGTTCATGATGTTTATGATTTTTATGTACAAGTAAACATATACACACACAACAAACAAGTCCCTATGTTTTAGGCTTGCATGAGTTTTGTAGGTAAGTACCCTCTTGAAGTCTAGTTGGCTCAACTTGTCCTAGAAATAGTGATCGAGTTCAAAAGGATATCAATATCACCGACCTTTCTCTTAGGTAGTGTCTCAGCACAACAATCTTTTCTTGCGGCCGAGATATCCCAAAAGTCTAGCCTCAATGAGTGTAGTATCGAGTATCAACCAATTTTCAGCTCTATACAGAAATCAGTTATCTCACTACGTCCTAATGGCCAAGTTTGTTCAATTAGGGTTCTAAAGTCAATTAATGCTTCATGACGCCACTTAGCGGCCCCGTACTCTCCTCGATTCACCACGAGGTATACCGGTACCCACAAATGCGTCACACTAACATAGTCATTGTTTCAACTGTATCGGTCTATGTCGTACAGTTTCCACAATCTATTGCTATTTACCTAAAAAGGTGTCCCAGATCCGGGTGGAGGATCAAAGCAAGCCCAATACAAAAAACTAAATATAAAGCAGACAAATCAAATAATGAAAGCAAGTAAAGGTGATCTAACCCTAAGGTAACCCCACTTTTAGAATTTTCCTCAGCAGAGTCGCCAGTTCTGTGATACGATGGGAGAACCGACTTTTTTGTTTTGTGTTTGTGTTTGAAAATGTTGCGGTTTAGCAAGAATCGCCACCTACTTTTCTTTTATCTAAAAGGAAAGGTAAAAAAGCACAAGAAATACCTTTCGAGATTATTTCTCGGGTTCGGGGGGTAGATTATGAAAAGGGAAGGTATTAGCACCCTTTTCATCCATGGTTTTCCATGGGCTCTTAGTTACTCGCTTAGATCACTTTCTTTTGTTTTGACTGTGTGATACAGTGGCAAAACCGACTGTTTTGAAAATGTTGGTTTGCGTTTTGTGTTTTGTATTCGCAAAATTTTGCGGTAAGCAAGAGTCGCCACCGACTTTTATTTTATCCAACCGGAAAGGAAAAAAGTACAGAAAAATCCTCTTTCGAGATATTCTGAGTACGGGGGGTAGATTATAGAAAGGGAAGGTATTAGCATCCTTTCTATCCATGGTTTTCCATGGGCTCTTAGGTACTTGTTCATCTTGAAATTGCTTGTGTGTGCTTGTTTTGAAAATTTTTGTTTTACTTCGTTTTAACCCTTGTTTCTGTCCTCAAGAGTGTTACGAAGTGTTTTTGAAAACTTTGTTTGAAAAAAAGTGTAAGTGTGAAAAAGTTTGTTTTGAGCAAGTACCTACTAGCATCTACCTACTCGGAAAAAGATCGTTTCTGTTCTTATTTCCTTTAGACAGTGCTATCCCACTATTGAGAAATAGGTAGCATCGTCGTTGGAATTGTAAGGGTCAATTCGAAAGGGACGTACGATTACTAAAGCAATGTTAGGACGTCTTAGTAATAAACCTAGAGTCTTAAGATTATATTCGAGGCAACATTTTCGAGGCAACATTTTCGAACGGGACTTTTGATCTTTGTTAGACAGGAGGGCAACCACTAAAACACCCTATACTTAATGATCATTTACCGAAGGCAACCGAAGTGAGAGTATACCCTAAGAGTGCGCATGTGCGAGTGATTTGATTTCAGTTATTATCTTTGCACATTAGGGTTTTCTAACCATTTTAAATTACCATGCAATCTTGTCATACAATCCTATTAACATACATCTAAACAGTTAGTATTTATGGAAGTTAAAATGCAAGAAAATAAAACCTACGTTATTACAAGGCTTCGGGGTAGGGATTAATTACATAGCCAAAAAACCCGTAAAATGACAAATAAAAGAAAATCCTAGATTAAACTATTACATACCGTGAGCAGTTACATTGAAATTGCAAAAATGATAAGCGCGCGCGATGAATCGAAAATGAGAGATTTACGGTTTTGACCCCAACTACCTAATTGTAATTTAAAAGAAAATTTATTTTTTGTGGTTTTTGTGCTATTTGAGAAAATAAAGTTTAATTGAATAAAAATAACCTAATTACTAATTAATTTAAATTAAGAAAAAAATAATAAGTTTACCTATTTTTTGTATTTTTTTTTTATTTTGAGAAAGAAATAAATATTAAATCACAAGCTAACCCTAATTTTTTTCTAATTGATTTTAATTATACAAAAAGTTAGAATTACCCTAAATTAAATTTAAACTAATATTAAATTAAACTTGATAAAATAAAAAAACCTAATTCTAAATTTGTGAAACTTGATTTTATGATTTTTTTGGAAAAAAAGAAATTAATTTTGTTAAGAAATAATTAAAAAAAAATAAATTAAATAAAAGGAAAAAAAAGAAAAGAGAAAGAATGGGCCTGGTATTAGCAAAAGGAGGGGGTGTTATTTGCAAATCTGAGCCCAATAATTCCTGGCCCTATTGACTTTTCCAATCCCATGCATACGCTTGACATATGCCCATGGTGGACCTTCATTGGGAAGGCCTTAGATCTGGCTTGTTGGTGGTTTGGATGATCAGACCTGGAGAGTGCATATGGACCCCTTGCCATGTAACGCGCTGGATTACCCTGAAAATATTGAGAAAATAAAATGCACATGTCTGGGATCGAACCCAGGACGTGTGCATCAAAGACCAACAGCCTTGCCATCTACGTTGGCTTGTTTAGTTGTACAAATAATAACAAACAATTATTATATAATATAAACAAAAAGCTAATCTCAAAAACGCGCGAAATTCAAACTGGCCATTCACCACCTGCCACGCCATCATCTTCTTTGTTGCCTCCGTAGTTTTAGATCAAAGACTTTTACCTACGGACACTGAGCGTAGGTATAACCCTGTGCATTTCCAAAATCTCATACAAGCATGATAAATGGAAACCAATGGTACCAATCAACTCGTTGCAACCTCACGAGCATCATGGTACCATTATTAATGGCTAATTGTTCCTGTATGAAAAATTCCTAAAAGAAAAGCACAAACCCTAGCCATGGCATCTTGGTATACAGTCAATAAAAATGCAATTAAATACAACCATTAGCTTGCAAACATCACAAGGTTTAAGAATATGCCAATCAATCATGTTAAAGATGCCAGAATTAAGATATTCGAATTCAAGAAAAGTGATAAATCGTATGAACCTTACAGCGTGATTCTGAGTGTCGGGAAGCTTACTAGCGATTGAATCTTGGTCCAGGGATGTCCAGCAAACGATTGGGATGACTAGAATTCCTTGAAGTGATCTGAAACATGGAAATTGGTCTGCAACTTTCTTCTTGAATTTTTGAAACTTGTTTTCTCTCTTGCACGCCTTCAGCCTCTTGTTTTTTGGTCTGCACTTGTTCCTTGTGTATCTAAGAATGTATTAGGGTTGCAATTTGTTTCAAATCTTCTCCAATTATGAATATTGATTCATCATTTGATCCTTGTGCAAAATCTTTCCAAATCAAGCAAATCCAATCTTTTCCTATCCATTTTGCACCTTGCACGATTTGATCTTGTTTCCAACTGTGTAATGGACCTAATCATGCACAAAATCTCAAGATTTAATTAGCTTTTGATATTTTCATTATTTTATTTTGATTTTATTTGATTTAAATGAAATAAAATCAAAATAAATGACAAAAATAAAAGAATGACAAGTGGAAGGGCTCATGGGTCGTGGGTCACATTACAAACTCAATGCAAGCATAAAAAGTTGGGCCCATTTAGCCTAACATGTAATTTTGGACACATTTGACTTTTGGCAATTTTGCAAAAAGGGTCAACTTGGCCAATGCATAACTCTTTCAATTTTGACCCTAGAGAGATTTTCTTGAACTTTTTAGAAAGCTTAATATGTCCTCTAAGCAACCCTTTTGGTCTCATCTCAATTAAGTCTTCCATGTTCATGTATGAAGCTTTGACATAAAAGGTGTTTTTGTTTACTTTCCAAAATGACCTATAATGTCCAAATTCATATCTTCTTGTGAGTGCATATTTTGAACTTGGAAGATGAATATGAATTGTAGGGAATTACATCCTCTTCAAAATTAGATTTGGATGGGTCATTTTTAATAAAGTATGAGAAAGTTATGCTTGGTCAAAGTTGAGTTGACTTTTCCTACAAAACCCTAATTTAGCAACTTTTGGGTTTTGATGAATTGTGAGCAATCCTTGAATAATCATGATCAACCCTTGATCAAATGATGAATAACACTTCAAAATGATAATTTTGACCAAAAATCTTGAAGTTTGACTGTATGTGGGCCACAGTTGACTTTTTCCCTAGCACAGTCGATTTTTAGGCCTTTGAGCAATTGACTGAGCAAACTTCCTCTGCAAGGCTTGAAACTTGACATGGATTATCTTGATAACATATTAGGAAAATGGTGAGAATTTGGGATCATTTGGACTCAAACATCTTGATGCAAAATGAAACCCTAATTTGGGGTAGACTGCCTTAGGAGAGAGTTTGTCTGGTCAACTCTTGGACTTTCTTGAGCAATTTGAGAACCTCACTTGAAATGTATTGAGAAATATGGGAGGGAAAATTTTGGGGTACAACATCTGCCCCTGTTCAATCTTCTTAAACCTGAGGATGTAGATTGGCTTGTCTGCCTTTCGTGATCCGAGGGTGGAAGTTGATTGAACACTAAAGTGCCCAGAAATTTGCACTCGCATGAAGTGGTATTGGTCTTGCAATGTCGGGAATGGGCTTATAGATTCCATTTAGAAGTCAATGATGGAAGATGGGCTTTAAAGATGCAATCCAAAGAAGTGTCGATCGCATAAGAGATTCCTTTGCGAGAACCCGTATACCTGTTGTTGGGGAGGATTACGCTGGGGAATGATGGTCTCTGTCTTGAGAGAAGTAGAATTTTAGGAGCTTCAGTTATCCGTTACTCTATTGGGGAATCATCTCTTAGTAGAGGAGGTGAAAATGAACTGCTATTTGGTCGTGCTCTATGCTTTACAGTGATTTGCTTAGGAAAATAAGACCGACTGTTATCCGGTCGTGCTCTAGGTTTTACAGCGACTTACTAGGGAGATGAGATTAGGCTTGCTATCTGGTCATCTTCCAAGCTTTTCAATTTCTCAATTCTTATCTGGTCGTGCTCTAGGCTTCAGAAGGAATTAGATGGTTATCCGGTCACGTCCGGGCTTCGATTTAAATTTAAGGCATACTAACATCCGGTCGATTTCCGGGCTTCATAGTAATTGGCCGAGTAAACTACTATTTGGTCAAATTTCAAGATTCGCAATGCCTTATACTGTTATCTGGTTGTGTCCCAGGTTTCAGTGTCCTTTGCTACTATCTGGTCATGCGCTAGGCTTCACGGTGTCCTATACCACTGTCTGGTCGATTCCAGGCTTCATGGTATCTTGTACTGCTATCTGGTCGATTTCCAGGATTCACAATAACTTGCTGAGGGGTTAAGCTGTTTTCTGGTTGATTTCTAGGCTTTATAGCTTGTATTTAAGACATACTACTATCTGGTCGATTCCAGGCTTCATAGTATTTTGGATAAATCAAGATATTATCCGGTCGATTTCTGGGCTTCATAGCTTGAACTGGAATAGAAATCTTAGTATCGATTTGACTAAACCAGAGAAAACTTTCGAGAACTTGATTGCATCTTTCCCTGAAAGGTAAAGAGTTAGTCGTATGTAATGTCATGATGTATGAAATGTATTGAGTAATGATGTTCTCAAAATAAATGAGCTTGTGTCGTATTATGCATATATGCATGCCACAATGTATGGATATGCAATGTTCTTGTGATATTCTCCGGCTGGGGAGAATAAATCATGGGTTGCTGCTGGAGAGTATAAGGATGTGAGTTCTTCGTTCTCGTTGGGGATAGTGACCGAAGATGATTAACTGGAGACTTGCGTCTGTTTTGCTTGAGAATAATCTGCCGGGAGAGATTCTGTTTGAGAATAACCCTGTAGGAGAATGACTCTGCATGGAAGAGAGATACTCTGTTGGACGATCTGCTGATTTGGAGAAATAAACTCCACTGGTGGTGAACTCCTCTTGTTGGTGATAGATAAACTCTGCTTGGGAAGAATTTTGCCGACTCATTCGCGATTATGAACCTCGGCTGGGGAGAGCTAACAGCACTTTCTTTGGATACTTCCTACTCCGCGGGGAGCGTATGTACCTTTAGTCATATTCTCAAGTTGGCTCTATCCTTGTACCTGGTGGGTAGAGTAACTGTAAGGTTTGGACATTTCTTGTTTGCCCCTGTTCCTGGAATTACGAGTAATTGTCTTTTGTTTCTTGGGTAAGTATTTATAAGCAGCAATTATTCTCAAATGCATATATCAAAAATGTATCATTGGACGTTCTTGTAAAACAAAACAGAAAAAGAAAAACAATTTGGAATTTCTTGTGGAAACTAATTGTATTGATTTTTGAAGTTGGCCCGTAATAGGCGTTTTATACAAAGACGTTGGCGTCCTAGTAAGAGAACGCCGCTGAAGAATAGAAATTATATAATTTCTGTAAAAGAAAGGAAAACAGCTATGTGAAATAATCCCATCGGGTTCCAACTCTGCTATTGCCTTTATATCTTCAAGCGTCTCATCACTTTGCTACTTGGTCAAAGGTAGATCAGATTGATTGGCGCCGTCCGAGCTTGATAGTCGATACCGAAGTCTGGTTGCAAGATGATCAAATGAGACATAGTGTTACGCTTCAATCCCTAATTTTTTCCTGGACCGCCCTTTCGGGTTTTCAGTCCACCAGGATACCCTTTTTTTCCCAAGCCGCCTTTTCAGATTTTCGACTTGCCGGGTGTACAGTTTTTTTTCATTTTCATCGCTTACTTTTGCCCGAACCCTTTTGGTTCGCCAGGACGCTCTTATTTTTGCCTAGGCCAGTCAACCTAGTGGGTCTTTGATTATGCGTAGTATCTTTTCTCTATGTCTGCATTGACGGGGTGAGGAAGATCGTCACCATCCATGGTGGTTAGAATCATAGCTCCTCCCAAGAAAATGTTCTTAACCATAAATGGCCCTTCGTATATAAGGGTCCATTTTCCCCTGGGGTCACCTTGAGGTAGTATGATGCGTTTGATCACTAGATCCCCGACTTGATATTCTTAACGTCTGACTTTCTTGTTAAAAGCCTTAATCATTCGCTTTTGATACGTCTGACCATGACAAATAGCAGTAAGTCTCTTTTCATCGATTAAATTGAGCTGATCAAGCCGGGTCTAGATCCAGTCGTCCTCGTTCAAACCCGCATCCTTCATAATCCGAAGAGAGGGTATCTGGACTTCGATGGGTAGGACTTCCTCCATGCCATACACCAGAGAGTAGGGTGTTGCCCCTGTCGACGTCCGTGCTGAGGTGCGGTACCCATGAAGAGCGAATGGTAACATCTCGTGCCAGTCTTTGTATGTCATTGTCATCTTCTGTATAATCTTTTTGATGTTCTTGTTAGCTGCTTCAACAGCCCCATTCATGTTCGGCCGATAGGGAGAAGAGTTATGATGCTGTATCTTGAACTGTTTGTAGAGCTCGGTGATCATCGTATTGTTGATGTACCATTGTCTGTGATGATCCTCTCCGGTACACCGTATCGACAGATCAGATTGTGTTGGATAAACCGCACCATGACGTTCTTGGTTACTGTAGCAAAGGAAGCTGCCTCAACCCACTTTGTGAAATAATAAATTGCTACCAGAATGAAGCGATGCCCGTTAGACGCAGTAGGTCTGATATCGCCAATCATGTCGATGCCCCACATTGCAAAGGGCCAAGGAGCTGTCAGAACATTCAGAGGAACTGGGGGTACATGCACCTTATCAGCATAGACTTGGCACTTATGACAGGTTCGAGAATGCTGATAACAATCGGCTTCCATAGTGGACCAATAATATCCAGCCCGTAGGATCTTCTTTGCCATGGTATATCCACTGGAATGAGTTTTGAAGGTACCTTCATGGGGCTGTATGGCCCTTTCTTCCTGTAGTAACAGTCTAGCAAGTTCTCCAGGCACCTCACAACCATCCTCACCTTCGTCCTTGGCTTGGTTGATCATATTTTCGAAGTCATAACTGGCAGTAACATAGTTGTTATCAGTGGGATCTAGAGTGGATATGGATCTGCATTATGATATGTGAGTGTGTGTAAGAGAATAGCTATTTTAATAGAGTGAGAGACAGAAAAGAAAAACAAGGAGCGCAAAATTTTCAATGCAAGAAACGTCCAATGCTTTATTAATGATATATGAAAATGACAAATAATAAGCCCTCACAAGCAAGGCCAAAGTGCCTCGGGAAAGGCACCAGACCGTAAGGTTTTAAATTGTCTATTACAACTCTTAAAACAAAAGTCAATTATTATGGAATAAAATAAACAGGTATGAAGTCCTTCGTCATCCAGTTGTTCAATCCACCATTGGTTGTTGGGTAGATCCAGCTGTCGATATCTGAATTTTCTCACCATCTTCAATTGCATTAACTCCCTGGTTGTTGATGCACAGAGGAGGTCTTCCAATCCGTGTGCGCCTAAAATCCCTTTGAGCCCCTTCTTTAATTATAGTTGTGGCATCCTTGAGAGAAGCCATCTTCATCAGAGGTTTGTCGGTAGTAACTTCAGTTGACACCAAAGTCTGGGGGACCTATTCAAAGTTCTGACAAGGGGTTTCGATGAACTCCCCATCCATATCCATGTAGCGAAAGGAATTGAGATGACTCACCATATACTCCTCTTGACCTCGTACTGTGACAATCTTCCCTTTCACCGGATATTTCAACATTTGATGGAGCATGGAAGTCACTACATCAGCCTTATGAATCCAAGGACGACCCAACAAGCAAGAGTATGATGGTCTGATATCCATCACATAAAAGGTAGATGCAAAAGTCTGAGAGCCAACTTTAACAGGGATGTCCACCTCCCCGTGCACCATCCTTTTTGACCCGTCGAAAGCCCTGACCACAATATTGCTCGGCTTCAGAATCAAATCTTCACAATCTAGACGGTCTAATGCTTTCTTTGTCAGAACATTCAATGAGGACCTGGTATCCACCAGTACGTAGGCCATAGTAGTTCCTCTGCACTCGATCGAGATATGCAGAGCGTCATTATGATTTCTTCCTTTAATAGTCAGATCTGCATCTGAGAAACCCAACCCATTGTCGGCAGTTAAGCTAGCTACGCAATTTTTGAATTGATCGGCTGGAGTTTCCTGCGGCACATGCACAGTTTTGAGGAATGCAATTAAAGCCTTTGCATGGGCTTCAGAATATAACAATAAGGACAACATGGAAATTTTTGACGGGGTCTGCCCCAGCTGCTCGACTATGTTGTAGTCGCTCTTCTTGATAATCTTCAGAATTTCCTCTATCTCCTGCTTAGAGGTTTCTACAATGATCTTCTTAGGTGCCTCCGTCCGGGCAGACTCACCTATGATTTCTTTTCCCTGAGTCCTAGATGGCTCGGCGACAGGGGTGATAACTGGAATAGGAACTGGGATAGTAGCTGATGTACTAGCAGATGGAATGACAACAGGTTTGCGGACAGACGGGGGGGAAATCTCGGGAGAAAAGAGTCTTCCGCTTCTGGTGACCTTGCTAGCCCCGACAATATTGCTGACATCAACATCAGCTTCCTCACTTTTTAAGTCTTGTTTAACTCCATGTTAATACACATCAGCACCATAGTGCCAAGGGACAGCCTTATCCGAAGTGTATGGGATAGGACCAGGGACAGTAATTATTAATGGAGCAATTCTTGGGACGGGTGTAATCCTAACAGGCTTTCTCTAGGAAACCTTGGAAGGATTGGCGGAAAAGGTTATGATGGCAACATCTTGAATTGGAACCAATGGAATCAAAGTCTTTTCGAACATGATCTCTTTGTTTTCCATCAGGCGCTGAACACCTGATTTCAATAAGTGGCAACCAGCAGGCAACATTGAACACATGTGGCAACCTTCACCACAGCCTGGAAATAAACCGGCTAACAGCAAATTCTTCTTAACTATCATCAAAGGAGTAGAGATTTCTTCCATGGAGGTCACAAATAAATCATCGTCTACAGCATTTACTCCCTGACCATGTTTGGGCATGGGAGCAGTTATGACATTGGGCTTCTCCGGAGCGTCAAACTCAATCTCTTTGGCTTTGATCAAGTCTTGCACCTTGTTTTTCAAGGCCCGACAGTTGTTTGTATCATGACCTGGACTTTCGGAGTGATAGGCGCAGCGGGCATTCGGGTTATAGTGGGGAGATATGGTGTTGGGGTTCTTTGGGGCCTCCTTCAGAGTTACCATATTGGTCTTCAATAATTATGGTAGAATTTGAGTCAGGGTCATATTGAGCCGAGTGAACTGCCTCTGTGATCTTTCCAACCTTTGTTGATAGTTGCATTGTGGAGCAACTGTGGGTCTTGATATCACTACCGCATTTACTTCTTGACGGTGTTCAGGTCTGTTTTGGCCCCTCGGGCCGTAGATTGCACCAGCTTCTTTCTTACCGGTGAAAGGCTTCTTCATTGCACTCGATGAAGTATCCTTTTGTATCTTACCACTTCGGATACCAGCTTCCACTCTCTCTCCAGTCAAGATTAACTCAGTAAACCCATATGATGAACTGCCGATCAGATGATTGAAAAAAGGACCAGATAATGTCCCCAATAACATATCAACAGACTCTCGATCAGATAAAGGGGGTTCAACCCTGCCAGCCAAATCTCTCCACTTTTGAGCATAGTCCTTAAAACCTTCTGTTGTACCCCAAAATTTGCCCTCTCATTTATCAAGATTTGCCTCACAAGACTTCTTGGACTCAGCACAAGATTAGGGTTTGGTCAGCTCAAGACATCTCCTTACACTGATAACCTGAAATTAGGGTCTGAGTTTGCACAAGGATTTTTGGACCATCAATGCTTCATGTGAATTTCATATACCATCTTTGACCCCTAAGATTGCTCATGTTGAGTTTCAAGCCTTGAACCACATTTTTTACCAGTCAATTGGACAGTTGACCTAAAAATCAGCTGTATTGGGGAAAAAGTAAACTATGGCCAATTTACAGTTAAACTTCATAATTTTTTATCCACAACAACATTTTAGACTGCTATGTACCATTTGATCAAGTTTGGATCACAACTCCTCAAGAAATTTGATCAGATCATCAAAAGGGCAAAATGGTCAAAATTAGGGTTTTGACTGAGAAAGGGAAATTTCTGATATTTAACCTAGCCAATGACCAATTGGGTTCAAACATGATCTCAAGGACTCAATGGCGCCATCTTTACCTAATTGCATAGTTCAAAAGATCTCAAGTTCATTGGATTGACAGATGAATTTTCTAGTCAATTGATCAAAAGTCAATTGTATATTGAAAAGTCAAACTTTGACTTTTAGGTCAAAATCAAGTGCCAAAGGTCATAATTCATCAAGATATGTCAAAATATGAAACTTGTTGACCAAGAAACCTAAAATTGCAAATTAGGGTTTTAATTTGAAATTTTTCATAACTTAGAATTTTTCTAAGTATGAAAAATTTCTTATTTTTTCCCAACTTTTCTCAACTTTTTCACCATGATGAAATTTGATTTAAAGAAAACTTCCAACATGAAAGTTGTAGTCCTCCATGAAATATACAACTTTGGTCCAAAAAGTTTTCCCAAAAGATGCTTCGATCTCAAGTTATGAATTTGTGAATAGGGGTCTAAGAACTAAAAGACTTAGTGAAAATTTGCCCTAATTTAGGCAGGTTTTTGACCTAACTTCATGGAAATTTTTCACCTAGTTCCAAGAGGTATATCAAGTTGCATTTCAAAGATGGATTGTAGAGAATGTTAAAGCTTTCCAAAATGTCCAAGAACTCTCCAAGATCATTTGTGGTTAGGGAGAATCGAAGAAGAGAAATTGGCATTTTGTCACTTTTGTTCAAGCCATCTTCACAATGCATCAAGTTGCAAATCTGATCAAGCATGCTTGTACCTTGCATTACAGGTCCTAAACTCCTTCTACACTCCATAATTAAATGTTAACTCAATGGACAATGGCTTTATTTTGACCTTTGGAGCATTGTACAAGAGTTTAATCCATAAATGGCATAAAGGGCACATTGCCCTTTTCATAAAGCAAGCTTTTTGCAACTTTACTACCCTTGAGCCTTGGACCTGTTTCTTTGTCACAAGCAATGTCCACAGATGTCAAGCAAAGCATACCAACCCTCTGCAGCTAGCAAGCAAGCAAGTACAGGCCTTTGGCACAAGTCATTTCACTTTTCTTCAAAAGCAAGAAAAGTTGCAAAAGTCAAGGGAACTTGTACATCTGATAAAGGGTGGACTTGGCCTCATTTAAAACAACTTCACAAACTTATCTCAAGCTAGAACACGAAGGCTTATGATCTGAAACCCTCCAAAACCAAAAAACTCCATTTTTCTGCCCAAACTGCCAGTTTCTGCAAAACTCTTTCCATTTCATTTTTGGCTCGTGCGTTTCTTGATTCAACACTTTAAACACCTTTCATATATCATATCCAAACTATCCAAGCCCTTGTCCTGGTTCTGTAAGCCCTGCTTCAGACATCACCATTTTCATTTTTGAAGGTTGCAGCTTGACTTCTACAGGGAGTTTCAAGCATCCTCAAGGCAAGCTAGGCATTGGAAAAGCTTGAGGGAACTTCAAGGAAGCTCACACGATCCTCAGGCCTCACTCAAAGTCCCCACATTGCCATATCCAAATCCAGCTGAAGGAGGTATTTTTCAAAAATTTATCTCTTTATTTAGGCATCCTCAAGCCACGATTTATGAAGCAAAAATATAGTCTCTAACATGGTGAAGCTGTACATATGCATAGTTGTCATTTATATTAACTAAACTAAGAGAATTTGAATGTTGAACATGCTGAAAAGTTTAGGTCACGATTTAGGGCCATTAAAATTCTCCTTGATCTTTGAGAGTTAGGTCATGAATTTTATATCAATGGAATCGTGAGATTACAAGCTACATTTTTTATGTTATGGGTTTTCATTTTTATGCAAGCTATAGAAAGTTACAGAGTTGAGGCAAAACGCACGCGCAAATGGAAGCTGGAGAACAGGGATGAAGTGCCTGGGCCTGGCACGCCTTGGGCCGGCTTTTTTCTACTTTCCACACCCCCTGACTTGATATCCACACCCCATGCCTCATGTTTTTATATTTTGCATATTTTCTTATATTTTTTATGTTTATTGATTTTAATATTTTTTTCTGAACATTAAAAAATCATGAAAAATATTTTCTTTATTTTTTTCATTTTATTTTATTTTTTATCTTATTTTTTGCATAAAATATTGATTTATTATAATAAATAGAATCTATTTTCTTAAAATAAATAGTAAACACATTAAAAAAAATATTATACATTCTTATTTTATCATTTATACACATAAAATATTATTTTCATACATATTTTATTTTTTAATATTTGTTAATAATATTATTTATTATTTCTTGTACAAAAAAATGGATAAAATAAATAATAAAAAACATATATTTTCTTTAATCAAAAACTAGGGTTTTTCACCCTTTCAAAAAGTAACAATATTATTTTTCTTATTTTTAGGACTTAAATAATTTATTTTTCTCATACATAAAATAAATACAAAACATTTTGCATCAATACATTTTATTTGCATTTTTAATATTTGTATATTTATTTAATTTGTACATATTCAATTGGGTTGTAATAGTTTTTAGGGTTTTATTTTGTCCAAATATCCCCCATCCAAAAAATTGTATCCCCCCTCCCATAATAATTGTTGTAATAGCTTAGTTTTATTTTACACAATTTATCGCATTATATACATGTTTAGTAAAATTAGGGTTTGTATGATAAGACAAAATCAAACAAATAGACATGACCTAATACAAGACAAACAAATGCATGTAAAATGACAACACGTTGCACACAAGCACCCTTAGGGTTTCACCCACTTGGTTGCCAAAACAAAATGTCCATGGTGTGCATGCAAAGTATCTTTGCAAAACAATACAAAAATAAGATCATAGTCCCTCCATGACGCTATCAAAAGGTTGCCTAAACAAATGATCTTGGTCCCTCAAAAACATGCTAAAGATACTTGGCAACATTGCTATCATGGTCAAACGATGACCCACGCCCGTCCCGTTTAACATCCAAAGATAGGGTTGTTTACCAATTCAATGGTAAAACAACAATGTCAAAGGAATAAAAATGCATAGGAAAGACATTTGAGTAGGGTAGATAGTTCCTAGTTACTTGCTCTCTTCAAAACAATCCTTGCTATTTTCAAAACAAACACACACACACATTACAAAACATTTTTCAAACACCTTTCAAAACATTGAAATATTTTTCAAAAGACAAACATCTTTGTATACATTCTTACGAACGAGAATCATTACAAAGATTGCCAAAACGAATGGCCTCTTTTCAAAATACTTTCAAAACCATACCAAACACAAAGAACCATTTCAAACAATTGCAAAAGCAAAGCAAGTGATCTAAGAAAGTAACTAAGAGCCCATGGAAAACCATGGATGAAAAGGGTGCTAGCACCTTCCCTTTTCATAATCTATCCCCCGAACTCAAGAAAACATCTCAAAGGTCTTTCCTGTGCTTTTTTACCTTTCCTTTTGGATAAAATAAAAGTCGGTGGCGACTCTTGCTAAACCGCGACATTTGCGACGAAACGTAAAACCTCAAGTCAGTTCTCCCACCGTATCACAGAACTGGCGACTCTGCTGGGGATACTATAAAAGTTGGGTTACCTTAGGGTTTATATCACCCTTATTTGCTTAAAAATCTTGACTTGTTTTCTTTACACTTTGGTTCTATTGTTTGGGTTTGAATCCTCCACCTAGATTTGGGAAACATTATAGGTAAATAGTAATACATTGTGGAAACTGTGCGGGGTATACCGACACGGTCTAAGAAATAGCTATGTTAGTGTGACATATTTGTGGGTACCGGTATCCTTTGAATCAATCAAAGAGAATACGGGGCCGCTGAGTGATGTCATGAAGCACTAGCGAACTTCTAGAACCTTTACTTAGCCAACTTGGCCTTTTAGGATGTAGTGAGATGACCGGCTTTGGTGCAGTCTGAAGTTGGTAGATACTCGATACTACACTCATTGAGGGTTGGTTCCTTGTAATATTTCGGTCGCCAGTAAAGAGGCTGAATTGAAATAATGAACAAGGAAACAATCCAGTGATATTGAGCTCCTTAGAACCCGGTTACTATTTCTAGGACAGGTTGAGCCAACTAAACTTCAAGAGGGTACTTACCTATGAAACCCTATGCAAGCCTAAACTAGGAACTTGTGTGATTTGCTTGTACATATATACTTGTGCATAACATCATGGACGTCATTGACATCATGAAGCATCATATGCATCCACTAACCATTTCAAGGATTTTGGAATTTCATCTTTGTTCATGTTTTGTAGGTTATGGATTCACTTTGCAGGAATACTATCCAAGTCAACCTTGTAAGAATTCCTCCACAACTCAAGGAGCTAGCTTCAAGGATTCCTGAGAATTCTCCATTCACCGAGAGGCATGGTCGTCTACTCAACCTAGTCACTTCCAACATAGAGGAAGACATGATGAAAGTTCTTTTCCAGTTCTTTGACCCTTTGCATCACTGCTTCACATTTCCTGACTACCAGCTTGTGCCCACTTTGGAGGAATTTTCTCAACTCTTGAGGATTCCTATTCTCAATCAACTACCCTTCAACGGTACAGAAAGAGATCCAAATCCAGAAGAGATTGCTCAAGCCCTGCACTTGCACTCATCTGATGTCACAACCCATTGGGAAACTAGAAGTGGTGTCAAAGGCTTCTTGTCAAAAAATTTGTTTGAGAAGGCCCAAAGCTGCTGGAACTCCTTGGACTTACAAGCTTTTGAGGAGATTGTAGCTCTTCTCATCTATGGGATGGTCTTGTTCCCTAATCCTGATCAACTCTTAGATGTGAGTGCTGTCAAAATCTTCATGTCTCACAATCCGGTGCCTACATTGCTTAGGGATATCTTCACTCTTTTCACACTCGAACAATGAGGAAAAGAGGTGTTCTCATGTGTTGCACTCCTCTCCTGGCCAGATGGTTATTTCTCATCTTCCTTAATCAGTCTTGAAGAATGAGCAAGGTTTGAGGTGGTCACAAAGGTTGATGACTCTTGCACATTCAGATATTCATTGGTGTTCTCGATCCAAAGAGAATGTTATCATCGTCGACCGTTGTGAGGAATTCCATAATGTCCCTCTACTTGGCATTAGGGGAGGCATCACCTACAACCCCTGCTTGGGTCTAAGACAGTCTGGTTATGCCCGAAGGGATGGCCCACATGACATGCTGATTCGAGGCTTGGTTTTTGACTTCGACAATGACAATCAAGGACTTCGTCAAAGGTTCATCCGAGCTTGGAGGATACCCAACAAGGTAGGCAGTAAGACCTTGGGACACAAGAATTCCATCCCTCTTGAGCCTTACCTCAAGTGGGTACAAACCCGCGCCCAAAGTCTTATGATGCCTTACCCCTCCATTCTCCCTGTGATTATAGAGCCTGTTAAGGAAGGAGAGGTTCCATACACCCTCCTATATCCTGACATGCCAACATCACTCGAAGATCTACAAAGGAGTTGGATACAGCTCAAGGGAGAACGCGATACTTTTGAAGCCCAATTCTACGCAAGCGAGAAGAAGGTTTTAGAACTCACTCGGTTACTTCACGAAGAGCAGACTCTCAACACCTACATTGCACCAAAGAGGATGCGCAACGTCTTTTTACCTTAGAGTTTTGTATAATTTTGCCCAAGGGGTATTGATGTACTAACAATTCTATCTTATTAATATGACGTGTGTTTCTTTTTGTTTGAAACAAATTTGAATTTCTGAATCCTTGAAAGCATTGCATGAATACGTATCATTCATCATGTGCATAAGCAGGTCTTCACACCAAGTTTCCTCATCTCTCTGTTGTTTATTTCAGCAAGATGGATCTTGAACAAACGGTCAAAGACTTGCAAGCTCAGAATTCACAATTTCAACAGCAACTCTTGACCTTAGCCAAGGGGCAGGAGGAGCTCAAAACTCTGCAAGAGAAAGAGAAAAAGAAAAAGAAGAAGAAGCGAGTCGGTGTGGTTATCATGGGCAGATGGTTTGAAGGACAAGCCAGAAGGGCCTTGGAATTTCCATCAACCTCTGAGGAAGGGGAAAGAAAAGGTAAGGAGAATGTAGTGCCATCTGATTCTGAAGCAGAAGAAGAGGAAGATAAGGACTACTCATAACAACAATACCCTCCGACCGATGACAAATACAAAAACTTGGAAGAGCGTCTAGCTGCTATGGAAGTACAGAGAGTACCGGGTTGGACTTTGAGGAGTTAGGGCTGGTATCTGGAATAGTAATCCCATCAAAGTTTAAAGTGCCGCTATTCGCCAAGTATGATGGGGTGTCTTGTCCTAAAATGCACCTACGATCTTATGTCAGGAAAATTCAGCCACATTCTGCTGACAAAGATTTTTGGGTCCACTTTTTTCAGGACAGTTTGTCAGGAACGCAGCTTGATTGGTTCTACCAGTTGGAGAGGTCTGATGTCCATAATTGGGAAGACTTGGCAGCTGCCTTCTATAAACAGTATCAATACAATGCCGACTTGGCACCAACCCATGCTCAACTTTAGAGTATGGCGATGGTATCCAATGAGGGCTTCAAGGACTACGCCCAAAAGTGGAGGGATTTAGCCGGAAGGGTGCAACCACCTTTATCTGAAAGGGAGCTAGTGGACATGTTCTTGGGAACTCTGTCAGGTCCTTTCTTTAATCATCTGATTAGAAGTTCCTCTACAGGGTTTACAGAATTTATTTTGACTGGCGAGAGGATAGAAGCCAGTATAAGAAGCGGGAAAATTCAGAAGGATGCGTCTACCTCTACTGCTGCCAAGAAGCCCTTCACTGGAAAGAAGGAAGTGTTTGTTGTCTATGCTCAAAGGAATCAGGAAAGAACCGAACAACGACCAACTGTGGGGGCCGTTATGATTCAAAAGTCTGCATCAGACCAGCCAAGAAACAACTAGCCGAGAAATGATCAGCCGAGAAATAACCAGTAAAGGGTGGAAAGGCCTGTAAGGAAATTCACCAAGATAAACATGACTCCTACTCAAGTCCTGCCACATCTTCTGAAGTTGAACCTGGCCATGCTAAAGGAGGGCCCTAAAAATCCCAATACTACATCTCCCCACTACCATCTGAATGCCAGGTGCGCTTACCATTCTGAAAGTCCAGGGCACGACACCAACAACTGTTGGGCTCTGAAGAACGAGATTCAAGATCTGATCGATGCAAAGGAAGTTGAATTTGAAGCGCCGGAAAAACCGAATGTTATCTCCGCTCCAATTCCTAGGCATGGACACAATGCCAGTGCTGTTGAGGAAGACTTATTTGTTGACACCGTGGATGAATTGCTGACTCTGCTCTCGACCATCAAGTTGAATTTGTTAAAAGCTGGGGTGTTCCCAGGTTGTGACAAAGATTGTCGTATTTGCCTATCCTGATCATTTGACTGTCCTCTGTTGAAGAAAGGTATCCAACAACTGATTGATAACCAGGAAATCTTGTTTGAGAAAGCTCATATTTCACCCATTCCAGTTCCAGAAGTTTCAATAATAACCATATACGCCAATTCTTCCAGGGTTCCTAAATAACCCGTTAGGATTACATCTGCTCCAGTGACTACTCCGTTGAAGATAACAATGCTCGGGCCAGCCCCATACAAATCAGATAAAATGGTACCATGGAACTATGGTGGAGAAATCTACTACCATGGTGTCAAACAGATTGAACAGACTGCCGAAGACGAGAGCTCCGAAGAGGACAATTCTGACATCAGTAACATTGTCGGAACAAGCAAAATTACCCGCAGTGGGAGAATTTTCTCTCCAAAGATTTCCCCTCCAAAGGCAGTCTTTGGACCCGTGGATGTTCCGAAGATTACATTTGTACCAGTGATTGTACCTGCAAGTGTACCCATCAACAATGAAAATACAATTCCTATCCTTGTTTCCGCTACTGAGAATAAAGGAAAGAATGTTCAAGAGGAGCCTGTCTTGACGAAGGCTCAATCACTAGTTATTCCTGAGACATCCAAGAGGAAGATGGAAGAAATCTTGAGGATCATTAAGAAGAGTGATTATGATGTGGTCGAACAACTGGGGCAGACCCCCTCCAAAATCTCTATGTTAGCATTGCCGCTTTGCTCTAAGGCACATGTTAAAGCTTTGGTCAAGTTTTTGAAGACAGCGCACGTGCCGCAAGAGACTTCGACTGATCAATTCCAAGAGTGTGTGGCCAGTTTAACAGCTGACAATGGCCTGGGTTTCTCCAATGCTGACTTGACCTCCAAGGGGAGAAAACATAATGATGCACTACATGTCTCGGTGGAGTGTAGGGGAACCACCCTAGCCCATGTTTTGGTTGATACTGGATCATCTCTGAACGTCTTGCCAAAGAAATCCCTGGATAGACTGGATTGTGAAGGCCTAACCCTGAAACCCAGTAATATAATTGTGAGAGCATTTGACGACTCTAAAAGGATGGTCCATGGGGAGGTGGACATCCCAATCAAAGTGGGTACTCAAACGTTCAATTCAACATTTTACGTGATGGACATTCGTCCTTCTTACTCTTGCCTGTTGGGACGTCCCTGGATTCACAATGCCGGTGCGGTCACCTCCACTTTGCATCAGATGCTGAAGTACCCCGTCCAAGGGAAGATCATAAATGTTCATGGGGAAGAGGAATACATGATTAGTCATCTGAATTCGTTCCGATATGTAGAATTGGATGGCGAATTCATTGAGATCCCTTTCCAACATTTTGAAGAAGTCTCTCAAGAAATAGCAGCGACCAAGGCGGTATCCTCAACTCCTGTGATCTCAAGACCTCCACCTCGGATGTCTTCTCTAAAGGATGCAAGGGCAGTAGTGGAAGAAGGTGGATCCACTATCTGGGGGCAGCTTCCCGACTTTCCTTTCAAATCAGACAAATTCGGCTTGGGGTTCACCTCAATCGCTCAGAAGGCCGTGCGCCGCGCCCGTGCCGGAGGGCCACCTGTGAAGATCAGCCACCAAGGGGTTAATGCACTAGAGGACAGTGAAGAAGATGGCAGCTTGGAAGACTGGATTTTTCCTACTGTTGGTGGAGGACTGTGCAACTGGGAAGCAAAAGACTTTGTTCCGATTACTTTCATACCGCAGTAATTTATCTTTTCCATTTCTGTTGGATCTGTAATAATTCACAAACAATTCGTACTTTTTCAACCTTGTGTCTTACCCGAGGCACAACGGTCCATTTATAAGGGTTCTTATTTCATTTTCATATGTCATTTCAATGAATCATGGACGCTTTTTCATATATAAACCTTTTGTGCTCATTATCTTTCTTTTACATTTTGTTGTTTTAAGATGGCTATACCCTTACACACACCCACACTCACAAATGCAGGTACCCTTCCAATCCGGAACCCATGGGTAACGATACTGCTATAGCCTTCAGTGACTCTGAAGATCTAGTCTACCAAGTCGAATACGAAGGTGAGGAAGATTGTGAGGTGCCATGGGAATTGGCTAGACTTCTAGAATAAGAGGAAAGAGTTATTCTGTCTCATGAGGAGCTATTGGATACAATCAACTTGGGTACTGAGGAAGACGGAAAGGAAATCAGAGTGGGTGCCAACCTAGAGCCGAGTATCAAAGCGCGCCTAATTCAGCTGTTACATGATTATGTTGAGATCTTTGCCTGGTCATACAAAAACATGCTGGGACTTGATACAGACATTGTGGTTCACCGTCTACCCACAAGAGAAGACTGTCCACCAGTGAAACAAAAAGTCCGCCGTATGAGACCTGACATGTTAGAGAAGATCAAAGCAGAAGTTATGAAGCAGTTCAATGCTGGATTTTTGGTTGTTACTTCCTATCCACAATGGGTTTCTAACATTGTGCCCGTGCCTAAAAAGGACGGAAAAGTGAGAATGTGCATGGATTATAGAGATTTAAACAGGGCCAGCCCTAAAGATGATTTTCCACTTCCGCACATCGACATCCTGGTTGACAACACAACTCAGCACAAAGTATTTTCTTTCATGGACGGATTCTCGGGCTATAACCAGATCAAAATGGCACCTGAGGACATGGATAAAACTACTTTTGTTACACTGTGGGGTACGTTCTGCTACAAAGTGATGCCATTCAGACTGAGGAATGTCGGGGCAACCTATCAACGTGCCATGGTAGCTTTGTTTCATGATATCATACATCATGAGATAGAGGTCTACGTAGATGACATGATAGCCCGATCACAAACTAAAGAAGAACACTTTGATCACTTGCAAAAGTTGTTTGTCAGGTTGAAGGAGTACAAGCTACGGTTGAATCCTAACAAGTGCACATTCGGAGTCTGGTCCGGTAAACTCTTGGGTTTCATTGTCAGCAACAAAGGCATCGAGGTTGATCCTGCCAAAGTCAAAGCTATACAAGAAATGCCTACTCCTCGCACTGAGAAGGAGGTCAGAGGTTTCTTGGGATGCCTAAACTACATTGCTAGGTTCATTTCTCACCTAACATCTACTTGTGAACCAATCTTCAAGCTGTTGAACAAATATCAGGTAGTTAGATGGAATGATGACTGTCAAATTATTTTCGATAAAATCAAGGAGTATTTACAAGAACCTCCTGTCTTGATGCCACCCGTCGAAGGAAGACCGCTAATCATGTATCTGACCGTCTTAGAAAACTCAATGGGGTGCGTATTGGGCCAGCATGACGAGTCTGGCCGAAAAGAGCATGCCATTTATTACCTTAGCAAAAAGTTTACCGACTGTGAAACAAGATATTCACTGCTTGAGAAAACTTGCTGCGCTTTGGTATGGGCTGCTCGCCGGCTAAGGCAGTACATGTTGACTCATACCACTTTGCTGATATCTAAGATGGATCCGATCAAATACATCTTTGAGAAGCCTGCTCTATCTGGAAGGATAGCTAGATGGCAGATGATCCTGACTGAATACGATATATAGTACACAACCCAAAAAGCTATAAAGGGGAGTGTGCTAGCCGATCATCTGGCTCATCAAGCTGTAGAAGATTACCAATCCATGAAGTTCGACTTCCCCGACGAAGACATCATGACATTGGACAATGTTGAAGATTTCAGACCATATGACGGACCTGAACAAGGATCCCGATGGACCCTGTACTTTGATGGGGCATCCAATGCACTTGGTAACGGTATCGGTGCGATACTCATCTCCCCAGAAGGTTGCCATACTCCTTTCACCGCCAGACTTTGCTTCAACTGTACGAACAACATGGCAGAGTATGAAGCATGCATCTTTGGACTCAAGGTTGCCATAGACTTGGGAATAAAACTTTTGATTGTGTTTGGGGACTCATCTTTGGTCATCAGTCAGATCAAAGGATAGTGGGATACTAAGCATCCAAACCTCATCCCTTACAAAGAACATGTCTTGACATTGCTACCACATTTCGAGCAGATTACCTTCGAGCATTTCCCGCGAGAAGAAAATCAGCTAGCAGATGCTCTAGCTACAATGTCATCCATGTTTAAACTTAACTGGGATAATGAGGCTCCCCAAATCACCATTGAATGAATGGACGAACCTACACATTGTCACGAGATTAATACCGAGGAAGTAGTGGACCAGCCGTGGTTTCATGAAGTCAAAAGGTATCTCGAGGCGCAAAAATACCCTGAAGGAGCTTCAGACAATGACAAAAAGTTCTTAAGGAGATTCTAGGCTAAGTTATTCCTAAGTAATGGCATCTTGTACAAGCGCAATCATGATTGTATCCTGCTCCATTGTGTGGACAAGCTTGAAGATGAAAGGATTATGGCTGAATTGCATGAAGGTACCTTCGACACTCATTCTAGTGGGCATACGATGGCAAAGAAGATTCTACGGGAAGACTACTACTGGTCTACCATGGAAGCTGATTGCTATCAACACTCCCGAACCTGCCATAAATGTCAGATCTATGCAGACAAGGTACACGTGCCTCCAGTTCCTCTAAATGTCTTAACAGCTCCTTGGCCCTTCGCTATGTGGGGAATCGAAATGATTGGGGAGATCAAGCCTACAGCCTCCAATGGACACCATTTCATTCTGGTGGCCATTGATTATTTCACAAAGTGGGTCGAAGCAGCTTCCTTCGCATCCTTTACTAAGAATGTTGTTGCCCGCTTCATCAAGCAGAATCTCATTTGCCGGTATGGTATCCCCGAAAGGATCATTACTGATAACGGTACAAACCTTAATAATACTATGATCACCGCCTTGTGCGAGCAGTTCAAGATTCAACATCACAATTCATCCCCCTATCGGCCAAAGATGAATGGTGCAGTTGAAGCTGCGAACAAAAACATCAAAAAGTTCATACAAAAGATGACAGTCACCTACAAGGACTGGCATGAGATGCTACTGTTTGCTCTCCACGGGTACCGTACCACGGCTCGTACATCAACTAGGGCAACACCATATTCTTTGGTCTATGGAATGGAGGCTATTTTACCTATTGAGGTTCAGATCCCCTCTTTAAGAATCATGAAGGATGCAGGTTTGAGTGAAGACGATTGGATTCAAACCCGACTTGATCAGTTGAACTTAATTTACAAAAAGAGGCTTATTGTTGTTTGCCATGGTCAGACGTATCAAAAATGGATGATCAAGGCTTTCAACAAAAAAGTCAGACGCCAAGTGTATCAAGTTGGAGATCTAGTGATCAAGCGCATCATCTTGTCGAAAAGTGATCCCAGGGGAAAATGGACTCCTACTTATGAAGGACCATTTGTAATCAAGAACATCTTTTCTGGTGGGGCAATGATCTTAACCACCATGGACGGTGACGACCTGCCGCACCCTGCGAACGCAGACATAGTCAAAAGATACTACGCATAAATGACCCTCTAGGTTGACAAACCTAGGCAAAACAAGGGCATCCCGGTGAATCGAAAATCCGAAAGGGCGATTCAGGCAAAAATTAGGGATAAAACCAAAAAAAAATTGTACACCCGGCAAGTTGAAAACCCGAAAGGGCGACTTGGGCAAAAAGGGGTTTCCCGGTGAATCGAAAACCCGAAAGGGCGGTTCAGGCAAAAGTTAGGGAATTAAAGCGTATGACTATGTCTCGCCGGATCACTTTAAGGACAGTCTCTTCACTGACAAACCTGGAGCTTCTGATCAATCCAATCATCTTCGGACGAAGCATCGAATGGACAAGATATTCGGAGATACGAAGGCTATAGCAGAATGGGAACCCCATGGGATTTTTTACACATAGCTATCTTTCTTTGTATAAATTTTTCTCATTTTTATGACACCATCCTCTTACTAGGATGTCTGTCTCATTTGTACAAAAATACTTATTCAAAGTAAATACAAAGATACTTTTTTAAAGTGCAGAAAATAATTTGTCTTTTTCTTTTTACACTTGTGTTTTATTTGCAAAAACGTCCAATGATTCATTGACGAACATATGCATTTGAACATAATTATTGTTTACAAATAAACAGGATGAAAAAGAGCAATTACTGACAGGTTGAAAGATTAGGAAAGCGTCTTTAGGCTATTCCATGAGCAATCCCTACAGTACATCACCTAGATCCCCAGCGGAACTAAAATTTCAAACCCTTAATCCCCATCAGAGTTAGAACTTCAAACTCCCAATCCCCAGCGGAGCCAAAATTTCAAACTACTAATCCCCAGCGGAAACCATCTAGTTTCTCCAAATTCCCCAGCAAGTTGTCTTGAAGTCTGAAAATCAACCAGATAACAATTAACTTTTTTTTATCCCCAACCTAGGATAATTCCCCAATAGAGTGGCCGACAACCCAAACTCCTGAACCTACTTCCCAGCAGTAAGCCTTCTTCCCCACAGAGTTTTTATTTTTCAACAGAATGAAGATTCTTATTCTTAATTCCCCAGTGAAGTCGCCAAAGTTTTCATTGCTTCTCAACAGAATGAAGATTCTCATCCTTAATTCCCCGCAGAAGTCATCAATGTTTTCTTTATTCCCCAACAGAATAAAGATTCCCATTGTGTAACCCCCAGTGGAAGTCATCAAAATTCTCTGGACTCCCCAAGCAGATTACTCAAACAGTATATGGCATTTCTCACAACGGATTTTTGTCAATCCTCCAACTTCAAGACATGAAAGATCCCTATATCCCCATAAAAGTCATCAAGGATTTTTATCCCCGACAGTCGCCAAGGATTTCTTATCCTCAGCAGTCAAGGATTTATTTTCCTCGGCAGCAGTCAAGGATTTATTTTCCTCAGCAATACAGCTAATCAGCTTACATGCGCATACATTACATCCATATGTCATAAACATTGATAAAGCACATTTATTGAATCATACATTTCATGCAACATAACTTTGTGTTTCATCTAACATTTTACCCTTTTCAGGATAAGATTAACAGCTATCATTAACAATGTTCAAAGGTTTCAGATACAGTACAGATATGCTCCAGACACGGATGCCATTCTGTCACTCATTCAAATTCAAATTCGGATACACTCCAGACACGGAAGTCATTCTGCTACTTATTCAGATTTCAAGTCAAGATACAGTACAAATACGCTCCAGACACGGAAGCCATTTTGTCACTCATTCAAATTCAGACTTCTTACAGTACAGATACGCTCCAGACACGGATGCCATTTTGTCACTCATTCAGATTCAAATTCGGATACACTCCAGACACGGAAGTCATTCTGCTACTTATTCAGATTTCAAGTCAAGATACAGTACATATACGCTCTAGACACGGAAGCCATTCTATCACTCATTCAGATTCAGACTTCTTACAGTACAGTTACACTCCAAACACGGTTTCCATTGTCACTTATTCTGTTTTTCCCAGCTTAGATATGCTTCAGACTAGGAAGCCATTATGTCATTCATTCAGATCACTTATTCAGATTCAGATACAGTACAGATACACTCAAGACAAGGAAGTCATTCTGTTACTCATTCAGTTTCCAGTTCAGATACACTCCAGACACGGAATTCATTCTGTTACTTATTTAGATTCAAGCTCGGATACACTCCAGACACGAACGCTATTCCATTGCTCATACAGATTCAGTCTCCAGATACAGTTCAGATACGTTCCAGATACGGACACCATTCTTAATACTCATTCTTTTTACTTACAACTTATAACTCAGCAAACATTCTTGGATGGAATCTACAAGCCCATCTCCAACAAGATTCTATCACCTCTCCAAATGGCATCTTTAAGCCCATTCCCTCAACTACACTTTGACGAGTGCAAATTTACGGGCACTCTAGTGTCCAATCATCTTTTACCTTCGAGTCACGAACGGCAAAGCTCACCAATCTAACTCTTCAGGTTCAAGAAGATTAAACAGGGGCAACTGTTGTACCCCAAAATTTTCCCTCTCATTTATCAAGATTTTCCTCACAAGACTTCTTGGACTCAAGACAAGATTAGGGTTTGGTCAGCTCAAGACATCTCCTTACACTGATAACCTGAAATTAGGGTTTGAGTTTGCACAAGGATTTTTGGACCATCAATGCTTCATGTGACTTTAATACACTATCTTGGACCCCTAAGATTGCTCATGTAGAGTTTCAAGCCTTGAACCATATTTTTGACCAGTCAATTGGACAGTTGACCTAAAAATCAACTGTATTGGGGAAAAAGTCAACTATGACCAATTTACAGTCAAACTTCATAATTTTTTATCGACAACAACATTTTAGACTCCTATGTACCATTTGATCAAGTTTGGATCACAACTCCTCAAGAAATTTGATTAGATCATCAAAAGGGCAAAATGGTCAAAATTAGGGTTTTGACTGAGAAAGGGCAATTTCTGATTTTTAACCTAGCCAATGACCAATTGGGTTCAAACATTATCTAAAGGACTCAATGGCACCATCTTGACCTAATTTCATAGTTCAAAATATCTCAAGTTCATTGGATTGACAGATGAATTTTCCAATCAACTGATCAAAAGTCAATTGTACACTGAAAAGTCAAACTTTGACTTTTTGGTCTAAATCAAGTGCCAAAGGTCATAATTCATCAAGATATGTCAAAATGTGAAACTTGTTGACCAAGAAACCTAATATTGCAAATTAGCGTTTTAATTTGAAATTTTTCATAACTTAGAATTTTTTTAAGTATGAAAGTTTTCTTATTTTTTCCCAAATTTTCCCAACTTTTTCACCATGATGCAATTTAATTCAAAGAAAACTTCCAACATGAAAGTTGTAGTCCTCCATGAAATCTACAACTTTTATTCACAAAGTTTTCCAAAAAGATGCTTTAATATCAAGTTATGAACTTGTGAATAGGGGTCCATGAACTAAAAGACTTAGTGAAAATTTGCCCTAATTTAGGCAGGTTTTTTACCTAACTTCATGGCAACTTTTCACCTAGTTCCAAGAGGTATCTCAAGTTTCATTTCAAAGATGGATTGTAGAGCATGTTACAAGCTTTCCAAAATGTCCAAGAACTCTCCAAGATCATTTGTGGTTAGGGAGAATCGAAGAAGAGAAATTGGCATTTTCATCACTTTTGTTCAAGCCATCTTCAAAATGCATCAACTTGCAAATATGATCAAGCATGCTTGTACCTTGCATTACAGGTCCTAAACTCCTTCTACACTCCATAATTAAATTCTAAATCAATGGACAATGGCTTTATTTTGACCTTTGGAGCATTGTACAAGAGTTTAATCCATAAATGGCATAAAGGGCACATTGCCATTTTCATAAAGCAAGCTTTTTGAAACTTTACTACCCTTGAGCCTTGGACCTGTTTCTTTGTCACAAGAAATGTCCACAGATATCAAGCAAAGCATACCAACCCTCTTTAGCTAGCAAGCAAGCAAGTACAAGCCTTTGGCACAAGTCATTTCACTTTTCTTCAAAAGCAAGAAAAGTTGCAAAAGTCAAGGGAACTTGTACATCTGATAAAGGGTGGACTTGGCCTCATTCAAAACAACTTCACAAACTTATCTCAAGCTAAAACGCGAAGGCTTATGATCTGAAACTCTCCAAAACCAAAAAAACTCCATTTTTCTTCCCAAACTGCCAGTTTCTGCAAAACTCTTGCCATTTCATTTTTGGCTCGTGCGTTTCTTGATTCAACACTTTAAACACCTTTCATATATCATATCCAAACTATCCAAGCCCTTGTCCTGGTTCTGTAAGCCCTGCTTCAGACATCACCATTTTCATTTTTGAAGGTTGCAGCTTGACTTCTACAGGGAGTTTCAAGCATCCTCAAGGCAAGCTAGGCATTGGAAAAGCTTGAGGGAACTTCAAGGAAGCTCACACAATCCTCAGGCCTCACTCAAAGTCCCCACATTGCCATATCCAAATCCAGCTGAAGGAGGTATTTTTCAAAACTGTATCTCTTTATTTAGGCATCCTCAAGCCACGATTTGTGAAGCAAAAATGTAGTTTCTAACATGGTGAAGTTGTACATATGCATAGTTGTCATTTATATTAACTGAGCTAAGAGAATTTGAATGTTGAACATGCTGAAATATTTAGGTCACGATTTAGGGCCATTAAAATTCTCCCTGATCTTTGAGAGTTAGGTCATGAATTTTATATCAATGGAATCGTGAGATTACAAGCTACATTTTTTATGTTATGGGTTTTCAATTTTATGCAACCTATAGCAAGTTACAGAGTTGAGGCAAAATGCGCGCGCAAATGGAAGTTGGAGGACAGGGATGAAGTGCCTGGGCCTGGCGCGCCTTGGGCCTGATTTTTTCTACTTTCCACACCCCCTGACTTGATATCCACACCCCCTGCCTCATGTTTTTATATTTTGCATATTTTTCTTATATTTTTTATGTTTATTGATTTTAATTTTTTTTTTTTGAATATTAAAAAATCATGAAAAATATTTTCTTTATTTTTTGCATTTTATTTTACATTTATCTTATTTTTTGCATAAAATATTAATTTACTAGAATAAATAGAATCTATTTTCTTAAAATAAATAGTAAACACATTAAAAAAATATTATACATTCTTATTTTATCATTTATACACATAAAATATTATTTTCATACAAATTTTATTTTTTAATATTTGTTAATAATATTATTTATTATTTCTTGTACAAAAAAATGGATAAAATAAATAATAAGAAACATATATTTTCTTTAATCAAAAACTAGGGTTTTTCACCCTTTCAAAAAATAACAATATTATTTTTCTTATTTTTAGGACTTAAATAATTTATTTTTCTCATACATAAAATAAATACAAAATATTTTGCATCAATACATTTTATTTTCATTTTTAATATTTGTATATTTATTTAATTTATACATATTCAATTGGATTGTAATAGTTTTTAGGGTTTTATTTTGTGCAAATATCCCCCATCCAAAAACTTGTATCCCCCCTCCCATAATAATTGTTGTAATAGCTTAGTTTTATTTTACGCAATTTATCGCATTATATACATGTTTAGTAAAATTAGGGTTTGTATGATAAGACAAAATCAAACAAATAGACATGACCTAATAAAAGACAAACAAATGCATGTAAAATGACAACACGTTGCACACAAGCACCCTTAGGGTTTCACCCACTTGGTTGCCTAAACAAAATGGCCATGGTATGCATGCAAAATTATCTTGGCAAAACAATACAAAAATAAGATCATAGTCCCTTGATGACGCTATCAAAAGGTTGCCTAAACAAATGATCTTGGTCCCTCAAAAACATGCTAAAGATACTTGGCAACATTGCTATCATGGTCAAACGATGACCCACGCCCGTCCCGTTTAACATCCAAAGATAGGGTTGTTTACCAATTCAATGGTAAAACAACAATGTCAAAGGAATAAAAATGCATAGGAAAGACATTTGAGTAGGGTAGATAGTTCCTAGTTACTTGCTCTCTTCAAAACAATCCTTGTTATTTTCAAAACAAACACACACACACACACACACACACACACACACATTACAAAACATTTTTCAAACACCTTTCAAAACATTGAAATATTTTTCAAAAGACAAACATCTTTGTATACATTCTTACGAACGAGAATCATTACAAAGATTGCCAAAACGAATGGCCTCTTTTCAAAATACTTTCAAAACCATACCAAACACAAAGCACCATTTCAAACAATTTCAAAAGCAAAGCAAGTGATCTAAGCAAGTAACTAAGAGCCCATGGAAAACCATGGATGAAATGGTGCTAGCACCTTCCCTTTTCATATTCTACCCCCCGAACTCAAGAAAACATCTCAAAGGTCTTTCATGTGCTTTTTTACCTTTCCTTTTGGATAAAATAAAAGTCGGTGGCGACTCTTGCTAAACTGCGACATTTGCGACGAAACGCAAAACCTCAAGTTAGTTCTCCCACCGTATCACACCTTCACTTGCACCCATAGACATACCGTGGAGCTAAGTATGAGTGGGAGCAAGGTCGGTGTTATACTGATATTGTCTGTAAAAAGCAGCAGCGAGGTCTTCCCAGTTTCAGACATTGGCTTCTTCCAATTGATAAAACCATTCAAGCTGAGTCCCTGACAGACTATCTTGAAAGAAATGCACCCACAAATTTCTATCAGCAATGTGGGGTTGGATTTTCCTGACATACGAGTGGAGATGGAGTTTTGGACATGATACTCCATCGTACTTGGCAAAAACCAGAGTTTGAACTTATGAGGGATCACCACTCCTGATACCAGTCCCAGTTCTCTGAAATCCAAACCAAGGATCTTTTGAATCTCCATAGCACTCAGACGGTCTTCTAGTTGCTTGTACATATCCTCAGTAGGAGGATATTGCTCTTCATCGTAATCCGTATGATTATCAGAAACTGCAGGACTAGGGCCCTTTTCTTCTTCTTGGTTTTCCCCGTCCTTGGATGAGGAGATCATATCAGCTTGCTGTTTCAACCTTTCCTCATATCTTCTGCCCATATTCAGAAGAACGACTTTCTTCTTCTTCTTCTTCTTCTTCTTCTTCTCTTTCAGAATGAGAGTCTTTAAATCCTCTTGCTCTTTAGCCAAGCTCAAGAACATCTCTTGGAATTGGGCGTTCTATGCCTGAAGATCTTTGATGGCTTGATCAGAAGACATTTCTGCTGAAATAAACAGCGAAGGAGATGAGAAACCTGTAATGGTACCTGTAATGATGTGCATGATAATGGGATGCGCATGTAATGATTTCAAAGACTTTGGGAGATTTAAATTTGTAAACCAAAAATAAACAAACTTTATTAGATTAACTTGTAAAAGGTTCAACAATTCCTTTGAGGCGTTACAAAGAAGTAAATGAAAAACAAATCTAAAACTAGAAAATCAAAATTCAAAAATCCCATGGACGCTTCCTCTTTGTGCTGACCTAGTCATTGATCACTCTTTCTTCCTCGAGCTGCCTGGTGAGCTTCAAAATCTTCCTTTCTTGCTCATGGTACTTCTCCCGGTAAGTATCCCTTTCCTCTTTCAGCTGAATCCAAGACCTTTGCAATGCCCCAGATCAGTGGGAATGTAAGGATAAAGAACCGTGTAAGGAACGCCTTCTTCATTAGTGGGCTCCATAATCACAGGCAATACGGCTTCATAAGGCATCTCAAGCTTCTGGGCACGAGCTCGGACCTATTGGAGGTAAGGCTGCATAGGAAGGGAAGTCCTTGGTCCCAACTCTTGGGGGTCAGATCTGTTCATCATGCCCCAAGCTTATATAAACCTCCGGCGGTGCTCGTTAACATCTTCCTTGTAGTAAAATGCAATATTCTCAAGAAGTAGCTCATGGGGACCATCTCTCCGAGCACGACCAAATTGTCGCAAAGCTAAATAAGGATTGTAGGTTATACCCCCTCTGATTCCAAGCAAAGGGACATTAGGGTATCCCCCACAACGATCAATGACAGCAGTATCCTCCATAGCCTGGGAACTCCAAAGAATATCTGTGTGGGCCAGTGACATTATTTTTTAGGACCAACCCAAACCTTCTTCGTTCTTCAACACAGACTTAGGGAGGTGCAAAATAAACCACCTCGACAGCAGAGGCATGCAACACATAAGAGTCCCTCTTCTCGCCACAGTACGAGTGTAGAGGGCATGCAAGATATCACCCAGTAGAGTAGGCACATGATTGCAAGAAAGGAAAATCTTGACAGCATGCACATCTACAAAGGAATTCGGATTCGGGAAGAGAACCAAACCATAGATAAGGAGAGCCAAGACATCTTCAAAAGCCTGAAAATCAAAATTATCCCAGAATAGTTGAGCCTGGTCTATCAAAAATTTGGCTAAGAATCCTTAGACCTTGCTTCGTGTTTCCCAATTGGATACTACATCATCCTGTTTCAGATGCAGAGCTGAGGCAATGTATTTCGGTCTATGAACCTCTTCCGTACATGTGAAGGGTACCTGCTCAAGGATGGATATGCCCAATAAATGAGAGAACTCTTCTAAAGTTGGAACCAGCTGATAATCTGGGAAGGTGAAGCAATGATGCACAGGATTGAAGAACTTGAAAAGTACACTCATCATCTGCTCATCAAACTTTGAGGTGACCAGGCTAAGAAGCTGACCATGCCTCTTAATGAACATAGAAGTCTCAGAAACCCTTGAGGTTAACTCTTTAAGTTGAGCAGGTATTTGCACAAAGTTAACTCGGATGGTATTTCTGCGCACGGAAGCCATAATCTGCAAAACAGAACAAAGATAAATCCCCTTGGTCTTTGAAATGGTTAGTGTAATGAAATATGAATTCCATGTTATGATGCATGATGTCATGATAAAAACAACAGGTATAGTAGGTAACAGGCATGGAAAAGGCAAACAAGTCAAACAAAAGCCCTTAAGTTTAAGGCTTGCATAGAGTCAAAGGTATTACCCTCTTGAAGTTCAGTTGGTTTCACCCTGTCCTAGCAAAAGTAACCGGGTTCTAGAGGTTCTCAATATCACTGAACATCCTCCATCGGTCATGGTATCAGCTCACGCAATCTTTTCTTGCGGCCGAAACTATCTCGAGAGTATGGTCTCAATGAGTGTAGCATCGAGTATCAACCAGTTCTCAGCTTTATACTGAGGCCGGCTATCTCACTACTTTCTAATGGCCAAGTTGGTCGATTAAAGGTTCTAAGGTCAGTTGATGCTTAACGTCACACATAGCGACCTCGTATTCTCCTCGTTTCTCCACAAGGGATACCGGTACCAACCAATGTGCCACATCAATGTAGCTACTGTTCAACCGTATTGGTCTACACCGTACAGTTCCCTCACAGTTTATTGCTACTTACCTAAAAGGTGTCCCCAGATCTGGGTTAGGATCTATAGTAACTCCCAAACAAAACCTTTAAAAGTAAAGCAACCAAAACAAACAAGAGAAGCAATTTATGATGAACTAAATCCTAAGGTATACCCCACTTATTATTCCCCAGCAGAGTCGCCAGTTCTGTGATACGGTGGCAGAACTGACTGTTTTGAAAATGCTGGTTTGTGTTTTGTGTTTTGTATTCGAAAATGTCGCGGTAAGCAAGAGTCGCCACTAACTTTTATTTTATCCAACCGGAAAGGAAAAAAGTACAGAAAAAATCCTTTTTCGAGATATTCTTAGTACGGGGGGTAGATTATAGAAAGGGGAGGTATTAGCACCCTTTCTATCCATGGTTTTCCATGGGCTCTTAGGTACTTGCTCATCTTGAAATTTCTTGTGTGTGCTTGTTTTGAAAATTTTTGTTTTACTTCGTTTTAACCCTTGTTTCTGTCCTCAAGAGTGTTACGAAGTGTTTTTGAAAACTTTGTTTGAAAAAAAGTGTAAGTGTGAAAAAGTTTGTTTTGAGCAAGTACCTACTAGCATCTACCTACTAAAAAAAAGATCGTTTCTGTTCTTGTTTCCTTTAGACAGTGTTATCCCACTATTGAGAAATAGGTAGCACCGTCGTTGGAATTGTAAGGGTCAATTCGAAAGGGACGTACGATTACTAAAGCAATGTTAGGACGTCTTAGTAATAACCCTAGAGTCTTAATATCATATTCGAGGCAACATTTCCGAACGGGACTTTTGATCTTTGTTAGAAAGGAGGGCAACCACTAAGACACCCTATACTTAATGATCGTTTACCGAAGGCAACCGAAGTGAGAGTATACCCTAAGAGTGCGCATGTGCGAGTGATTTGATTTCAGTTATTATCTTTGCACATTAGGGTTTTCTAACCGTTTTAAATTATCATGCAATCTTGTCATACAATCTATTAACATACATCTAAGCAGTTAGTATTTGCGGAAGTTAAAATGCGAGAAAATAAAACCTACGTTATTACAAGGCTTTGGGGTAGCAATTAATTACATAGCCAAAAAACCCGTAAAACGATAAATAAAAGAAAATCCTAGATTAAACTATTACATACCATGAGCACTTACATTAATATTGCAAAAATGATAAGCGCGCGCGATGAATCGAAAACGAGAGATTTAGGGTTTTGACCCCAACTACCTAATTGTAATTTAAAAGAAAAAATATTTTTTTGTGGTTTTTGTGCTATTTGAGAAAATAAAGTTCAATTGAATAAAAATAACCTAATTACTAATTAATTTCAATTAAGAAAAAAAATAATTGAGTTAACCTATTTTTTGTATTTTTTTATTTTGAGAAAGAAATAAAAATTAAATCACAAGCTAACCCTAACTTTTTTCTAATTGATTTTAATTATACAAAAAGTTGGAATTACCCTAAATTAAATTTAAACTAATATTAAATTAAACTTGATAAAATAAAAAAAACCTAATTATAAATTTGTGAAACTTGATTTTATGATTTTTTTGGAAAAAAAGAAATTAATTTTGTTAAGAAACAATTAAACAAAATAAATTAAATAAAAGGAAAAAAAGAAAAGAGAAAGAATGGCCTGGTATTAGCAAAAGGAGAGGGTGTTATTTGCAAATCTGAGCCCAATAATTCCTGGCCCAATTGACTTTTCCAATCCCATGCATACGCTTGACTTATGCCCATGGTGGACCTTCATTGGGAAGGCCTTAGATCTGGCTGGTTGGTGGTTTGGATGATCAGATCTGGAGAGTGCATGATGGACCCCTTGCCATGTAACGTGTTGGATTACCCTGAAAATATTGAGAAAATAAAATGCACACGCCTGGGATCGAACCCAGGACGTGTGCATCAAAGACCAACAGCCTTGCCATCTGCGCTGGCTTGTTTAGTTGTACAAATAATAACAAACAATTATTATATAATATAAACAAAAAGCTAATCTCAAAAACGCGCGAAATTCTAACTAGCCATTCACCCCCTGCCACGCCATCGTCTTCTTTGTTGCCTCCGTAGTTTTAGATCAAAGACTTTTACCTACGGACACTGAGCGTAGGTATAACCCTGTGCATTTCCAAAATCTCATACAAGCATGATAAATGGAAACTAGTGGTACCAATCAACTTGTTGCAACCTCACGAGCATCATGGTACCATTATTAATGGCTAATTGTTCCTGTATGAAAAGTCCCTAAAAGCAAAGCATGAACCCTAGCAATGGCATCTTGGTATCCAGTCAATAAAAATGAAATTAAATACAACCATTAGCTTGCAAACATCACATGGTTTAAGAATATACCAATCAATCATGTTAAAGATGCCAGAATTAAGATATTTGAATTCAAGAAAAGTGATAAACCGTATGAACCTTACAGCGTCATTCTGGGTGTGGGGAAGCTTGCTAGCGATTAAATCTTGGTCCAGGGATGTCCAGCAAACGATTGGGATGACTAGAATGCCTTGAAGTGATCTGAAACGTGGAAATTGGTATGCAACTTTCTTCTTGAATTTTTGAAACTTGGTTTCTCTCTTGCACGCCTCCAGCCTCTTGTTTTTTGGTCTGCACTTGTTCCTTATGTATCCTAGAATGTATTAGGGTTGCAATTTGTTTCAAATCTTCTCCAATTATGAATATTGATTCATGATTTGATCCTTATGCAAAATCTTTCCAAATCAAGCAAATCCAATCTTTTCCTGTCCATTTTGCACCTTGCACGATTTGATCTTGTTTCCAGCTGTGTAATGGACCTAATCATGCACAAAATCTCAAGATTTAATTAGCTTTTAATATTTTCATTATTTTATTTTGATTTTATTTGATTTAAATGAAATAAAATCAAAATAAATGACAAAAAATAAAATAATGACAAGTGCAAGGGATCATGGTTCATGGGTCACATTACAAACTCAATGCAAGCATAAAAAGTTGGGCCCATTTAGCAAAAAATGCAATTTTGGACACATTTGACTTTTGGCAATTTTGCAAAAAGGGTCAACTTGGCCAATGCATAACTCTTTCAATTTTGACCCTAGAGAGATGTTCTTGAACTTTTTCGAAAGATTAAGATGTCCTTTAAGCAACCCTTTTGGTCTCATCTCAATTGAGTCTTCCATGTTCATGTATGAAACTTTTACATAAAAGGTGTTTTTGTTGACTTTCCAAAATGACCTATAATGTCCAAATTCATATCTTCTTGTGAGTACATATTTTGAACTTTGGAGATGAATATGAATTGTTGGGAATTACATCCTATTAAAAATGAGCTTTGGATGGGTCATTTTTAATAAAGTATGAGAAAGTTATGCTTGGTCAAAGTTGAGTTGACTTTTCCTACAAAACCCTAATTTAGCAACTTTTGGGTTTTGATGAATTATGAGCAATCCTTGAAGAATCATGATCAACCCTTGATCAAATGATGAATAAAACTTCAAAATGAGAATGTTGACCAAAAGTCTTGAAGTTTGATTGTATGTGGGCCACAGTTGACTTTTGCCCTAGCACAGACGATTTCCAGGCCTTTGAGCAATTGACTGAGCAAACTTCCTCTACAAGGATTGAAACTTGACATGGATGATCTTGTGAACATATTAGGACAATGGTGAGCATTTGGGATCCTTTGGACTCAAACATCTTGATGCAAAATGAAACCCTAATTTTGGGTAGACTGCCTTAGGAGAGAGTTTGTCTGGTCAACTCTTGGACTTCCTTGAGCAATTTGAGGACATCACTTGAAATGTATTGAGAAATATGGGAGGGAAAATTTTGGGGTACACCAGACTGTATGCTTGTGGTGTGTTTTTTGAAAGCGTTTTGAAAATGTCTTTGTAATGGTTCTCGTTTCTATAAGAACGCGTACAAAGTTTTGTTTCGAAAGATAGTTCAAAGACGTGTTTGTGGATTGTGTTTTAGAAAGTGGTTTTCGGAAAGATATTTTGCAATGGTTCTCATCTCTATAAGAATGTATACAAAATGTTTTATCTTTTGGAAAATGTTTTTAAATGAGAGTGTTGGTGTGTAAAAGTGTTTTTGTAGTGAGCAAGCGAGTAACTAGGAGCGAATCTACCTACTCGAAAGGTCTTAAATGTGATTTTCCTTCTCCTTTAGATATGACTATGTTACCATTGATTTGGTAAGAAGTCCCATCGTTGGATGTGAAGGGACGGGTGTAGGGACGTTTGTATAGTCATAGAAGGCAACTCATGGAACGTTTTAGCAATGTCGTTTTAGGGACTAGATCGTTTACCGAAGGCAACAACAAGGGTCATCGAGGGACTACGATATTTTATCGAGGGTCTTTGCTAAAATGCCCATGTTCGAGGGACATGACTATTTTTTCCGATAGGCAACGAGATGGTATTACCCTAAGGGTGCATGTGTGAATAGTGTGTTAGTTTGCATGCATTTTGTCTTGTTTTTGGAAGTCATCTATTTGTTGATTTTATCTTGCCATACATCTTATTTACTAGCAATATATGAAAAGCAAGTAAAAATGCGGAAAATAAAATATAAGATATTACATCGCTTTAGGGGGATGGGGGTACAATTTGACAATGGGGATGAAGTGGAAACTGAAATATTACAACCATATCGAATGATAGTGAAAACAATGTAAAAACAGTGTAAAACAAAAGGAAAACTGCACTTTGGACTGATATGTGTCGACCCATGCTGCCATGCATCGACACATAGCCTTTCCTTGCTCCTGTAAAACAAAATTAGTTCAGTATGAGTCGACACATAATGGGATGTGTCGACTCATAAACCTTCTTGCATCGATGCAAAATGCGTATGTATCGACTCATAGACTTTTCCAGCTTTTGTTTTGTCACCTGAAATCAGTATGGATCGATGCATGGAGGTTATGTGTCGACTCATACCCTGTTTTTTCACTAGGATGAGTCGACACATGAGGATATGTGTCGATACATGCTGTATTTTCCTGCCTTAAACATTGTTTTGTTGTCCATACATGTTAGTTTACAGGATATGATTGATAAACATGAACAACAAATGATTGAATAAGCCTAAACCATAAGCAAATGACTAGTTCAAAAGGATAATAAAGTACTACATCTTGTCTTCAAAACAAAAAAATCATTCATGATGTATGAAGGGATATCAAGTCAAGAAGACTTACCTTTGGGCTGCACTGGCTATTTTAAATCTGAATGCTTTCCCAAATGTTATGATGACCTCAATGGATCTCCAGAAAGCTACTCCAAACTGTTGAAACTAATTTAGGCTGTAATGTAATGTTTTGATGTTTTGTGGGTGAAGATGATAGCACTACAAGGACTGTTTTTATGTTTGGACAAACTTTGTATATGATGAAGTGTTTGGCTTATGGGAGAGTTTGTATGGTGGAATAATGGATTGGGTTTCTATTTTGGACAAGAACAGATTTTATTTTTAAAAAAAATCAGTCAAGGTTAACAAGAATATTGTTTTTCTGCTCAATAAGACTCTCTATTCTCTCTCTCAATGCTCTTCTCTTTAAAATCCAACCTCTAAAAAAATCCCCCCTTTTGTCTTATGAGACAATCCTCTTTTGTAGACCCTTGACTGTGGTTTAGGGGGGAAACCATATAAGTTATTTGAATTGTTTTTGCCTACTGTTTTGACACTTTCTTCCCACAATTTTCCTTTGCCATTTTGGTGCAATTTTGGGGTTGTTGTGATGGAGGCTTGGGCAGACTGCATAGAGCAGTTTTGGACTGTATTGGGCAGCATGCATACTTGGGGTGAAGCATAGCACAAGCTTTCTTGCAGGGCAGCATGGGGTGTTATGTAAATGTGGCACATCACATTTTGTTCAATCTTGGACAGTATGATTTGTAGCATGTCACAAATTTGGTCTTGTGGAATATTTCATGCACATTATATCAAGGGCCAAAACATTGTGACGAGGTCTTTTTTTGAGAAAATTCAATCAAGGCATAGTTTTAGACTTTGTAATTTTGTAAGAATGCCACTTTGTAATAACTTGAATTACTTGCATCATTTTGAATTATTTGGAGTTGTAGTAAAATGCCATGAAGCAAATGAAATTAACCAAGTATAGAAAATACTTAGGAAAATTTCAAAGTCTTGCAAAGTTGGATTTTTGATTCTCTTGACTTTTGATGATCAAACTTCATTTTTTGGATGTCTTAACATAATGTGATTTTTGGGACTCAAATTTGGTCGAAAAGTCAAAGTTTGACTTTTTAACGTCCGGTTGACTTTTTCCAGCTGAAACTCCAATTTTGCTCATTTTGCCCTCTTTTGATAATTTGAATGATTCTTCTTAGAAAATATGATCTGAGGCTTGAAACTTGACTGAGGTAATTCTAAAAATTCCTTGAGACAAGAGAGGGAAAATTTTGGGGTACAACAGACCTGAACTTGTTCGTAAGACTACTGAGAAGGTGAAGTTGATTAGAGAAAAGATGAAAGCTTCCCAAAGTAGACAGAAGAGTTATCATGACAAGCGAAGGAAAGACTTATAATTTAGAGAAGGTGACCATGTGTTTTTGAGAGTTACACCTGTAACTGGTGTTGGGCAAACATTGAAGTCTAAGAAGCTCACTTCTTGTTGTGATGCGGTGGCATAACCGACTGGTTTGACGCTGGTGTGCGTTTTGTGTTTTGTGTTTGCAAAATGTTGCGGTAAGTAAGAGTCGCCACCGACTTTTATTTCATCCAATCGGAAAGGAAAAAGGTACAGAAAAAAATCCTTTTTCGAGATATTCTGAGTACGTGGGGTAGATTATAGAAAAGGAAGGTGTTAACACCCTTTCTATCCATGGTTTTCCATGGGCTCTTAGGTACTTGCTCATTTTTAAATTGCTTGTGTGTGTGCTTTGTTTTTGAAAAGTTTTGACTTCGTGATAACCCTTGTATCAGTCCTCAAAGGTGTGACGAAGTTGTTTTGAAAATTTGTTTTGAAAGGTGTTCGTGTGAAAAGTTTTGATTTGAGCAAGTACCTACTAGCATCTACCTACTCGAAAAAAGATCGTTTCTATTCTTGTTTCCTTTAGACAACGCTATCCTACTATTAAGAAATAGGTAGCACCATCGTTGGAATTGTAAGGGACATTCGAAAGGGACAAGTGCAATCACTAAAGTAATAGTTAGAAAACTTTAGTAGTAACCCTAGAGTCTTAAGATCTTTCTGAGGCAACATTTCTGAGGCAACATTCGAATGGGACATTAGATCTTTTTAGACAGAAGGGTAACCACCAAAGTATCTTATACTTAATGATCGTTTACCGAAGGCAACCGAAGTGAGAGTATACCCTAAGAGTGATATGTGTGAGTGATCTGTTTCAGTTATTTATCTTTGCACATTAGGGTTTTCTAACCGTATTAATTTGTCATGCATTCTTGCCATACAATCCTATTAGCATACATCTAGACAGTTGAATATTTGCAGGAATTAAAAATGCGAGAAAATAAATCTACGCTATTACAAGGCTTTAGGGCGGGGGATTAATTACATAGCCAAAAACCCGGGAATCTAAAAAGTAAATAAAACCCTAAATTAAACTAGTTGATATCACAGTTTACAAAATTCCCTTGTTTTCATGAAAAAATGCATTTTTAAAAATCTTCAAGACAGACATAAGCTTTGCATTTCTAAATAATATTGTTTGCACATGACTTTTTGTTCGAACAGCAGAGAAATTCGCACGAAGAATATCTAATGAACAAAAGCATTCCCAACCAAGGGGCAGACGTGATCATTGTCCATCATCTGGGGCAGTCCAGTCAAGATTCAGGGAATCTCTCAAAATCCAAATAGCCAGGGGCAAACCTCAGCCTGAGTCACTTGGGGCATTGGACATGAATTCCGATGAAGAATCTGGCACGATCAAACGAAGATCTTCTGGTAATACGGCCACACAACACTACCAGCAGGGGCAACTCCCTACATTCTGAGAGCATGGACATAGTCGAAAAAATACTACGCATAATTAAAGACCCGCTAGGTTGACGCACCTAGGCAAAAATAAGGGCTTCCCGGCGAACCAAAAGGGTTCGGGCAAAAATAAGGGATGAAAATGAAAAAATTTGTACACCCGGCAAGTCGAAAACCTGAAAAGGAGGCTTGGGCAAAAATGGGTATCCCGGTGGACTGAAAACCCGAAAGGGCGGTCCAGGCAAAAATTAGGGATCAAAGCGTACGACTATGTCCCAGCATCTCGTCACTTGCCTACCCGAATATGGTTTGTCAATCGACAGTTATCAGCACCTCCACAGGTACCTTCTCCCACAGAAACTGGGGCAATAAGAATTGTCTAAGCAATCTGGTTGCTCTGTCCACCGAGGTACCAAGGTAAGTTCAGCTGAAGAACACGACCAAGATACCTTCACTCCCTGCAGAGTACGAATGCATCTCCCCGGCTTTATTCAAAGTTATTCCCTTCAGGGCTTATAACTGGGTTATCCTCAGCTAATTACCACGGAAAGATCGTCCTCGGCGAAGTTCTTCCTATCCCCCAGCGGAGTTATCATCAACCTCAGCAAAGTATCTCTTCCCACAGAGTATTTTCCCCGCAGAGTAATCTCTCCAACAGGTTTATTCCCCAATGGAGTCATCTTCTCCTACCGGTTTATTCTTGCAATCATCATCCCCAGCGGAAATGAAGAACTCCACTCTTCAACATCAGCCCAGGATTCAACAAGCTCCCGGCATCCGTCAAGGATTTATTTTCCTAAACAAGAATACATTCATAAACATCACATTGTCATTGTCATGATACATGCATATGCATCATGTCATATAATCTCACTTATGTTGAGAACATCATCGCTTGATCCATACCATGCATTGCATAGGACTGACCTTTACCTTTCAGGAAGGATACAGTTAAATGATCAGCTATGTCAAGGTAGACAAATTCAGTCAAAAGAAGACAAGTCCAGTTAAAATTAATTCCACTCGTTGTTATAGACACTCGTCGTCATAGACACTCGTCGTTATAGACACTCGTCGGTATAGACACTCGTCGTTATAGACACTCGTTGTTATAGACACTCGTCGTCATAGACACTCGTCGGTATAGACACTCGTCGGTATAGACACTCGTCGTTATAGACACTCGTCGTTATAGACACTCGTCGTTATAGACACTCGTCGTTATAGACACTCGTCGTCATAGACACTCGTCGTCATAGACACTCGTCGTTATAGACACTCGTCGTTATAGACACTCGTCGTCATAGACACTCGTCGTCATAGACACTCATCGTTATAGACACTCATCGTTATAGACACTCGTCGTTATAGACACTCGTCGTTATAGACACTCGTCGTTATAGACACTCGTCGTCATAGACACTCGTCGTCATAGACACTCGTCGTCATAGACACTCGTCGTTATAGACACTCGTCGTTATAGACACTCGTCGTGATAGACACTCGTCGTTATAGACACTCGTCGTTATAGACACTCGTCGTTATAGACACTCGTCGTTATAGACATTCGTTGTTATAGACACTCGTCGTTATAGACACTCCTTGTTATAGACACTCCTCGTTATAGACACTCCTCGTCATAGACACTCCTCGTCATAGACACTCGTCGTCATAGACACTCGTCGTCATAGACACTCGTCGTTATAGACACTCGTCGTTATAGACACTCGTCGTCATAGACACTCGTCGTCATAGACACTCGTCGTTATAGACACTCGTCGTCATAGACACTCGTCGTCATAGACACTCGTCGTCATAGACACTCGTCGTCATAGACACTCGTCGTTATAGTCACTCGTCGTCATAGACACTCGTAGTTATAGACACTCGTCGTTATAGACACTCGTCGTTATAGACACTCGTCGTTATAGACACTCGTTGTTATAGACACTCGTCGTTATAGACACTCGTCGTTATAGACACTCGTCGTTATAGACACTCGTCGTTATAGACACTCGTCGTTATAGACACTCGTTGTTATAGACACTCGTTGTTATAGACACTCGTAGTTATAGACACTCGTCTTTATAGACACTCGTCGTTATAGACACTCGTCGTTATAGACACTCGTCGTTATAGACACTCGTCGTTATAGACACTCGTCGTTATAGACACTCGTCGTTATAGACACTCGTCGTTATAGACACTCGTCGTGATAGACACTCGTCGTCATAGACACTCGTCGTCATAGACACTCGTCGTCATAGACACTCGTTTTTATAGACACTCATCGTTATAAACACTCGTCGTTATAGATACTTGTCGTTAAAAGACAACCCGTCCTTGAAGAGACAACTCGTCAAAGAAGACAACACCTCCCCCGGTTCAGTTAAATCGATTCTTGAAGATTTTTTGAGATAACCTGTCAGTAGAGACAACTCACCGACCTTTCTGAATTCCATATTCGATACCTGTATCTAGCCAGGGCACGTCTGAAGAGTTTGAAGATTGGATTCATGTATCCAGCCAGGGCATATCTGTTGACGACTAATTCCAGATTCGATACCTGTATCTAGCCAGGGAACGTCTGAAGAGTTTGAAGATCAACCCCTGTAACAGGCCAGGTAATTATTTTTCTTTCTCATGTACGCAAGTTCTCGCTAAGGAATCTCTTACGCGATCGACACCTAGATAGCATCTATAAGCCCATCCACCTACCATCAGTCCCTAGATGGCATCTATAAGCCCATCCTCCTAACCTTCATCTCTCCAAATGGCATCTGTAAGCCCATTCCCGCCATCACGCTGCTAATACTCCACTATGTGAGTGCAAATTTCTGGGCACTTTAGTGTTCAATCATCTTCCACCTTCGGATCACGAAAGGCACGCAAGCCAATCTACATCCTCAGGTCTAAGAAGATTGAACAGGGGCAACTGTTGCACCCCAAATATTGCCCTCCCATATTCTTCAAGATTTGCCAAGATCAATCTCCAAATGGTTCAAAATCTCTCAAGGGTTGCACAGTCCAATTGCCCCCTAACACGGTCAAAATTAGGGTTTTGGTTCTTATAAGGAAGTTGAGGTTTCCAAGGGTCCAAACAAGTCCCATATGCCTATATACATTGTCAAGCATCTACATGTCAAGTTTCAAGACTCACAGCATCAAGTTGCACAGTCAAAAGCCCTAATTGCTTCACAGTCAACTGCAGGGGTAAAATGGTCATTTGGCAGTCAAAAGTCAAAAATTTTGGTCAACATCTCATTTTGAAGCCACGATCATCATTTGATCAAGTCTTGATCATGATTCCACAAGCATGGCTCAAAAATCATCAAGATGCAAAAAGTTGCTATTTTTGGACAGTTGAAAAGTCAACTGCAAATTGACCAATGCATAACTTTTTCATGGCTTATCAGAAAAATCCCATCCAATGCTCATTTTTAAGGGGATGACATTTCCTACAACTCATATTCACATTCCAAGTCCAAGAAAGGCTCTCATAAAAAGTTATCAATTTCTACATTATAGGTCATTTTCAAAAGTCAACAAAAAGGCGCTTTAAGTCAAAGACCATAACTTGAGATTGGTAAAGTAAAATGACATGGGACCAAAGTAATTGGTTAGAGGACTTCAAGACCTTTCCAAAATGTCTAAGAACATGTTCATAGCTTCAAAATTGAGCAAGATATGCATTGGAGAAGTTGGGAAATTTTTGGGAATTTGCAAAAGTCAACTTTGCCTAAAACACTTCATTTTTGCTAATGGGCCTCAAATTCCTTCTTGAATCTTTGCCCAAGGCTTATGCACGACCCATTAAGATTAATTTGATTTATTTTCTCATTTTTAATTAATTAATTGAATTTTTATTAACATTAATTCATTTAATTGATTTTAATTGTAGGAAAATTCAAAAGATATGATTTTTAAATCATTTGTGAAGTAAATAAGGCTAGGGCAAGCTGGCAATTCGTGTGCACCTAAAAAGACCTCAAAATATCCATGATTGGCAAGGTTTTGATAAAGAAAAGATTGAAAAAGATTTGATTGCCAATCACACATTCAAACCATAATGCCATGGATTGTTGGGCCAAGATTTACCCTAATTCTATTGTGCTATATGTATTGAAGCAAACCCTGAATCCCTACACGTAAAACTGTTGCTGAAACACCATAACCAAGTTCTAAAAAATTCAAGAAAAGTGTGAAACTGAATTCTTATTTGCAGCGCAATTCAAAGCCTAAAAAAGATTCAAACACCTTGCCTGAGTCTCCAGGAATCTATTGCCATCAAGAACAAGCCCTAACACGCAAAGAATCAAAGGATACAAGTCCCACGGTTTGCATATATTTCCGAATTTGCATATCATAATTCATGCGTTTTTAATCCATTTTCTTGGTTGATTTATGTTAATAGGGACATTCTGAAGCTATTGGCATAATCCAATTCGATTATAGCACTCTGAATCGAAATCTACCATGGACAAAATCTAGGGTTTTTGAAACTCTCAATTGGGGCTTTGCACATAAGGAAAAATTGGACCTTGAGACAAGCATGGTTGAATTCGTCAAGGCCAGACGAATTCAACCAAACCCTCGCGCTCTTTTTATATGACCTGTGTGCTTAATCGCTATTATTGACAGTTTTGGTTTGTGGGGGTTTAAAACCCCCGCTATCTTGTTTTATATTTACAGGTGAAACGAAGAAGATAATAGGTGTCAGTGCATGGTTGGAGGGTTTGAACTTTGCGCGCGTTTTACATCATAATGTTTGTTTTTTTATATAATATTTACTATCCATTCATATTACAAACGCGCATCATGGTTCAGTTGGTTGGAGACGTGTCTTGCAAGCGCTGGGACCTGGGTTCGATTCCCAGGTCCCCTATATAATTCTTAATATTTTTTCTAAAGCAATCTCATGCAGCGCTTGTACCAAAATTCCACCATGCACGTCCAGCAACAGCTTGCCCTGTGTCCCCAGATACATCCAATGGTCAGAAGATGAAAACCATGGTGTGTTCCAGTCAATGCACGTGTAGGCAACCAGGAAAGTCAACCAGGCTTAGAGTCTTCTTGGGCCAAAATTGCTTCACAAAAACCTCCCCTTGGGCCAACATACCCCCTTGGTTTGCAATTTTATTTTCTTTTCTCTTAATTCCTTTAATATTTTTATTATTATTATTAATTCACAAACTAATTTTTCACAATAAATCCAGAAATCACAAAATAATTGTAAATATATTTTATTATTTATTAAATTCATTAACTATTATTTTTTTTGTAAATAAATACTAATAATTAACTTAGCTTAATTTAGGTTTCATTTTAATCTTTTTTAATAATAAATAAAAATTATATAGAATTAGGTTTTAACATTTTCATTCATATTTTCTTAATTAATTAATTATCATCATTATTAGTTACTATTATTTTTGTAAATAACATGTAAATTCAGTAATTAGTTTAAATTAGCTTAACTTTAACATTTTTTATAATAATTAAAATAAACTTAGAACTAGGGTTTTCTTTTGACTTTTAATTTATTTTATTTTCATTAAATACAAAAACACAGAAAAACATCTTTCTTTAATTAATTAAATAATTAGGTTTAATTTTAATTAAAAGCAAAGGACAAAAAAGCTCATAATTTCTCAAAAGGGTCAAAATCCTAAGGACGTCCAATTTAATTCTTTCGCGCGTTATTTTTTTTATTGGATTATTATGTAACTGCTTCCAAGGATGTAATAGTAATTAGGTTTACCGCTTTCTTTACTTTCCGCACTTTATCAAAAACGGGTCTTTGTTTTTTGGCGATGTATAGACCCGCGCCTTGTAATAGCGTAGCTTTTACCTTTCCGTATTTTATTTTCCGCACTCCTAACTGCTAAATTGCATGAAAGAATGTATGATAATTAAAAACAATCAGTAGCTCACAATGGCATGATCAAAGATAAACATAACATGAAAAATAACACACAATGCACATGCCACTTCTAGGGTACGCCTCACTCGTTGCCTCGAAAGTGGTCATCAAGTATAGGGTGTTTTAGAGGTCGCCCTTATGTCTAAGATCCAGTTGCCTTGAAACGGTTGCCTCGGATAAAAAAAGGATCTAGGACATTAGGTTTACTTCTAAGGTGTCCTACTATTGCTTTGGTGACCACACTGTCCCTCAATCGAATTGACTCGAACACCTCCAACAGTAGTGCTACCTACCTCTCAATGGTGGGATGGCACTATCTTAAGGACTCTTACACAGCCTAATTCCTTAGGGTAGGTGGATGACTCATGGGTACTTGCTCTCTTCAAAAATAAACCAAACATCTTTTCACACTGACACTTTCAAAAGTTTTCAAAACAAATTTTTCAAACACTCTTGAGGACAGATAGAAGAGTCACTCAGAAATCTTTCAAAAACGAAACTTTTTTCAAACCCACTCACATTTGAAAAGCAAACATCTTTTGAAAACATAAGAGCAAGTACCTAAGAGCCCATGGATAACCATGGATAGAAAGGGTGTTAACACCTTCCCTTTCTATAAATCTACCTCCCGAACCGAGAGACATTCTCAATAAGGAATTTTGCTGTGCTTTTGTCCTTTCCAAGTTGGAGAACATAAAAGACGGTGGTGACTCTTGCTTACTGCGACATACGCGATCCAGCTAAAAACAGTCAGTTCTATTTCCACCGATCACAAAAACCAAAACCCCAAATTGGAGCACGAAAACCTAACAATGGCAGAAGCTTATTCCTGCACTGTAAATTAAATTAAACTATCCAGAAACATTGCAAACATGATGATACACACAAATACGTAATTTAAACATGCTAAATATGCAAGAATTATTGCAATCGAATTCAGATAATTTTGCAAACCGTGAGAATGATAGGAAGAGATTCTGGATGTTCTGACGCCTGCAAATGATTGGGAGTGCTTCCTGAAATGCCAAGGAATTGATTTCTGACCTTGAATTGCTCTCAAAGGTCCTTTATTCCAGAATTTGGATCTCACTTTTTATCAAAAAATTCTGAGTTTTGTTCTGGTTCTTGGAGGCAGGTTGTGCACGAGAATTTTTATGTCCAGGGTTCCATAAACTTCAGTATATGTATTGAATCCAATTAGGTTAACAATTTTGGATCCAATCTTGAGAATTCATGAATGGAATATTTGATTTTTAAGCCATATGATATATTTCCATAATCATGCCAATCATGCCTTTCTTGCACTAATTTCCATTGATATGATTTGATTCTGATCTTCTAGCATAATGAGCTTGTGATTCTGTCCAAAAATCCAATAAAAACAAATCTTTGCTATTATTTACCAATTATTTGATTTAGTTTAATTTTTAATAAATAAAAAATCAAAATAAAATAAATAATGAAGAAAATAACATGTGAGTGAACCATTGGGTCGTGGACCATGTTATATGTGAGGTGCAAGCATAAAAAGTTAGGCCTATTTAGCAAAAAAATGCAAATTTGAACACATTTGACTTTTGGCAATTTTGCAAAAAAGATCAACTTGGCCAATGCATAACTCTCTCAATTTTGACCCTAGAGAGGTGTTCTTGGACTTTTTGGAAAGCTTAAGATGTCCTCTAAGCAACCTTTTTTTGTCTCATCTCAATTGAGTCTTCCATGTTCATGTATGAATCCTTGACCCAAAAGGTGTTTTTGTTGACTTTTCAAAATGACCTATAATGTCAAAATTCATATCTTTATGTGAGTGCATATTTTGAACTTGGGGGCTGAAGATGAATTGTATGGAATTTCATACTATTCAAAATGAGCTTTGGATGGGTCATTTATGATAAAGTATGAGAAAGTTATGCTTGGTCAAAGTTGAGTTGACTTTTCCTACAAAACCCTAATTTAGCAACTTTTGGGTTTTAGTGAATTGTGAGCAATCCTTGATGAATCATGATCAACCCTTGATCAAATGATGAATGATACTTCAAAATTAGTATGTTGACCAAAAATCTTGAAGTTTGACTGTATGTGAGCCACAGTTAACTTTTGACCTAACACAGTCGATTTCCAGGCCTTTGAGCAATTGACTGAGCAAACTTCTTCTGCAAGGCTTTAAACTTGACATGGATGATCTTGAGAACATATTAGGACAATGGTGAGCATTTGAGTCCTTTTTGGTTCACATTTCCTGATGAAAATAGAAACCCTAATTTGAAGTAGACTGCCTTAGGAGAGAGTTTGTCTGGTCAACTCTTGAATTTCCTTGAGTAATTTGAGGACCTCACTTGACATGCATTAAGAAATATGGGAGGGCAAATTTTGGGGTACAACACTTGTTTTATTGGTCTATCATATTTACGAAAGAGTTGGGAATGTTTCTTATAGAGTGGCTTTACCGCCTAATCTTTCGAATTTGCATGATGTGTTTCATGTGTCACAACTCTAGAAGTATATTTCAGATCCATCTCATGTGATTCATATGGATGATGTGAAAGTACGAGATAATCTTACTATGGATACGATGCCTGTACGAATCGCGGATCATGAAATGAAGACTCTAAGAGGCAGGGAGATTGCTTTGGTGAAAGTAGTTTGGCTAGGAGCTGCCGGAGAAAGCATGACTTAGGGGTTGGAAAGCAAGATGCGGGACTCCTATCCTGAGTTGTTTGAATGAGGTAAAAAATTTAGGACAAAAATATTCTAAGTGGGGGAGAGTTGTAACGCCCGTAATTTAATTAATTAATTATTTAATTAAATTATTATTTTTGGATTATTTGTGAAATTGCGAGATGTTAAGAATTATGGGTATGGGTTGTTGTATTATTATTAATTAATTAATTAGTTGATTAATAATCATTATAATGTTGGAATTAAGGGAATATTTATATAATGTTGGACTTATGCTATTGGTTGCAAGTAGTAAAGTCGGGGTGTGTAGGTTAGGCCCAATAGGATTGATATATAAGGTTAAGCTGACATAAGGATTTGGTTTAGTTGGTGTTTAAGAAGCTCTGTACATTGACCGAAAGAGCCATGTGGAAGAGGAGCAAGCTGTCTAGTGTCGAGTAGAGCTAAGCAAGGATTCCGGCTGGAGCTTTGGTTGAGCGACGTTCAATCCAGGTAAGGGTGGGGTTCTGACCTTATAATGGGACTTATGATGTGTATCACGTGGGAATTGGTCGTTTTATGATTGTTGTGCGTTGATGTTTCTGATCTGCTAGTGAAGCTACCCGTGGATTCATGATTTTGGCCGTTGGGGAGTACTGTATGACCGATTAATAAATGCCGTTATTTTAAGTTGAATTTATAACATCCCGATTCAGTTGTAGAATTTTATAACTCTGATATATATATATATATATATATATATATATATATATATATATATATATATATATATATATATATATATATATATATATATATATATATATATATATATATATCGTCGGGTAGAATTGGGGTGTTACATTGCTCCTCTTATCACTACTGCACCTGGACCAATTCCATACTCCTCAGATAAGGATATCCCTTGGGACTATGGAGTTGATGTCTACTACCATGGCGTCAAGCAAAAACCATTGACTGTCGAAGATGAAAATACTGAAGTTATTGATCCCAACATTAGCAATATTATTGGGACTAGTAAAGTTACCAGAAGTGGAAGGTTTTCTCTTCATAGATCTCTCTGAAGGCTGTTACTACACCAGTTCGTATCACTACTACTGAATCAACTACCAAGACTCGAGGTAAAGAACATATGACTGAGCTGGCCCAAACTGAGGCACCAAAAGAGGTCATTGTTGAAGACATCTCAAATCAAGAGATGGAGGAAATACTGAAGATTATCTGAAAGAGTGACTACAAGATTGTTGAACAGTTGGGGCATACACCCTCTAAAATATCTATGATATCTCTTTTGTTGTGCTCTGAAGCCCATGCTCAGGCTTTGGTAAAAATTTTGAAATCTGCTCATGTACCGCAAGAAATCTTTGTTGATCAATTCAAAAATCATGTTGTTAGCCTAACAACTGATAATGGGATGGGCTTTTCTGACGTAGACTTAACTCCCACATGAAGGAATCATAATAAGGCCCTGCATGTCTCTATTGAGTGTAGGGCACTACCATATCTCATGTGTTGGTGGACACGGATTCCTCATTAAATGTATTGCCAAAAGCTGCTTTAGACAAACTTGACTGCGAAGGGATTATGCTAAAACCTTGTGACATTATGGTAAGAGCTTTTGATGGTTCAAAGAGAATGGTGCATGGAGAGGTTGATCTTCCAATCAAAGTGGGTTCCCTGGTATTCGACTATACTTTCTATGTGATGGACATTCGTCCAGCCTATTCTTGTTTGCTTGGACGCCCTTGGATTCATGGGGCAGGTGCTATTACTTCTACCTTACATAAAAAGTTGAAGTATCCCGTGAAAGAAAAGATCGTTACAGTTTGTAGAGAAGAAGAATACATGGTGAGCCACTTGAACTCCTTCAAGTATGTTGAGATGGATGGTGAATTCATCGAGACTCCTTACAGACCTTTGAAGTAATTCCTTAGGCAACCCTTGTTGATAAAGTTACTCCTGCTATTCCTAAGGTTACCAGGATACCACCAAAAATGGATTCTCTGAAAGACGCTAAGGCTGTGGTTGAACAAGGTGATTGCACTATTTGGGGTCAACTCCCCGATATTCCTTATAAGTTCGAAAAATTTGGTTTGGGTTTCACCTCACAGGCTTAGAGGGTTGTCCTTCATGTTCGTGCTAATTATGGGAGACTTCCATTCCTAATTAACAACAATGGAATTCACGACAATCAAGTCAACACTGTGGAAGACGCTGATAGTGACTGCAACATACATAGTTGGATCTTTCCTACTACCGGCAGTGGGCTCAATAATTGGAAGACTGAAGACTTTATACCAATCTCCTTTAGTCAGGAGTAAATGTTATTTTCTGTTTTCATACTTTCAAGTATTTTTTGTTATGTAATTTAAATAATAACTTTAGGCCTTGTTCTTTACCCGGGGCACAATGGTCCATTTGTTAGGGTTGTCATTATTCATTAGCATATTATCACTTAATAAATCATTGGACATTTGCATTCAAATTTTGCGCTCTTTGTTTTTATTTTACATTATTGCTTTCAAAATAGCTATGTGTTCTTAGACACAGCCACACAACAAATTGCAGATCCATATCCACCCTGGATCCCATTGATAACAATTTTGCTATTTCCAATTATGACTTCGAAAATCTGATCTACCAAGCCGGGGACGAAGGTGAGGAAGATTGTGAACTACCTGGAGAGCTTGCTAGGCTGTTAATGCAAGAAGAAAGAGCCATATGGCCTCATGAATAGCTAGTCGAGGTTGTGAACTTGGGTACTGAAGAGGATAAGAAAGAGGTTAAGATAGGTGCCAACCTAGAAGGCAATATCAAAGAGAGATTAATCTAAATGTTACGTGATTATGTTGAGATCTTTGCTTGGTCGTAAAAAGACATGCCAGGGCTTAATACTGACATTGTGGTTCACCGTCTACTGATGAAGGAAGGTTGTCCTCCTATAAAGCAGAAGGTTCGTGGTATGCGTCTCGAGATGTCTGAAAAGATCCAAATTAAGGTTATGAAGCAGTTCAATGCAGGTTTCTTAGTTGTTACGTCCTATCTGCAGTGGGTTGCAAATATGGTTCTGGTGTTTAAGAAGGACGGTAAGGTGCGTATGTGTATATACTACAAGGATTTGAATAGGGCAAGCCCCAAAGATGACTTTCTGCTTTCATATATTGATATTCTGGTTGAAAACACCGCTCAGCACAAAGTATTTTCCTTCATGGATGGTTTCTCTAGTCATAATCAAATCAAGATGGAGCCTGATAACATGGAGAAGACTACTTTTGTCACACAGTGGGGAACTTTCTATTATAAAGTTATGCCTTTTGGTTTGAAGAACGTCAGTGCAACATATTAGCATGCTATGATAGCTTTGTTCCATGATATGATCCATCATGAGATAGAGGTTTATGTTGATGACATGATATCCAGGTCCAAGACTGAAGAAGAACACCTTGACCACCTACACAAGCTGTTTGAGAGATTGAAGAAGTACAAATTGAGGTTGAATCTAAACAAGTGCAGCTTTGGGGTAAGATCTGGTAAACTCCTAGGCTTTGTAGCCAGTGGTAAAGGTATTAAAGTGGATCCTGCCAAGGTTAAAGCTATTCAAGAAACGTTAGCTCCCTGTAATGAGAAGGAATTCAGAGGTTTCCTGGGACGATTGAACTATATTTCCATATTTACTTCCCATTTTACGGCTACTTTTGAGCCAATCTTCAAGTTACTAAAGAAAGATCAAGTAGTGAAGTGGAACGACGATTGTCAGATAGCCTTCGACAAAATCAAGTAGTATCTCTAGGAACCTCTGATTCTAATGCCACCGGTTGAAGGAAGACCTCTTATCATGTACCTAACAGTATTAGAGAGCTCAATGAGGTGTGTATTGGTGCAACATGACGAGTCTAGTCGAAAAGAGCATGCAATATACCACATTAGCAAAAAGTTTGCCGACTTTGAAACAAGATAATCACTGCTCGAGAAAACTTGTTGCGCTTTGGCATGGGCTGCTAGCCGACTAAGACAATATATGTTGACTCATACTACTTTATTGATCTCTAAGATGGATCCAATAAAATACATATTCGAGAAGCCCGTTCTCTCTGGAAGAATAGAAAGATGGCAAATGGTCTTGACAGAATATGATATTTAGTACACTACTCAGAAAGAAATCAAAGAAAGTGTATTGGCATGTCATGTGGCTCATCAAGCTGTGGATGGCTATCAGTCTATGAATTTTGAGTTCCCGGATGAGAATATTATGCTAGTTACTGATTATCAAGAACCTGGACCGTATGAAGGACCTGAATCGGGACCCAAATGGACTATGGTCTTTGACGGAGCTTCCAACATGCTTGGTAATGGTATTGGTGTTGTGATTGTCTCTCCCAAGGGTTTCCATACACCCTTCACTGCCAGATTATGTTTTGACTGTACTAACAACATGACCGAGTACAAAGCATGCATCATGGGTATCAAACCTGCCATCGATATGAGAATTAAATTCTTGAATGTATATGGGGACTCATCCCTAGTGATCAGTCAGATTAATGGAGAATGGGATATGAAGCATCCAAGTCTCATTCCTTATCGGGAGCATGTGCTGACATTAATTTCGTATTTCGAAGAAATCACTTTTGAACACATCCTGCGAGAAGAGAATCAATTGGCAGACGCACTAGCTACCATGTCGTATATGTTCAAAGTTAGATGAGATAATGAAGCTTCTCGAATTACTATTGAAAGACTAGATGAACCGGCTCATTGTTACGAAGTTGATACTGATGGAGTAGAGGAAAAGCCTTGGTACCACGAAGTAAAAAGACACCTCGAGACTCAATAGTATCCTGAAGGAGCATCTATAAATGATAATAAATTTGTAAGGAGGTTCTCTGCCAAGTTCTTTTTGAGTAACAGAATCTTGTACAAGCACAACCACGATTCGACTTTGCTTCGTTATGTAGACAAGAAGGAAGCTGGGAAAATTATGGAAGATATGCACGGAGGAGTCTTTGGTACTCACTCCAGTGGACATACAATGGCTAAGAAGATTTTGAGAGCGGTTTATTATTGGTCTACCATGGAAACTGATTGCCACCGTCACTCCAGAACTTGTCACAATACCAGATTTATGCTAACAAAGTACATGTGCCTCTGGTTCCTTTAAATGTCTTGAATGCTCCTTGGCCGTTTGCGATATGGGGCATTGATATGATTGGAGAGATTAAGCCTATTGCTTCCAATGGGCATTGTTTCATCCTTGTCGCTATTGATTACTTCACGAAGTGGGTAGAAGCAATCTCATTTGCCTCTGTTACCAAGAATGTTGTGGCTTGATTCATTAAGCATAACCTTATATGTTGATATGGCATACCTGAAAGGATCATCACAGACAATGGTACCAATCTTAACAATAATATGATCATGGAACTCTGCATGCAATTCAAGATTAATCACCACAATTCTTCTCCATATCGACCAAAGATGAATGGCGCAGTGGAAGCCGCCAACAAGAATATCAAGAATATTATGCAAAAGATGATAGTGACATATAAATATTGGCGTGATATGCTACCATTCTCTCTTCATGGTTATTGCACTTCAGTACGTACCTCAATTGGGGCAACCCCATTCTCTCTATTTTATGGTATGGAGGTTATCTTACCTGTCGAAGTCCAGATTCCTTCCTTAAGGATTATGAAAGATGCAAGTTTAGATGAAGACGAATGGATTCAGACTAGACTTGACTAGATAAATTTGATTGATGAAAAAAGTCTTGAGGATGTTTTTCATGGTCACATGTATTAGAAACGCATGATCAAGGCCTTTAACAAGAAAGTCAAACATCAGGTGTACCAGGATGGTGATTTGGTAATAAAGCGCATCATCCTACCACAAGGTGTTTCTAGGGGAAAATGGACTCCCATGTACGAAGGGCCATTTGTGATCAAAAAGATATTTTCAGGCAGTGTTATGATACTTACCACCATGGATGGTGAAGATTTTCCACACCCTGTGAACGCGGACATAGTCAAAAAATACTACGCATAAAAGAGACCCGCTAGGTTGACTGGACTTGGAAAAAATAAGGGCATCCCGGTGAACCAAAAGGTTTCGGGAAAAAGTTAGGTATATATACCAAAAAAATGTACGTCTGGCAAGTCGAAAACCTGAAAAGGCGGCTTGGGAAAAAAGTGGTGGACTGAAAACCCGAAAGGGTGGTCCAGGCAAAAGTTAGGGATTAAAGCGTACGACTATGTCCTATTAGATCACCCATCTACTTACAGCCAGCATAATTACTAACGTCAAGTTCAAATGGTACATATCAATTCAATCAACTTCTTCCGACAGTAAGAGATGAGATGCTTGAAGACATAGGGGTAATAGCAGAGTTGAAACTCGACGGGGTAATTTCCACATAGCTGTTTTCTTTGTACCCCTTTTCCTTTTACGACAATTTCCTCTTACTAGGTTTTTGTCTCCTTATAAAACTATTTATTTATAGGCAAACTTTCCAAATCAATGCAATCAAATTTCAAACTCAAAATTGTTTTTACTTTCTTTGTTTTGTTTACAAAAATGTCAAACGATTACATTAAATGAACATATGCATTTGAGTATCATTACTGTTTACAAATATATGCATGAAAACAAGATTAGCATTTACTAAAGACTCTAGGAGTCGGGATAATGTTCAAGTTTACCATAAATTCCCACAGAGCGATCTTCTCAGAGCTATTTTCACAAGCTAATCCCCATCGGAGATTATTTCCTCAGCGCAGTCTTCATGGTTTATTTCCCCAACGGAGTTTATTTCTCCAATATTGCAATTCCCCGACAAGATTCTCTTCTTTGGCCATATATCATTCAACGTTGTCCTCCCTAGAAGAGTTAATACTCATATCTGAAACTTGGTCAGACAGCACATCAGAGGATTATCCATCTCCTTTATCCCCAGTCAGAATACATAAGAATCAAATCCTTCAAAGAACGGCAAATGACTGACAATCCTTGAATGCTTCTATCCCCAAGCATAAGTCGAAGATCCCCAGCAGAATATCCTCAAACAGAAAGCAGAAACCCCCAGTATGGGCGTTCTAAACAAAGCTGAAGAATTACCGTCTTCATCTCTGTGATCGGTGGAAATAGAACTGACTGTTTTAAAGTCGGTTCGTGAAATGTCACGGTAAGCAAGAGTCGCCACCGTCTTTTATGTTCTCCAACATGGAAAGGACAAAAGCACAGCAAAATTCCTTTTCGAGAATGTTTCTCGGTTCGGGAGGTAGATTTATAGAAAGGGAAGGTGTTAGCACCCTTTCTATCCGTGGTTATCCACGGGCTCTTAGGTACTTGCTCTTATGTTTTCAAAAATGTTTGCTTTTCAAATGTGTGTGGGTTTTGAAAAAAAGTTTCGTTTGAAAAATTTCTAAGTAACTCTTGTATCTGTCCTCAAGAGTGTATGAAAAATTTGTTTGAAAACTTTTGAAAGTGTCAGTGCGAAAAGTTGTTTTTGTTTGTTTTGAAAAGAGCAAGTACCCATGAGATCTACCTACTCTAAGGAATTAGGCTGTGTAAGGGTCCTTTAAACATCGCTATCCCACTATTGAGAAGTAGGTAGCACCGCCGTTGGAGTTATTCGGGTCAATTCAATTATAAGGGACAATGTGGTCACCGAAGAAATAGTAGGACACCTTAGAAGTAACCCTAATGTCCTAGATCCTTTTTATCCGAGGCAACCGTTTCGAGGCAACTGGATCTTAGACAGGAGGGCGACCTCTAAAACACCCTATACTTGACGACCACGTTCGAAGCAACCAGTGAGGCGTACCCTAGGAGTGGCATGTGCATGTGTGTTGTTTTTCAGTTTACATTTATCTTTGAACATGTCATGGTGATCTATGAATTGTTTTTAATTTTCATCCAAGTCTTGCATGCATTTAACAGTTAAGAGTGCGGAAAATAAATTGTGGAAAGGTAAAGCTACGCTATTACAAGGCGCGGGTCTATGCATCGCCAAAAACAAAAACCCGTTTGGAAATAAATGCGGAAAATTAAAAGAAAGCGATAAATCCTAATTAACTATTACATCCTTTGAGCAGATACATCAATAATCAAAATAAATAATAATGCGCGAACAGAAATTCAATCGGGACGTCCTTAGGGTTTTGACCCTTTTTGAGAAAAAGAAAGAAAATGGTCCTTTGCATTTAATTAAATATTAAACCTAATAACTAATTAATTAATTAATTAAAAAGAAAAAATGTTTTTTATGTTTTTTAATATTTTAATAAAAAATAGGAAATTAAAAGTCAAAAGAAACCCTAATTCTAAATTTGTTTTATTTATTGTAAAAAGTTAAAATTAGACCTAATTTAAACTAAGTTAATTAATTAGAGTTTATTTACAAAAATAATAATAATTAGTAAAAATAATGAATAATAAAAATATTATAAATATTATAAATATTCAAGTTTCTGAATTTAATATGAAAAATAATTTGTTTATGAATTAATAATAATAATTATAATAATTAGTAAAAAGAGTTAAAGGGAAAAAAGAAAATAAAAAGAATAGTAAAACCAGGGGGGGTGAAGGCCAAATTCTGGAGGTTAAGCCTGGAAATTTTAGGCCCAATAAGCCAAGCCTGTTGACTTCTGGAATTGCCTGTGCTTGCTTTGACTGGAACGTACCATGATCTTCATCTTTGGCCCTTGGATGTATGCTTGTAGACACATGGCACATGGATGCCTAGAGCGCATGGTGGAACACATTTAGGAAGCTGCATGGGAACTTGTTAGAAAAAATATGAATAAAGGTTTGGGGGACCTGGGAATCGAACCCAGGTCCCAGTGATTACCCGACACATCACCTTCCACCAAGCCACTTTGCACGCTTTGTTCATATGATATGCACTAAATATAATATTTAAAACATAACAACTATGCTGGAAAGATAAAAAACGCGCGTTCCATTTGAACTACCCAACCACCTGCTTCCATGTCCTTCGTCTTCATCCTTTTTCCTGTAAAACAAAAAACAATTAGCGGGGGTTTTGACCCCCACAAAGTGCAAATGCCAAAAATAGCGATCAGGTATGTGCATTATATAAATACGGCGCCAGGGTTGGGTTTAATTCGTCTGGCCTTGACGAATCTAACCATATGCGTCTCAAGGTCTGATTTTGCTTATGTTGTAAACCCCCAAATTGGAATCTTTGAAAACCTAGAATTCATCCATGGTAATTTTCGTTTCAGGGCGCCATAATGCAATTCAATCACATCAAAAGTTTCACCTGAGTTCTATAAACATAAAACAATCAATAAAAGATGTTAAAAATGCATGAATCGATGATTATGATTTTGAAAAAATTGGTAAACCGTATGACTGTGTAGAGCTATTTCTTGAGGTAAAACACTTGGTTTCGATTGCAAATTGTTTCTGAGTATGCTAGCAACGTGTTTGAATCAAGAAAAGGCTTTGAATTGGCCTGGAAGGTTGAATTCAGTTTTGACTTTGTTCTTGATTTTTTCAATATGGTAATGGAGTTTTTGCAGCAGCTTGCACGTTCCAGGCATTAGGGTTGGCTTCAGTATTTATGTTGGAAGGGAATTAGGGTACAAACTAGGTCAAAGATCCATGGAATTATGTTTTCAATATTTGATTTCCAATCAAATCTTTTTGCATATTTTTGATTGATAAAGCTTGCCAAACATGGATATTTTTGCCTCTTTGATGGATGCACGCAATTTCCAGCTTGCCATGAGCCTATTTGCTTCATAAAAAGATTTAAAAATCATATCTTTTGAATTTTCCTACAATTAAATAAATTAAATGAATTAATATTAATAAAAATTCAATTAATTAATTAAAAATAAGAAAATAAATCAATTTAAGTTCAATGGGTCGTGCATAGGCCTTGTACATAGATTCAAGAAGGAATTTGAGGCCCATTAGCAAAAATGAGGTGTTTTGGGCAAAGTTGACTTTTGCAAATTCCCAAAAATTTCCCAACTTCTCCAATGTATATCTTGCTCAATTTTGATCCTATGAACATGTTCTTGGACATTTTGGAAAGGTCTTGAAGTCCTCTAACCAATGCCTTTGGTCCCATGTCATTTTGATTTTCCAATCTCAAGTTATGGTCTTTGACTTAAAGTGCCTTTTTGTTGACTTTTGAAATTGACCTATAATGTAGAAATTGATAACTTTTTGTGAGAGAATTTCTTGGACTTGGAGTGTGAAGATGAGTTGTAGGAAATGTCACCCCCTTCAAAATAAGCATTGGATGGCATTTTTCTGATAAACCATGAAAAGGTTATGCCTTGGTCAAGTTACAGTTGACTTTTCAGCTGTCCAAAAATGGAAACTTTTGCATCTTGGTGATTTTTGAGCCATTCTTGTGGAATCATGATCAAGACTTGATAAAATGATGATTGTGGCTTCAAAATGAGATGTTGACCAAAAATTTTGACTTTTGACTGTAAAATGACCATTTTGCCCCTGCAGTTGATTGTGAAGCAAATGGAGCTTTTGACTGTGCAACTTGATGCTGTGAGACTTGAGACTTGGCATGTAGATGCTTGGTAATATATATGGGCACATGCGACTTGATTGAGCCATTGAAAATCTCAACTTCCTTGCAAGAACCAAAACCCTAATTTTTATTGGCTTAGGAGATGGTTTGACTGTGCAACTCCTTGAGAGATTTTGAACCATTTGAAGGTGATTCTTGGGCAAACTTTGAAGAATATGGGAGGGCAAATTTTGGGGTACAACAGTTGCCCCTGTTCAATCTTCTTAGACCTGAGGATGTAGATTGGCTTGCGTGCCTTTCGTGATCCGAAGGTGGAAGATGATTGAACACTAGAGTGCCCAGAAATTTGCACTCGCATAGTAGAGTATCAGCAATGTGATGGCGGGAATGGGCTTATAGATGCCATTTGGAGAGATGGTGGATAGGAGGATGGGCTTAAATATGCCATCTGGAGATGTGACAGAACCTTGTCGGGAATGGGCTTATAGATACCATTTGGAAGTGTCGATCGCGTAAGAGATTCCTTAGCGAGAACTTGCGTACCTGAGACAGAAAGATATTTTCCTGGCCTGTTACAGGTGTTGATCTTCAAACTCTTCATGTAGATATGCCCTGGCTGGATACAGGTATCGAATCTACAATCAATCGCTCACAGATATGCCCTGGCTAGATACAGGTATCGAATCCGGAACTTCAAACTCTTCATGCAGACATGCCCTGGCTAGATACAGGTATCGAATCTACAATCAATTACTCACAGATATGCTCTGGCTAGATACAGGAATCGAATCTAGAATTGGTCGTCTACAGATATGCCCTGGCTGGATACAGGAATCGAATCTCTAAACTCTATATGCAGACATGCCCTGGCTAGATACAGGTGTCGAATCTACAATCAGTTACTCACAGATATGCCCTGGCTGGATACAGGAATCGAATCCGGAATTGGTCGTCTACAGATATGCCCTGGCTGGATACAGGAATCGAATCTCTAAACTCTTCATGCAGACATGCCCTAGCTGGATACAGGTATCGAATCTACAATCAATTACTCACAGATATGCCTTGGCTGGATACATGAATCGAATCTGGAATTGGTCGTCTACAGATATGCCCTGGCTGGATACAGGAATCGAATCTCTAAACTCTTCATGCAGACATACCCTGGCTAGATACAGGTGTCGAATCTACAATCAGTTACTCACAAATATGCCCTGGCTGGATACAGGAATCGAATCCGGAATTGGTCGTCTACAGATATGCCCTGGCTGGATACAGGAATCGAATCTCTAAACTCTTCATGCAGACATGCCCTGGCTAAATACAGGTGTCGAATCTACAATCAGTTACTCACAGATATGCCCTGGCTGGATACAGGAATTGAATCCAGAATTGGTCATCTACAGATATGCCCTGGCTGGATGTAGGAATCGAATCTCTAAACTCTTCATGCAGACATGCCCTGGATAGATACAGGTATCGAATCTATAATCAGTTACTCACAGATATGCCCTGGCTGGATACAGGAATCGAATCTGGAATTGGTCGTCTACAGATATGCCCTGGCTGGATGCAGGAATCGAATCTCTAAACTCTTCATGCAGACATGCCCTGGCTAGATACAGGTATCGAATCTACAATCAGTTACTCACAGATATGCCCTGGCTAGATACAGGAATCGAATCTGGAATTGGTCGTCTACATATATGCCCTGGCTGGATACAGGAATCGAATCTCTAAACTCTTCATGCAGACATGCCCTAGCTGGATACAGGTGTCGAATCTACAATCAAATCACTCACAGATATGCCCTGGCTAGATACAGGAATCGAATCTGGAATTGGTCGTTTACAGATATGCCTTGGCTAGATACAGGAATCGAATCTCTAAACTCTTCATGCAGACATGCCCTGGCTGGATACAGGTATCGAATCTACAATAAGTTACTCACGGATATGCCCTAGCTAGATACAAGAATCGAATCTGGAATTGATCGTCTACAGATATGCCCTGGCTGGATACAGGAATCGAATCTCTAAACTCTTCATGCAGACATGCCCTGGCTGGATACAGGTATCGAATCTATAATCAGTTACTCACAGATATGCCCTGGCTAGATACAGGAATCGAATCTGGAATTGATCGTCTACAGATATGCCCTGGCTGGATACAGGAATCGAATCTCTAAACTCTTCATGCAGACATGCCCTGGCTGGATACAGGTATCGAATCTACAATCAGTTACTCACAGATATACCCTGGCTAGATACAGGAATCGAATCTGGAATTGGTCGTTTACAGATATGCCCTGGCTGGATACAGGAATCGAATCTCTAAACTCTTTATGCGGACATGCCCTGGATAGATACAGGTATCGAATCCACAATTAATCGCTCACAGATATGCCCTGGCTAGATATAGGTATCGAATCTGGGATTGCGACAGTTGATAGTAATCATCTTTGGGTTGACCTTTTTCCTGAAAAGGCAAAACACCAGTTGTATGCAATGTCATGATGTATGAAATGCATGATGTCATGATGTTCTCAAGAATAAATGAGATTGTGTGTTTATGATGCGTATATGCATGCGTCATGGTGTATGATAATGTGATGTTTATGAATGTATTTTCGTCTAGGAAAATAAATCCTTGACGACTGCCGGGAGCTTGAATCCTGGGCTGATGTTGAAGAGTAGAGTTCTTCGTTTCCGCTGGGGATTCCTGTTGATAAGCTTTGTTGAGGAATTTGATAAACTCCACTGGGGGATAGGAAGAATTTCGCCGAGGACGATCCTTTCGTGGCAATTAGCTGAGGATAACCCAGTTATAAGCTCTGGTGGGGAATAACCTATGAACATGGTTGGGGAGAGATATGTGTACTTTGCAGGGGACAAGCTTCTAGAATCTACTGGGGATACGCTTACAGAATCTACTGGGGATATGGATTCCACTCTCCTGGGGAAACTTGTGGACTGCACTGGGGAAATGGTTCCACTGGGGTGCCTGTATTCCGCCGGGGAACAATCTTATATTAAGACTGCCGGGGATGCTTGCTTAGGAACATTTGTATACTCCGCTGGGGAATGTTGAGATCTTCTGGGGATACCCAACTTCCTTAAGGCTGACAGTAGACTAACTCTGCTTGGGGAAAGTGTTGCTGACTTGCTGGAGATATTGTGCCTTTTCGGGATTGGCGGGAGACCAACTCTGCTTGAGGAGAGTATTGCTGAATCTGTCTTACTCAACAGGGAGTGAAGGTATCCTGGTCATGTTCTTCAGCTGAACCTACCTTGGTACCTTGGTGGACAGAGCAACTAGATCGCTTAGACAACTCATTATTGCCCCTGTTTCTGATGTCACCTGTAACTAGTCCTTTGTTTCGCATGCAAATATTTATGAATTAGCAATTAATGTCAAATGCATATATCAAAAACGAACATTGGACGTTCTTCGCAAGACAAAACAGAAAAAATAAAAAAACAGTTTGGCAATTTGTCTGGAAAAGTGGACTTATATTGATTTTGAATTTGCCTGCAAATAGGCGTTTATGTACAAGAGGCTGACGTCCTAGTAAGAGAACGCCGCCGAGCAAAATAGAGTTTATACAATTTTGTGAAAAGGAAAACAAAACAACTATGTGAAAGGAATAATCCCACTGGGTTCCAACTCTGTTATCGCCTTTATGTCTTCAAGCGTCTCATCACTTTGCTGCTCAGTTGAAGATGAAGCTGATTGGTCGATGCCGTCTGAACCTGATAGTTGATACCGAATTCTGGATGCAAGAGGATCCAATGAGACATAGTATTACGCTTTAATCCCTAAATTTTGCCTGGACCGCCCTTTCGGGTTTTCAGTCCACCGGGATACCCATTTTTGCCCAAGCCGCCTTTTCAGGTTTTCGACTTGCCGGGTGTACAGATTTTTTTCATTTCATCCCTTATTTTTGCCCGAACCCTTTTGGTTCGCCGGGAAGCCCTTATTTTTGCCTAGGTGTGTCAACTTAGCGGGTCTTTAATTCATGCGTAGTATCTTTTTACTATGTCTGCATTGGCGGGGTGAGGAAGGTCGTCACCATCCATGGTGGTTAGGATCATAGCTCCTCCTGAGAAGATATGTTTAACCACAAATGGCCCTTCGTACGTAGGGGTCCATTTGCCCAGGGGATCACTTTGAGGAAGAATGATGCGCTTGATTACCAGGTCTCTGACTTGATACTCTTGTGGTCTGACTTTCTTGTTAAATGCCCTGATCATCCGTTTTTGGTACGTTTGACCATGACAAATAGCAGTGAGTCTCTTTTCGTCAATTAGATTCAATTGATCAAGCCGGGTTTGGATCCAGTCATCTTCGTTCAAAGCTGCGTCCTTCATTATCCGGAGAGAGGGTATCTGGACTTCGGTAGGCAAGACTGCCTCCATGCCATAGACCAAGGAAAAGGGAGTTGCCTCTGTTGATGTCCGTGCTGAGGTACGGTACCCATGAAGAGTGAACGGTAACATCTCGTGCCAATCTTTGTAGGTCACTGTCATCTTCTGCACAATCTTCTTGATATTCTTATTAGCTGCTTCTACAGCCTCGTTCATCTTCGACCGATAAGGAGAAGAGTTGTGGTGTTGTATCTTAAATTACTCGCAGAGCTCAATGATCATCTTGTTGTTAAGATTGGTACCATTATTCGTAATGATCCTCTCAGGTACACCGTATCGACAGATCAGGTTATGCCGAATGAACCGTGCCACGACGTTCTTGGTTACGGTAGCATAGTAAGCTGCTTCAACCCACTTTGTTAAGTAATCAATCGCTACCAGGATGAAGCGAGGCCCGTTGGATGCCGTAGGTCTGATCTCGCCGATCATATCAATGCCCCACATTGCAAAAGGCCAAGGTGATGTCAAGACGTTCAGAGGAACTGGAGGAATGTGCACTTTATCTGCATAGATCTGGCATTTGTGACACGTCAGAGAATGTTGGTAACAGACGGCTTCCATTGTGGACCAGAAATATCCTGCCCGAAGGATTTTCTTTGCCATGGTATGTCCACTGGAATGCGTTCCGAAGGTACCTTCATGTAGTTCTGGCATGATCTTTTCTGCTTCAGTCTTATCCACACAACGCAGTAAGGTCGAATCATGGTTTCTCTTGTAGAGAATGCCGTTGCTGAGGAAGAACTTTGCTGCGAACCTTCTCAGAAACTTCTTGTCGTTAACGGATGCACCCTCGGGGTATTCTTGAGCTTCCAAGTACCTCTTCACTTCATAATACCAAGGTTTTTCAGTTACCTCTTCAGCCTCAAGATCACAGCAATATGCAGGTTCATCCAATTTCCAGATAATGATCCGGGGAGCCTCGTTGTCCCATTTGACTTTGAACATGGAAGACATCGTATCCAGCGCGTCCGCCAACTGATTCTCCTCTCTTGGGAAGTGTTCAAAAGTTATCTCCGTGAAATGGGGGATCAACTTCAACACATACTCTTTGTAAGGAATAAGATTTGGGTGTTTCGTATCCCACTCGCCTTTGATCTGACTGATCACGAGAGAGGAATCTCCGAAGACACTCAGAAACTTGATCCTTAGGTCAATTGCAGCTTGAAGACCCATGATGCATGCCTCATACTCCGCCATGTTGTTGGTGCAGTTGAAACATAGTCGGGCAGTGAGTGGAGTATGAGTGCCTTTAGGGGATATGATCACAGCGCCAATACCGTTACCCAAAGCGTTTGAGGCTCCGTAAAAGTTCATAGACCATCGGGATCCTTCCTCAGGTCCTTCATCCAGTCCAGGTACTTCACAATCAGTCACTGCCGTGATATTCTCGTCTGGAAATTCAAAGTTCATGGACTGGTAGTCATCCACTGCCTGGTGTGCCAAATGGTCTTCCAATACACTTCCCTTGATTGCTTTTTGAGTCGTGTACTGGATGTCGTATTCTGTCAAGATCATTTGCCATCTTGCTATTCTTCCGGACAGAGCAGGCTTTTCGAATATGTACTTGATAGGATCCATTTTTGAAATCAACAGAGTAGTGTGAGTCAACATATATTGTCTCAGCCGGCGAGCAGCCCATACCAAAGCGCAACAAGTTTTCTCGAGCAGTGAGTATCAGGTCTCACAGTCGGTAAACTTTTTGCTAAGGTAATAAATGGCGTGCTCATTTCGGCTAGACTCGTCATGCTGCCCCAGCACACACCCCATTGAGCTGTCAAGTACTGTCAAGTATAAGATTAGAGGTCTCCCTTCAACCGGTGGCATAAGAATGGGTGGTTCTTGGAGATACTCTTTGATTCTGTCAAAAGCGGCCTGACATTCATCGTTCCAACGTACCACTTGATCTTTCTTCAGTAGCTTGAAGATTGGTTCACAAGTAGCAGTTAGATGCGAGATGAATCGGGCAATGTAATTCATCCGTCCTAGAAAGCCTCTGACTTCTTTCTCTGTCTTGGGAGCTGGCATCTCTTGTATGGCTTTTACCTTGGCAGGGTCCACTTGAATACCTTTGTCGCTCACGACGAAACCTAGCAGCTTTCCAGATCTCACCCCGAAGGTGCACTTGTTTGGGTTCAACCTCAGCTTGTACAACTTCAGACGGTCAAACAGCTTCTGTAGATGGTCAAGGTGTTCCTCCTCAGTTTGGGACCTTGCAATCATATCATCGACATATACTTCAATCTCGTGATGGATTATATCATGAAACAAAGCAACCATGGCACGTTGGTAGGTTGCCCCAGCATTTTTCAACCCAAAAGGCATGACCTTGTAGCAAAAGGTTCCCCACTGAGTAACAAAAGTGGTCTTCTCCGTGTCTTCAGGAGCCATCTTGATTTGATTATAACCTGAGAACCCATCCATGAAGGAGAAAACCTTATGTTGAGCAGTATTGTCAACCAGAACGTCGATATGAGGCAGAGGGAAATCATCCTTAGGGCTTGCCCTGTTCAAATCCCTGTAATCAACACACATTCTGACCTTACCATCCTTCTTCGGCACTGGAACCACGTTGGCAACCCACTGAGGGTAAGAAGTCACTGCTAGAAACCCGGCATCAAATTGTTTCATAACCTCAGCCTTGATTTTCTCGGACATCTCTGGACGCATACGGCGGACCTTCTGTTTAACCGGAGGGAAGTCTTCCTTGGTAGGCAGGTGATGAACCACAATGTCAGTATCCAACCCAGGCATGTCTTCGTAAGACCAGGCAAAGATTTCCACATAATCATGCAACATCTGAATCAACCGTTGTTTCACACTAGCCTCCAGATTGGCACCAATCTTGACTTCCTTTCTGTCTGTCTCAGTACCCAGATTTATCGTTTCCACTGGCTCTTCATGTGGCTGAATGGCCCTCTCTTCTTGGAGTAACAGTCTTGCAAGCTCACCAGGCACTTCGCAATCATCTTCACCTTCGTCTTCGGCTAAGTTGATCAGATTTTCGAAGTCATAACTGGCAGTAGCAGAGTCGTTACCAGTGAGATCCAGAGTGGATTGGAACCTGTATAGGTGAGTGTGTGTAAATATAGTTGTTTTGCAATATATAAAGAAAAAAAGGGAGCACAAGATTTGAAATACGAAAAACGTCCAATGCTTTTATTCATGATATATGAAAATGACAAATAATAAGCCCTCACAAATGAAGCCACGGTGCCCCGGGTAAGACACCGGGCCATAAAGTTTCAAATTATTGTTCGTTACAAGTTCAAAACAAAGGAGTTCATTACTGAGTGACAAAAGTAATAGGTATGTAGTCCTTGGCAGTCCAGTTGCTTAGTCCACCGTTGGTCATTGGGTAGATCCAGCTGTCAAATTCGGATTCCTCCACATCGTCTTCGATAGAATTTACTCCCGGGTTGGTGATGAATACAGGAGGTCTTCCAATCCTTGCCTTGCGAACAGCCCTCTGAGCTTCTGCAGTGAAACCCAAACCAAAATTGTCAGTCTTCGGAGTAAAATCAGGAAGTCGGCCCCAGTTTGCACACTCACCCTTCTCAACCACAGCCCTGTCATCCTTTAAGGAAGCCATCTTCAAAGGAGAATCTTCTTCAGTCACAGTCTCTGCTGCTGCCAATGTCTGAGGGACTTCTTCAAAGTGTTGAAAAGGGTTCTCAATGAACTCTCTGTCCATCTCTATGTACCGGAACGAGTTAAGGTGGCTGACCATGTATTCTTCCTCCCCCTGCACTGTCACAATTTTCCCTCTGACCGGGTACTTAAGCTTTTGATGTAATATGGAGGTCACAGCTCCAGCTTTATGGATCCAAGGGCGACCCAGCAAACAAGAATAGGACGGTCGGATGTCCATCACATAGAACGTTGAATCAAAGACCTGAGAACCAACCCTAATTGGAATGTCAACTTCCCCATGTACCATTCTTTTCGACCCGTCAAAGGCCCGGACAACAATGTTACTTGGCTTGAGCTCTAAACCCTCACAATCCAGCCTGTCTAGAGCTTTCTTGGGTAATACATTCAACGACGAACCGGTGTCTACCAATACATGAGCAAGAGTAGTGCCCCTGCATTTAATGGAGACATGTAGGGCGTCGTTATGGTTCTTTCCCTTGGCAGTCAGATCGGCGTCAGAGAAACCCAACCCATTATCGGCAGTCAAGTTGGCCACACAATCGGTAAATTGATCAGCAGACGTTTCTTGTGGCACATGGGCCGTCTTCAGGAAGGAAATCAGGGCCTTGGCATAGGCCTCTGAACACAACAACAGTGATAGCATAGAAATCTTAGATGGGGTGTGCCCCAGCTGCTCAACTACATTGAAATCACTCTTCTTAATGATCTTGAGGATCTCTTCCATCTCTTGCTGGGAAGCCTCAACAGTGGTTGTCTTTGGTGCCTCCGTCCGGGCAGTCATATCAGTAGCAATCCCTTTGCCCCGAGCGTCAGATGACTCGGCAGCAGGGGTAGAAACTTGATCAGGAGGGGAAACAGGCACACTGGCAGGTGTGATAACAAGAGGTCTTTGAATAGCTGGAGGTGCAATATCTGGTGAGAAGAGTCTACCACTACGAGTAACCTTAGCCGGCCCAGTGATGTTGGTGATTCCGGTACTGGTATCAAACTCTTGTTTTACTCCGAGCATATAAACATCTGCCCCATAGTGCCACGGGACAGCTTTGTCAGACTTATAGGGGATGGGCCCCAGAACAGTGATGATGATAGGAGCAATCTTGTGAACAGGCATAATTTTGACAGGCTTCCTCGGGGGAGCCTTAGGAGGGTTGTTGAAAATAGTGACAATAGAAACTTCTTCAGCAGGGGTAACAGGAACAGCAATCTTTTCGAACAAGATCTCTTTATTATCCATCAGGTTTTGGATACCTGACTTCAACAAAGAACAACCAGTAGGTGAAACAGAACATAGAAGGCAACCTTTACTACATCCCGGAAATAAACCGGCTAGCAACAGGTTCCTCTTGACAGTCAACAACGGAGTAACAACCTCATCCATAGAGGCCACATACAGGTCTTCTTCCACAGTATTCACTCCATGCTGGGGCATGGGAGCAGTCACAACATTGGGCCTTTCGGGTGCCTCGAAATGTATTTCTTTAGCATCAATAAGGTCCTGAACCTTATTCCTCAGTGCCCAACAATCATCAGTAGAATGCCCCGGGCTATCAGAGTGATAAGCACAATGGGTGTTGGGGTTGTACTTTGGAAAGGTTGTGTTCACAACCTTTGGAGCTTCCATGACAGTTACCAGATTGGTTGACAATAGTTGCGGCAGGATTTGAGACAATGTCATACTAAGCCGAGTGTACTCCCTTCTGGGTCTCTCACCCCTTTGGTTGGTTATATTGCCGAGGAGCGGCAGCAGGCTTCGAAATTACCACCGCGTTGACAGCTTGGCGGCGTTCCGGTTTATTCTGTTTCCTCGACCCATAAACAGCACTAGATTCCTTCTTGAATGGCTTCTTTTCAGAACTTGAGGATGCACCTTTCTGTATCTTCCCAGACTTGATACCAGCTTCGATCCTCTCACCAGTCAAGATCAGATATGTGAACCCAGCAGAAGAATTACCAATCAGGTGGTTGAAGAATGGACCAGACAGGTTCCCCAAGAACATGTCCACGAGTTCACGGTCAGTCAATGGTGGCTGCACCCTGCCAGCCAGGTCTCTCCACTTTTGCGCGTACTCCTTAAAACCTTCTCCCAATCCTAGCGACATACCCTGGAGTTGGGTACGTGTAGAAGCGAGGTCGGCATTGTACTGATACTGCTTATAAAATGCAGTAGCCAAGTCCTCCCAGTTACGAATACTGGTCCCATCCAGCTGATAGAACCACTCGAGTTGAGCCCCTGAAAGGCTATCCTGGAAGAAATGGATCCATAAGTTCTTGTCTGCAGTGTAAGGTTGGGTCTTCCTTACATAGGATCTGAGATGCAGCTTAGGGCAGGAAGCCCCGTCATACTTCGCAAAAGAAGGTGCCTTGAACTTGTGTGGGATCACCACCCCAGAAGATAAACCTAGATCTCCAAAATCCAACCCAGGCACCTGTTGAATTTCCATAGCACTCAGACGGTCCTCTAATTGCTTGTACCTGTCTTCAGCGGGAGGGTACTGCTCATCATTGAAATCCGTCTCGTTGTCGGAGACCACAGGACTAGGAACCCTTCCCCCTTGGGGACTGTCTTTCCCTACAGTGGAAGCAGCCTGATCAGCTTCATTTTGCAGTGTATTCCCAAACCTCCATCCAGTGTTAAACAGCACAGTCCTCTTCTTCTTCTTTTTCAACAGCAGAGTCTTCAATTCCTCTTGACCTTGGGCTAAGCTCATGACCAGCTCTTGAAACTGGGCGTTCTGGGCCTGGAGGGCCTTGATAGCTTGTTCATTGGATGATTCAGGATTCATGATGACTGCTGAAATAAACAGCGAAGAAGATTAAGCAACCTCTAAAAAGAGTACCTGTTATGCACATGATGCATGATATGCTATTTATGCAATGCATTCAAGGGTTCGAAAGTTCAAATTCGTTGTAGACAAAAAAGGAACACATGTTATATTAAGAAATAATTTGTTCAGTACATCAATGCCTCATGGGCAAAACATTACAAAATAATTAATCTCAAAAGACACTGCGCATCCTCTTTGGAGCTATGTAAGTGTTGAGAGTCTTTTCCTCGTGCAGTAGACGGGTGAGCTCCAAGACCTTCTTCTCACTGGCATGTAAACTGGCTTCGAGAGAATTCCGCTCTTCCTTGAGTTGGATCCAATTCTTTTGCATTTCCTCCCAAGACGTTGGCATGTCAGGATGTTGAATGGTGTATGGCACCTCTCCTTACAAAACTGGCTCTTTGATTACGGGAAGAACATGAGGATATGGCATCACCAACTTCTGGGAGCGGGCTCGTACCCACTTGAGATAAGGCTCCAGGGGGATGGAGTTCTTGTGCCCCAGTGTCTTGCTATCTACCTTGTGATCGGTGGATCTGGAACTGACTGTTTAAAGCTGGTTCGCGAAATGTCGCGGAAGCAAGAGTCGCCACCGTCTTTTATTTTCTCCAAATGGAAAGGACAAAAGCACAGAAAAATTCCTTATAGAGATTGCTCTCGGTTCGGGAGGTAGGTTATAGAAAGGGAAGGTGTTAGCACCCTTTCTATCCATGGTTATCCATGGGCTCTTAGATACTTGCTCATTGTGTTTTCAAAAAATGGTTTGTTTGCTTTTCAACTGTGGGTTTTAAAAGGTTTCTTTGAAAATTCCAGTTCGACTCTTGTATCGGTCCTCAAGAGTGTTTTAAAAATTGCTTTCGAAAGCTTTTTGAAAAGGTGTCGGTGTGAAAAGTATTTTTTGATTTGTTTTGAAATTAGAGCAAGTATCTAGAGTCGTCTACCTACCCTAAGGAATTTGTCTGTGTAAATGTCCTTAAAGTAGTGCCATCCCACCATTGAGAGATAGGTAGCACCACCGTTGGAGGTGTTCGGGTCAATTCGAAGTTCGGGACATGGTGATCACCGGAGCAATGGGAAGATACCTTAGAAGCTACCCTCATGCCAGGTTCCCGGATCATGAGGACTTACTAAAACATCCTCTACTCGACGATCACCTTTCGAGAGGCAAGGCAACAGTGAAGCGTACCCTAGGGGTGGTGTGTGATTCGTGTGTCGTTTTCAGATATTTTGTCTTGTTCATGTCATGGGTGATCTACGCTTTTGTTTTTATTTTAACATTCATTATTGCATGCAATTTATTAGCAGTTAAAAAGTTGCGAGAAATATAAAGTTCCTACGCTATTACAAAGGCGCGGGTCCACATCGCCAAATTAAATCCAGGACCCGATTTGAATAAAGAAATAAAGTGCGGAAAAGACAAATGTCTGATTTACATGGCTTCGGGAGAATTACATGAATATTATAAGAAAGGACAAAAATGCGCGAAACAAACTAATAATCGAAAGCGAGGGCGTTGGACCCTTTTTAATGAAATTAAATTATAATTAACGAATTGATTAAATTAAAATAAAAAGAAAAGAATTTTGAGTTTTTTGGACTTATGGAATTTTAATGAGAAGATTATGGAACTAAGAAATTAATTAACCCTAATTCTAACTATTTTTATTTATTAAGAAAAATAGATTAAAATTGAACCTAAAATTAAACCTAATTAATTAATGCAATTTTATTTACAAGAAAATAATTAATAATTAATAATGATAAAAGAAAAGAAAAAGATAAAAGTAATTAAAACCTAATTCTACAAATTTTAAATTTATTAAGAAAATGTTAAAGTTAACCCTAGAATAAAAAAAACTAATTAATTAATAAGACCTTTTTTACAAAAAATAGCATTAAATGAAATATATTTTAATTATTATGACTTTCTGATTTTTATTATTTTTTATATTAAGAAAATGTTAATTTAAAGAATTAAATAAGAATTAAACAAAACAAATGAAAATAGAAAAAAGAATAGAAGAGAGCAAACCAAGGGGGGTGCTGTCCCCAAACTGGAGGAATTGCCTAGCAATTAGGCCCATTTATTTCAAGGCCTTTTTGACTTTTCCTGGAAGCGTGTGTACGTGTTGACTGATGCCTATGATATTCTTCAAATCTGGACCTTTGGATTGGGATCATGGGACAAGTGGCGTGCCTGGATTGTGAGCGTACAGTGGGCGCTTGGAAGCGAGCTACACAAGAACATGGTTAGAAGAAAAATATGGAAATAAGAAGGGGGACCTGGGGTTCGAACCCAGGTCCTAACGTTTACCACACCGATGCCCTGCCAATTGTGCTAACTGCGCGCGTTGTACATGGAATGAATGATAAATAATATGAAACAAATTAGCATTAGTGGCCTAGAAGCAAGAAAACGCGCGCTGAATTCAAATTACCCAACCACAGCTTGCCACATAATCTTCTTCTTCATTGTCCCTGAAACAAAAAAGAGTTAGCGGGGGTTTTGAACCCCCCCCCCCCCAAAATGCAACCTTTTCAAAAATAGCGATTATCCCGTCTTGCTATATAAATTAGGCGCGATTAGTGGGTTAAGTTCGTCCAAGCTTCCTGAGTTTAGCCATGGTACTGGGGTGTCTTAATTTTGCAGTACATGTAAACGCCCAATTTGGAGCTTGAAGAACCCTAGCGAGCTTTAATGGTGAAATCGCGTGTGATGCACAAAAACTCAATCAAAACATATGGTTAGCTTCAGAATGATAAGAATAATACAAAACAAGCATTAGAACTTAAAATCATGGCATGAATGATGAAATACGATTATGCAAAAAAGATGATACAGTCTGACTTCTAGTTACCAATTCTGGATGCTATGGCTGTGGAAAAGTGTTCAGTTAGGTTCAGTAATGTCTTGGCAAGCTAATGGGATCAATCTTTTCCTCTGAATCGTCCTCCAAGGCAATTTTCAGTTTTGGATTTTTTTGATAAAATTGCAAGCTTGGTTCTTGAGATGGGGCGCAGCATTCAGGTCTCTTGCACTAGGGTTTTGATCAGTCTTATATGAGGATGGATTAGGGTTGAGTTTTTGATCCAAAGAATCCTTGCATTGATGGAATGGATATTTGATTTTCATGCATAATTTTTTCAATCTTTTCCATGCATATTTGATACCAATCATGTCCAATCTTCCCCATTTGAATTGTGCACGAATCTTGAGTGAATCATGAGTGATTATACTGCATAAAAAGATTTGATCACATTGGTTTAGTATTTTTTTCCACATTTTAATTAATTAAATGAATTAATTGTAATTAAAAATTCAAATAAATAATAAAAATGATGAAAAAAATCCCCTTTGGGCCAAATGGTCGTGCACATGCTTTGGATGATGAATCTTGGAAGAAAATGTGGCCCATTAGCAATTTTAAGACATTTGAAGCAAAGTTGACTTTTCAAAATATCCAAAAATTTCCCAACTTCCACAAGGCATATCTTGCTCAATTTTTAAGCTTTGATCATGTTCTTGGACATTTTGGAAAGGTCTTGAAGTCCTATAACCAATGCGTTTGGTCCCATGTCATTTTGATTTACCAATCTCAATTTATGGCCTTTGACTTAAAGTCTCTTTTTGTTGATTTTTGAAAATGACCTATAATGTTGAAATTGATAACTTTTTGTGAGAGCATTTCTTGGACTTGAAGTGTCAAGAAGAGTTATAGGAAATGTCTTTCTCTTCAAAATGAGCTTTGGATGGAATTTTTCTGATAATCCATGTGGAAGTTATGCCTTGGTCAAGTTACAGTTGACTTTTTCAACTGTCGAAATATGGAAACTTTTGCATCTTGAGACTTTTTGAGCCATGCCTTGAAAATCATGATCAAGAATTGATCAAATGATGTTTATGGCTTCAAAATGAGATGTTGACCAAAAATTTGAACTTTTGACTGTCAAATGACCATTTTGCCCCTACAGTTGACTGTAGTGCAATTAGGGTTTTTGACTGTGCAATTTTGTGCTGTAAGTCTTGAAACTTGGTATGAGGATGCTTGACCATGTTTATAGGCATGTGGGACTTGATTGGACCCTTGGAAACTTCATTTTCTTTGTCAGAACCAAAACCCTAATTTTTGACTGTTAGGAGGCCCTTGAACTGTGCAACCCTTGGGGAGATTTTGAAGCTTTGACTTGGCAAATTTTGAAGAATATGGGAGGGCAAATTTTGGGGTACAACAGTTGCCCCTGTTCAATCTTCTTAGACCTGAGGATGCAGATTGGCTGACGTGCCTTTCGTAATCCGAAGGTGGAAGATGATTGAACACTAGAGTGCCCAGAAATTTGCGCTCACATAGTAGCAGTGTAATGATGGGAATGGGCTTATAGATGCCATTTGGAGATTGATGGATAGGATGATGGGTTTATGGATGCCATGCTGAGAGATGATCACGTAAGAGATTCCTTAGCGAGAACTTGCGTACCTGCAAAAGAAAAGGATTACCTGACCCGTTACAAGAGCTGGTCTTCAGATTCTTTGTATAGATGTGTCCTGACTGGTTACAGGAGCTGGATCTGGATCTTCAAAAGGTGATGAATGAACCAGGGATAGTTACTACCTCAACAGGAACGTTGAGAGAACCTTGGACGATTACTACCTCAACAGGAACGCTGAGAGAATCTGGGGAGGATTACTACCTCAACAGGAACGCTGAGAGAATCTTGGGCGACTTCAACCTCAACAGTAATGCTGAGAGAATCTTGGACGACTTCAACCTCAACAGTACCGCTGAGAGAATCTTGGGCGACTTCAACCTCAACAGTAACGTTGAGAGAATCTTGGGCGACTTCAACCTAAACAGTAACGCTGAGAGAATCTTGGGTGACTTCAACCTCAACAGTAGCGCTGAGAGAATCTTGGGCGACTTCAACCTCAACAGTAGCGCTGAGAGAATCTTGGGCGACTTCTACCTCAACAGTAACGCTGAGAGAATCTTGGGCGACTTCAACCTCAACAGTAGCGCTGAGAGAATCTTGGGCGACTTCTACCTCAACAGTAACGGTGAGAGAATCTTGGGCGACTTCAACCTCAACAGTAGCACTGAGAGAATCTTGGGCGACTTCTACCTCAACAGTAACGCTGAGAGAATCTTGGATATCTTCTACTGAGTCTTTATCAGGAAAATCTGTTAGTGGTCGATTTAGCTGGACTAGAGAAGGCCTTTGACTGGATAAGAAATAGGAAAATCTTAGGGTCGATTTAACTGAACCGATCTAGGTCTTGAAATCTTCAACTGGATAAGAAACAGGGAGATCTTAGGTTCGATCTGACTGAACCAGAGAAGGCCTTTGACTGGATAAGAAACAGAAAAATCTTAGGGTCGATTTAACTGAACCGGTCTAGGTCTTGAAATGTCTTCAACTGGATAAGAAACAGGGAGATCTTAGGGTCGATCTGACTGAACCAGAGAAGGCCTTTGACTGGATAAGAAACAGAAAAATCTTAGGAGCGATTTAACTGAACCGGTCTAGGTCTTGAATATCTGAGAACTTAACTGGATCTTTCCTGAAAGGTAAAGGTCAGTCATATGCCATGCATGATATGGATCAAGCAATGATGTTCTCAACATAAATGAGATTGTAAGATATGATGCGTATATGTATGCTATCATGTATGGAAGTGTGATGTTTATGAATGTATCTTTTCGTCTTAGGAAAATAAATCCTTGACGGGTGCCAGGAAGTCACTCCTGGGCTGATGTTGAAGAATAGATCTTTGCTTCCGCTGGGGATGATAGTTGCAAGAATACCGGTAGGAGAAGATAACTCCGTCGGGGAATAAACTTGGCGAATGGATTACTCTGCAGGGAGAAAAGATACTCTAGCGATCTTGCTGGGAAGCAATACCCTGTGGGGAGAGATGTACTTTGCTGGATTATTGATGGTAACTTCGCTGGGGATACCTTGGTTGTTGGAAGTGCTAATAGGCTTCGCTGGGGATAAGAAGGCTTTGCCGAGAACGATCTTTCCGTGGCTTTTGGCTGAGGATAACCCAGTTATATCCCGGTAGGGAAATAACTCTTTTGAATGAAGTCGGGGGACGCGTTCGTGCTTTGCGAGGATAAGCTTCCAGAATCTACTGGGGATAAGCTTGCTGCTTGGGGAGATGAATTCCAACTTTCCTGGGGAACTAGATTGGACTCTCCTGGGGAAGTTTTGAGATGTACTGGAAGTAACTCCACTGAATGTTTGATATACCGCCGGGGAACAATCTTTAGGTTAAGACTGCCGGGGATGTTTGTTTAAGAATGTCGATATGTTGCTGGGGAATATTGAGATTTGCTGGAGGATACCCAACTTCCTTAAGGCTGACGTTATAGCTTTGCTTGGGGAGAGTGTATTGACTTGCTGACTCACCCTCTAGGGGAATTAAGATATCTAGTTATGTTCTTCAGCTGAACCTACCTTGGTACCTTGATGGACTGAGCAACTAGATCGCCTAGACGACTCATTATTGCCCCTGTTTCTGAGGTGGGAGAGGAAGACCTGTGGAGGTGCTTGATGACTTCCGATTGACAACTCTTCTTCTGGTAGGCGAGTGACGAGATGCCAAGACACAGTCGTACGCTTTGATCCCTAACTTTTTCCTAGACCGCCCTTTACGGTTTTCAGTCCACCGGGATACCCATTTTTGCCCAAGCCGCCTTTTCAGGTTTTCGACTTGCCGGGTGTACAGATTTTTTTCATTTCATCCCTTATTTTTGCCCGAACCCTTTTGGTTCGCCGGGAAGTCCTTGTTTTTGCCTAGGTGTGTCAACCTAGCGGGTCTTTGATTTTGCGTAGTATTTTTCGACTATGTCCATGTTCTCAGAATGTAGGGAGGTGCCCCTATTGTTGTGTTTGGTCATGCCACCAGAAGGTGTTTGATCAGGCAAGATTCGTTATTGGAATGCCCCAAGTGACTCCGGCGGAGATTTGCCTCAGGCTATTGGGCCTTTGAGAGATTCTCCGAATCTTGACTTAACTGCCCCAGATGATGGATAATAGTCATGCCATGCCCCTTGATTGGAAGTGCTTGTGTTCACTAGGTATTCATCGTGCGAATTTCCCTGCTGTTCAAATAAATAGTCATATGCAAACAATGTTATATCAAAAATGCAAAGCTTATGTCTGTCTTGAAATTTTTTTTGAAAATGCATTCTTTTCATAAAACAAGTGAATGTTTGTAAAACATGATGTCAACTCCGTATTTACCGTAGGCCTTAAGGAGTCAGGATACCTTTCGTAACAGTATGCTTTCGAACTGACCCATGCTTCAGCTAGGACTTTTAAGGGTTGTAACGTGGCCTGGTTCACGGTTTTAAGAAACAAAGGATAAAGGCTCAAAATTTATTTGTACCCACCCGCTCTTCGTGATGTTCTTCAAACCTAAACTCAGTTGATCCTACGTTAGACCTTGTTTGAGTCTTTGCTCTGATGTTCTGGTGATGGTTCAGATGTTGATAGTTTATTTTGAATAGGCAGTCATTTCTTTTTTTGTTGAGGGTTTGTAGGACCTCTTTCTTTTTGATTTTGTTATCCCTATTTTTTTTTGCCTGAACTGTTTCTTTTTGTATTTATAGTCAGCGGGATGCCCCAGTTTTGTAAGTCTCCTTCATAGGTTTTGACTTATTGGTTTTTTATTTTTTTTTGAGATATAATGACTGCCTATCTGTATGATTGTTCGGAACCATCACTGTCTTTTGTTTCGTAAGGACCTCTTTGGTGCCATTCGTTATGCACTTGGATCAACTGAGAGACTACCCTGCCCCAGGTTATGATTAAGGGTTTTTAATTTTCGAAAAGAAAAACTCCTACTTCTTTGGCTCAGAGGGGTTGACGAGGGATTATCTTCCTTATAACTCCAGTGTTTAGGGATTGAAACAATGCATGTACCTCATCAGCGGGGTCTGTTCAAAAGCATACTGTAGATGGCGGTATCGTTTTCGTCATCCTCCCTCAAGAGGCTTAGAATTATTAATCGAGCGTTGATCATCAGAAAAAATATGAAAATAATTTGCATATAGTGAATACGAATATATTGCTTCAAGACAGACGTATGCGATGCATTAATGAAATAACAACGTTTAACATGAGTAAATGTTTGAACAAAAGAAAATTACAACTTGAACATTCGAATGAACAAAAGTTTTCTAGTCTCAGGGCTTGTCACTTCAAATGGTGGGCCTTGGAGGGATGGTAAAAAAATTCAGCCTGACCATCTTGTGTGAACTCCAATGCCCCTTCATCAATCAGGTCCTGGATCTTGTTCTTCAGAGCCCAACACTCATTTGTATCATGTCCTGGACTGGCAGAGTGGTAGGCACACCTTTTATTGGGATCATAGATAGGAGATGCTGTGTTGGGGTTCCGGGGATGAGCCCTTAATGTGATCAGGTTCAACCTCAACAGGCGTTGTAGAGCTTGAAACAGCGACATGTTGAGCTGGGTGAATTGCCTCCTGGGCTTGTCTGGCTGAAGCTGGTGAGGTTGATGCTGAATTTGTGACCCTGAAGCCACTTGAGGAGCTCTTATTTTACCTCCTTGTCTCAAAGGTGGTTGAACGATGACTGGCTCTCTACCCTTAGACGTTTGCCCCAGTTGGTTACCCCGAAGCAGTTGGTTGATGAGAATCTCGAGCTCATCTTGTCTTTGAGCTAGGTCTTGTATGATAGTCACCTGTCCCAGCATCTGGGCTTTCATTGCATCCACTTCAGCTTGCAGCCGTTTCAGCCGTTCGTCCTCAGCGCTGTTCCTGACCAAAGTCTCCATGAGAAGTGTCCTTAGCTCCTCCTGCCCCTTGGATAGATTCAGGAGGATTTCCCCGAACCGAGTCTCTTGAGCAAGAAAGTCCTGGTTATCTTGTTGTGAAGCCATTGCTGAAATAAACAGCGAGAAAGGTAAGTGACCTACAACAAGGATACTTGTTATGCAATGATGGGTATGACATGCATGTAATGTTTTCAAGGATCTCGCGGGGTAATCAAGAAAATCTGTTAGAATTGGGATCCGGTAGCTTGATTGAAGGAACTTCATGTTGCTGAGAGTCCTTCTTCAAGGGTCAAAGCTCACCATATCTAGTGGGTCATAGCCCCTGACAACCTTGGCTAGAGGAAAATAAATCCCCTTTGCCCCTTGCTGGACAGTTGGTTCATCCTGACCTGCATCACAGACCCTTGAGATCCTTGAAATAGGTTAGGATGTATACAATGGTATGATGTTATGGTATGCATGGAGTGATGTAAGTAAACCCCGTTATGAGTCCCCCTCAAGGACTATAAACAAAACCTGCAAGAAACTCAGTACACTCTGTTATGAGTCCCAATTAAGGACTATAAACAAAACCTGCAAGAAACTTAGTACACTCTGTTATGAGTCCCACTTAAGGACTATAAACAAAACCTGCAAGTAGTTCCTGTGTCAGATAATAAGCATGCAAGTAGTCAAGTACGAAGGCACACAAGTCACACAAGAGAAGCCCTTAGAGTTTAGGCCAACATGGGGTCTGGGTATTACCCTCTTGAAGTTGGTGGGCTCAACCTGTCCTATTAGAAGTAACCGGGTTCTAGGGGTCCCAATATCACGGGATTGCTTTAATTGTTCATTGTTTCGATTTAGCCACTGAACTGGCGACCGAAATATTCCAGGAAAGCAAACCTCAATTGAGTGTAGTATCGAGTATCAACCAACCTCGGACTGCACCAAAGTCAGTGATCTCACTACCCTAAAGAGGCCAAGATAGTTCAATTAAGGTTCCTAAGGTCAGTTGATGCTTCACGACACCACGCGGAGGCCCCATACTCTCCTTGACTGAACTCAAGGGTTACCGGTACACACCAAAGTGCCACATCAACGTAGCAGGCTGTTTTAACCATGTCGGTATACCCCGCACAGTTCCCTCACAGCCTTGTTGCTACTTTCTAAGAAGGTATCCCCAGATCCAGGTTAGGATCTATAGAACTCCCAAGACAGTCCCACAATAATAAAGCAAGCAAGTCAATACAATTGAAAACACAGTTATGAACTAAACCCTAAGGTACACCTCACTTTAAATTTATTTCCCCAGCAGAGTCGCCAATTCTGTGATCGGTGGATCTGGAACTGACTGTTTAAAGCTGGTTCGCGAAATGTCGCGGAAGCAAGAGTCGCCACCGTCTTTTATTTTCTCCAAATGGAAAGGACAAAAGCACAGAAAAATTCCTTATAGAGATTGCTCTCGGTTCGGGAGGTAGGTTATAGAAAGGGAAGGTGTTAGCACCCTTTCTATCCATGGTTATCCATGGGCTCTTAGATACTTGCTCATTGTGTTTTCAAAAAATGGTTTGTTTGCTTTTCAACTGTGGGTTTTAAAAGGTTTCTTTGAAAATTCCAGTTCGACTCTTGTATCGGTCCTCAAGAGTGTTTGAAAAATTGCTTTCGAAAGCTTTTTGAAAAGGTGTCGGTGTGAAAAGTATTTTTTGATTTGTTTTGAAATTAGAGCAAGTATCTAGAGTCGTCTACCTACCCTAAGGAATTCGTCTGTGTAAATGTCCTTAAAGTAGTGCCATCCCACCATTGAGAGGTAGGTAGCACCACCGTTGGAGGTGTTCGGGTCAATTCGAAGTTCGGGACATGGTGATCACCGGAGCAATGGGAAGATACCTTAGAAGCTACCCTCATGCCAGGTTCCCGGATCATGAGGACTTACTAAAACATCCTCTACTCGACGATCACCTTTCGAGAGGCAAGGCAACAGTGAAGCGTACCCTAGGGGTGGTGTGTGATTCGTGTGTCGTTTTCAGATATTTTGTCTTGTTCATGTCATGGGTGATCTACGATTTTGTTTTTATTTTAACATTCATTCTTGCATGCAATTTATTAGCAGTTAAAAAGTTGCGAGAAATATAAAGTTCCTACGCTATTACAAAGGCGCGGGTCCACATCGCCAAATTAAATCCAGGACCCGATTTGAATAAAGAAATAAAGTGCGGAAAAGACAAATGTCTGATTTACATGGCTTCGGGAGAATTACATGAATATTATAAGAAAGGACAAAAATGCGCGAAACAAACTAATAATCGAAAGCGAGGGCTTTGGACCCTTTTTAATGAAATTATATTATAATTAACGAATTGATTAAATTAAAATAAAAAGAAAAGAATTTTGAGTTTTTTGGACTTATGGAATTTTAATGAGAAGATTATGGAACTAAGAAATTAATTAACCCTAATTCAAACTATTTTTATTTATTAAGAAAAATAGATTAAAATTGAACCTAAAATTAAACCTAATTAATTAATGCAATTTTATTTACAAGAAAATAATTAATAATTAATAATGATAAAAGAAAAGAAAAAGATAAAATTAATTAAAACCTAATTCTACAAATTTTAAATTTATTAAGAAAATGTTAAAGTTAACCCTAGAATAAAAAAAACTAATTAATTAATAAGACCTTTTTTACAAAAAATAGCATTAAATGAAATATATTTTAATTTTTATGACTTTCTGATTTTTATTATTTTTTATATTAAGAAAATGTTAATTTAAAGAATTAAATAAGTATTAAACAAAACAAATGAAAATAGAAAAAAGAATAGAAGAGAGCAAACCAAGGGGGGTGTTGTCCCCAAACTGGAGGAATTGCCTAGCAATTAGGCCCATTTATTTCAAGGCCTTTTTTATCTTTCCTGGAAGCGTGTGTACGTGTTGACTGATGCCTATGATATTCTTCAAATCTGGACCTTTGGATTGGGATCATGGGACAAGTGGCGTGCCTGGATTGTGAGCGTACAGTGGGTGCTTGGAAGCGAGCTACACAAGAACATGGTTAGAAGAAAAATATGGAAATAAGAAGGGGGACCTGGGGTTCGAACCCAGGTCCTAACGTTTACCACACTGATGCCCTGCCAATTGTGCTAACTGCGCGCGTTGTACATGGAATGAATGATAAATAATATAAAACAAATTAGCATTAGTGGCCTAGAAGAAAGAAAACGCGCGCTGAATTCAAATTACCCAACCACAGCTTGCCACATAATCTTCTTCTTCGTTGTCCCTGAAACAAAAAAGAGTTAGCGGGGGTTTTGAACCCCCCCAAAATGCAACCTTTTCAAAAATAGTGATTAGCCTGTCTTGCTATATAAATTAGGCACGATTAGTGGGTTAAGTTCGTCCAAGCTTCCTGAGTTTAGCCATGGTACTGGGGTGTCTTAATTTTGCAGTACATGTAAACGCCCAATTTGGAGCTTGAAGAACCCTAGCGAGCTTTAATGGTGAAATCGCGTGTGATGCACAAAAACTCAATCAAAACATATGGTTAGCTTCAGAATGATAAGAATAATACAAAACAAGCATTAGAACTTAAAATCATGGCATGAATGATGAAATACGATTATGCAAAAAAGATGATACAGTCTGACTTCTAGTTACCAATTCTGGATGCTATGGCTGTGGAAAAGTGTTCAGTTAGGTTCAGTAATGTCTTGGCAAGCTAATGGGATCAATCTTTTCCTCTGAATCGTCCTCCAAGGCAATTTTCAGTTTTGGATTTTTTTGATAAAATTGCAAGCTTGGTTCTTGAGATGGGGCGCAGCATTCAGGTCTCTTGCACTAGGGTTTTGATCAGTCTTATATGAGGATGGATTAGGGTTGAGTTTTTGATCCAAAGAATCCTTGCATTGATGGAATGGATATTTGATTTTCATGCATAATTTTTTCAATCTTTTCCATGCATATTTGATACCAATCATGTCCAATCTTCCCCATTAGAATTGTGCACGAATCTTGAGTGAATCATGAGTGATTATACTGCATAAAAAGATTTGATCACATTGGTTTAGTATTTTTTCCACATTTTAATTAATTAAATGAATTAATTGTAATTAAAAATTCAAATAAATAATAAAAATGAGGAAAAAAATCCCCTTTGGGCCAAATGGTCGTGCACATGCTTTGGATGATGAATCTTGGAAGAAAATGTGGCCCATTAGAAATTTTAAGACATTTGAAGCAAAGTTGACTTTTCAAAATATCCAAAAATTTCCCAACTTCCACAAGGCATATCTTGCTCAATTTTTAAGCTTTGATCATGTTCTTGGACATTTTGGAAAGGTCTTGAAGTCCTCTAACCAATGCTTTTGGTCCCATGTCATTTTGATTTACCAATCTCAATTTATGGCCTTTGACTTAAAGTCTCTTTTTGTTGATTTTTGAAAATGACCTATAATGTTGAAATTGATAACTTTTTGTGAGAGCATTTCTTGGACTTGAAGTGTGAAGAAGAGTTGTAGGAAATGTCTTTCTCTTCAAAATGATATTTGGATGGAATTTTTCTGATAATCCATGTGGAAGTTATGCCTTGGTCAAGTTACAGTTGACTTTTTCAACTGTCGAAATATGGAAACTTTTGCATCTTGAGACTTTTTGAGCCATGCCTTGAAAATCATGATCAAGAATTGATCAAATGATGTTTATGGCTTCAAAATGAGATGTTGACCAAAAATTTGAACTTTTGACTGTCAAATGACCATTTTGCCCCTACAGTTGACTGTAGTGCAATTAGGGTTTTTGACTGTGCAATTTTGTGCTGTAAGTCTTGAAACTTGGTATGAGGATGCTTGACCATGTTTATAGGCATGTGGGACTTGATTGGACCCTTGGAAACTTCATTTTCTTTGTCAGAACCAAAACCCTAATTTTTGACTGTTAGGAGGCCCTTGAACTGTGCAACCCTTGGGGAGATTTTGAAGCTTTGACTTGGCAAATTTTGAAGAATATGGGAGGGAAAATTTTGGGGTACAATAGTTGCCCCTGTTCAATCTTCTTAGACCTGAGGATGCAGATTGGCTGACGTGCCTTTCGTAATCCGAAGGTGGAAGATGATTGAACACTAGAGTGCCCAGAAATTTGCGCTCACATAGTAGCAGTGTGATGATGGGAATGGGCTTATAGATGCCATTTGGAGATTGATGGATAGGATGATGGGTTTATGGATGCCATGCTGAGAGATGATCGCGTAAGAGATTCCTTAGCGAGAACTTGCGTACCTGCAAAAGAAAAGGATTACCTGACCCGTTACAGGAGCTGGTCTTCAGATTCTTTGTATAGATGTGTCCTGACTGGTTACAGGAGCTGGATCTGGATCTTCAAAAGGTGATGAATGAACCAGGGATAGTTACTACCTCAACAGGAACGTTGAGAGAACCTTGGACGATTACTACCTCAACAGGAACGCTGAGAGAATCTGGGGACGATTACTACCTCAACAGGAACGCTGAGAGAATCTTGGGCGACTTCAACCTCAACAGTAACGCTGAGAGAATCTTGGACGACTTCAACCTCAACAGTAACGCTGAGAGAATCTTGGGCGACTTCAACCTCAACAGTAACGCTGAGAGAATCTTGGGCGACTTCAACCTCAACAGTAACGCTGAGAGAATCTTGGGCGACTTCAACCTCAACAGTAGCGCTGAGAGAATCTTGGGCGACTTCAACCTCAACAGTAGCGCTGAGAGAATCTTGGGCGACTTCTACCTCAACAGTAACGCTGAGAGAATCTTGGGCGACTTCAACCTCAACAGTAGCGCTGAGAGAATCTTGGGCGACTTCTACCTCAACAGTAACGCTGAGAGAATCTTGGGCGACTTCAACCTCAACAGTAGCGCTGAGAGAATCTTGGGCGACTTCTACCTCAACAGTAACGCTGAGAGAATCTTGGATATCTTCTACTGAGTCTTTATCAGGAAAATCTGTTAGGGGTCGATTTAGCTGGACTAGAGAAGGCCTTTGACTGGATAAGAAACAGGAAAATCTTAGGGTCAATTTAACTGAACCGGTCTAGGTCTTGAAATCTTCAACTGGATAAGAAACAGGGAGATCTTAGGGTCGATCTGACTGAACCAGAGAAGGCCTTTGACTGGATAAGAAACCGAAAAATCTTAGGGTCGATATAACTGAACCGGTCTAGGTCTTGAAATGTCTTCAACTGGATAAGAAACAGGGAGATCTTAGGGTCGACCTGACGGAACCAGAGAAGGCCTTTGACTGGATAAGAAACAGAAAAATCTTAGGAGCGATTTAACTGAACCGGTCTAGGTCTTGAATATCTGAGAACTTAACTGGATCTTTCCTGAAAGGTAAAGGTCAGTCATATGCCATGCATGATATGGATCAAGCAATGATGTTCTCAACATAAATGAGATTGTAAGATATGATGCGTATATGTATGCTATGATGTATGGAAGTGCGATGTTTATGAATGTATCTTTTCGTCTTAGGAAAATAAATCCTTAACGGGTGCCAGGAAGTCACTCCTGGGCTGATGTTGAAGAATAGATCTTTGCTTCCGCTGGGGATGATAGTTGCAAGAATACCGGTAGGAGAAGATAACTCCGTCGGGGAATAAACTTGGCGAATGGATTACTCTGCGGGGAGAAAAGATACTCTAGCGATCTTGCTGGGAAGCAATACCCTGTGGGGAGAGATGTACTTTGCTGGAGTATTGATGGTAACTTCGCTGGGGATACCTTGGTTGTTGGAAGTGCTAATAGGCTTCGCTGGGGATAAGAAGGCTTTGCCGAGAACGATCTTTCCGTGGCTTTTGGCTGAGGATAACCCAGTTATATCCCGGTAGGGCAATAACTCTTTTGAATGAAGCCGGGGGATGCGTTTTTGCTCTGCGAGGATAAGCTTCCAGAATCTACTGGGGATAAGCTTGCTGCTTGGGGAGATGAATTCCAACTTTCCTGGGGAACTAGATTGGACTCTCCTGGGGAAGTTTTGAGATGTATTGGAAGTAACTCCACTGAATGTTTGATATACCGTCGGGGAACAATCTTTAGGTCAAGACTGTCGGGGATATTTGTTTAAGAATGTCGATATGTTGATGGGGAATGTTGAGATCTGCTGGAGGATACCCAACTTCCTTAAGGCTGACGTTATAGCTTTGCTTGGGGAGAGTGTATTGACTTGCTGACTCACCCTCTTGGGGAATTAAGATATCTGGTTATGTTCTTCAGCTAAACCTACCTTGGTACCTTGATGGACTGAGCAACTAGATCGGCTAGACGACTCATTATTGCCCCTGTTTCTGAGGTGGGAGAGGAAGACCTGTGGAGGTGCTTGATGACTGCTGATTGACAACTCTTCTTCTGGTAGGCGAGTGACGAGATGCCAGGACACAGTCGTACGCTTTGATCCCTAACTTTTGCCTGGACCGCCCTTTCGAGTTTTCAGTCCACCAGGATACCCATTTTTGCCCAAGCCGCCTTTTCAGGTTTTCGACTTGCGGGTGTACAGATTTTTTTCATTTCATCCCTTATTTTTGCCCGAACCCTTTTGGTTCGCCGGGAAGTCCTTGTTTTTGCCTAGGTGTGTCAACCTAGCGGGTCTTTGATTTTGCGTAGTATTTTTTCGACTATGTCCATGTTCTCAGAATGTAGGGAGGTGCCCCTATTGTTGTGTTTGTTCATGCCACCAGAAGGTGTTTGATCAGGCAAGATTCGTTGTTGGAATGCCCCAAGTGACTCCGGCGGAGATTTTGTTTGAAAACTTTTGAAAGTGTCAGTGCGAAAAGTTGTTTTTGTTTGTTTTGAAAAGAGAAAGTACCCATGAGATCTACCTACTCTAAGGAATTAGGCTGTGTAAGGGTCCTTTAAACAGTGCTATCCCACTATTGAGAAGTAGGTAGCACCGTCGTTGGAGTTATTCGGGTCAATTCGATTATAAGGGACAATGTGGTCACTGAAGCAATAGTAGGACACCTTAGAAGTAACCCTAATGTCCTAGATCCTTTTTATCCGAGGCAACCATTTCGAGGCAACTGGATCTTAGACAGGAGGGCGACCTCTAAAACACCCTATACTTGACGACCACGTTCGAAGCAACCAGTGAGGCGTACCCTAGGAGTGGCATGTGCATGTGTGTTATTTTTCAGTTTACATTTATCTTTGAACATGTCATGGTGGTCTACGAATTGTTTTTAATTTTCATCCAAGTCTTGCATGCATTTAACAGTTAAGAGTGCGGAAAATAAATTGCGGAAAGGTAAAGCTACGCTATTACAAGGCGCGGGTCTATACATCGCCAAAAACAAAAACCCGTTTGGAAATAAATAAGGAAAATTAAAAGAAAGCGACAAATCCTAATTAACTATTACATCCTTTGAGCAGATACATCAATAATCAAAATAAATAATAATGCACGAACAGAAATTCAATCGGGACGTCCTTAGGGTTTTGACCCTTTTTGAGAAAAAGAAAGAAAATTGTCCTTTGCATTTAATTAAATATTAAACCTAATAACTAATTAATTAATTAATTAAAAGAAAAAATGTTTTTTATGTTTTTTAATATTTTAATAAAAAATAGGAAATTAAAAGTCAAAAGAAACCCTAATTCTAAATTTGTTTTATTTATTGTAAAAAGTTAAAATTAGACCTAATTTAAACTAAGTTAATTAATTAGAGTTTATTTACAAAAATAATAATAATTAGTAAAAATAATGAATAATAAAAATATTATAAATATTATAAATATTATAAATATTCAAGTTTCTGAATTTAATATGAAAAATAATTTGTTTATGAATTAATAATAATAATTATAATAATTAGTAAAAAGAATTAAAGGGAAAAAAGAAAATAAAAAGAATAGTAAAACCAGGGGGGTGAAGGCCAAATTCTGGAGGTTAAGCCTGGAAATTTTAGGCCCAATAAGCCAAGCCTGTTGACTTCTGGAATTGCCTGTGCTTGCTTTGACTGGAACGTACCATGATCTTCATCTCTGGCCCTTGGATGTATGCTTGTAGACACATGGCACATGGATGCCTAGAGCGCATGGTGGAACGCGTTTAGGAAGCTGCATGGGAACTTGTTAGAAAAAATATGAATAAAGGTTTGGGGGACCTGGGAATCGAACCTAGGTCCCAGTGATTACCAGACACATCACCTTTCACCAAGCCACTTTGCACACTTTGTTCATATAATATGCACTAAATATAATATTTAAAACATAACAACTATGCTGGAAAGATAAAAAACGCGCGTTCCATTTGAACTACCCAACCACCTGCTTCCATGTCCTTCGTCTTCATCCTTTTTCCTGTAAAACAAAAAACAATTAGCGGGGGTTTTTAACCCCCACAAAGTGCAAATGCCAAAAATAGCGATTAGGTTTGTGCATTATATAAATAGGGCGCGAGGGTTGGGTTTGATTCATCTGGCCTTGACGAATCTAACCATATGCGTGTCAAGGTCTGATTTTGCTTATGCTGTAAACCCCCAAATTGGAAGCTTTGAAAACCTAGAATTCATCCATGGTAATTTTCGTTTCAGGGCGCCATAATGCAATTCAATCACATCAAAAGTTTCACCTGAGTTCTATCAACACAAAACAATCAATAAAAGATGTTAAAAATGCATGAATCGATGATTATGATTTTGAAAAAAAGTGGTAAACCGTATGACTGTGTAGAGCGATTTCTTGAGGTAAAACACTTGGTTTCGATTGCAAATTGTTTCTGAGTATGCTAGCAACGTGTTTGAATCAAGAAAAGGCTTTGAATTGGCCTGGAAGGTTGAATTCAGTTTTGACTTTGTTCTTGATTTTTTCAATATGGTAATGGAGTTTTTTCAGCAGCTTGCACGTTCCAGGCATTAGGATTGGCTTCAGTATTTATGTTGGAAGGGAATTAGGGTACAAACTAGGTCAAAGATCCATGGAATTATGTTTTCAATATTTGATTTCCAATCAAATATTTTTGCATATTTTTGATTGATAAAGCTTGCCAAACATGGAGATTTTTGCCTCTTTGATGGATGCACGAAATTGCCAGCTTGCCATGAGCCTATTTGCTTCATAAAAAGATTTAAAAATCATATCTTTTGAATTTTCCTACAATTAAATGAATTAATATTAATAAAAATTCAATTAATTAATTAAAAATAAGAAAATAAATCAATTTAAGTTCAATGGGTCGTGCATAGGCCTTGGACAAAGATTCAAGAAGGAATTTGAGGCCCATTAGCAAAAATGAGGTGTTTTGGGCAAAGTTGACTTTTGCAAATTCCCAAAAATTTCCCAACTTCTCCAATGCATATCTTGCTCAATTTTGATCCTATGAACTTGTTCTTGGACATTTTGGAAAGGTCTTGAAGTCCTCTAACCAATGCCTTTGGTCCCATGTCATTTTTATTTACCAATCTCAAGTTATGGTCTTTGACTTAAAGTGCCTTTTTGTTGACTTTTGAAATTGACCTATAATGTAGAAATTGATAACTTTTTGTGAGAGCATTTATTGGACTTGGAGTGTGAATATTAGTTGTAGGAAATGTCATACCCTTAAAAATAAGCATTGGATGGGATTTTTCTGATGAACCATGAAAAAGTTATGCCTTGGTCAAGTTACAGTTGACTTTTCAATTGTCCAAAAATGGAAACTTTTGCATCTTGGTGATTTTTGAGCTATTCTTGTGGAATCATGATCAAGACTTGATCAAATGATGATTGTGGCTTCAAAATAATATGTTGACCAAAAATTTTGACTTTTGACTGTAAAATGACCATTTTGCCCCTGCAGTTGATTGTGAAGCAAATGGAGCTTTTGACTGTGCAACTTGATGCTGTGAGACTTGAGACTTGGCATGTAGATGCTTGGCAATATATATGGGCACATGGGACTTGATTGAGCCATTGAAAATCTCAACTTCCTTGCAAGAACCAAAACCCTAATTTTGACTGGCTTAGGAGATGGTTTGACTGTGCAACTCCTTGAGAGATTTTGAACCATTTGAAGGTGATTCTTGGGCAAACTTTGAAGAATATGGGAGGGAAAATTTTGGGGTACAACAATCTCCAACAACAATCAAGGATTTATTTTCCCAGCCAGACATTATTATACAAAGCTACTGATTCGCTCCAATGATATATTTCATCCATACATCATTTACAAAATATCATAACATATGCATACTGTGATCGGTGGAAATAGAACTGACTGTTTTTGAGCTGGTTTCGTGAAATGTCGCGGTAAGCAAGAGTCGCCACCGTCTTTTATGTTCTCCAACATGGAAAGGACAAAAGCACAGCAAAATTCCTTCTTTGAGAATGTTTCTCGGTTCGGGAGGTAGATTTATAGAAAGGGAAGGTGTTAGCACCCTTTCTATCCATGGTTATCCATGGGCTCTTAGGTACTTGCTCTTATGTTTTCAAAAGATTGTTTGCTTTTCAAGTGTGTGTGGGTTTTGAAAAAGTTTCGTTTGAAAAATTTCTAAGTAACTCTTGTATCAGTCCTCAAGAGTGTATGAAAAATTTGTTTGAAAACTTTTAGAAAGTGTGAGTGCGAAAAGTTGTTTTGTTTGTTTTTGAAAAGAGCAAGTACCCAGGAGAATCTACCTACTCTAAGGAATTAGGCTGTGTAAGAGTCCTTTATATAGTGCTATCCCACAATTGAGAGGTAGGTAGCACCATCGTTGGAGGTATTCGGGTCAATTCGATTAGGGGACATGTGTGGTCACCGAAGCAATGGTAGGACACCTTAGAAGTAACCCTAATGTCCTAGATTCTTTGTATCCGAGGCAACCGTTTCGAGGCAACTGGATCTTTTGGGCAGAAGGGAGACCTCTAAGACACCCTATACTTGATGACCACGTTCGAGGCAACCAGTGAGGCGTACCATAGGGGTGGCATGTGCATGTGTGTTGTTTTTCAGTTAATTGTCTTTGTACATGTTATTTGTGAGCTACGAATTAATTTTATTTACATACATTCTTTCATGCATTTTTTAACAGTTAGGAGTGCGGAAAATAAATTGCGGGAATGTAAATCTAATTATTACAAGGCGCAGGTCTATACATCGCCAAAAAAACAAAAAAAAAACTGTTTTGGTAAATAAATGCGAGAAATTAAATAAAGCGGTAAAATTCCTATTTAACTATTACATATCTGGAGACAGTTACATAAATAAACAAAATAAATAAATGCGCGCGAGAATTAAATCGGGAACGTCCTAAGGGTTTTGACCCTTTTTGAATAAGAATTGAATTTTGTCCCTTTTTTTGTAATTAATGAAATTAAAATTAATAACTAATTAATTAATTTAATTAAAAGAAAAATATTTTTGTGTTTTTATGTTTTTTAATGAAAATAAAATAAAAGGAATTAAAATTAAAAAGCTAACCTAATTCTAAATTGTTTTTACTTATTATAAAGAAAAGAGATTAAAATTGACTTAATTAAACTATTTTATTGGTTAGTATTTTATTTACAAAAATAACATGAAATTAATAATAATAATAATAATAATAATAGTGTTTTTTTTATTTTTATGAAAAATATTAATTATTTTGATAGTTAATAAAAAAAAAATAAGAAATAAAATAAGGCAAATAAAAAAATAAAATGACAAAACAAAAATGCAAACCAAAGGGGTGTTTAGGCCAGAATTGGGAGTGTGTTTAGAAATCTGGAAGCCCAATATTCATCCAGCCACGTTGACTTCTTGGATCAAGTGCTTGGTGATTGACTGGGAGCATGGTGTGGATCAGTTTATGACCACTGGATTGACGCTTGTGAACACTTGGCGCCTGATTTGTGAGGGGTATGGTGGAACACACTAGCAAGCCTGCATAGGAATATGTTAGGAAAAATTGAAACAATTATTGAGTGGACCTGGGAATCGAACCCAGGTCCTGTAGCCTTTTCCAATAGCATGGCCACCAACTGAGCTGCGCGTTTCATTTGATCTAAGAATAAGAAATGTTTAATATATGTAATAAAAAGCAATATTCCTGGAAATAAAAAAAACACGCGCGTTATTTTAAACAGGCCAATCAGATGCAAGCATGTGGTCATCTTCTTCCTCAAACATTGCAGGCTTTTTACCTGCGGATTTTATCCGCAGGTGGTTTCATAGGTGGCTTCGAAACTCGTCCCTAGGCCATGAAAATCCATTTCAAAACCATATTTGATCTCGTCTCCACCTCCTGAATCCATCTATGCTCATTACTTGCTATGATTTCACCTGCAAATGAAACGCCTAAAAACAATCCACGCAAACCCTAAGAGCGGATATCACCATATGGGGCTTAAAAATGAAATCAAATATTACAGTTATGTTGGAAATCAAGCAAGCAATATGATTATGTCAATATTTTTTAGAAACAATGCAAGAATAAGGGGTTCATGTTCTATGTACAGGGATGACTTTGGAATAACTTACAGCGCAGTATGATGGACCTTAGGACGTGTTTTTGGTCTCTTTAGCTTCAGGGTATGGCAAAGAAGAGAGTCACGTCCTCCTTTTGATCTGAAAATGCTCGTAACTGTGTTTTAGAAGTCTCACTTTTTGGACAATTTTTGGTTTTGCTCTTGGCCGTTTCTGCACACACTAGGTCGTGAATGAGGCTTGCAAGGCTTGCATATGTAGTCATGAATGAGAATAATTCACCTTTAGGAGCCTTAAACTTGTGCCATTATGTTTTTGGATTTTGTCTTAACCACCATTAAAGGCCTTTCAAAGCTTTGTCCAAATTCAAATTTTCGTGCATAAATGAGCTTGGCATGGTTTTGGTATGTGGAATATGACACATGAAGGCTAATCAAACCACAATATACCATTTAATTAATTTTTTTAATTTTATTTGAATTATTATGGATTAAAATGAATTAAACCCATAAAAATTAAATAAAAATGGAAAAATAATTATTTGGTCTTGAAATTGATCATGGGACACGTGGGTGGCATGACAAGGATGAATCAAGTGGAAAAAAGTGGGGCCTTTTGTCAAAAATTGAAGTTTCAAGGATAGTTGTCTTTTGCCATTTCACAAAAATTTCTCAACTTCTCCAATGCATATCTTGCTCAATTTTGATCATATAAACATGTTCTTGGACATTTTGGAAAGGTCTTGAAGTCCTATAACCAATGCCTTTGGTCCCATGTCATTTTGATTTACCAATCTCAAGTTATGTTCTTTGATTTAAAGTGCCTTTTTGTTGACTTTTGAAAATGACCTATAATGTTGAAATTGATAACTTTTTGTGAGAGCATTTCTTGGACTTGGAATGTGAAGATGAGTTGTAGAAAATGTCATCCCCTTCAAAATGAGCATTGGATGGGATTTTTCTGATGAACCATGAAAAAGTTATGCCTTGGTCAAGTTACAGTTGACTTTTCAGCTGTCTAAAAATAGAAACTTTTGACACCTTGATGATTTTTAAGCCATTCTTGTGAAATCATGGTCAAGATTTGACCAAATGATGATTGTGGCTTCAAAATAAGATGTTGACCAAAAATTTTGACTTTTGACTGCCAAATGACCATTTTACCCCTACAGTTGATTGTGAAGCAATTAGGGTTTTTGACTGTGCAACTTGACCTGGTGAGCCTTGAAACTTGACATGTAGATGCTTGACAATGTATATGAGCATATGGGACTTGATTGAGCCCTTGAAAACCTCAACTTCCTTGCAAGAACCAAAACCCTAATTTTGATTGGCTTAGGAGGGTGTTTGAACTGTGCAACCCTTGAGTAGACTTGAGATGATGCTTGCCAAAACTTTGAAGAATATGGGAGGGCAAATTTTGGGGTACAACACATACGAAACGCATATACTATTCTCATTTATTTTGAGAGCATAATTACAAAATACATTTCATGCATCATGACATTGCATAGAACTAACTTTGTCTTTTCAAGTTAAGTTCGCAAACAGAATATTATCAACAATTTAGAGACAAGTTGTAGATCAATTCCCGAAATAAGATGGGACGACTATCTACATGACCAAATGATTTCCTTCAGATCTTCATTCTGAAAAGAATTTCCTTCATATCTTCATTCTAAAAAGCATTTCCTTCAGATCTTCATTATGAAAAGAATTTCCTTCAAATCTTTATTCTAAAAAGCATTTCCTTCAGATCTTCATTCTGAAAAGCATTTCCTTCAGATCTTCATTCTGAAAAGCATTTCCTTCAGATCTTCATTCTAAAAAGCATTTCCTTCAGACCTTCATTTTTAAAAGCATTTCCTTCAGAGCTTCATTTTGAAAAACATTTCCTTCAGAGCTTCATTCTGAAAAGCATTTCCTTCAGATCTTCATTCTCAAAAGCATTTCCTTCAGAGCTTCATTCTGAAAAGAATTTCTTTTAGATATTCATTTTTAAAAGCATTCCCTTTAGAGACAGAATTATGAAAAGAATTTCCTTCAGAGATTCATTCTGAAAAGAATTTCCATCAGATCAAGGCGAGCATAGACTCATTCTAGTACTCCTATCAACAATTACTTTGAATGACATCTCTAAGCCCATCTTTAACGACACTCCATCACCTCTCCGAATACAATATTTAAGCCCATTCAAGCAATATAATCAACCAACAGTGTTACTTCGTGCACATGTGAGTGCAAATTTCTGGGCACTTAAGTATTCAATCCTCTTCCCCCTTCAGATCATGAATGGTGAGCATGACAATCTAACTCTTCAGGTTTAAGAAGATTGAACAGGGGAAGTTGTTGCACCCCAAAATTTTCCCTCCCATTTTTCAAAACAAATTAATTTAATATACTTCCTCATGCATATGAAGGTCCTAAACACTCAAGACTACTCAAGAGTTGACCAGACAAACCCTTCTCCTAAGCATTGACCTACAACTAGGGTTTTGTTTTTCCCAAGGAAAATTGGACTTCTAATGCCTCAAGTAGACTTCATGGTTTCCCATATGCCTCAAAGTATCCTCATACCAAATTTCAAGCCTTGCAGCACAAGTTTGCTCAATCAATTAGCCAGATGATTGAAAATCAACTGTATTGGACAAAAAGTCAACTTTGACCAATTCACAGTCAAACTTTAAGATTTTTGGTCAACATTAATATTTTGAAATCACATTCATAAGTTTATCAAGGGTTGATCATGATTCATCAAGAAAACTCAATATTTATCAAAAGTCAAAAGTTACTAAATTAGGGTTTTCTTAAGGAGAAGTCAACTAAACTTTGATCGAGCATAAATTTCACATACTTCATCTGAAATGTCTCAACAAAAGCCCATTTTGATGGAAATTCAATTCTCTACAACTTTGTCTCTCTAAGCTCAAAGCCAAAAATGCTTCATTTGAGAGATATGAGCAAAAAATTATAGATCATTTTAAAAGTCAATAAAAAGACACTTTTTGTCAAAGAAATTTACATCAAGCCTAAGACTTCAAATTAAAAAATGACTAACATGAAGGTTGTAAGAGACATCTTGAGGTTTCCAAAAAGTCCCAGATCACCTTAATATGATAAATATTGAGTGAGATATGATTTATGCAAGTTGGACAATTTTGAGAAAATGCATGAAATCTAAATTGAGCAAATTTGAATTTTTGGGATAATGGATCTATCTTTTAAGGTCCAAACATGTTCCTGACCTCATCATGAACCTCTAAGTCCATCTAATTATTTTTGTGGTTTTTTATTTCTTTTATTTTAATTTTATTCAATTAAAAGCAAAATAAATCAAATAAAATACTAAAGCAAAGATATGAGGCGCGTGACCTTTTTTTTAAATCAAATCATATGGCTAAAAATCAGATGATAAATTAGAAAAAACATATGGGATTAATTGGCACATAATTGGCTCAAAAAGGGAAGATTTCATGCAAAATTTCCAATCAAATATTTTGTCATGAAATACAAAGATTTAGCTCATGTTTGTTGACCTAATTCATGGCCTATAAATAGAGAACATGTTCATACATTCAAGGAAACGAAATGACCTCAAGAACACACTCCTAAAAATTCCAAAATTTGTCAAAACTAGGGCAAGAACAAAACCTTGTCTCCAGTCTCTTGCAATCAAAACCAAGCATTCCATCAAGTTTCTGAAGTCCCCAGGGAGTCATTCCAATCATCATTCTAGCTTGAAGCATCCCAAAATGTGCCAACCAACATCACTGGTTGTTGGACTTTCTTGAAATTGAAACTACTTATTCATGCAATATAAATGAATTTTATGCATATATTCATGATCATATTGATGTGTGGAATTGTTTTGACGTATTACTTTTGAAGTTTAGTGCACGAACAACCAAGTGGCATTGTTAGGGCACAAACTGTTTTTGTTTTGAAACTCATGATATAGTCACTTTCAGGCCAAATTAACCTCACCATTGGATTCAGGAGGGTCGGTTTAGAGGGATAGGATCCTCCTTTGTCTCTAACGCGCGCTATTTTTGCAGGTTGATAAAAGGTCTAACCGGAGAAGACGACCGGAGCTAGGGCTCCGACGCTTCTCTGGTTCATTGGTTTTATTATATAATTGTTTTTGTTATGTTATGATAACATATTGGAAGCGTAGCACAAATGGTTGAGGCGATGGCGTGTAATGTGAAGGGCGTGGGTTCGATTCCCTGCGTTCTGCGTTTATTTTTGTTATTTTCTCAAACTAACATGCAAGTTCACAATATAATGATCCATTTCTATTTGCTATCACCAACAGCGCGCTGGCTCAGTGGCAAGGGAGGTGCTATATGACTCTAGGGGCGTAGGTTCAACACCCACCCCTTATATTTTTTCCCCTATTTTTTGTTTAACCTAATTTCTTTTCTATTTTCTTAATTAACCCTAATTCTTTTATTAATCATCATTAAACTAACCTAATTATTTTTCTTAACCCTAATAAATTAGGTTTAGGTTTTAACTAACATTTAATTTTCTTTTTTATTTATAAATTAATTAATTAATCAATTTTTTATTATTAAAAATCAATTGGAAATTTAGGGGTTTTTTAATTACTATTATTTAAATTATTTTCTATAAAAACATCAAAACATTAATACCTAGAACTTTAGGTCTTCTAAACTTTTTTTCAAAAAAAACATTTTCTTATTTTCTGTATTATTATTTAATTTTCTTAGATAAAATGTATATGTCGCACTATTCGATTGTAATAACTTAGGTTTATTTTTCTCGCGTTTTTTTTCTCTCTAAATTATGTATCTGCTCCGAGGATGTAATAGCTGTAGATTTAATTTCTCGCACTCTCCTATTATGTAACTACCCCAAAGCCATGTAATAGCGTAGGAATTTTACTTTCCGCATTTTATTTTCTATACACTTTATAATTGCTAGTAACTAGGGTTTGTATGGCAAGACTAAAAACAAACGTAGAAAACCCTAATCTCAAGATAAATAACTGAAAACAAACACTCTTCACACTTACACCTCTAGGATTCTATCTCTTGTTGCCTTACGAAATATCAGTCATGTCCCTCGAAAGTAGGGATGCTTTAGCATAAAACCCTCGATTAAAAAGATCATAGTCCCTCGATGACCCTTCGAAGTTGCCTAGGAAAATGATCTAGTCCCTCCGATATAAATTGCTAAAGTATCCTTACATGTTTCCTTCGATGACCATTCGTTGATCCTATGCATGTCCCTTCACATCCAATAGATAAGGATACCTACCACTAATGGTATGGATAATACTATCTCTAAAGGAGAAGGAAAAGAATAAGAACGACCTTTAGTGGGTAAGAAACTCTTAATCGCTTGCTCACAATAAGACATTTTTTTATACATCACATTTTCAAACGGAATATTTTCTAAAACACTTTGTATGCATTCTTGAGGACAGATACAAGAATCATTACAAATTTAGCCTTACATTGACTTTTCAAAATATTCTCAAATCACACACACAAAGCAAGATTTTCAAAAGTGAGCTAGCAATTAAGAGCCTGTAGATAACTACGGATGAAAAGGGTGCTAACACCTTCCCTTTTCATAACTTGTCCCCTGAACTCAAAATCTATCAAAGGTATTTCCTGTTCTTTTCACCTTTCCTAAATATTGGATAAATAAAATTCGGTGGCGACTCTAGCTATCCGCACATTTGGATAAAACCAAAAAAAGTTAGTTCTCCCACCCTATGACAACATGTTTCCTGTAAGACCAACAAGGGAGTGATATGGACAATTTTATCAAACACTTGTCAGAATGTGTGTTTGACATACATGTTCATGTATTGGAACTGGTTCTTTTCAACAGAAACAATCACGAGCTAATAAAGACGTTCAAAGATGTTCTTGGACGGTGCACATTTATTTTGGTGGCAGATTCTCCTCAAATAACATTCTCTTTGACCAAGATTATTACTACATTCAAGGATCCTTATTTCCCAAGTAAATGACCAGTTATTTATAGAGTTTTCTGATTTCCTCTTTCATCATACGAGTGTTCATCATCATAATGGATTTTATTCGGATTTGGGCAAGTTGTGCTTGGGCTTGGTATTGTGAAGGCTTCCTTTGCCATGTTTTAGCTTAAAAGGGGGAGAAATATGATGATCAAAGTGCTCAAGGTGCTCGGCTGATTAATATTAATCTGGAGACTGCTTTTTCAGATTTGTCATAAACATATTGGATAGGATGTTCCATCCTGTTGTGTTTGAGTTTGTGACTTGTGATCTGAGTTATGAACATAGTTATGACCTGTGTTCTGAGTTATCAGGAGTGGTGGTTAATTTGTCTAGGTCAACTGGTGGTTGCTGATTAAAAAGTGGTTAATTAATCTCTTATTCCACCATTGGTCTTCTGTGACAAGGAATGATTCCTGGTTTGAGGGGGGGTGTCAGCTATTTTCTTCCTCATGAACACCAAATGACTTCAGAACTTTCTACTCCTTTTCTTGAAGGTGTTGTTCTTTAGTGATGGGTTTGATACTGCAATGGAGCTCATTCAAAATGCTGCAAAGAAGATGTCGAATAATATTTCCTGACATCTTATCTGAAGACTGACTTCATGGTGTTGTACTGTTGAGTTCAGTAGTTGTTGAAGACTATTGTTGAAGGATTGTTTTTCTTATTGATGTAATTTTGGATTGTAATTTTATTTATTTATTTTAGCCAAAATTTTCCAAAGGGGGAGATTGTGAATTCTCTAATTTTAGGATTGGCATTAATTTTAGTAAAACAAATATAGCAGCAATATGTTAGATAGGAGATGTTAACTTGCTAACAGGAACATGTTAAGCAAGAAGTCCTACCTTATGTTGAGATGTGTTGAGATGAGAAGTTCTCATCATCTGGAACATGTCATATAAGATGTCCTATGAAGGAGCATATGCCATCGTGCCTGAGCTGAGCTGGACAATTAGATTTTGTTAAGATTTAACTGATGCAAAATATTTTGGGAGTATTATGCTATCCTATGTGGCACTGAATTACAGGTCAAGAAGAATCAAGTCAGAATATTGAATAATATGAAGTTTATGAATATGGATATATTTTAGGAAACTAATGATTGAAGACCTTGTTTGTAGCAGAAGTTTCTGCTGGTTTGTAACAGCTGATATGTTATGATTGAAGGTCCAAATCCAGTTGGGAATGAGTTATAAATATAAGGATTTATAACCTAGTTATGTATGGGTTCAAGATGTAGAAGTCTAGGGCTTTGTCATTGTCGCCACTCTCTAGGAGAGTTGGTGTAAGTGAACCACTCGGGTTGTGAGATGGTCACTGTGTTCTCACTCAGAAGTTGTGAAGTAATAAGTTGAGTATTGTTCTTAGAGGAAGATTTTAAGAAACTCCAAGTTGTGTTATTAGTTAGGAGTAAAGTTGTAAACGATGGAGTTTAACTTCAGGTCTTGACTAGGTATTGTCATGGAAGTGTGTTTTTTGTTTTACTATCATGGAAGTGTGTCTTCCCGTGTTGTTGTCCAATCGTTGCCTGTGATTTATTCTGGATTGAGGAAGGCCTCAAACCTAGGCGAGTCTTAGGTAGAAATATAGCATGGGTAGTGATTAAGTGAGAGGTTGTAAATGAGGGAGTTTAGCTTCAAATTTATACTATCATAGTGTATTTTTCCTTGGCTTGGTATGCCTGCAAAGTAGAGAGTTACTCTGAATTGGGTTAACAATCTTTGTGTGTTATTTATTACTTTTCAGAACTATTTTAATATGTTTATACCTTGCCTTTTGTTTAAGTCAGATCAGATGTCCCAACATATCATAGGACATTTGAGTTTTGTTATACCAGAATTACACTATCAAAGTGTGAGTTCTGATTTAAGGAAGTAAATTTCCTTGGCCATGTGATTTCAAGTGGTGGAATCATTGTTGATTCTTCTAAAGCTGATGTTCTGTTGCAATGGGAGACTCCGAAGTCTGCTATTGAGATTCGAAGTTTTCTTGGTTTAGTAGGTTATTATCGTAAGTTTATTGAAGGCTTTTCTAAGTTGGAATTACGCTTGACTCAGTTGACTCAAAAGGGTCAAGCTTATGTGTGGGATGTTGTGTGTGAAAAAAGTTTTGTGGAACTAAAGAAAAGAAGAAGTTGATGACTACTCCAATATTGATTTTTCCTAATCCAAGTGAATCTTTTGTGGTATATTGTGATGCATCGAAGATGGGTTTTGGTGGTGTACTGGTGCAAAATGGTCAAGTTGTTGCTTATGTGTCTAGACAACTGAAATTTCATGAAAGGAATTATCCTATGCATGACTTGGAGTTGGAAGTTGTGGTATATATGTTGAATATTTGGAGAGATTATCTGTTCGGATCCAAATTTGAGGTGTCCAGTGATCATAAGAGTCTGAAGTACTTGTTTGATCAGAAGGAATTGAATATGAGGCAGAGAAGATGGGTCGTGTTGTTGAAGGATTATGATTTTGATTTGAGTTACCATCCTAGTAAAACAAATGTTGTGGCAGATGCTTTGAGTAGGAATTCCTTGCATATGTCGATGCTTATAGTGTGCGAGTTATAATTGATCAAACAATTCAGAGGTATGAGCTTAGTGTGTGAAGAAACTCCTAACAATGTGAAGTTAGAAATGTTGAAGCTGACTAGTGGTATTCTTAAAGAGATTAGAGAAAGTCAAACATGATCCGAGTTTGGTTGACCAGTTATTACTAATTAACCAGGGCAATGGAGGTGAATTTCAAGTTGATGAAAATGGTGTAATGAGGTTTGGTGATAGGGTGTATTTTATATATGTGCCAGAACTTAAGAAGAGTATTAGTGAGGAAGGACATCGAAGTGGTCTGAGTATTCATCATGATGCTACAAATATGTATCAGGACTTAAAGAAAATGTTTTGGTGGTCCGAAATGAAAAAGGAAGTTGTTGAATTTGTTCATGCTTATTTGACTTGTCAGAAGTTGAAGATTGAGCATCAGAAGCCTTTGGGTCTAATACAACCGTTGAATATTCCGGAGTGGAAATGGAAGAACATTTCTATGGATTTTGTGTTAGGTTTGTCGAAGACTGCTAAGGGTAATGATTCAATTTTGGTGATAGTGGATAGATTGACTAAATCGACTCATTTCTTGTCGATGAAGATCAATCATCCCATGTAGAAGTTAGATGTGATGTATATCGAGAAGTTTGTGAGATTACATGGTATACCTTTGAGTATCGTGTCAGTTAGAGATCTGAGGTTTATGTCAATGTTTTGGGAAGGTTTGCAGAATGCCTTTGGTACTAAGATGAAGTTGAATTCTTCTTATCATCCGCATACAACAATTATACAGAGAGGACTATCCAGTATTTGAAAGATTTATTGAGGGCTTGTGTGTGGGAACAAGGAGGTGCTTGGGACAACCACTTTCTGTTGATTGAGTTTACTTATAATAATAGTTTCCATTCTAGTATTGGGATGGCTCATATGAAGCATTGTAAGATAGGAGGTGTAGGACTCTGTTATATTGGTATGAGTCAGGAGAGAGTGTTGTGCTCGAACCTGAGATTGTGCAGAAGACAATTGAGAAGATAAAGATGATCCAAGAAAGGATGAAAGCTTCACAAAGTCGTCAGAAGAGTTATCATGATAAGAGGAAGAAAGCACTTGAGTTCTAGAAGGAAGATCATGTGTTCTTAAGAGTTACTCCGGTAACTGGTGTTGGTAGAGTTTTGAAGTCACAAAATCTTACATCGCTTTTTGTTGGTCCATATCAGATTTCAAAGAAGGTAGATGAGGTGGCCTATCGGATTAATTTTTTGGAATCGCTTGCAAATCTTCGTGACGTGTTTCATGTATCTTAGTTGAGGAAATACATTATGGATCCTTCGTATGTGATCCAAATGGATGATGTACAAGTGAGAGGTAACGTGACAGAGGTAGCATCACCCATGCGGATATAAGGTCAGGAAGTGAGGCAGTTATGGGGTAAAGAGGTTGCCTTGGTGAAATTACTATGGGGGTGGACCAGTGGTGGAAGTTTGACTTGGTAATGTAAGGATTAGATGAGAGAGTCGTACCCGGCTCTGTTTTCCTCGGGTAATTTTCGAGGAAGAATATTCTTTAAGTGGGAGAGAGTTGTAACACCCTAAAAATTTAGAATTATTTATTTAAATTAATTATTTGTGATTATCTGTGTGATGTATGATGATATGTTGTAGGGGTAGTGGTAGATTAAGGTGATAATTAAAATTATTTAGAATTAAGTAATTTTAGTTACATTATTTAGAATTATTAATAATAATTAAATAGAATAATTAGTTGTGTAAAGATGATAGGGACATGATGGTAATATATGATGAGTGAGGACATAAGGGGAATAACATAGAAAGGGTCTAAGGAGTAACAACGTAAAAAGAGAAAATAAGAGAGATAGGATTTATTTTATACGATCGTAGAATTTGGGAGAACATGAAGAAAGGCTAGGGCTTACAGAGAACCAAGTGGAGAACTCCGTAGAATGCGAATGAAGAGAATCAAATCAGTAGGAATTCGAGGTAATGGGTGTAATCGGGTTTATTATGACCAATAGGGGGTTAAGGTAGATGTAAGGTTTTGTTTGTGTGATTGATTTGATGAAATACATGATGAAATTGTTGATGATGATGTTTGTGTACTATGATTTTTGTCTATAATGATGTAATGATGTGTTTTAATGCCAATACGTGATGTATGGTGATTAGAATGCATTTAGAACTGATTATGATGCCTAGAATCAGAATTGGCATGGTCTAGACGGAAGCGAAATTTCAACTGAGAAGTTACTGATTTGCTAGCGTCGTCGGACGAGCGAGTCACCCCAGCGTCACCGGGTGAGCCAGATGGCAAGCAAAATGGTGGAAAAGTTAAGCTCCTATAAAATGTATGGGAGGGGATCATCATCGGGCGAGCAAAGCAGCGATGAACCCAATTGCGCATTTCGCTGAGCGAGCATCATGTGAGGGGAAGGCGAGCAGAGCGCCCCCAGGGTCGTCGGGCGAGGCTCAAGCAAGCATTCTGGAAGTAAAACTTCACAATGTCATAACTTGAGTTTTTAGACTCTGTTTGACGCGTCGTTCGAAGCATTGGGATACTAACACATAAAGCTATATTATGGTAGAAGTGTAGGGAGCATTTGGTGTAGTATTCGTATGTTTATATATTTATGAGTTTGGATTATTAAATGTTGGTATACTATGATGTCTTGTTGAAATAACTTAACTGGATATATTCTAATGATGTTACCATGGTGATGGTATTTGATGATATTTGTGATGTTGTTTTAATGATGTACATATTTAATGTGTATACATGCTATGTGAAGATGAATATGTGAATGATGATGAAATTGACTAGCTGTGGTCGAACTTTTAAGTGACGTTATTGTGCATTATACATTCATAGCATTTTTGGACAGTGATGCGCTTGCGACGAGCCTCAATCCCATTGTAAAGATGGAGTGCATTTGTGATGTGCTCCAGTTCTAAGAGGGAATCGATCCTATGGTGGGGATCATGGAGGATGATGAACCAGGTGTTCATAAATTTTGGTACCACATGCATTGAGTCAGTATTGTTGCATTAACATCTTATGTGACATTGCATGAACTTTGTTGATGAGTTGTGATAATAATTGTGAACTTTGTGATTATACGATGATTTGATGATGAAAGATGCCTACGTGTTATTATGATGTATCAGTGAGTGTGACATATTGATGAATGAGATGTGTTGATTATATGATTATGTTGTTTATTACTACTAATCTTTTCCTTATATCTTTTATAATGAATTGTGATTACTCAATCTTTCTATTTGAATGTTGCCTCCACATGGATAACGCGAAGATGCTCAAGAGTAGCTTATAGGAGCATCGCAGATAACTTTAGAGTATTTTATCAGTTTTCATTTAGTAGAGGTGTCTTGCTCTGATATGTATCACCAGATTGAGAATGTTATGTTTTGTGTATGTTATGTTACTTTTGTTAACATGTTTTATGAGATTTTTGGATGTTAACATGGTTGTAAGTACAACTTTTGTTGAGATTATAATACTTGATCTCTGGAAGATGAATGAAATTTTTTTATGATAATGAATCTGTTGCGATGATTAAAGTTTAATGATGTGCTGAATCATAATCAAATACATGTTTTAAATTAATTCGTGTTACGAAGCAGGATTATTATTATGATGTTTTTCATGAAGTGTGACACCCTTGAGTGACGATTTTACTTGAATTGTTTTGTAAATTATATGAGAAATATATGTGAGGTTGGGTGTTACAAAAAGAGACTTGTAATTGATTACAAACCTCTAAACCATTTCCTCAAATATGACAAATTTCCCATTCCAAAGGCTTCGTCCTTAAATGTGTTTATCAAAGATGTCAAGATCTATTCCAAGTTTGACTTGAAGTTAGGATTCTAGCAACTAGAGATTGACCCGAGGGACCGCCACAAAACAATGTTCTGCATACCTAACGCCCAATACCAATTGACAATTCTACCTTTTGGGCTTAGGTAGTCCCATCTCAATTCCAAAAGGCCGTGACAAAAAAATTTGATCCCATTCTCCATAGTATTCCCATCTATATTGATGACATACTTCTATTCTCCAAAGATGGGAACATGCATAAATATTTATTGGGCCAATTTCTCCAAGTAACCCAAAAGCATGTGATAATGCTTTCCAGAAAAAAAAAATAGCCTTGGGCCAAACAAAAATTGATTTTTTGGGCATGCATTTTTCCCAAGGAAGATACTAGTCGGAACCCCACATTGCTCAAGAGCTTCTCAACTTTTCATATGAAAATCTTACAATTAAGAAAATTCAAAAATTTCTTAGTATTGTTAATTATATAAGAGGTTTCATACCAAGGCTAGCAAAATATACTAGTCCTCTATCTCAACTCCTCAAGAAAAATCCACCATCATGGGAGATAAAGCAAACTGAAGCCATCAAAGCCTTAAAGAAGGTCGCACAAACTCATCCCGCCTTGAAGATCCCTGGGAATGAAAAAGGATTTTAAAAACAGATGCCAGTGATCACTATTGGGGAGTTGTCCTAATAGAAGAACTTGATAGGAAAAAATAATATTGTGGTCATGCCAGTGGATAATTTAAGAAAGCTGAAAAACACTACCACACCAGCTAAAAGGAAGCCCTTGTTGTAAAAATAGGGATTCAAAAGTTTGACTTCCATCTAAGAGGTCATCAGTTTGAAGTTCAGATGGATAATTCATCTTTCCCTAAGATCCTTGAATTCAAGAATAAAATGCCCATTGATCCTCAGACACTTTGTCTCAAAGATTGGTTTTCCATATATGATTTATCGATATTACATATTAAAGGAACTCAGAATGTGGTCCCTGATCTGCTATCCTGGCCTATGAACCATATTCATATCATCATAGCCAAGCACACCTTCCATTTGATTCTCATGGTCAAACCATTATCAACCCATGCATCAAGAACCAAAGATTTTCCTCCAGGAATAACTATATCCTCTTCACCCTCACGGCTCAAGCAGTATGCCAAAAATAATCTTTTTTATTATATGGAAAAAATTATAAGGAATAAACTCCTTAACCACACTCCTTGTTTCCGAGACACACAATTTCTCCTACCAATTCTAATAAACCATGTGCTAAATTCACAAAAAAAAACCATTTGTGGTACATCTGGTGTGCCACCATTTTGTATTTTATACATGTTCTCATACCCATCGAAGCCATGTATGAACACCCAATAGATCCTAAGAACGATAAATCCTTGATTTGGACTACTCTTGAATGGTACTCTCCATTAACATGGTGGATAAATCAATTAAAACTAGTTCTAGATGAGGTCTAGGAAAGAAGATTAGCCTCAAAAGTTATTAGCAAATTCAAGACGATTTTCTTTATGCACATGTCTAATCAAACAGATCCTGCCACTAAGTTAATTGGTTGTAAGAGTTATGTTCATGTATAGGAAACCATTGATGATTATTCTCCAAGACTAAAAATTACAAGAGAATTAATGGAGTATGCTAACTTTATCAACCTCCATGAACAAAAAAATATGAATGACTATTCCACTTGCATAAGTCATCAACAGTTCACAAACCTAGAGGTTGGAGAAAGCTCAGTTCAAGATCTTGTGTGCTTATAAGTCTTAAGCATGTTCTGAAAATCTGTCTTCTCCCTCAAAGCTTTAGTTCTCATGTTTTCTTCATATATACCCCATTAAGATCCAAGTATGATATGCACTTGCCTCGGAAATGAAGATCCCGTGTATCAGAAAATATCTGACCAAAGGTCCATGCTATTATGAAATGACAGTTTTAATTGTTAGAATATTTGGGTCACAATTGTAATGTTACATGTGTTAGGGCCATTATGTAATTAGTCAAAGTTATAGTGGTCTAATTAATAATAAGTGTATGGCTAAAAACATAAATATCATAAAAGGTAATTGTGTAGATATCATTAGTCAATATCTAATTTGATTAGGGGACAAATTAGAATATGAAACCTAAGAAATAACCTAAGGTTATTGTGATATGGTGGGAGAACTGACTTGAGGTTTTGCGTTTGTTTTCGCAAATGTTTCGGTTTAGCAAGAGTCGCCACCGACTTTTTATTTTATCCTAAGGAAAGGTTAAAAAGCACAGCAAAAACCATTGAGATGTTTTCTTGGGTTCGGGGAGTAGATTATAGAAAGGGAAGGTATTAGCACCCTTTCTATCCATGGTTATCCATGGGCTCTTAGTTACTTGCTTAGATCACTTGCCTTGCATTTTCAATTGTTTGAAATGGTGCTTTCAATTGTTTGAAATGGTGTTTTGTGTGTGGGTTTGAAAATGTTTTGAAAAAGATGCCTTGTCTAGGCAACCCTTGTAACAATTCTTTACTCGAATGTTTTACAAAAGGTGTTCGTCTTTTTGAAAATATGTTTCAAGGTTTTGAAAGTTGGTTTTGAAGTTGTGTAGTGATGTGTGTTTTTGAAAAATGCAAGGATTGTTTTGCAAGATTGGGCAAGTAACCAAAAGCTATCTACTCTAAATTTCTCAAAGATCTTTCCTATGTTTTAACCCTTTTAACAGTGTTGTTCCACCATTGTATTTGGTGGACAATCTTGTGTTAGGACGTTAACGGGACGGGTGCGGGTCATCATTTAGACCATGAATGCAATAGTGTCAAGTGTCTTTGGCATCTTTTCCTTCAAGGGACTTGATCATTTTTAGGCAACTTGCGAAAGCGTCATCGAGGGACTATGATCATTTTGATTTGTTTTGCTTTGCCAAAGACACTCAACATGCAAGCATGGCCCGTTATTGAAGGCAACAAGTGGAGTAACCCTAAGGGGTGCAAGTGTGATTGGTGTTGTCCATTTTCATGCTTTTTGTCTTTGAATTAGGTCAAACTATTTGTTGGTTGATTTTGCATACAAACCCTAAGTCTATCATGGTATAATTAGAAAGCTTTAAAATGCGGAATTTAAAGTCCTAAATTATTACAACATAATTATGGGGATGGGGGTACAAATGTTCAAATGGGGGATATTTAGCAAGAAATTTAAATCTAAACTATTACATCCAAATTGAATATACAAGTTATTTAATTGTACAATAATTAACTAAAATACAATAAATATGCAAAATGCACAAAAATGGTTTTTTATGTATGTAAAAGTATTTTTCATGTGACATATAAATAACAATAAAAAAAAAGTTAATTTTTTGGATATTTTCATAGTTTAGGGCAAAACCCTAATTTTCTAAATAAATAGTATTTATTATTTATATCATATACAATATTTATTAATTATATACAAAAAAATAAATAAAAGATAAGTATATTGTAAAAAGTATTTTTGAGGTCATATATTAATAAAAATAAAAATGTGTTATTTTCATATTTTTACCCTAAATATTTAATAAATATACAAGTATTATATTATATATATTTAAATATACTAATTATGTACAAAAATAAAAATATTAATTATTTACAAAAAAAAGTGTATTTTCTAGAAAATGTTTTCAAAAGGTAATAAAAAATAATGACTGAAAATATACATGTTTTTGTATCATTTTTAATATTTTAAATAAAAAGTATTATATTTATTTATATGTACAAGTTCAAATAAAACAAATAAAATGCAAAAATGGGTGGAAAAATGTTTTTAATATTTTTTATATTTTGACAAAAATAATAAGTCAGAAGAAAAAAATAAAAAGTCAAAAATGATTAAAAATCACACAATGGGCAAAGGGGGTGTAAGTGGAAAATGGTGGTGCAAATAGAAAAATAATTCAGGCCCAGCCCAAGGGGGCTTGTCTTCAACCTCCAGCCATTCAAACAGAACAAACACGCGCGTATCTTCTTGTCCTACACAGATCCTGATTCCTTGGCTTTTAACAAAAACTTACAACATCAAAAGTGTAGAGCATCATGTCACGATTTCATACATATAAAAAAGTTGTTCTAACTCTCAAAAATGAGAGAGAATTTCTTCTCCCCCAATTTTTAACCTAAGTTTTTTCCAATGTTCATGTCCCAAATTATCTCAGCACACGCAATATAAATGAAAAGTAATTATATGGGTAGCTTCAGGGCCATGGGTAGGACATGCTTTCTTCACAAACTTAAGCCTAAATATGCTTGGATAGAGAGATAGAAGTTCACATTTTACCTGTCTCAGCTTGACTTGAACAGAGTAATATGGCCAACTCCAATGGTGTTTGAGGACTTGTACAGCTTGCTTGAAGTCCCAGGAACCTTCTCTTATGCTTGGTGTGCCTTGAATCTTTCTGAGTCAAGCTATGGAAGTCAACCTGCAACAATGAAAAGTGAAAATGGCAACCTTGGTTATGGATGTTACAGATTGTATCTAAGGCTTGGGACAGCTTCAATGGATGGTATGGAGTGTATTGAAACTTGTTTGGAGGAAAATGCACGAGTGAATGATGTTGGCCGAGTCAAGATGCAGAATGCCCTGTTTCTTTGCAGAAAAATGGTGATTTTCTGTATGAGGATATATTGAAGATGGTTTGGTCGTGCTTTAGGTCAGTTAGGGAGTATGGAATGTGTTTGCAAAGTTTACTTGAGTTTGTGTTTACAGGAATGTGTGTTGTGGTTCAATCTGCCAGTTTTCTTCTTATCTAAGCAAACAAAAGGCAAGTTGGGTTATAGGGCAATACAGGCCCCTCAAGCATGCTGCCAACTTGGTTCTTGATCAGTGGGATATGTTCACAAACTTGTGCCTCAGAGATTTTTTTGTACTTCAAAGATATGGACTTTGACATAAAGTGTATCTTTACAAGAATGGCTAAAATGCTTTTTCCATTTAAAGCCTAATCCTTTGTGTAATGACTTAATGAACAAAATAATGCTAGGACACAAAGGTTTTGCATTCAATTATTGAGTGAGAATGGGATTAGAGGCCTGTAATCTAGTTTGTGCATGTTGAGTTTGAAAATGCAAAGTGTATGAACATGCCTTGGTCAAGAACAAAAGTGGATTTTGCCCAACTTTGCAAATTCGATTCTCCCTAACCACAAGGGTGTTTGAGAAGTTCTTGGACAATTTGGAAAGCTTGGAATGTGTACTACAATCCATATTTGTAATGAAAGTTGAAATTCAAAGTGGAAGCATGTGAAAAGTGGCCATGAAGTTGGGCAAAAATCCTGCCTAAAATAGGTCAAAAATTTTCTAAGTTAAGAATGTTTTGCACCCTTATTCCAAAAATTATAACTTGAGCTAAAAGCTTCTTTTGAGGAAACATTGTGAATCAAAGTTGTAGATTTTGCAATGGACTACAACTTTCATGTTTTGAGTTTTGTTTGAATCCAAATGTATCTTGATGAAAAAATGGGACAAAGTTAGGAAAAAATAAGGAAATTTCACAAGTTAGAAAATTTCCAAGTTATGAAATTTCTTCATTTTAAACCCTAATTTGCAATTTTTGGTTTCTTGATGAACAAGTTTCATAATTTTACATGTCTTGATGAAAAATGAATCTTGGCACTTGATTTTGACCCAAAAGTCAAAGTTTGACTTTTCTGTATACAGTCAAATTTGATCAGTTGACTGGAAAATTTGTCTGTCAATCTTGTGCATTTGAGATCTTTTGAAATTGTTGAATGGATTAGGATAATGCCATTGAGTCCTTGAGTCCATATATGAGCTTGATTTGCCATTGGTTAGGTCAAACAGTCAAAAATTGCCTTTGTGTAGTCAAAACCCTAAAAATGACTATTTTGCCCTTTTGGTGATCTGGTCAAATTTCTTGTGGGATTGTGATCCAAACTTGATCAAATGGTTCATATGGGTTCATAATGTTGATTTGGGTCAAAAATCATGAGGTTTGACTGTCAATTGGCCATAGTTGACTTTTTCCCCAATACAGTTGATTTTCTAGGTCAACTGTCCAATTGACTGGGCAAAGATTGGAATCAGGGCTTGAAACTTGGTATGGATAAACTTGTGAGTCCAATATGAAGCATGAAAGTCACTTTGGTCATTTTAGGTCAAAACATCTTTGTGCAAACTCAAACCCTAATTTGGGTCAACAGTGCTAGGAGGAGTCTTGAGCAGAGCAAACCTTAACCTGATCTTGAGCTCCAAGGGTCTTGTGATGAGGAAAATGTTGAAGAAATGAGAGGGAAAATTTTGGGGTACAACAGTTGCCCCTGTTCAATCTTCTTGCACCTGAAGAGTTAGATTGGCAAGCTTGCCTTTCGCGTCTCGAAGGTAAAAGGAGATTGGACACTAAAGTGCCCTTAAATTTGCACTCGTCAAAACAATGGATGCGGGAATGGGCTTAGAGATGCCATTTAGAGATGGGCTTAAAGATGCCATCTAGAGGGGTGACATAATCTTGTCGGGGATGGGCTTAAAGATTCCATCTGAAATGTTTGTTGAACTGCAATGTGATTGGTCAGAAGAATGAGGATCAAAATGGTATCCGTATCTAGAATGCCTTTGAACTGTATCTTGGAGACTGAGTTTGCATGAGCAAGAGAATGGCCTCCATGTCTGGGGCGTATTTGAGCTGTAACTGTTCTTGAAGGTAGAATGAATATTAGAATGACTGTCATGTCTGGAGTGTATCTGTATTGTATCTGGGTAACAGAAATATCTGTATGGAGCAACTGCGTGTTGGGGACAAATTCTGAATGAGTGACAGAATGGCAACCGTGTCCGGAGCGTATCTGGACTGTATCTAAAATTGAAAGTTGTATGAGTAGCTGAATGACTTCCGTGTCTGGAGTGTATCTGAAACTGTAACTGGAATCCAAATAAATGACAGAATGACTTCCGTGGCGAACGCACTGGGGAGAATCAAACTGCTGTTGTAAGGGTCAGAATGGTATCTGTGCTTGGAATGCGTTGAACCTTGAGGTGGATAAGTGAATCTGAATGAGAGATAGAATGGCTGCCGTGTCTGGAGCGTATCTAGTCTGTATCTGATTGTTGTAGTCTGAATGAGTAGTAGAATGACCGTCGTGTCTGGGGTGTATCTGTACTGTATCTGACTTGAAATTCTGAATGAGTAATAGAATGACCGCCGTGTCTGGGGTGTATCTATACTGTATCTGAATAATTGTTAATGATAGCCTTTTAATCTTATCCTGAAAAGGATGAAATGTTAGTTAAAACACAAAGTCATGTTGCATGATATGTATGATGCAATATATGTGTTATATCAATGTTTATGATATGAATGTAAATGAATGCACATGTAAGATGAAGAGATGTCTTGCTGAGGATAAATGAATCCCGGATGGCTGGAGATAAAAGGATCTTGACTGCTGCCCAGGGAAAGTGAGTCCTTGACTGCTGCAGGGGATTGCAAGGATCTTTGATTGCTGAAGATGAGACATCCTTGTTGACTACTGCTGGAGAATCAGGAGCTTGGGTTGTATACCAATCTACTGGGGATTCCTGTCCTGAGGAGATCTTCACTGGGGAACATCTGAATATCCTGTGAGGAACTGAGAATGAGGGTCTTCATTCTACTTGGGGAATACAAGATCTTCAATTGTTGAGGGATCTTAGGACCACTGCAGGGGATTGGAGTTCCTTGGTGACTTGCAGGGTAAGAGAATTTTGATGATCTCTATTGGGGAGTTCAGGACCTGATAGACTTATGCTGGAGAAGCCTGACTGAGAATCCTGAGTCTGGTGGGAAGTATCTCTGTGGGGAGAAGGTTCACTAGCCTGGTTCAGCTAGGGATTGATAGTTGGAAGTTTTAGCTCCGCTGGGGATTGGATTTTCATATTTTTAGGGCTCCACTGGGAATTCTGAAATTTAACTCTGAGGGGAATTGAGTTCTAGAAGTCTCTCTGGCTGGGGAATTAAGTTCTGGATTGAGGAATTTGGAGTTTTAAATCTGCTGGTGAGTTCTTCTGAAAGGGCATCGAGATATCTACATGTACTTTCAACATATCAGTAATCATCTTTCTTGATTCATAAGGAAATGATTATATTCAAATGCATATGCCTATTTAACAAAACATTGGATGTTTCTCAAATAAAACCTAAGTGTAGAAAAGCAGAAGGAAGACAAAGCAAATTTCTGTATTTGGAAAAGTATTTGTATTAACTTTCTATGAGTATATTTGTACAAAGGAGACAGTCATCCTAGTAAGAGGACGTCGTCGTAACAATTGAAAAATTTATACAAAAGAAAGATGGCTATGTGAAACAATTCCATGGGATCCCCATTCTGCTATAGCCTTCACAACTCTGAATATCTGTCCATTCAATGCTTCGTCCGCCGATGACTGGATTGATCAGAAGCTTGGAGCTGGTTGGTGAAGAGATTGTCCTTAAAGTGATCCGACGAGACATAGTCATACGCTTTAATTCCCTAACTTTTGCCTGAATTGCCCTTTCGGGTTTTCGATCCACCGGGAAACCCCTTTTTGCCCAAGCCACCCTTTCGGGTTTTCGACTTGCCGGGTATACAGATTTTTTTTGTTTTATCCCTAATTTTTGCCTGAACCGCCCTTTCGGGTTTTCGATTCACCGGGATGCCCATTTTTGCCCAAGCCTCCCTTTCGGGTTTTCGACTTGTCGGGTTATTTTATGCGTAGTATCTTTTGACTATGTCTGCGTTCGCAGGGTGCAGCAAATCGTCGCCGTCCATGGTGGTCAGAATCATTGCACCACCAGAAAATATACTCTTGATCACAAATGGTCCCTCGTAGGTAGGAGTCCATTTGCCCCTGGGATCACTTTGCGGCAAGATAATCCGCTTGATTACGAGATCTCCGACTTGATACACTTGACGTCTGACTTTCTTGTTGAAAGCCTTGATCATCCGTTTTTGATACGTCTGACCATGGCAAACAGCAGCGAGTCGCTTCTCATTGATCAAATTGAGTTGATCAAGTCGGGTCTGAATCCAATCATCTTCATTCAAACCAGCGTCCTTCATAATCCTTAAAGAAGGAATCTGAACTCCCATGGGTAAGACAGCGTCCATGCCATATACTAAAGAAAATGGGGTTGCCCCTGTTGACGTACGTGTCGTGGTACGATATCCGTGCAGAGCAAACGGTAGCATCTCATGCCAATCTTTGTAGGTGACTGTCATTTTCTGAATGATCTTCTTAATGTTTTTGTTTGCGGCTTCAACAGCACCGTTCATCTTCGGCCAATAGGAAGATGAATTATGATGATAAATCTTGAATTGTTCGCATAATGCGGTGATCATAGTATTATTCAGATTTGTACCGTTGTCCGTGATGATCCTGTCGGGAACACCATACCGGCATATAAGGTTTTGCTTGATGAAGCGGGCAACCACATTTTTAGTAACAGAGGCGAAGGAGGTTGCTTCGACCCATTTAGTGAAATAGTCAATGGCGACTAGGATAAAGCGATGTCCGTTGGATGCTGTGGGCTTGATCTCTCCAATCATGTCAATGCCCCACATTGCAAATGGCCAAGGAGCTGTCAAAACGTTGAGAGGAACAGGAGGAATATGAATCTTGTCAGCGTAGACCTGACATTTGTGGCAAGTACGGGAATGCTGATGGCAATCTGCTTCCATGGTAGACCAGTAATAGCCTGCCCTTAGAATCTTCTTAGCCATTGTATGCCCGCTCAAGTGGGTTCCAAACGTACCGCTGTGTATCTCAGTCATGATTAACTCTGCTTCAGCTTTATCCACACATCGGAGTAAAACACAATCATGGCTGCGTTTATAGAGGATGTCGTTGCTCAGGAAGAACTTGGCAGCAAATTTCCTCAGGAACTTCTTGTCATTTACGGAAGCTCCTTCAGGATATTCTCTAGTCTGGAGATACCTTTTGATTTCATGGAACCAGGGTTGTTCCACTAATTCTTCGGTATTAATCTCGTGACAATGCACAGGTTCATCCATTCGCTCGATGGTGATTTGGGGAGCCTCGTTATCCCAGTTGAGTTTAAACATGGAAGACATTATTTCCAGAGCATCTGCTAGCTGATTCTCTTATAGCGGGAAATGCTTGAAGGTAATTTGCTCAAAATGAGGCAACAATGTCAGGACACGTTCTTTGTATGGGATAAGATTAGGATGTTTGGTATCCCACTCTCCTTTGATTTGACTGATAACCAAAGCCGAGTCCCCAAATACGATCAAAGATTTGATCCCCAAGTCTATAGCAGCCTTGAGACCAAAGATGCAAGCTTCATATTCAGCCATGTTGTTGGTGCAGCTGAAGCAAGTCGGGCCGTGAAAGGTGTGTGGCAACCTTCCGGAGAAATGAGTACCGCACCGATACCATTTCCAAGTGCATTTGAAGCACCATCAAAGTACAGGGTCCATCGGGATCCTTTTTCATGTCCGTCATACGGTCCGTTACCTTCAATGTTGTCCAAGTTCATGATGTCCTCGTCTGGGAAGTCAAATCTCATGGATTGATAATCTTCGATAGCTTGATGAGCTAGATGGTCAGCCAGTACACTCCCTTTTATAGCTTTTTGGGTAGTATACTGGATGTCATACTCAGTCAGGATCATTTGCCATCTAGCTATTCTTCCAGATAAAGCAGGCTTCTCGAAGATATACTTGATAGGATCCATTTTGGAAATCAGCAAGGTGGTATGAGTCAGCATGTACTGCCTTAGTCGGCGAGCAGCCCATACCAAAGCGCAACAAGTTTTCTCGAGCAGTGAGTAGCGAGTCTCACAGTCAGTAAACTTTTTGCTAAGGTAATAAATAGCATGCTCTTTTCGACCAGACTCGTCATGCTGGCCCAAAACACACCCCATTGAATTATCCAAGACGGTCAGATACATGATCAACGGTCTTCCTTCGACGGGTGACATCAGAATAGGAGGTTCTAGCAAATACTCCTTGATCTTATCAAAAGCAGCTTGGCAATCGTCGTTCCATTCGACTACCTGATCCTTCTTTAATAGTTTGAAAATTGGCTCACAGGTAGAAGTCAGATGAGAGATGAATCTGGAAATATAGTTTAAGCGCCCCAAGAACCCTCTAACCTCCTTTTCAGTACGGGGAGCAGGCATCTCTTGTATTTCTTTCACTTTTGCTGGATCGACCTCAATGCCTTTGTTGCTGACAATAAATCCTATAAGTTTACCAGACCTAACTCCAAAAGTACACTTACTTGGATTCAGCCTGAGCTTGTACTCTTTCAATCTGGCAAACAACTTTTCCAGTTGTTCAAGGTGTTCCTCCTCTGTTTGTGATCGAGCTATCATGTCGTCTACGTAAACTTCGATCTCATGATGTATCATATCATGAAATAAAGCCACCATGGCGCGCTGATAAGTTGCCCCTGCGTTCTTCAGTCCGAACGGCATCACCTTGTAGCAGAAGGTACCCCATTGTGTAACAAAGGTTGTTTTCTCCATGTCCTCGGGGGCCATTTTAATCTGGTTATAGCCCGAGAATCCATCCATGAAGGAAAACACCTTGTGCTGAGCTGTGTTGTCAATCAAAATGTTGATATGTGGTAGCGGAAAATCATCTTTAGGGCTGGCCCTATTCAAATCCCGGTAGTCCACACACATTCTGACCTTGCCATCTTTTTTAGGTACTGACACGATGTTAGCAACCCATTGTGGATAGGATGTAACATCCAGAAAGCCAGCGTTGAATTGCTTCATTACTTCTGCTTTAATCTTCTCAGACATGTCGGGCCTCATTCGGCGGACTTTTTGCTTGATCGGTGGACAATCCTCTCTTGTAGGGAGACGGTGAACCACTATATCTGTGTCTAAACCCGACATGTCTTCATAAGACTAGGAGAAGATTTCAACGTATTCATTCAACAGCTGTATCAAGCGCTCCTTGACACTTGGTTCCAGATTGGCACCCACTTGTACTTCCTTTCGGTCTTCCTCTGTTCCTAAGTTGACAGTTTCCAACAACTCTTCGTGAGGCAAGATGGCCCTCTCTTCTTGTTGTAGAATTCTGGCTAGCTCTCCTGGTACTTCACAACCTTCGTCATCTTCATACTCAACCTGATTGACCAGATCTTCAGAGTTATTGAAGGACATAGCAGAATAGTCACCCATAGAATCCAGAGTGGATGGGTACCTGCATTTGTGAGTGTGGGTGTGTGTAAGGGATAGCCATCCTTAAACAAACAAAAATGCAAAAGGAAAGAAAATGAACATAGCAGTTTATCAATGAAAAACGTCCAATGAATCATTAAACATGGCATATGGATATGAAGATAATCAAAACCCTTACAAATGGACCTACATGCCCCGGGCAAGGCATGAGGTGAAAAAGTAGTGTACGGATTGTTCAAAAGTAATTATTACAGACCACAGGAAATGTTTGACAGATAATTACTGATCAATAAAAGTAATGGGGACAAAGTCATTTGCCTCCCAGTTGCGTAGTCCCCCTTCGATGGTTGGGAAGATCCAATCTTCAATGTTGGCCTCTTCGTCTTCACCTTCCAAAGCATTGGTTCCAAAAGGAGAGATCTTGATGGGTGCTCTTTCGACCTTTGAGCGGCACATAGCTTTCTACCCCGCAGCAATGAATCCTAATCCAAACTTGTCTGTTTTATGAGGAATATCTGGCAACTTCCCCCATGTTGAGTTCTTCCCTTCCTTCATCGCAGCCTTCGCGTCTTTTAGAGATGCCATCCTGGCCATCTGCTTTGGTACCTCAGCTATTGTTTTTGCTACTGCCACTTCAGGAGAGACTTCCTCGAAGTGTTGGAATGGGGTTTCAATGAATTCACCCTCTACCTCTACATACCGAAAGGAGTTCAAGTGGCTGACCATATATTCCTCTTCGCCGTGAACGGTTATGATCTTTCCTTTGACGGGATATTTCAGCATTTGATGTAAGGAGGAGGTAACCGCCCCAGCGTTATGTATCCATGGCCTCCCCAATAAGCAAGAATATGACGGACGGATGTCCATCACATAGAAAGTTGAGGGGAATACCTTTGTGCCTACTTTAATGGGAATGTCTACCTCCCCATGTACCATTCTCTTCGATCCGTCAAATGCCCTTACAATGATATTACTTGGCCTTAGCTCCAAGCCTTCACAATCCAATCGGTCGAGGGCCTTCTTAGGCAGCACGTTCAAAGAAGAACCAGTGTCGACCAAAACATGGGCCAGAGTAGTTCCTTGGCATTCTACTGACGCATGTAATGCGTCATTGTGCTTTCTTCCTTTTGGGGTCAGGTCAGCATCAGAGAAACCTAAGCCGTTGTCTGCGGTAAGACTGGCTACACAGTCTTGGAATTGGTCGGCAGAGGTTTCCTGGGGCACATGGGCTGTCTTCAGGAATTTTATCAATGCTTTGACGTGCGCCTCTAAACAAAGTAGTAATGCTAACATGGAGATCTTCGAGGGGGTTTGCCCCAGTTGCTCTACCACGTCATAATCACTCTTTTTAATTATCTTCAAGATCTCCTCCATCTCTTTCTTAGAGGTTTCCGGGATGACCAAAGGTTGAGCCCTCGTCCTGACGAGCTCATCTTGGATCCCTTTCCCCTTATCAGCAGAAGTAGGAGGGACAACAACAGGAATAACAGCATCCTCAACCAACGGGGTTCTAGCGGAAAGTTTTATTGGTGCAGGAATAACTTTGGCAGCAGATGAGGGTCCAAAAATTGCCTTTGGAGGGGCAATCTCTGGAGAAAATATTCTCCCACTTCGGGTGATCTTGCTTGTACCGGCAATGTTTCCAATGTTGGCATCTTCTTCATCAGAGCTTTCCTCGGTTATCTCAACTTGTTTAACACCATGGTAGTAGATTTCTCCACCGTAATTCCATGGTATTGATTTTTCAGAAATGTAGGGGACAGGTCCTGGCATAGTTATTTTCAAGGGAACAATCTTTGTAGAGGATGTAATCTTAACAGGCTTCTTGACGGCCTTGGAAAGATTGGTGGAAATGGTGATAATTGAAACATCTTCAGTAGGGGTTGGAATAGCAGGAACTTTTTCAAACAGAATTTGTAGACTGTCCATCAGGCCTTGGATGCCTTCCTTCAGCAATGGACAGTCGATCGGTAGAGAGTAACAACAGTAGCAATCTTCTTTACATCCTGGGAAAATCCCAGCCTTCAACAGATTTAGCTTGATTGTTAACAGCGGAGTCATCAGGTCATCAACATCAGAAACATACAGATCTTCTTCGATAGCATGGACATTTCGACCATGCTTCGGCATCGGAGCGGATATTACGTTTGGCTTCTCTGGAGCATCGAATTCAACCTCTTTTGCATCTATCAAGTCTTGAATTTTATTCTTTAGCGCCCAACAATTGTTGGTGTCATGTCCGGCGCTATTAGAATGGTAGGCACATTTGGCATTGGCATGATAGTATGGAGATGTGGTGTTAGGGTTTTTCGGTGCCTCCTTTAAACCAATCAGATTCAACTTCAACAAATGTGGAAGAACTTGCGCCGGTGTCATATTGATGCGGGTGAACTTCCGTTGTGGCCGCTCTACCCGTTGTTGATTTGGTCTGGGCTGATTGTTGTGAGGCTGATCATTTGATGAATTTTGGACCATCACGGCCCCCACAGTCGGCCGACGCTCCGTTCTTCCCACTCCTCTCTGAGAATACACAACAGTCGTTTCCTTCTTCGCCGGAAATGATTTCTTAACAGTTGTAGATGCAGAGGCATCCTTTTGAATCTTCCCATTCTTAATACCGGCTTCCACCCGTTCGCCGGTCAGAATTAATTCAGTAAACCCTGCGGAAGAGCTCCCTATTAAGTGGTTGAAGAATGGGCCAGATAGTGTCCCCAGGAACATATCAACTAGTTCTCTATCAGAAAGAGGTGGCTGCACTCTTCCGGCCAAATCGCGCCATTTCTGGGCGTATTCCTTGAATCCTTCATTTGAGGCCATTCCCATACTTTGTATCTGAGTACGGGTTGGCGCCAAATCAGAGTTATATTGATACTGGAGGTAAAAGGCAACTGCCAAATCCTCCCAACTATGTATCTCTGACCTCTCGAGCTTGTAGAACCAGTCTAGCTGAGTACCAGACAGGCTATCCTGAAAGAAGTGTACCCAAAGATTTCTGTCGGACGTATGGGGTTGAATTTTTCGGACGTACGACCTTAGGTGCATCTTCGGGCAAGACAGCCCGTCATACTTTGCAAAGATTGGCACCTTAAACTTCGGAGGGATCACAATTCCAGCAATTAATCCCAAATCTTCGAAATCTAACCCGGGAACCCTTTGCAGCTCCATAGCTGCCAGCCTATCCTCTAGGTTTTTGTACTTGTCGTCCGCGGGCGGGTATTGTTGCTCTGAGTAGTCTTCATCTTCTTCAGCCTCTTCCTCTTCAGCTTCTGATTCAGAAGGTACCGCGGCCCTTTTTCCTTTACTGGTTTCCTCTTCAGATGCGGAGGGAAATTCAAGAACTCTTCTGGCTTCACCCTCAAACCTTCTTCCCAGGGTAGCTACCCCCACTCTTTTCTTCTTCTTTTTCACTTGCTCTTTGTTCCCAAGCAGGGCTTTTAGATCCTCCTGACCCTTTGCCAAGGTCATTAGGAGATGTTGAAACTGTGAGTTTTGAGACTGCAAATCTTTGATCGTCTGTTCGAGATCCATCTTACTGAAATAAACAGCAGAGAGATAAGGAAACCTGGTGTGAAAACCTGCTTATGCATATGATGAATGATATGTTTATTCATGTAATGCATTCAAGTATTTAGAAATTCAAAATTTGTTGCAAACAAAAAGAACACATGTCATATTAATAAGAAGAAATTTGTCAGTACATAAATGCCCCATGGGCCAAATATTACAAAAACTTCTTAAGGTAAAAAGACGTTGTGCATCCTCTTTGGTGCGATGTAGGTGTTAAGGGTCTCTTCCTCATGGAGTCGGCGGGTAAGCTCCAAAACCTTCTTCTCACTGGCGTAGAAGCTGGCTTCAAAAGTATTACGTTCCTCCTTGAGTTGGATCCAACTCTTCTGCATCTCCTCCCATGATGTTGGCATGTCAGGATATAGGATGGTGTAGGAAACCTCTCCTTCCTTAACGGGCTCTTTAATCAAAGGGAGAATATGAGGGTAAGGCATCATAAGACTCTGGGCTCGGGTTCGTACCCATTTGAGATAAGGCTCAAGAGGGATGGAGTTCTTGTGCCCCAGTGTCTTGCTGTCTACCTTGTTAGGCATCCTCCAAGCTCTGATGAATCTTTGGCGAAGTCCTTGCGCATCGTTGTCGAAGTCAAAAACTAGGTCAGGAATCAGCATGTCATGAGGGTCATCCCTCCGTGCATATCCAAATTGTCTCAAAGCTAGACAAGGGTTGTAGGTAATGCCTCCCCTAATGCCAAGTAATGGAACATTAGGGAACTCTCCACGACGATCGACGATGATGACATTTTCTCTGGACCGAGAACACCAATGTACATCAGAGTGCGTGAGGGTCATCAACCGTTGTGACCACCTTAAGCCTTGGTCATTTTCCAAAACAGATTGTGGAAGGTGCGAAATAAACCACCTTGCAAGGAGAGAAGTACAACACATGAGAACACCCCTATTTCTCATTGTTCGTGTGTAAAATGAGTGGAGGATGTCCCCAAGCAATGTTGGTATGGGATTCCTGGATAGGAAAATCTTGACGGCGTTGACATCTATAAGCTGGTCAGGATTTGGGAACAAGACCAACCCATAAATGAGGAGTGCCACAATTTCTTCAAAGGCTTGTAGATCCAATGAATTCCAACACTCTCGTGCCTTCTCAAACAAGAATTTTACCAAGAAGCCTTTGACACCACTTCTAGTCTCCCAATGCCCCTTGATGTCAGATGGTTGCAAGTGTAGTGCTTGAGCAACATCTTCAGGCTTTGATTCTTTTTCCATACCGTTGTAGGGTAGTTGATTAAGAATAGGAATTCTCAAGAGTTGAGAAAATTCCTCCAAAGTGGGCACCAATTGGTAGTCGGGGAATATGAAACAGTGGTGAAGGGGGTCAAAGAATTGGAATAACACCTTCACCATGTCTTCTTCAATGTTGGTGTTGACTAGGCTGAGCAGTCTACCATGTCTTTCACTGAAGGGAGAGCTTTCTGGAATTCTGGATGTGAGCTCTTTGAGTTGAGGAGGGATTCTCACAAGGTTGACTTGGATAGTTTTCCTGCGAAGAATTTCCATGACCTACAAAACAAGAACAAAGATGAAGATCCAAACCCTTGAAATGGTTAGTGGATGCATATGATGCTTTATGATGTTCATGATGTATGCACAAACATATGTACAAGCAATTCACACAAAACCCTAGTTTCAGGCTTGCACGAGGTTTCATAGGTAAGTACCCTCTTGAGTGTAGTTGGCTTAAAACCAGTCCTATAAATAGTAATCGGGTTTTAAGGAGCTCAATATCATTGGATTGTTTTCCATGTTCATTGTTTTGGTTTAGCCACTTAACTAACGACCAAAATATTCCAAGAAAACAACCCCCAACGAGTGTAGTATCGAGTATCTACCAACTTTGGACTGCACCAAAGCCGGTCATCTCACTACCCCTAATAAAAGGCCAAGATGGTCAAGTAAGGTTCTAGGTCATTAGTGCTTAGTGACATCAATCAGCGGCCCCGTACTCTCCTTGATTGAACTCAAGGGTTACCGATACTCACAAATATGTCGCACTAATATAGCTATTGCTTCAACCGTGTAGGTATACCCTGCACAGTTTCCACAACGTATTGCTATCTATGAATGTTTCCCCAAATCCGGGTGTAGGATTTCAAGCCCAAACAAGAGAACCAAAATATAAAGCAATCAAAGCAAACAATTAGTCATGCAAGAGGGTGATATAAGCCCTAAGGTTACTCCACTTTCATAATTTCCCCAGCAGAGTCGCCAGTTCTGTGATACGGTGGGAGAGCTGACTTGAGGTTTTGCGTTTGTTTTCGCAAATGTTTCGGTTTAGCAAGAGTCGCCAACGACTTTTTATTTTATCCTAAAGAAAGGTTAAAAAGCACAGCAAAAACCTTTGAGATGTTTTCTTGGGTTCGGGGAGTAGATTATAGAAAGGGGAGGTATTAGCACCCTTTCTATCCATGGTTATCCATGGGCTCTTAGTTACTTGCTTAGATCACTTGCCTTGCATTTTCAATTGTTTGAAATGGTGCTTTCAATTGTTTGAAATGGTGTTTTGTGCGTGGGTTTGAAAATGTTTTGAAAAAGATGCCTTGTCTAGGCAACCCTTGTAACAATTCTTTACTCGAATGTTTTACAAAAGGTGTTCGTCTTTTTGAAAAGATGTTTCAAGGTTTTGAAAGTTGGTTTTGAAGTTGTGTAGTGATGTGTGTTTTTGAAAAAGGCAAGGATTGTTTTGCAAGATTGGGCAAGTAACCAAAAGCTATCTACTCTAAATTTCTCAAAGATCTTTCCTATGTTTTAATCCTTTTAACAGTGTTGTTCCACCATTGTATTTGGTGGACAATCTTGTGTTAGGACGTTAACGGGACGGGTGCGGGTCATCGTTTAGACCATGAATGCAATAGTGTCAAGTGTCTTTGGCATATTTTCCTTCAAGGGACTTGATCATTTTTAGGCAACTTGCGAAAGCGTCATCGAGGGACTATGATCATTTTGATTTATTTTGCTTTGCCAAAGACACTCAACATGCAAGCATGGCCCATTATTGAAGGCAACAAGTGGAGTAACCCTAAGGGGTGCAAGTGTGATTGGTGTTGTCCATTTTCATGCTTTTTGTCTTTGAATTAGGTCAAACTATTTGTTGGTTGATTTTGCATACAAACCCTAAGTCTATCATGGTATAATTAGAAAGCTTTAAAATGCGGAATTTAAAGTCCTAAATTATTACAACATAATTATGGGGATGGGGGTACAAATGTTCAAATGGGGGATATTTAGCAAGAAATTTAAATCTAAACTATTACATCCAAATTGAATATACAAGTTATTTAATTGTACAATAATTAACTAAAATACAATAAATATGCAAAATGCACAAAAATGGTTTTTTATGTATGTAAAAGTATTTTTCATGTGACATATAAATAACAATAAATAAAAAGTTAATTTTTTGGATATTTTCATAGTTTAGGGCAAAACTCTAATTTTCTAAATAAATAGTATTTATTATTTATATCATATACAATATTTATTAATTATATACAAAAAATAAATAAAAGAGAAGTATATTGTAAAAAGTATTTTTGAGGTCATATATTAATAAAAATAAAAATGTGTTATTTTCATATTTTTACCCTAAATATTTAATAAATATACAAGTATTATATTATATATATTTAAATATACTAAATATGTACAAAAATAAAAATATTAATTATTTACAAAAAAAAAGTATATTTTCTAGAAAATGTTTTCAAAAGGTAATAAAAAATAATGACTGAAAATATACATGTTTTTGTATCATTTTTAATATTTTAAATAAAAAGTATTATATTTATTTATATGTACAAGTTCAAATAAAACAAATAAAATACAAATAAAATGCAAAAATGGGTGGAAAAATGTTTTTAATATTTTTTTATATTTTGACAAAAATAATAAGTCAGAAGAAAAAATAAAAAGTCAAAAATAATTAAAAATCACACAATGGGCAAAGGGGGTGTAAGTGGAAAATGGTGGTGCAAATAGAAAAATAATTCAGGCGCAGCCCAAGGGGGCTTGTCTTCAACCTCCAGCCATTCAAACAGAACAAACACGCGCGTATCTTCTTGTCCTACACAGATCCTGATTCCTTGGCTTTTAACAAAAACTTACAACATCAAAAGTGTAGAGCATCATGTCACGATTTCATACATATAAAAAAGTTGTTCTAACTCTCAGAAATGAGAGAGAATTTCTTCTCCCCCAATTTTTAACCTAAGTTTTTTCCAATGTTCATGTCCCAAATTCTCTCAGCACACGCAATATAAATGAAAAGTAATTATATGGGTAGCTTCAGGGCCATGGGTAGGACATGCTTTCTTCCAAACTTAAGCCTAAATATACTTGGATAGAGAGATAGAAGTTCACATTTTACCTGTCTCATCTTGACTTGAACAGAGTAATATGGCCAACTCCAATGGTGTTTGAGGACTTGTACAACTTGCTTGAAGTCCCAGGAACCTTCTCCTATGCTTGGTGTGCCTTGAATCTTTCTGAGTCAAGCTATGGAAGTCAACCTGCAACAATGAAAAGTGAAAATGGCAACCTTGGTTATGGATGTTACAGCTTGTATCTAAGGCTTGGGACAGCTTCAATGGATGGTATAGAGTGTATTGAAACTTGTTTGGAGGAAAATGCATGAGTGAATGATGCTGGCCAAGTCAAGATGCAGAATGCCCTGTTTCTTTGCAGAAAAATGGTGATTTTCTGTATGAGGATATATTGAAGATGGTTTGGTCGTGCTTTAGGTCAGTTAGGGAGTATGGAATGTGTTTGCAAAGTTTACTTGAGCTTGTGTTTACAGGAATGTGTGTTGTGGTTCAATCTGCTAGTTTTCTTCTTATCTAAGCAAACAAAAGGCAAGTTGGGTTATAGGGCAATACAATCCCCTCAAGCATGCTACCAACTTGGTTCTTGATCAGTGGGATATGTTCACAAACTTGTGCCTCAGAGATTTTTTTGTACTTCAAAGATATGGACTTTGACATAAAGTGTATCTTTACAAGAATGGCTAAAATGCTTTTTCCATTTAAAGCCTAATCCTTTGTGTAATGACTTAATGAACAAAATAATGCTAGGAAACAAAGGTTTTGCATTCAATTATTGAGTGAGAATGGGATTAGAGGCCTGCAATCTAGTTTGTGCAAGCTGAGTTTGAAAATGCAAAGTGTATGAACATGCCTTGGTCAAGAACAAAAGTGGATTTTGCACAACTTTGCAAATTCGATTCTCCCTAACCACAAGGGTGTTTGAGAAGTTCTTGGACAATTTGGAAAGCTTGGAATGTGTACTACAATCCATCTTTGTAATGCAAGTTGAAATTCAAAGTGGAAGAATGTGAAAAATGGCCATGAAGTTGGGCAAAAATCCTGCCTAAAATAGGTCAAAAATTTTCTAAGTTAAGAATTATTTGCACCCTTATTCCAAAAATTATAACTTGAGCTACAAGCTTATTTTGAGGAAACTTTGTGAATCAAAGTTATAGATTTTGCAATGGACTACAACTTTCATGTTTTTTCCAGATTTGAATTTAATATTTAATTTTGGTAACAATGCGTATAGTTCAATTTGCTCTTGCACTGTTGTATATGCTTCGTTTAACAGTTATTCCTTTCAATGGTTGGTTTTGTTATTTATATATTAACTATAATTAATAATATAGTTTCTTATTATAATTAATAATATAGTTTCTTATTATAATTAATAAGAATTCAATGCATTATTGTTTTTCTTATGATCAATTTTGTTTGAATTCAACTACGATTGTATTTTTATATAATAATTTAATTTTTTTAAGTGAAAAATTGAAATGAAAGAGTCGTAAAAGTGATATATTTTATGAAAATTATTTATGAAAAATGTTAAATAATTTTCTGGTTGTGTGTATGTTTGTCCATGCGAGTATCAGTTGATCCAATGAGCAATTGATGGTTGATCAGTTTTCATGCGCGCATGTGATGATAAACATGTGATAATTATAAGATTTTATATGTGAATAATAAATCAATTCAAAGATGGGTTTATATTCAACATGTTTTTATTATCAATGTTTGATCGTTACAACAAGAGTACCACTAACAGTTAATATTAGTGCTCAGAGACTCAATAATGATGATGCACTAGGTATCTTGTGATGAATAGTTATGTCTTTATTTGAACAAATTGATAATTCATTTTTTTTGTGAGTATATTTAAAATGTTTAATTTTGTTCTTGTTTTTCAGCTACAATTGCTTCAATATCTGTTAATCTAAATTCAGTTATGGTCTTTACTGGGACAAATCACATGAGTCATGATTTGGTCTGTTCTGAGATCAATTTAGCTTTAGTACTTGGAAATACTTGGTGATTAGACTCTGGCGCAACTACTAACATCAGTATTTCAATGAAGGGTTGCCTAAACTACTGAATGCCAAATGATGTTGAAAGATACATCTATGTGGGAGAAGGCAAGTCGGTAGAGGTGGAAGATGTATGAAATTTTAGATTATTATTGTGTACCAGATATTATTTGGATTTTAAAGACACTTTTGTAGTTCCGTCATTTAGACAGAATTTAATTTCAGTTTCTTATTTGGACAAATCAGATTATTTTTGTTCATTTGGAAACAATATGTTCAAGTTGTCTTTCAATTCAGATATTGTTGAAACTGGTTCACATATGGGTCATGATAATCTATATTTGCTTGACACAATAGCTACCTATGGAGAATCCTTGAATGTGGAATCATGTGGTACTAAGTGTAAAATTGATGATAACAATTCAAGAGCATTATGGCATAAATGCCTAGGTCACATCTCTAAAAATAGAGTTGAGAGACTGGTGTCAGATGAAATTTTGGATTTCATTGACTTCACAAACTTTGATGTTTGTGTCGAATGCGTTAAAGGTAAACAGACCAAAAAAGAGAAATATGGTGCACATAGAGCTACATATGTCTTAGAATTAATACAAACGAACATTTATGGACCATTTCCTACACCTTCTTGGAATGGTCAACAATATTTTATATCATTCGTAAACGATTATTCTAGATATGCATATATTTATTTCTCATACATGAAAAGTCTCAATCATTGGATGTGTTCAAATCATTTAAGGTTGAAGTTGAGAATCAACTTAACAGAAGAATTAAAAAAGTCAAATCTGACAGTGACAGTGAATATTACGGCAGATATGACGGATCATGTTAACAACGTCCAAGGCCTTTTGCCAAATACCTAGACGAATGTGGAATCGTCTCACACTATACCATGCTAGGATTTCCTAGCATGAACGGTGTTGCTGAAAGACGAACCCAGACTCTTAAAGATATGGTAAGGAGTATGATTTGTCATTCTACCTTTCCAGAGTCACTATGGAGAGAGACACTAAAGACTACAGCTTACATTCTAAATAGAATACCAACAAAAGTAGCTACTAAAACACCTTGCGAGCTTTGGACTGGGCGAAAGCCTAATTTAAAACATTTTCATGTGTGGGGATATCCAGCTGAGGCAGGCCTTATAGGCCAAATGAAAACAATTGGACTTCTGAACAGTGAGCAGCTAATTTATTGGTTATTCTGAAAGATCTAGGGGCTATAAATTTTATGATCCCAAATTAAATTTAATTTTGAGACGAGAACAACCATATTCTTTGAGGATATTAAGTTTGGGGGGGGGGGGAGAGAATAAGTTTAGAGACTTTTTTTTTGAGGAAGAATCAGTAACAATTTCAAAATCGATTCATACAGTTGATTTTGATCAAGAAAGTATGGAACCTCCACAAGACATTGTTGATTTTTCTCCTACTCAAGATGATTTTATAATTCATGAAGAACAAACTCAAAGTCCTCAAAGAATAAGTGTTACAAGAACCAATACATTTGCGGAGATCCATTATAGAAAGGAGAAATGTTATTTAGGATGATTACATAGTCTTTTTTCAAGAACATGAGGAAAATAATGGTAAGTGGATTGAAGCAATGAAGGAGGAGTATAAGTCCATGCAAGACAATAAATTTTAGGAACTTATCCCATTACCAGAAGGTGTGAAACCCATTGGTTGCAAATGGATTTTTAAGATCAAACGGGATTTTAACGATAATGTGGAAAGGTATAAATCTCGTCTTATGGTTAAGGGTTATACTCAAAAGGAAGTGACTGACTTTAAAGAGACATTCTCTCTGATTTTACCGAAAGACTCTTTTAGGACAATCATGGATCTTGTTGCATATTATGATCAGGAAATTCATCAAATGGATGTCAATGTGACATTCATCAATGGATGTTAGGCAGATATTTAAGCAATCCATGAATGGATCATTGGAAAGCAGTCAAAAGGTTATAAGGTATTTAAAGAGAACAAAAGACTATATGATCATATATAGAAGGTCAAACCAATTAGAGATCACTGGATACTTTGGTTCAGATTTTGCTGGATGCCAAGAGAGTAAAAGATCCACTTCAGGCTATATCTACATGTTGGCTGGTGGTGTAGTTTTTTGGCACAGTTCCAAACAAACTCTTACGGCTTTATCCACCATGGCAACAAAGTTTATAGCATATTATGAGGCATCCAACCATAGAATTTGGATAACGAATCTTGTCATTGTGATGCGAATTGTGGAAGGAATTGAAAGACCACTTAAGTTATATTATGACAATAACTCAGCCGTCATGTATTCCAACAATAATAGGAACTCGACCAAGTCAAAACATATTGACATCAATTTCCTAGTTGTTAAGGAAAAGGTATAAAGTGGACAGATTTTCATAGAACAGTTGGAGACAAACTCCATAATAGAAGATCCTCTTACAAAAGGTCTTCCATCCAAGGTATTTCATGAGTAGAATGCTCACATGGATGTTTCACCGTTAGAGGAGTCTTTGGTTTAGTGGGAGTTAGTCGATTATGAATTTTATGTTCTATGTTTTGGTATTATGTATGCATACTATGATTTTGAATATTTTTCAAATTATTTAAATTTTGATATACAACAGTTTATATTTTGTACAATTAAGTTATTGAATAATCTCACTAAAGTAAAGTAGACCTAGTTGAAAATCGACATATACAGACCAATTTCGTGTGATTTTCACGTTGTATATTTTATGATGGGTCTATGTCATTTAGTTGTTTCACTATTGGTGATCATTGATGGGTTTAGTTATGATTGATATAACGAAAATCACATTGATTCTATATATTGGCATGACTAATGGACGAAATAATTTAGATATGATTAAGGAATATAATGACGAATTTTGAGCTCATAAAGTCTAACACATGTGTATGATTACATATGTGACTACTGACCAGTAGAAGATTGTTAGAATATTTGGGTCACAATTGTAATGTTACATGTGTTAGGATCATTATGTAATTAGTCAAAATTATAGTGGTTTAATTAATAATAAGTCTATGACTAAAAGCATAAATATCATGAAAGGTAATTGTGTACCATAAGTCAGTATCTAATTAAGAGATAAGGTTATTTATAGGGATTATGGTCCCTATTTGTAGACAACGTGAAAACGGTTCATCATTAAAAAAATTCTCTTCATCCCTCTCAGAGGAGATTTAAGGAGCCATAAAAAATTCTACAAATTGAAAGATCATATACCCGTAAATTTTTGGTGATTCTTGTTGGTGCAAGGTAATGGAAGGAGAGATAAAGAATGAATAATGAATGATAACAAAGAGGACTACTTCTTAATATTCAAATAGAGGAATGAATTTTTGGGATACAATATTGATAGCCTAGTTAGCATATTTATACTAGAAATAGAAAATGCCAAAAGGCCCTAATTAAGAGTAAGTATTGGGAATTGTGGACATTAAATAAATTACATTTCCAATACCATCCCTTAATTTAGATAATCTATCAGAAACTAACAACACCAATTTCATCTCTTAAGCAAAGAAATTGGTCTGTTTTAACTGCCTTCGTCAGAAGATCTGCAAGCTATTTCTGAGTGCTACAGTGCAGAACTTCTAACACTCCTTTCTGAACTTGATTTCTGAGAAAGTGATATTTCGTCTCAATGTGCTTGCTTCTTCCATGTAGCACTGGATTCTTGGCAAGATCAATTGCAGACTTATTATCAATCATCAGCTTCAGAGGTTCCTCAACCTCAACCTTTAAATCATGCAGGAGATTCAGAAGCCAAACTGCTTGACAAGCAGCTACAGCACCTGCGATATACTCAGCTTCACATGTTGACAGAGCTACAACAGACTGTTTCTTGGAACTCCAGGAAATGGGACCTCCCAGAAATTTAAACAAGTATCCAGAGGTACTTCTCCTGTCCACTCTGTCTCCGCACCAGTCAGAATCAGAATAACTTACTAACTCTGACTTTGACTTTCTTTCAGAAGGAAACAACACTCCATATCTCAGATTTACCTTAATATATCTCAGAATTCTGACAGCAGCTTGGAAATGAGACCACTTGGGATTACTCATGAATCTGCTGACCAACCCAATTGCATAACAAATGTCAGGTCTAGTATTACATAAATACCTTAGAGAGCCAACAAGCTGTTTGAAGGTTGTAGAATCAACAGAATCACCATCAGAGTCAGAATCCAATTTTTGATTGGTTTCTGATGGTGTCACAACAACTTTGCAGTTCTGCAGTTTAAATCTCTTCAAAAGTTCTTGTTCATATTTTAACTGGTGCAGAATGATACCCTTCTTCGAGTACATAATCTCCATTCCTAGGAAATATGTCATTTTTCCTAGATCTGTCATCTCGAACTCATTCATCAGAACTTCCTTGAACTTCTTTATATCTTCTGGGCAGCTACCTGTTAGCAAGATGTCATCAACATAGAGACACACCAGAATCATATTGCTATCAGAGTGTTGTACATAAACTCCATATTACATCTCACACTTCTGAAACCTCTGCTTCTTAAAAAATGAATCAATTTTCAGATTCCAAACTCTAGGCGCTTGCTTCAGTCCATACAGAGCCTTATTTAACCTGTATACCATCCCTTCCTGATTCTTTTTCACAAATCCAGGAGGTTGTGACACGTAAACTTCTTCCTGTAATGGACCGTTCAGAAATGCTGACTTCACATCCAGGTGCATTAAAGGCCAATTTCTGTTTGCAGCTAAAGCAATCACCAGTCTGATTGTTTCATGCCTAGCTACAGGTGCAAACACCTCAAAATAATCTAGCCCAGGTTTCTGAATAAAACCTCTAGCTACTAGTCTGGCTTTGTGTTTGCCAATGGAACCATCTGGATTAAGTTTCAACTTAAAAACCCATCTGACGCTGATGGCTTTTTTCTTATCTGGAAGTTTAGTCAATTTCCAAGTTTTGTTCCTTTCTATTGCCTCAAGTTCTTATTTCATGGCATTAAGCCATTCTTTCTTCTTGAGAGCTTCTTCAATGCCCACTGGTTCAGAATATACTAACATGGCACACTGAACGACTTCTCCTTCAGAGTCAACGTCATTATCCTGCAGCATGTCAAAATCTGCAAACCTTCTGGGTTTTTGTCTAATTCTCTGTGGTCTTTGAGCTTGTTCTGAAGCTGCACCAGAACTACTACTTTCAGAGTTACCACCTTCAGAGTTTTCCCTTCTAGAACTATGATTACCACCAGATTTTGGATCATCATCAGTATCTGGATCATCTTCTTCTAACTCATCTTCAGAATCTTCAGGGTCTTCAGAATCAGATTCATCTTCTGATCTTTCTAAAACATCTTCAGAGGATAACTCTGGTGTTGGCACTACACCAGAATCAGATTGAGATTTGTTCCAATCCCATGCTTCAGACTCTTTCACCACAACATCTCTGCTGACTTCAACTTTATTAGTTTCTGTACAATAGAGCTTATACGCACATGTACTGTGGTACCCCACCATCAACATTATTTTGCTTCTATCATCCAGTTTTTGTCTTCTAGCTTCTGGAACGTGTTTGTAACAGACAGAGCCAAACACCTTCAGATGACTGACACTCTGCTTATCTCCAGTCCATTTCTCTAAAGGAACAGCTTCCTTCAGTTTCTTCGTTGGACACCTGTTCAGAATGTATGCTGATGTGGCAACAGCTTCTCCCCATAGCACGTGAGGTAGCTTTTTCTCTTTCAGCATGCTTCTGGTCATATCAAGCAGAGTTATGTTTCTTCTTTCAGCAAGACCGTTGTGCTGAGGAGTATATGGAGTAGTAACCTCATGTTCTATTCCATTTTCCTCACAAAACTTTTGAAACACTGTAGAGTTATACTCACCTCCACCATCTGTTCTTAGAATTTTTAACTTCTGACCACTCTGCTTCTCAGCCTTCACCTTGAATTTCTGGAACTCAGTAAACACTTCATGCTTGAACTTGATAAGTGTTACCCATGTCATTCTTGTGAATTCATCCACAAAGGACACAAAGTAATTGTTTCCTCCAAGTGAAGGTACTAGAAATGGTCCACACACATCAGAATGTACTACTCCCAGAGCATGTTTCGCTCTGGGGGCTACTTCTGATGTAAATGGCAATCTAGGTTGCTTACCTTTCATGCATATCTCACATGACTTCTCAGGCTTCACAATTTTTGAAATACCACGTACGAGCTTCTTAGAACATAGATGCCCTAAGCTTCTATAGTTTAAGTGTCCTAACCTCTTATGCCATAGCTTACTGTTACTTTCAGCACCTTCTGCACTAAGGCACGTTACTTCAGCTGTTTCTAGATTCACCTTGAATGTTCTGTTGCCTCCTTGTTCAGATTTCATAATTAACTTCTGATTGGAGTCATACAACGTCAGATGATTGTTTTTCATAACAACTGAAAAACCTTTCTCAATCAGCTGACCTACGCTCATCGGATTGCTTCTAATACCAGGAACATACCAGACGTCTTTGATCAGAATGTCTTTCCCATTCTTCACTCTAATTTTGACATCTCCCATACCTTCTGCATTAAGATACTTATCGTCAGCACATCTGATCTTTGTACTCCTTCTGGAGTCAAAGTCTGTCAGCCATTGTTTGTTTCCAGTTAAATGATTTGAACAGCCAGTGTCCATATACCACCAATCTTCTGAGCATTTTCCATCAGAGTCAGAGGCCATTAGTAGTAAAGGTTCATCATCAGAGTTTCTCTTAGCCATATATGCTTCTTCTGATTTCCTATCCCTGTTTGACCTACAATCTCTGGCAAAATGGCCCAATTGTTTACAGGAGTAACATTGAACCTTCCTTTTGTCATACCTCTCTTTTCCTTTATGATACTTCTTATCATCAGAGGTTGAGGCTTCTGACTTCTGGAATCTATCACCACGTCTATTCTACTTCTGGTCTTTCTTGACAAAAGAAGCCTTCAGAGCTTGCTCAGCTTCTCTCAGAAGTTTTCTCAGACAGACGTAACTCCTGTGATTCTAAGATGCTTTGTAATTCTTCTATTTTCATGGTTTCCAGTTCTTTAGAATGTTCAATAGAAACAACAATGTAATCAAACTGAGGAGTGAGCGACCTCAGAATCTTCTCTATGATTACCTGTTCAGTCAGAGTTTCTCCACACGCCTTCATCTCGTTAGTGATCAGAATCACTCTGGAGATATATTCAGAAACTTTCTCACTGCTCTTCATGTTCAGGTTCTCATATTGCTTTCGTAGGGATTGAAGCTTCACCTTTTTTACTGATGCCTCACCACCGTAACATCTCGTCAGTAAATCCCACGCCCCTTTAGACGTTGTTGAATCAGCAATCTTCTCGAACACATTTTCATCCACACACTGATGAATATAGAATAGAGCTTTCTGGTCCCTCTTTCTCATCAACCTCTCAGCAGTTCTCTGTTCTTCAGTTGCATCGGCTGCAGCTGGTACATAACCATCTGTAACCAGATCCAGAACATCTTGTGCACCGAACAGTACACGCATTTGTATCATTCATTTGTTCCAGTTTTTGCCATTAAAACTGGAAGTTTAGTGTTCAAACTACCGTCTCCACTCATTTTAAACCTTGCACGGATTTTCAGATCTTAAACACACTGTTTCCCAACCCACAGAATCAAAATTTTGTTCAGAATTTTGTTCAAGATTTCAACAGAAGATCAAAGAACAAAACTCAAACACACAGCTCACAACCACTCGTGTTTTCCAGGAAAAACAGAACCAAAAGCTCTAGATACCAATTTGTTGGTGCAAGGTAATGGAAGGAGAGATAAAGAATGAATAATGAATGATAACAAAGAGGACTACTTCTTAATATTCAAATAGAGGAATGAATTTTTGGGATACAATATTGATAGCCTAGTTAACATATTTATACTAGAAATAGAAAATGCCAAAATGCCCTAATTAAGAGTAAGTATTGAGAATTGTGGACATTAAATAAATTACATTTCTAATAATTCTCAATGACAAATTCAGATACGCTTTCACTTTCATTCTCATAATTATATTCGAATATAAATTTAAAATATTTATTTAGAATTATATTCTTGATTTCTATATTTATAGAATTTATAAGATTATAAACAAATTTAACATTAATTATTTCAGGTGCACCTTATAAGTCTAAAGTATTCCTCTATAATATATTTTTATTTTTACTCTTCTAATATATTTTATATTTTGTTACTAATGTTTTCGTATATATCACATCATTTGGTCAAGCTTATTTTTTTGTTTTTCTCTTTTCAACATACACCAAAAGATTAAATTATATATTCCGGTCTTGAGTTACTAATATTTCTTTTACCCAAATAATTAACCACAGTATATATTTTGCTATATTTTGCTTCAACCATTGGAACTTTTGATTCGTCTTTGGATATACATCAACTTAATCTAACCTCTACGTTCCACTTAAACGTTATAAATAATTATTAAAATATATATAAAATTTACCAAACTCTAGTATATCACACCTACCGTGTTTAAAGTAATGTATCTTCTCTGAAGTCTGAACAGTAATGGACAAATAATACTTTGTATTTTTCTCCTTCAGAAGAAACTAGTACTAATAACAATTAACAAGAATACAATAGTTTTAGATAAGAACAAGGTCCACTACTTGTTTGTAACAAGGTGAGAAATATACTCTTCGCGGTGCAGGCAGAATGTACGGGTATACATTTATGTATATACTTTTTGAAACCTATATCTTCTATTGTTCTGATTCATATTTTGAGTGCAGAAGAAGAAAAATGGAGCAAAACAAAGACAAAGAACAAGTTGTAAACAAGAAGCTGGGTGGTTACAGAACCATGCCTTTTATCATAGGTATTTATAATATGTAACATAAATTAAGGTTATGATGAATTATGAATACTAAGTTGTTTTTGATTTGATTTTTTTTTTAATTAGCAAATGAGACTTTTGAGAAAGTTGCAACTGTAGGACTTCATGTGAATATGATTTTGTACCTACTCAATGAGTATCAACTAGAACCTTCAACTGCCGCTATCATAATTTTTTTATGGAATGCTGTATCCAATTTCATGCCACTTTTTGGTGCTTTTCTTTCTGATTCTTGTCTTGGACGGTTTCGTGTCATTGCTTGGGGAACAATCATCGACCTTCTTGTAAGTTATAACCGATATTGTTAGGTTGAACGCTTTGTCTCTGGTTCTTTCCAACAAGATTCGAATAGGGACACTGTTTAATCTTGTCTTAATTTGTTGCAGGGATTAATTGTGTTATGGCTAACTGCAATCATTAGGCAAGCAAGGCCACCACGTTGCGACGAAAAGCCATGCACGAGTGCAACCGGAGCACAGTTCTTGTTTCTTTTCTCATCACTTGCTTTAATGGCTGTGGGAGCTGGTGGAATTAGGCCATGTTCTTTAGCTTTTGCAGCTGATCAGATAAACGATGCGAAAAGTACGAAAAATGAGAGAGTCATGAAGAGTTTCTTTAACTGGTATTATGTTTCGGTTGGTGTTTCAGTGACGGTTTCTGTGGTGTTCATAGTGTACATACAAGTTAAAGCAGGTTGGGTTGTTGGTTTTGGTATTCCTGTGGGTCTTATGTTGTTTTCTTGTGTCATGTTTTTTTTGGGATCTTTTATGTATGTTAAAGTTAAACCAAACAAGAGTTTATTTGTTGGATTTGTTCAAGTAATTGTTGCATCATGGAGAAACAGACACATGACACTGCCTCAAAACAACTCTGGTTTGTGGTATTTTCATAATGGCTCTATTCTTGTTCATCCTACGGACAAAGCAAGGTACTCCTTTGTCCTATTCAATTAAGAATCTATTATATTACCTAGGGGTGGCAAACTACCGTCCCGCAAAAGTCCAAAAAAATCGAGTGGGACAGATATAGTTGAGGGTGTCAGTCTAAAATCTTAGTCATTCCTAAAAAAATTGAGGGCGGAGCGGATCCGCGGGCATCACAATTTTTAAACTTAAACTAAAAAAATGTATAATAATGCATGCGTTCGCAAAAATCCAAAAAAATTGGATGGGCAGGACACAACACACGTTATAGGGTGTTGGCTTAAAATCTTGTCCTGCCTTGCAAAAATGTGCAAGCAAAACAAACATTTCTGGAGGGCTGGGCACATTTTTCCACCCCTTATTTGTACCATCAACAGTTGGCGTGTTGGTGATGGCGTTAGACCTAAGAGTGTGCTTTTCTTAATGTCTTAAATTCGAATCTCTTAGATACTAATAATTTTTATGTTAAGGCAGTTCATATAGAACTTTATTCTGACTTTAAATAGAACTTGATAAGTGGACGGTAAAATTGATCTCACTTGGATTAGTCGGTCATAGGGTTAGATACCGAGTTTTAAAATAAAAAAACTATTATATTTTTAGAGAAAATGGGTGATGCACTAACGGTGTAAAAAAGTTTTACACTGTCAATCAATCACGACGATGTATCCCGCCAAGTCATATTGTAATTTTTGAGGTGTCAGTGCATCTCCATTAAATCCGTATTTTTATATTATTAAATTGAATATGTTTTGATTCTGCTTAGGTTCTTGAACAAGGCATGCATTATGAAGAACAAAGAAAAAGATTTAGACTCTAATGGCAAACCAATTGATGCATGGAGTTTGTGCACAGTAAGACAAGTAGAGGAACTAAAAGCAGTGATCAAAGTTCTTCCCATTTGGTCAACAGGAATCACAGTTGGCATTACAATAAGCCAACAATCATTTTCTGTGGTCCAAGCAAACACTATGAACAGAACATTTCACAATTTTGAGATTCCATCGACAAGTTTCGTTGCATTTGGAATCCTCACATTAACCATATGGGTAGCTATATATGACCGTATCATAGTTCCTTTGTTAACAAAATACACAAAAAGAGGAAAAGGACTAACTTTAAAGCAAAGAATGGGAATTGGTATAGCAATCTCATGTTTATCTACTCTAGTGGCTGCATTAGTAGAGAAAAAGAGAAGAAACCAAGCATTAAGAGAAGGGTTAATGAATAATCCTAAAGGTATAGTGAACATGACAGCAATGTGGTTAGTGCCTCAACAATGTTTAGTTGGTTTTGCTGAGGCATTCAATGTGATTGGACAGATTGAGTTTTTTTATTCTCAGTTTCCTAAAACTATGTCTAGTATTGCTGTTTCATTTTTTGCTCTTGGACTTGGGACAGGGAATTTGGTGGCTAGTATTATAGTTAAGGTTGTTAAGATTGGGACACAAGGAGAAGGGAAAGTTAGTTGGTTATCATCAAATATCAATCAAGGGCACATTGATTACTACTATTGGCTACTTACTATTCTAAGTTTGGTTAATTTGTTTTACTTCTTGTTGTGTAGTTGGGCTTATGGAAGTGTTGAAGAGATCAAAAATTGGGATGAAGTGGTTGATACTAAATGTGAGGAAGAGAATATGTAGTTAGTTAACAAAAGGGGTTGGTTGTCTTGTATATTTTATAATGATTGTATTGTTGAAAATTGAGATGAAGAGGTTGATACAAATTGTGAGGAAGAAAATATGTAGTTTTAATGAAGAGTGTTTTACTTCTTCTTTAGAGTTGAATGGATGGGTGTTTGAAAAACTTGTATAATCACAAGTTAGGAATTACTTTTTGAATATAAATTTTTACTACCATCACCTTTTGTAGAAATTACTTTAGTGTTATAATATTATTAAATTTTAAGAGAAACTATTGAATTGTTTTTAAGTATTTTGAGAAAAAGTTTAATATTCATGTTAAGAGTTTCATATCGGATAATATATGATTTAAAGATGTTTTTATAATTGGGGTAATCCTCACCGTAAGGTGCTTTTTATGTAAAATTAAAAAATTCAAGAGGAAGCAACAAGAAATCCGAAAGTTCTAGCAAGCGAAACGATGAAACTTTTAGACCATGTCCACACTGTAAAAAAACAAATCATCCTTAAAAGAAGATGTTGGTGGAGACCTGATGTCAAGTGCAGAAAATATGACAATTGGTAGTGTACAGAGAAGATGCAGATCAAAATCAGAGGAAGTAAATGTATTTAGAGAACAAGAAGAAGAAGAACAATTGTTCGTTGCAACATGTTTTGCTACAAGCAATTGTTTGAGTTATTCGTTGTTAATTGACAATTTATATGACCGATAATCATAATCTTTTTAAAGATCTTGACAAAGCCATTGTTTCCAAAGTAAAATATGGAATTTTTTTTTATTAATAACCATGTATTAAAAAAATATTTCGCAAATAACCGGGTTTCGGAAAAAATTACGCAAATAACCATGTTTCAGATGGCTCCACAAAGGAGGAGCCATCTCAATTGGCGCATGCACCTAGGGTTTTGCCCTAGGCGCCATCTCACTTGGCGCCTCCCTTGGCTTTTAGCCAAGTGAGATGGCGCATGCTCCTTAAAAATGAGAGGAGGCGCCATCTCACTTGGCGCCTAGGGCAAAACTAGGGCAAAATGCTGTTTTATAAATAATTCGTCTGTTTCTTTGAAATTTCTCACACTTTCTCGCACTGTATTTTTATTTTGTACTCTGTTATTTGCGTAATGACGTCGCCTATGATTTTTAGCAGAGATGGTTACGTTATATTCTCCGCCACGAAACCTGCGATGAAAATGAAATTCTGGCACATTCACTCCATGGAGCGTCTGAAGCGGGAGTTGATGCGGTGGCTAGATGGAGACATCGCGGAGGGGGGGGGGGGGAAATTCGAAGGATCCAGCGAAAACGAACAACAACCTCGCATGCGACAGGAAGACCTAATGTGTGGTTGGAGGAAGTCAAAACAGACAGTGATGTAATGCTGATGATGCATGGGTCAGATGAAATTGTGTTAACAGTTGTAATTTCCTAGATTGAATATCGTTAATCATTGTTGTACGCGAAAACCCTAATGTAATTTCCTATATTGAATTTCTTAAATTGTGTTAACAGTTTTATTAACGGAAAACCCTAATGTTTACAACACAAATATTGAAAAGATTTATTGTATTACAATATTTATGTGGTCGAGCCAGACGCCCGATTCGGACAGTTTTTGCGATTGTGTCCGACCTGACGGCATAAACCACACTTTCTTTCCAACCTGTCAAGATCGTCCATTTCTGTTGTGATGCGCCTGCTTTTGGGACGACCCTTCTTGTTCCTTCGCATTTGGTCATTGTGCCAAACTATATCGCCATTGTATTCAGGCCAATAGTCCGGTTTTGCCACCAAAGGAAAGTTGTTGTTGTAAACAGTGAGCAACGTTTCAGATTTATAAACGTTTGAGAGCAGTTGAAGCGCATCTTGATGGGTATGAGCACAAGCGGCAATGACATGAGAGCAAGGCATACGAAATGCTTGAAACCTGCCACAATCGCACCATTGAGAAGGTAAAATGACCCTGTATTCTTGTCTTGCCAGGCCTTCATTGTGGTCGATTGTCTCTTTCACAATGAAGTTGTGGCTGTGTCGGTCAAACCGTGTAACCATGTGAGTGTTGGCTTTAGCACTTTCAGCCTTAATGTATTTCATACAGCTTTCACTCCATAGTTGTCCTGATTGCAAGACCGCATACCACATTTCACCTCTTTTGGAAAATAACGCAGCCATCCTAAAATACGTGGATTTTACCAAGGCAGTGATTGGGAGGTTTCATATGCCCTTGAATACCCCATTCATTGATTCAATAAGATTCGTTGTCATATGCCCCCATCTTTGGCCATTGTCGTATGACCTAGTCCACTTTTCGACCGGTATATTGTCGATCCACGTACCGGCTTCTGGATTAGACAAACGGATCTCGTTGCGGTAATATTTGAATGTGGGTTGTGTCAATGCATATCCCGCATTCATCACCGCTTTCCTCAATGTTTTGTCCTTGACCTCCCTCGAGAAATTCTGGACGATATGCCTGACGCAATAGACATGCGTAGAAGGAGGGTCATGCCAACCATTTGCTGGATTATTATAGGCACTTTCAATGGAGGCATGTCTGTCCGAGATCAAACAGAGATCTGGTTGAGGAGCCACGTGTGTACGAAGATTTTTCAGGAAAAAGCTCCAAGCACCACCGGTCTCCCCCTCGACAAGGGCAAACGCAATGGGGAAAATGTTATTGTTGCCATCTTGTGCAACTGCCATCAATAGCGTGCCTTTGTACTTCCCATACAACCAAGTCCCGTCAATTTGTAGAATTGGTTTGCATGATGCAAACCCTGTGATGCATGGTTGAAATGCCCAAAACACGCGACTGAATATTCCGTTGCCATGCAGTAGACTACCATCTTGGGCGTACGCTGACAATGTTTCCAGAACATAAACACTACCTGGAGAATATTTCTTGAGTGCATTTAGGTAGCGGGGAAGTTCTCGGTATGACTCCTCCCAGTTTCCGTACACCCTTTCAATCGCCTTAGTCTTTGCTAACCACGCCTTACGGTAAGACGGAGTGTAGTTAAAAACCGTGGTGATGTGGGAGATGATTGTTTTCACCTTCAAAGATGGGTCGTTGCTGACCAGGGGTAGGATTTCTTGACAGATTAGATCATGGTTGAGTTTTCGGTGGTCTTGTGATTGAGTGGAACTTACACAAGTGTGGGTAGTCATGGAACCTATGACCCAGCAGTCACCCCTTAATCTGTATGATGCGGTCAGCTTGAACATACAGTCAGGGTGGACACACTTGATCTTGTACCTTTTCGGGTTGACACGATCCACCTTAAAATCAACCGAGTTGAGCATGTGAAATTTTTTGATGGCCCTGATGCATTCCTCTCTGTTACGAAACTTGTCCTTCTCTTTTAAATTTTCATCCGACTGCATATACGGTTGGAAAAACAATTCAGTAGAAGGTTCATCTCCGCCCATGTTGAAGTTTGTCATGTGCAGAGGTGGTGTGTAGATTTTGTCAGTAGGAATACTTGGGATGCCATCATCGTCAGAATCGTCGTTCACCATTTCATCAAACTCTAACTCGTTATCTTCTTCTTCATCATCAACTGCATCTACCTCATCTTGTTCATTCTCCAAAGGATCAACCTCCTGTGTCACTGGAGGCTCTACCTCCTGTGTCACCGGAGGCTCTTGAAGCAAAACGTACAACTCAATAGAGTCGTATCCAGAATAGACATGGCTGGAAATCATGTTCTGGAGATCCTCGTCATCTTGAACTTCAACCTTATAAAAAATTACTTGGTTGTTTCCAAAAAAAACTGGATTCTGATAAAATATCTGGGATACCGGGCCTCGTTCAAGTTTGGCCTCCAATCTTTTCTTGAAGTACGAGAAATTGGCTTTCCCGTTTAAGAGAAATCGAATGTTGTCGGTGTTTCTAAACAAAAACCCAACTGTGGGACAAATGTATGTCTCACCGTTGAAATGTGCTTTGACAACAAATTGTGGTGAAGAGGCCATTGCGTAGAATTTTTTTAAGGTTTAAAGGTTGGAATGTTTGAGGTTTATTGATTGTATGAAGGTATGAATGTTGGAATGTTTGAAGGTTTGATGACTGATTCGAAGGTTGGAAGATTTTACAGATTATGTGAATCAATGTTATGTTCAACGTAAGGCAAAAAATTTCAATTAAGTAAGGGATGCAACCCCCCAAGGTTGCCAATAATATTACATGCAATAATGAAACCCCATAGGCTGCCACCTATCCTGGCCCTATTCTGCACACATAAATGTTTTATGTAAGACTCCACCCATCAACTCCAATGGCCTTGCATGCAACAAAGAAAGGAATCCCAAAGGCTGTCACGTAGCCTGAGCCTATGCTGTAACAAATGACACCTCTTATTCACCAAATGGGGTGACGACACCATTCATTTTTGTACTCTTTCGCCAAGTCCAATGGCGCCTCCCTTACTGTCCAATCGTGATACATGCATGCGCTTATGAAACCCCATAGGCTGCCACCTATCCTGGCCCTATTCTGCACACATAAATGTTTTGTGTAAGACTTCACCCATCAACTCCAATGGCCTTGCATGAAACAAAGAAAGGAATCCCAAAGGCTGTCACGTAGCCTGAGCCTATGCTGTAACAAATGACACCTCTTATTCGCCAAATGGGGTGGCGACACCATTCATTTTTGTACTCTTTCGCCAAGTCCAATGGCGTCTCCCTTACTGTCCAATCGTGATACATGCATGGGCTTATGAAATCCCATAGGTTGCCACCTATCCTGGCCCTATTCTGCACACATAAATGTTTTGTGTAAGACTCCACCCATCAACTCCAATGGCCTTGCATGCAACAAAGAAAGGAATCCCAAAGGCTGTCACGTAGCCTGAGCCTATGCTATAACAAATGACACCTCTTATTCGCCAAATGGGGTGGCGACACCATTCATTTTTGTACTCTTTCGCCAAGTCCAATGGCGCCTCCCTTACTGTCCAATCGTGATACATGCATGGGCTTATGAAACCCCATAGGCTGCCACCTATCCTGGCCCTATTCTGTACACATAAATGTTTTGTGTAAGACTCCACCCATCAACTCCAATGGCCTTGCATGCAACAAAGAAAGGAATCCCAAAGGCTGTCACGTAGCCTGAGCCTATGCTGTAACAAATGACACCTCTTATTCGCCAAATGGGGTGGCGACACCATTCATTTTTATACTCTTTCGCCAAGTCCAATGGCGTCTCCCTTACTGTCCAATCGTGATACATGCATGGGCTTATGAAACCCCATAGGCTGCCACCTATCCTGGCCCTATTCTGCACACATAAATGTTTTGTGTAAGACTTCACCCATCAACTCCAATGGCCTTGCATGAAACAAAGAAAGGAATCCCAAAGGCTGTCACGTAGCCTGAGCCTATGCTGTAACAAATGACACCTCTTATTCGCCAAATGGGGTGGCGACACCATTCATTTTTGTACTCTTTCGCCAAGTCCAATGGCGCCTCCCTTACTGTCCAATCGTGATACATGAATGGGCTTATGAAACCCCATAGGCTGCCACCTATCCTGGCCCTATTCTGCACACATACATGTTTTGTGTAAGACTCCACCCATCAACTCCAATGGCCTTGCATGCAACAAAGAAAGGAATCTCAAAGGCTGTCACGTAGCCTGAGCCTATGCTGTAACAAATGACACCTCTTATTCGCCAAATGGGGTGGCGACACCATTCATTTTTGTACTCTTTCGCCAAGTCCAATGGCGCCTCCCTTACTGTCCAATCGTGATACATGCATGGGCTGCCACCTAGCCTGCAAGAGTGACACCTTACATTTTTTGTAAATGCATGCATGCATATGTGTAACACCCTAAGCATGCAAATGTGACACTTCGCAGGCATGCAAGCACAAGCAACCACTACATCAAACTTATTTGCCTATAAATACATACCTTATGAAACATCTCTCACACCCACACAACTCTCACTCTCTGCTACGAAATATTTCTTAAGTCTATCATACTCTATATTTCTTCTTAAGTCTTTCATACTCTCAAGCATTCTGAACAATGGCTCTTCTAACAATGGGCGATACTCACAGAGGCACAAGGGAAAACATTGCTGCATTTGTAAGTCTCTTCTTTGGTTATACATTTTTCATACTTCAAATAACGTGTTGTTCATCTTAATTAATCTTACACTTGTTTAATTATGATCTCAGGACACAAAAAGATTCAGAATCCGTTTGCACAACTACCTGGCTCCCGACCCATTTATCGTCCCTTATCTGGAATATGCAGGTTTTGGACATGTGATAAAGATCTCCAACTGCACCATTGACTCAAAGTTCATTCTTGCAATGTTGGAAAGGTGGAGACCGGAGACCCATACATTTCACCTACCAATAGGTGAATGTACCATCACGCTCGAGGATGTGTACATGCTATTGGGCCTCCCTATCGACGGTAAGGCGGTGAACGGGTCGGTTCAACAACCCAACTCACAGTGTGAAGAACTGTTGGGTAGGGATATGGTAGAAGGTGGTGGAGCAAGAGGGCAGGGAATACTACTCACTGACCTGAAACGTCATTATGCAAGTATGGAATTAAATGAAAATTCCTCAAAGAATGACCGAGTAGTAAAAGTCAGAACATATCTTATGATACTTTTTGGTACATTTTTATTTCCCGAAAGTACGGGAAATAGTGTAAATTTCATGTACTTACATTTACTAACAAATTTTGAAAAAACTAGAAAATATAGTTGGGGTTCTGCAGTATTAGCCCACCTGTACAGTTCCTTGTGCAAAAACGCAGTCAAGGAAAAATGTACATTTTATGGGTGCGCAATTTTACTACAAGCCTGGGGTTGGTGGAGGATGGAGTCCTTAAACCCCATCAACAACAACACTTTTGGTTTCCCGTACGCAACAAAGTAAGTCATTAAGTTATAGCATTTATAACTATTCTGCTCTTTCCAAAATATATGCTAAAAATAACATGTTTCTCATTTCCTTTAGGTACTGCGTGAGGGGTATGGATTACGGCAAGAATCCAAGATTCAATGTCGCACTCTACCGGAATCTGTTGGATCACTTAGGCCCAGATGACGTACGTCGTAGCTTTTAACTTTTGTTCATTTTAATTATTTATACATTACTTTTGCGCTAACCTGATTTAAATTTTATCGCAGTTCGTCTGGAGACCATATTTGGGTGTGGGCCATGCTCCAAACCCAGAGGATGCAGCAACTTGGACTGCAAAGACTGCACTCATTCGGTTCACCATTGTGGAGATGCACCACAGTGACCGTGTGAAGATGCAGTTCGAAATGCATCAAGAGATACCAAGTGATCCAACAGATTTGTCCCTCTGGCATCTTAAAAGAGTCGACGCCCAGTGGGATCTTACCAACTGGAAAGACTTTGCTCCGGAATAGTGTAAAATGTGGCAAAGGCGTCACCGCTACATCTTGCAATCCCAGGTTTTCCTTACTCAAGGTAACATGCGACACACTGATCAATATATGTCGTGGTACAGGTCGGTTAGTAACCCAGAAATGCACGTGTCTCATCCGAGGTACTTGGTTGACCCACGCACACAATGGGCACAACCCTCGATTCCCCATCAACAAACCCAAAATCCATCAACCTCAAACCAACCCCCAAGAAGAAACAGACCAACAAACACACAACCACATTCCCCACCACAACACAACTACAATCAAATGTCGTACTACCAACCACAATCACCACCAAACTACCAATACCCGGATATGCCTCAAACCCAACCACAATACCAACCCCAATACCAGCACACCCACATACCCCAAACACAATTTCAGTCTTCCACATATCCCAATATGGCGCCCTCAACATCCAGTCTTAGCCCTGATATGGGAATGTCAGAAGATTATGACCAAGCCGACCAAACCTACCATCAACCACCATATCACCAAACAACCCAACATCCACAATACCAAACACCCCAAGATCCATTTCCTTTCTACCTCCCATACTCAGACGACCAATGCTACCGACCAACCATGGAACCCCACCCACCGCCAACACGACCAAACTTTGAGGGTATGGGTAACCGACTGTACCATAGCGGATCTTCGAGATATGGAGATCTTACTGATTTTATGGATTCAGATCGCATTGACTTCGTTGGGCCATCGACCTTGCCGCAGCAGGAAACGCGACGACACCCAGCAAGAGAAAGACGAGGACGAGGATGCGGAACCGGGGGTCATTACCGGGTTTCGGGGGATCACTGATGTATCTTTTTTTTTCCAATATTTTTTTTATCCATTTTTTTTACTGTTCTTTTAATGTAATACAGTTGAATGTAATTATTTTTTTTTAATAAAAAGTTCATTTTGTTGATCTCTGTCCAATAGGCAACGCACAGAAAAGAAAATAAAAAAAAAAAATTTTGCCCTAAATTTGTACATAGGCGCCATCTCACTTGGCTTAGGGCCCGCCCTAAGCACTTAGGCGCCAAGTGAGATGGCGCCTCCCTTAAAAAAGGAGGTGCATGCGTCAATTGAGATGACTCCTCCTTTGTGGAGTCATCTAAAACATGGTTATTTGCGTAATTTTTTCCGAAACCCAGTTATTTACGAAATATTTTTTTAATACATGATTATTAATAAAAAAAATTCTAAAATATGGAAATGGTGATTTCATCTCAGTCAAGGGAAAATAGAATGTTTTTATTGAAAACATAGTTGGTTTGAAAGATATTTCGAATGTCTTATATGTGTCTAACATTGATCAAAATTTACTTAGTGTTTCATAACTTATTTAAAAGGGCTTTAAAGTGATATTTGAAGGCAATTGGATCTTCGATTGTAAAAAGAAGAGATTTATTTAAGGTTAAAATGAGAGCTAAAAGTTATGTTCTAAATCAATTTGAGGGAGAGCAAACAACTTTTTCAAGAACAGTCAGTAGAGCTGAATCATGAGATAAAAAACTTCGGCATTTTCATCATGTTGAAATTTTATACATGCATAAATATGCTCCAGTGAAAGCTGTGTCATCACTTGAGACATGGCTGATTGTGAAGCTTGTATATATGAAAAACAAGTAAGAAAATCATTTCCTCACGCCACATGGAGAGCTGAATGGGTTGAACTTCTGTTTGCAAGTTCTCGTTTTAGCTCGCAATGTGTCCATGTGGACTGGATTGCAATAAAAGCCTCAATCTCATCGGGTGATGGTTGAGCTTGCACCATCTTTTAAGTGTTTCCAAGCGTGCCCCTGAAATTACTTTACCTCAGCCACGCGGTGGGCCCTAGATGTTCTTCATAAAGACTCTAAGATATACCTTAATGATTATGTATCATGATCAAGACTAGTGGTGTTTAGTGTTCAGATAAATAGAGAAATCTTTTGTTCCTTGATTACATATCTACATAGCAAATCAATATATGTACAACGCTTTTTTTATGTATAAACCTGTGAGCTATATACAGCCCCCAATGAACCTAAAAAATGTGCATTTTTAAGGTTTAATGAATTTAGTATTATAAGCTATATACTTTGTCTTCCTGTACAAGCATCTTCTTTTAAGTCATTTCCCAAGCCTGCAATCACCAGAAATTTCTTTCTATTGTTATTCATTTGGAGAGGGTCAAATGCTACATCAAGGTATTAAGTAAGAAAAAAATATAACCAACTAAGCTTAAAATTCAAGCAAAAAGTTTATTACCTGAATTTGGCCATCTGAAGTTCCAATTACCAAAATCTCTTCGTTGCTGTCTAGAGTCATGCAATTAACCTTACAATTTGTACCCAACTGTAACGTGTCAACTCTATTGTGTTTCTTTTTATCCCAAATTTCTACAACACCTCCCTTGCACCCCAAATAAATTAAGTCTGAACTCACTGCCATAGCCCTCACTTCTGATCCAGTTTGCAGTGATCCAACCATGCTGTAATTGGAATTGTTCCATATCTTGAGGGACATGCAAAACAGTCAGTTAACTATGGTAAGACCGATCAAATTAACATCAAGAAGCTCAGAGAATTTCTAGGCTTTGGAGTTAGTTATATCATAAAACCTGATGTTTCTAGCAAGAATTATGTATATGTGTGAGATACCTTTATAGCAGTTCCGTCCAAGGAAGAACCAGCTGCATATATAAGTTCACCATGAATTTTCAAAGTATGAATAGGATTGGATTTCCCAAGTAATCTTTTAGAACCACTTTGAATATTAGTGATAGTTCCAGTGGCCAAATGTATCTCCTGAAATATCACAATAAGATTACTACCATTATGTTGAGATAACATCACATACTGAAGTTGAGATAGCATCACATTGGCTTTAGGCTACATCACACTTCTTAAAACTTGATACCTGAACACTACTATCATGGCACCCACAGTATAATCTTCCATGAGCATGAGCCAAACACTTCACATATTTATTAGAATTTAACAATTTGGATTCACCATTCAATGACTGAACCTGATGAGAGAGAGAGGATTAATTATGGTACACAATGACATTACTTTAGTCAATATGTATGAATTAAATGTAAAACATTTTAAGTATTCGATGGGAAGAAGAAGCAAATATGTTCCAAAAATAAATGGCTTGTCAATATTCCACTTGGGAGTTGGTTTTTGGACACAATCAGATAGGGAGGAAACTGTACGACAACCAGCTCAGAGCAATAGATCAAGTATGATGTTCGTGTTTGGGAAAGTAGGAATTCGTAATGAGAGGGAACTAGTATTATTAATCTTGTATGAATACCTTGATACCAGCCCCCTGTGGAATGAAACAAGTTGTGCTATTCGTTACAACTAAATTATGAATCTGGTCCTTCATATCTTGCACCTGCTCACAATGTATTGCTTCCTTTCCAATAGACCAGATCTGTTATTCAATAAAAAAACCATTGTTAGCAGGACTCCTGATATTGAGATTAGAACTGCCATTATTTTACCTTTGCAGTTCGGTCAAGTGAACCACTGTAAAGTCGGTCACCAGATTCTGAAATTGTCAAGCTTGTCACAGCCTTAGTATGTTCTTGGATCTCTTGCAACAGAAGTAACAAGTTATCTTTTAACGTCCAGACCTTCAAAAGTTACAAAGTATTTTCAAGTAAGCTATTCATTCAATCCCAGTAAAGTTGTCATATGAAACCAAGAATCAAACATTTTGCTAATGACCAGGTATATATGTCACGGTATTCATATAGCCATTCAATCTTTCAAGCAAATGGCGAACACCATGTCATGAAAATTTTCTCCTTTTCGTGAAACCTTATATGTTTTATTTTAACGCATTTAGCTCATGCTAGCACAAAATTTAAATAAGCTATAATAGGTAAAATAATTATATATATATATATATATATATATATATATATATATATATATATATATATATATATATATATATATATATATATATATATATATATATATATATATATATATATATATATATATATATTATCTGACATACCGATATAAAACTTATAATATTTGTTTCAATAATTGTAATCACGGCACGTTAAAATTTACACGACATATGAAATCCCAAATTTTATTACCTTGATTCTTCCATCTGTATGGCCTGAAATAATTTTATCCTTGAACCAAATGACTGACAACACTTCTCCATTATCTCTGCAATCTACTTGAATTAGCTCTTTATGTCTCCAAATGTCCTGTTACAGTAAAGAATTTTAAATCATCTGCTATCCCTACACTAGGAAAATGGTTTAAGAATACACCAAACTTAACTGTATTAGACTGATTCTCATCAACCAAAACATTGAGCATTTCAGATGCCAAGGGAGAAAATCTCTTTAGCTCTCTCAAACCTTTTAAGATATCCTTAGCGTAGGAAGCAGTTAGATCACGTATGCCATCTGAAATTTACAATTTCAAGTACAATCATCATATATTGTTGCTTTGCATAAATGACATGCAGGCTTTTGAACACAATATAGAGAAGCCAGAATAATATCATCTTATCTAAATCTGTTGAATACTGTATTTGAGTAATTTATGATGCTAACAGAAACTGCAAATTTGATGCTATTTTCCTTCATAGACTATTTTTTTTTGTTATTATTATCTTTCTGTTCTAATTTCTTTAAATCAAGGTTGTAATAAATTGCCATGTTTGTGAAACTTACCAGAAAAATGAAGAAAGCTGTTGAGAGCAAGCATAGAAAGGATTCGGTTCTCTATGTCCTTGGCAGAATTTAATTTATTTACAAACTGCTTTAGCAGACAGACACGGGCTGCTCCTTGTATCCCTGTATCTGGTAGAATGGTTAGCATGTTTACGAGCCAAGTAGCGGATATAAAGCATGCTGAACGCAGTTCTGGAATTCTGCTCTTCATGCCATCTGCCAAAGCTTCAAAAAGTATACCAAACTCGTGGCTAACTAGAACAGACGCAATTTTTCTTTCCCAATCATCTGCTGCCTTCTCTTCTTCCTGTTGATTCCGAGTACACATATAATTATATTTAAAATAACAGAACCCAAACAAAAAATTAGCTATCAAAAGAACGCTTGGGAAGCAGAAAAAAGAAACTCAAAATACTGCAAGAGTTTCAAAGAACTTTACTGGAATTGTTTCAATATCTGAGAAGAAGTTGCTGATATGATCCTCCTGTACAGCACTTCTAGGACTTTTGTCAATTCCTGCACGTTTAAGAAGGACTTCTCTGATAAGGGGCTTTCCGAAGGAGTTGAACCTCCCCTGCAGTGACATGATTGTATCAGCAGCTGCCAACTGGGTAGTAGGGAAATCTGAGTTCCCCAGGCATGAAATAAGAGTATCTATCGCCTCTTCACGGTATATGCTCATCATTCTCGGTTCAACCTAAAAATAGAAGGATGAATGTTAACCCCATATTACCAGAAAAACAGCTTTTTGCATATGCGATTTAAAGGCAGTAATACATAGAAAATGTAACTTGAAATCTAAATTAGTTCCTATTTTTAAGGTTTAGCTAGTTCTTCTATTAAATTCCAAGATTCATACCAGAAGATCAAGTTGGAGTAAAAGACTGGCCATGACTGGTCTTTGATCTTGAAGGGCTGTCTGCAAATAAATAAGAAGAGTGTGCATTGTACTAAAAGGTCCTTCTTCCTTAATAATGTGGAGGATTCGTTCATTGAATGTTCTCCTAGAAGGAACCAATAGGAAGCTATTAGACATAAGCTAAAAAATCATTAGTTTGATGGCAAATATTACTATAGAAGCTCTACACTTGCTAAAGAATAAAAGACGGAAAATAGTTAACTTTAATGTTATCAATGCATTGTGTTTTTTAATAAACATTTTCAAATTCTTAATTCTTTAATCTGTGTCTTAGTACAATAGTTAGTTAATAGTTTCTCGGTTTCACTGGAAAAATAAAATTAGATACTAGTTTGGTTAGCATAGTCATGAATACAAAACAGATATACCTATTTAGTTTGATCAACTCAGAAAAAAATTCAACAATCTTGAAACGTTCTGCATCTGTTGCACTGATGAAGCTTTCAAGAATAGGAGACAGCTCTGCTTTATCTGCAATGGTGTTCCTGCAAGTTCCATCCTCTTGCATGCATCTCAATAAGATCTCCACTGCAGCAACCCTCTCCTCTGCCCATTCAGCTCCCAAACTTCCAACAACAGCTTCAATTGCTTTCTCAGAGAACATAGCTTTGACAATCGAAGACGCAATTATCTCATCGCTGCCTCCCATAACCTGTGCCAGTAGAAGAACCGCAGCTGTTCTTGGACTTAAGCACATCTTAACTAAGTCTTCCTCTTTCTTAATGAAAACTGCTATGAGGGACTCCACTATGGCCATCTCGGTAAGAGTCACGGTGGAAGGGTTTAGGACATATAATAGCACAACAGCCTCTGTCAACCCTTTCTTAAAAAGAGCCATTATACATTCAACGTCGGTATCCACACGTGTGAGAGTCTGAATAACAACATTATCTCTAGACCCCATCTCGGCCAGAAGAAAAACTGTTGCCTGTAGGACCTGGGGTTCAAGAGAATTGAAAAGTATCTCCATAAACCCGTTAATTATTGGAGGTTTTGATAGCATGCTATGGATATCCAGTCCCATATTCCCTCCTCTCCACAACTTCTCAATTTGAAGAACTGCCATTTCAGATTCCTGGAGAATCTCTGACATGTACAGGTTATTGATTGCACAGCGTAGTTCACTAATCATCCCATCAACGGTGGCTTGTATTATGACGCAATTAGGAGAAGCTGAAGGCATTGTTGTCTTTACTTCTTCCTCGTTATCTTTGAATGGACTCTCACATGTTGGCAGGACTGAACTTGGGTTGCATTCTTTCCAGCTGGCAACTAGTCTTTTGAGCACATAATTTGTTTTAGGTAGCTTGGTATTTTGCAGCTTCTGGCGAGTGATAGGACAAGTTATGTTCTCTCTATTGAACCATTCCTCAATAGCTTTCCGTTCATATGTCTGACCAGTCTCAAGAGTCACAGGATCATCAAATATGTTACTGGTTATTGGACAGACAAAGTCTTTCGGAGGCGTTTGTTTCCCACTTCCATTCAGCAGCGTGTTTTCGTATTCTGCCATTGGATTATCGGGGGAGCTAGAAGCAGGAAGAATCCAAGTTAAAGAAAACGTAGCAGACAACAAAATATTGAAGAATGGTTTTTTAATAAATATACCCCATGGATTCTTTCAAGATGGCTAACATTTGTTCCTGGGTTTGGCTTTGTTGAGGCTCCAACAATGCAATATTTTTGTCTTTTTCCTACAGGACATATTCAACACTCAGCATTAAAAGAACTAAAACAACAAGCATAGAAAATTCAGTCCCTATTGGATTTCCCGTCTCTAGGTGGCATCAATTACCTCATTTTCAGCTTCAGAATCTGAAGAAGAACAAAGTGAATTTTCATCTAAAGAATATTGAGTTTCAGGGGCCGAGTTTAAATAGACTGGTGTTGTCCAATATTTTGAAGATTGCGGGGGATTGAGGACTCTGGGAGAAACTCTTTGAGGATATAATGGTGCCTGGGAGGACCTACTGCTGGAATTGCTGCTCAATAATTCAATAGACGTATCCCTTTCGGACCACATTGGCTGCATGAATCAGTAGAAAAGAATAAGGAAATGATGAAACGCTCATCAAATGCATATGCTGTGCATAAAATTAACACAATAATGAACAAACATAAACACTAGTAAGTTGAACTGAAGAAAAGTAACAAATTTGTGAACAAAGAAAAAGACAACATTACATTATACCGTCCGTTCTCCAACTCAGGCATTTGCATTTCTTCCATTCTGTGCTCTCCACCACCACCATTGCCATCTTCTGCAGCACTCTTCAATATCAGCAAAGGCGGAGTAACCACCGCATCTTCATCTTTATTCATCAAAACCTCTTTAAAGTACAGAGCAAGAACCCTACAGTTCTCATCTAGAACCTCTTCGTACTCTCTTTCCAACTCCCTCAGCTTCGACGCTTGTTCACCGCTCACATTAGACAACAACTTCGCGTAAGGCATAGCCACTAACTCGTCGGAGTAGTCACTCATATCGCGGCTCGTGGTTTCACAAGTGGATGACAAAATCAGTGTTCTCTGATCATCGAACCATCGGAAAACAGGAAAGAGATGGATATAAAATAGGCGCTCGTAGAGAGATGGTGCTATTTCAGATCGAGCGAGGGAAGGATTAGAATGAAAGATTCGGAGGAGACTGATAGCGGATTCGTCAGAGCGGTTACGGAGGATAAGAATGAGGGAGAGAATGAAAGAAGAGAGAGTATAATCAGTGAGAGGAAGGAGAAGCTTCTCTGCGAGGGAGAGAGACGAGGATCGAATGGAGGAACTGGACGATGAAACGGCGCTTTCGAGAGCGTCTGCGGCGAGGTTCAGTTGTTTTATATTTACTTGATTTACATGAGTTTCGCGGTGGAGAGTTTCAATGAGGTGACGCCGGAGTTCTGATTGATGAATTACTCCGGTGACGAATGCGGTTATATAGCGGAGGATGTGAGCTTTTGTTGTGACGGTTACGGTGTTCATGGCGGTAGCTTGATCGGAATGAGAGTGGACTAGTGGAGTAAGAGTTTTAGACGTTAACGGAAATAAACAGTATTAACTGATTCAATTAGCGGGAATGAAAAACTCGGAAGGGACGGCAGATTGCGAAATGACCAGTTTACCCTTATGTTGAAGTCTTGAAATAGTAATCAATACGACAAAGGTAATAATGGCGATAAAAAAAGGTATACTATAGATTATGATTTTCTTATTTTAATAAATAAAAAAAAAGAAGACAAAAATAATAATAGTAAGTGCTAATTGGCTGCATCTTCATAGATGTATGCGTAAGGAGAGTAAATAAGACCAAAAGAAAGGGGACATTTTGGTAATTATATTATTAACTTTGAAAACTCGCGGCAAATCGTGAAATAGTGGACCCGTTTTGCCGTCCAGCCGGCTTGGTTTGAGAGTTAATCACGTCACGCGGGATTCATCATCACTTTGGTTTCTCGCTTTTGGATTTTCATGTTTTTTCATTTGTAGTAGCAGATAATTTTTTATTGTAGGTTTCATTTTCATCGATATAATATATATATATATAAAAGTCATGATATTGATGATGATATTGATAGTAAATAATGTGGAGGTATAGAGGCCACTGCACGTCTCATAAATCAATTTTTCCTTTGTTAATATTACTTCTGAATAATAGCCATTTTCTATCTGATGCACATTAACCGATGCACAATAATCATTCTCTCTGATGCATATTAATTACTATATGAGAGAGAGTACTGATGCATATTAATTAATATCGTATATCATTCGACACATTTATGAATAAAAAGTTTTTTAAATTTATTAAATAAATAATATATTTAATTATTATTTTATATAAATATATTAATTATTTAATAAATTTTAAAAAAAAGTTATTATTTATAAATATGTCTGTAAATTGAATTGTCAACACTTTCTAATGAGTAACGTGTATGATTTATATAATATAGAGATTTGTGAATGATTATTAATTCATTTTTTTAACAGTAATAAATTATTAACTTATAACTATATGAGGTTTTACTAATTCATTTTTTTAATAGTAGCAAATCATGAACTTATAACTTTAAATTATTAAATCTTGTTTATTTAGATAAATTATAATAAATATTTCATCTGTCTTATGATAAATTTTATCTTTTCTATTTTTATTTATCTTAAATTATTTATTCTTTTAGAATATTAATGTGATATTATTTTTTCTACTAATTTAGTATTATTTATTTTATTTTAATTTATGTAATTACTTCAATGTCTATCATTAGGTTATTTTAGTAAATAACATGTATTTCATCATTAAAATCAATAAATTTTTTTATATATAAAATAAAAATGTATTAAGAAAGAAAAGATGAATACAAAAAAAGGGGACATAAACCAAAACCCTCTAGAAATAATCAAACCAAAACCCTAGAGGGGGACATAAACCAAAACCCTCTAGAAATAATCAAACCAAAACCCTAGAGGGGGACATAAACCAAAACCCTCTAGAAATAATCAAACCAAAAGTAAGGAAGACCTAGTCTATTTTGAACCAAGTCATCAAAAGGAGCTTCATTCCACCGTACAAAATCTTGGATGGATAGGCCTAATGAAGCTAGTTTGAATGCGTAGTGGTTCCCTTTCTTGTATATATGAGATATAATAAAAGACATGTTATTAGTTCTATATATACAATTCATACATTTTTTTAAAGACAATGGCACTATGTTCAGGTTTTTGAAAGCTTGGGTGACTATAATAGAGTCTATCTCAACCCAGAGGAATTTCCATTTTTTTTCTACTGCTAACTCGGTAGTTCTCATGATACCAATGAATTCAACATTTTAAGCAAAGTTGTTACCAAGGTTTTCTGCAAAACATCCAAGAAGGTTTGTCGATTGGTCCCTAAAAATGCCTCCACGGGCAGCGTGATCGGAAACACCAAAGGAGTTATTATCTTAAAAGTGTGAAAATCTCAAAGAAGACACCTATACTGAGACAAATGGAGTATTTTATAGTAAATTTTTAAGTGCCAATGAACTATAGTTGAGTACTTACGACTCTTTTTACGAATGTCCTAAATAATGAATGAACGGTGGATAGATACTCATTCAAACTCTAGTATTTACAGCTCCCCCTAATATTTTAGGCAAGATCCACTACTGGATATCTCAAGGTGGAGCAAAAATATTGAAAAATTAAAAGCATACATGCTTCGGTGCAAAGAGTATTTATACGGTGGATAATGTTCTTGCTAAAAATTATGAATTGATTAACCTCCCTTATGCTAGCCAGGTGAGGTCGCAAATGAATGGCTTGTGTATGTATTTGGTCTTTGAGGAGGAGGGTAAATGGCCACCATTCTTGGTCGTCCAAGGTTTTCACGCACTTCTCCCTTTTATGTTATTCATCGATCGACCTCTTTCATATACGTTGTTGAATGCCTTATTTATATTGTCAATCCTTTCCCTTCCTTGGATTTGAGTAGTCACGACTAATGGACTTAATAGTCATTCATGCTATAACAGACGTAATTGTCTCACTCAATTAGTGTTAGTTGTAATGAGTAAATGACCTTTGGCCAATCTTGTACGCATGCCTCTTTGAATAATTTTTAGAGGACATGGCGAATTGAGTCCGAGATGGGCATGAAACTCGTCGTCCGATGTCACGCGCGAAAAATACCTGAGCATATCGCATGTTTGAAATACAACAGAAATGTCACCTAACTTTATTTATTCCAAAAGGAATAGAAAAATATCGAGAAAACCCAAAAAAGAACGATGTATGGTCATCGCAACCAAATTAGGGTACGAGAGTCGGTTATGCAAGGGGAATGTATTACCCATCACATCTGTTGTACTCAACGTGGCCCATTTAGTTAGTTTCCTGATCGAATTGTAGTGTGATGTTTACTTGCTTCCTAATTATTATGCGAGAAAAAGAGAAAGAAAGGAAAATGTTTTTGGTATTCTTTATTATTGGACTCGACAAGATTTTAAAATCTTATACCTACATATTCCCGGGTGCAATGGGAAAGTCAGAGTTTACATAGTTCTTGCTCGTCCCTTTTACATCCAAAGATAGGGTTACTTACCAAATTAATGGTAAGATAACAATATCAAAAGAAAGAAGAAATAAACATGAAAGACTTTTGAGTAGGTAGAATGTTCCTAGTTACTTTCTCAATTTCAAACCAAACGTCCTTGTTATTTTCAAAACAAACACCAACACTTTCAAAAAAATACCTTTCAAACTTGAAAATATTTTCAAAAGATCAAACACTTTGTATACATTCTTATGAATGAGAATCATTACAAAGTTTGCCTAAATGATGCAAATCACATTTTCAAACAAAAAGCAAGTGATCTAGCAAGTAACTAAGAGCCCATGGAAAACCATGGATGAAAAGGGTGCTAATACCTTCCCTTTTCATAATATACCCCCCTAACTCAAGAAACAATCTCAAAGGTATTTCCTGTGCTTTTTCACCTTTCCTTTTGGATAAAAGAAAAGTCGTCGGCGACTCTTGCTAAACCACAACATTTGCAATCAAATGCAAAATAACCAAGTCAGTTCTCCCACCGTATTACAGAACTGGCGACACTGCTGGGGAAATTTTAAAAGTGGGGTTACCTTAGGGTTAGATCACATTTACTTGCTTTCATTGTTTGAATTGTATGCTTTACATTATGGTTCTTTGTTTGGGTTTGAATCTTCTACCCATATTTGGGATACCTTATAGGTAAGTAGCAATACATTGTGGAAACTGTGCGGGGTATACCGATATGGTCTAAGCAATAGCTAGTTAGTGTGAGATATTTGTGGGTACTAGTAGCCCTTGAGTAGTCAATAAGAATACGGGGCCTCTGAGTGATGTCATGAAGCACTAACTAACTTCTAGAACCTTTACTTGACCAACTTGGCCATTAGGACATAGTGAGATGACCGACTTTGGTGCAGTCCAAAGTTGGTAGATACTCGATACTACACTTATTGAGGTATGGTTTTTTGGGATATTTCAGTTACCATTAAAGAGGCTTGCGCTGAAACAATGCACAAGGAAACAAACCAGTGATATTGAGCTCCTTAGAAACTGGTTACTATTACTTGGACAGGTTTGAGCCAACTAAACTTCAAGAGGGTACTTACCTATAAGACTCCATGCAAGCCTAAATATAAGGACTTGTTTGCTTTGTTTGTATATATATACTTGTACACAACATCATAAACATCATAACATCATACTCATATTCACTAACCATTTCAAGGATCTTGGGATTTATCTTTGTTCTGTTTTGTAGGACATGGATTCTATTCGCAGGAAAACCATTCAAGTCAATCTTGTAAGGATCCCTCCTCAACTTAAAGAGCTAGCATCAAGAATTCCTGAAAACTCTCCATTTACCGAGATACATGGTCACCTACTAAACTTGGTCACCTCCAACACTGATGAGGACATGATGAAGGTGCTCTTCCAGTTCTTTGATCCTCTACATCATTGCTTCACATTTCCCGATTATCAACTTGTGCCAACTTTGGAAGAATTCTACCAACTCTTGAGGATTCCCATTCTCAATCAACTACCTTTCAACATTACAGAAAGAGATCCAAAGCCAGAAGAGATTGCTCAAGCTCTACACTTGCAACCATCTGATATCACAACTAATTGGGAAACAAGGAGTGGTGTCAAAGGTTTCTTAGCAAAGTTCTTGTTTGAGAAAGCGCAAAACTGTTGGAACTCTTTGGATTTGTTTGCTTTTGAGGAAATTGTGGCTCTCCTCATCTAAGGGATGGTTTTGTTTCCAAATCCTGACCAACTCATAGATGTGAACACCGTCAAAATCTTCATGTCTCGTAACCTGGTGCCTACTTTGTTAGAGGACATCCTACATTCTTTTCACACTCGCACTATGAGGAAAAGAGGTATCCTTATGTGTTGTACTCCTCTTTTGGCAAGATGGTTTATTTCACATCTTCCCAAATCTCTATTGAGGAACAAGCAAGGTTCAAGGTGGTCACATAGGTTGATGAAACTCAAATATTCAGACATTCATTGGTGTTCCTGATCTATAGAGAATGATACTATTGTCGACCGTTGTGGAGAATTCCCTAATGTCCCTTTACTTGGCATTAGAGGAGGTATCACCTACAACCCCTGCTTAGCCTTAAGACAGTTTGGTTACGCCCGAAGGGATGGCCCACATGAGATGCTCATTCAAGGTTCGGTATTTGACTACGAGAACAACGATCAAGGTCATCGCCATAGATTTATCTGAACTTGGAGGATGTTGAACAAGGTAGATAGCAAGACATTGAGGCATAAGAATTCCATCCCTCTTGAGCCTTACCTTAAATGGGTACGAGCTCGTGCTTAAAGTCTTATAATGCCTTACCCCTCCATTCTCCCAGTTATCATAGAGCCTGTTGTGGAAGGAGATGTTCCCTACACTATCCTGCATCCTGACATGTCCACCTATCTTAAATACTTACAAAGGGATTGGATACATCTTAAGGGAGAGCGAGACACTTTCGAGGCCCAATTCTACGCCAGCGAGAAGAAGGTTCTGGAACTCACTAAGCAACTTCATGAGGAGCGGAGCCTGAACGCCTATATCGCACCAAAGAGGATGCGTACAACTTTTTTATCTTAGAGTTTTTATATTTCTTTGTAAAGCCCAAAAGAGGCATGATGTACTCAAACTTTAATTTATTAATATAACGTGTGTTTCCTTTTTGGTCTAAAGCAAATTTAAATCTCCAATTTCCTTGAAATCATTGTATATGCATCTCCATTCATCATAACATAAGCAGGTTTCTTAAAACAAGTCTCCTCATCTTTCTATTGTTTATTTCAGTAATATAGATCTCGAGCAGACAGTAAAAGACCGCCAGGCGCAGAATGCTCAGTTTCAACAGATGTTCTTGACTCTAGCCAAAGTACAAGGGGATTTGAAAACTTTGTTGATTGAAGAAAAGAAGAAGAAAGCAACGAAAGCAACCGGTGTTTTGAATCTAGGAAGAAGGTTCCCAGGGGCAGCCAGAAAAATCTTAGACTTTGCAATATCATCTGGTGAAAAAGACAATCAAGAGGGAAAAGGAAAGGAAGCAACTGCCCAGCCAGAATCTGAAGAGGAAGAAGAAGAGGATTACTCTGAAGAGCAGTATCCCCCGGCCGACGACAAATACAAACATCTGGAAGAACGTCTAAGTGCAATGGAAATTCAGAAAGTGCTCGGGCTGGACTTTGAAGAGTTGGGTTTGGTGTCTGGGATTGTTATTCCACCAAAATTCAAGGCACCAGTGTTCGCTAAGTACGACGGGGTTTTATGTCCCAAGATGCATCTCTGATCTTACGTGAGGAAGATACAGCCTCACACTGCTGACAGAAATTTGTGGGTCCACTTCTTTCAAGACAATCTATCTGGGACTCAACTAGATTGGTTCTATCAACTAGAGAGGGCCAATATCCATAATTGGGAAGACCTTGCCGCTGCTTTTTATAAACAGTATCAATACAATGCAAACCATGCTCCCACCCGTACTCAACTCCAGAGTATGGTTATGGTTTCAAGTGAAGGTTTCAAAGACTACGCTCAGAAATGGAGGGACTTAGCAGGAAGAGTCCAGCCTCCCCTGTCCTAAAGAGAGTTTGTAGACATGTTTCTGGGTACCCTGTCTGGTCCTTTCTTTAATCATCTAATTGGAAGCTCTTCAGCAGGCTTTGCTGAATTAATCTTGACCGGAGAAAGAGTGGAAGCTGGGATTAAGAGTGGGAAGATTTAAAAGGACGCATCCTCCAGGGCCGTGAGAAAACCATTTATTGGGAAGAAAGAAGTTAGTGTTGTGTATCCTCAAAGGAATCAAGAAAGAACTGAACGTCATCCAATGGTGGGGGCTGTCATGATCCCTAAGCCTGCACCTACTCAACAAAGAAGCAACCAACCCAGAACAGAAAGACCGGTAAGACAATTTACCCAGATTAATATGAAACTATCTCAAGTCCTGCCACATTTGTTGAGATCTAATCTGGTAACTTTGAAGGAAGCCCCGAAGAATCCCAACACCGCATCTCCTCATTACCATCCTAATGCTCGTTGTGCTTACCATTCATAAAGTCCAGGCCATGATACCAACAACTGTTTTGGGCTTTGAAAAACAAGGTGCAAGACCTTCTTGAAGCAAAAGAAATTGAATTTTATGCTCTTGAGATCCCAAATGTTATCACCGCTCTTATTCCCAAGCATGTTCGTGATGTTAACATTGTTGAAGATGATATGTTTGTTACTGTTGTTGATGAACTTGTTACTCCTCTCCTGACTATCAAGAGGAACCTATTGAGGGTCGGTTTATTTCCGGGATATGATGAAAGTTGCCACCTCTGTTTATCCCTACCAATTGGCTGTCATTTATTAAAAGCAGGTGTTCAACGTCTAATGGATTACAAAGAGATTTTGTTTGAAAAAACTCCCGTTCCAACCATTTCTTACAATGATGTTTCAATAGCAACCATTTTCTCCAATCCTTATAGGGTCTCCACCAAAAGACCCATTAAGATTACATCAGTTTCTAAAGTGACTCCACTGATAATTACTATGCCTGGACCAATCCCGTACTCATCAGATAAAACTGTCCCATGGAATTATGGGGGCGGCGTCTACTATCACGGCGTCAAGCAAGATTGGTTGACTAATGAAGACTCAATTTTTGAGAAGGCTGACCCCGACATCGACAATATTTTGGGAACCAGCAAGATAACCCGAAGTGACAGAGTATTCTCTCCCGAGATTTCTCCTCTGAAGACTATTACCGGTCCTGTGATCATCCCTGTTTCTATTTCTGTTGACACTACTACTACAATCCCTATGGTTACCCTTACTGACACTCCTACCACCGAGTCGATCGAGACTCGGGGCAAAGGAATTCTGGTTGAGCCTGTCCAGATGAAGGCGCAATCAGTATCTATCCCTGAGGCCTCCCAAAAGGAGATCAAAGAAATTCTGAAAATTATAAAGAGAAGCGACTACAACGTAGTCGAACAGCTAGGGCAGACTCCGTCAAAGATTTCCATGCTGGCTTTATTGTTATGCTCTGAGGCTCATGCGAAGGCCTTGGTGAAATTTCTTAAAACTGCCCAAGTACCACAAGAAACCTCTACTGATCAGTTCCAAGACTGTGTGGCCAGTTTAACCGCTGACAATGGTTTAGGCTTTTATGATGCTGACTTGACACCTAGAGGGAGGAAGCACAATGAGGCATTTCATTTCTCTGTCGAATACAAAGGCACAACTTTGGCCCATGTCTTGGTTGATACCGGTTCATCTTTGAATGTGCTTCCTAAGAAGGCTCTGGATAGAATCGACTGTGAAGGTTTTACCTTAAAACCCAGCAACATAGTGGTAAGGGCCTTCGATGGTTCAAAGAGAATGGTGCATGGGGAGGTGGACATCCCCATAAATGTTGGAACTCAAACCTTTGATTCAACTTTTTACGTGATGGACATTTGCCCTTCCTATTCCTGCTGTAAGTGTTTGTTTGTTGGCATTTTTTTTGGTAAAACCAGAGTTGCGAATGTCATGACTCATGTCATAACATTCTGGGATAAAGGTACATTTTGCAGAAAAGAATGTCATATAGGAACTACTCAGTATGAAGTGTTTATCATGATCATTAAGCAATGATCATATATAATGTATTCTACCAAAATCAGTGAGAAGGATTCTTGTTGTCATAACCAATGTTAAGACATCCTGTACTGATCTAGCATTTGTGCAGATTTATTATTCCTGAGATTTTTCAGGAATCTGGTATGCTTCTCTAAGTTGATGTATACAGTCCAGATCAGATGCTCACGTGGATATTAGGTTAACCCTGCTTAACCCTAATCTGGTATGATGAAAGCCTAAGACCAAGTATTTAGGTTAACTTTAGTTAACCCTAGATATTTTCATGGAAGCCCTAACTGAAGAATAGTCTGCCTATATATTCCTCTTGAAGATTAATGGTTAAGTACACTTTTTGACAGAAGATCAATAAGGGATTGTATAGTTGTAACTAATGTGAGCCAAGCAATTATCATTGTGATAAGTGACTTGGAGTAGGATTTGATTGCAAGGGTTGTGTATCACTCAAAGCCTTGAAGCACGAGTGTTTGTGTCTCTTGATTAAAGCTTTGAAGCAAAATCAAGTTAGGGTTGTTTATCACTCAAAGCTTTGAAGCACGAGTGATTGTGTCTCTTGATTAAAGCTTTGGAGCAAAATCAAGTGTGTGTACTGAAGAGTGTCTTCATAATCTCATTAATCAATAGTTTAGTATCACTGCTGTGATTGAGGGGGAGTGAGTAGGAACTCAGGTTTAAGTTGAACTTAGATTGAAGTTGCATTGTGTGATCGGTGGAAATAGAACTGACTGTTTTGGAAGCTGGTTCGCGAAATGTCGCGGTAAGCAAGAGTCACCACCGTCTTTTATTTTCTCCAACAAGGAAAGGACAAAAGCACAGCAAAATTCCTTTTCGAGATGTTTCTCAGTTCGGGAGGTAGATTATAGAAAGGGAAGGTATTAGCACCCTTTCTATCTGTGGTTATCCACAGGCTCTTAGGTACTTGCTCACTATGTTTTCAAAATTTTTTGCTTTTCTTGTGTTTGTGGGTTTTGAAAATAATTTGTTTTGAAAAACTTCTAGGTAACTCTTGTATCTGTCCTCAAGAGTGTATGAAGTATTTGTTTGAAAACTTTTTGAAAGTGTAGGTGCGAAAAGTTGTTTTTGTTTTTGAAAGAGCAAGTACCCAGGAGAAATCTACCTACTCTAAGGAATTAAGCTGTGTAAGAGTCCTTTAGACAGTACTATCCCACTATTGAGAAGTAGGTAGCACCGTCGTTGGAGTTATTCGGGTCGATTCGATTATAGGGACATGTGTGGTCACCAAAGCAATAGTAGGACACCTTAGCGGTAACCCTAATGTCCTAGATCCTTTTTATCCGAGGCAACCGTTTCGAGGCAACTGGATCTTTAGACAGGAGGGCGACCTCTAAAACACCCTATACTTGATGACCACGTCGAGGCAACCAAGTGAGGCGTACCCTAGGAGTGGCATGTGCGAGTGTGTCAGGTTCATGTTAAATTATCTTGTACATGTCATTGGTGAGCTACGAGTTGATTTTATTTTTCAGAGAAGTCTTGTCATGCATAATTAAGAGTTAATAGTTGTGCGGGAAATAAATTGCGGAAAGTGAATCTACGCTATTACAAGGCGTCGGGTATTTACATCGCCAAAAACATAACCCTTGAAAATAAATGCGAGAAAATAAAGAAAGCGATAAAAGCCCTAATTATCTATTACATTCTCGGAGCAGATACATAAATATGATCAAAAATAATAATAGGCGCGCGAAGAAATTAAATCGGGAAAAGTCTTAGGGTTTTGACCCTTTTTGAGAAAAGAATTGAATTTGGTCCTTTTTTGCATTTAATTCAAATTAAACCTAATTTACTAATTAATTAATTAATTAAAAGAAAAAGTATTTTTTGGTTTTTAATGTTTTAATGAAAATAAAAATAAAATAAAATAAAGTCAAAAGTTAGTAAAACCTAATTCTAATTTATTTTATTTATTATGAACAAGATTAAAGTTAACCTAATTTAAAAGACTAAATCAATTTTGTTAGCATTTATTTACAAAATAATAATTAATAGTGAAATTAATAAATAATAAAAACAAGTAACATTTTAGGTTTCTGAATTTAATATGAAAAATAATTAATTTATGAATTAATAATAGTAATAATAATTATTAAAAGAAAATAAAAGAAAGAAAATAAAAGAAAGAAATAGAAACCAGGGGGTGTTGGGCCCTTAGGAGGTATGTTAGCAATCTGGCCCACTAAGCTCAAGCCTTTGTTGGCTTTCTTGAATTGCCTACACGTTGGTTGACTGGGAGCATGGTGGTCACTCATCCCTTGTCATCAGATCTAGGCTTAAGGACACATGGCGCCTGATTATTTGAGGTGTATGATGGAATCTTTCTGGAACGCTGCATGTAATCATGTTAGAAAAAATAGAAACAAAGGTTTGGGGGACCTGGGAATCGAACCCAGGTCCCAATGGTTACCAGACAGCTCATCTTCCACTACGCCAGCTGAACGTCTTTGTTAATATAATAATGATCAATTATAATATATAAAATCAACCCTTATGCTGGAAACAAACACACACACGCTATTATATTTGAATGAACCAATAGCACATCACCAGCTCATCGTCTTCTTCATTTACCTGTAAAAAAGACAAAGATATAGCGGGGGGTTTTAACCCCCACAATATGGAACGAGGAAAAATAGCGAATAGAATCCTAGGCTACATAAATATTTCGCGAATATGGCATTCAATTCGTCTGGTTGCAACGATTTCAACCATAGGTCTTAGAAGTCCCAATTTTGCCTGGATAGTGAAGCCCTAATTCAAGAACTGAGGAACCCTAAAATTCGTTCATGGCAAATTCTGATTTTGTGTGTTTTAATGCAATTAACCTATGCCAAAAGCTTCTTGTGGATTCAAGCAACACAAAACATACAAGAAATCATGTTAATGATGCACTAATCATGAGGTTCGATTATGGAAAAAATAAGCAAACTGTGAGTTTGTTCTTGACAGTTTCTGTAGCTTTAAGGCTTGGTCTTGATTGCAATATGTTTCTGAGGGTTCCTGCAAGGTATTAGAATCACTATAATGCTTTGAATCACGTTGGAACATGTAAAACAGTTTTCAAGTTTTCTTGATTTTTTTCAATATTGGCTATGGCTTTCTGCAGCAATTCTCACGTCCAATGCATTCGGTTTAGCTTGTGCATATATAGTAGAATGGAACTAGGTTACAATCTTGCCAAGAAATCCATTGCATTGATGTTTCAATATTTGATTGAAAATCAAATATTTTTCAATCTTTTTTATTGAAGAAAGTTGCTAAATTTGGATTTTTTGACATCCTTGATTGGCACATGAGATCTCCAGCATATATTGGTCATCTTTGCTTCACCAAAAGATTGAAAAATCATATCTTTGAATTTCCTACATTTTAAATTAATTAAGTGAGTTAAAATCAATAAAAATTCAATTAATTAATAAAAATAAGAAAATAATTCAATGTAAGCTTGATGGGTCGTGCATAGGCCTTGGACAATGTTTCAAAAAGAAATTTGAGGCCCATTAGCAAAAATGATGTGTTTTGAGCAAAGTTGACTTTTGCAAATTCACCAAAATTTCCCAACTTCTCCAATGCATATCTTGCTCAATTTTGATCATATGAACATGTTCTTGGACATTTTGGAAAGGTCTTGAAGTCCTATAACCAATGCCTTTGGTCCCATGTCATTTGTATTTACCAATCTCAAGTTATGGTCTTTGACTTAAAAGGCATTTTTGTTGACTTTTGAAATTGACCTATAATGTAGAAATTGATAACTTTTTGTGAGAGCATTTCTTGGACTTGGAATGTGAAGATGAGTTGTAGGAAATGTCATCCCCTTAAAAATGAGCATTGGATGGGATTTTTCTGATGAACCATGAAAACATTATGCCTTGGTCGAGATACAGTTGACTTTTCTGCTGTCCAAAAATAGTAACTTTTGGCATCTTGATGATTTTTGAGCCATGCTTGAGAAATCATGATCAAGACTTGATCAAATGATGATTGTGAGCTCAAAATAAGATGTTGACCAAAATTTATGACTTTTGACTGCAAAATGACCATTTTGACCCTGTAGTTGACTGTTGAGCAAATAGGGTTTTTGACTGTGCAAACTGGCATTGTGAAACTTGAGACTTGGCATGTAGATGCTTGACAATGTATGTAGGCCTATGGGACTTGATTGGACCATTGAAAACCCCAAATTCATTGAAGAAACCAAAACCCTAATTTTGACTGGCTTAAGAGGCATTTGGACTGTGCAACCCTTGAGTGGTCTTGAACCAATTGAAGATGATTTTTGACAAACTTTGAAGAATATGGGAGGGAAAATTTTGGGGTACAACAGTTGCCCCTGTTCAATCTTCTTAAACCTGAGGATGTAGATTGGCTTGCATGCCTTTCGTGATCCGAAGGTGGGAGATGATTGAACACTAAAGTGCCCAGAAATTTGCACTCGCATAGTGTAATATCAGCAATGTGATGTCGGGAATGGGCTTACAGATGCCATCCAGGGGTGTCGATCGCGTAAGATATTCCTTAGCGAGAACTTGCGTACCTGAGAAAGAAAGATAATTTCCTGGCCTATTACAGGGGTTGATCTTCAAACTCTTCATGCAGATATGCCCTGGCTAGATACAGGTATCGAATCTACAATCAATCGCTCACAGATATACCCTGGCTAGATACAGGTATCGAATCTGGAACTTCAAAAGGTTGGTAGAGATAGCTTTCCTGGTTGGATACATGTGTAGATCCCTTCATGCTCTTCATGCAGATATGCCCTGGCTAGATACAGGTATCAAATCTACAATCAATCGCTCACAGATATGCCCTGGCTAGATACAGGTATCGAATCTGGAATTTCAAAAGGTTGGTAGAGATAGCTTTCCTGGATGGATACAGGTGTAGATCCCTTCATGCTCTTCATGCAGATATGCCCTGGCTAGATACAGGTATCGAATCTACAATCGATCACTCACAGATATGCCCTAGCTAGATTCAGGTATCGAATCTGAAACTTCAAAAGGTTGATGGCAATCATCCTTGGGTTGACCTTTTCCTGAAAAGGCAAAACATTAGTTGTATGCAATGTCATGATGTATGAAATGCATGATGTCATGATGTTCTCATAAATAAATGAGATCGTGTCGTATGCACTTTATCATGTATGTAAGCAGGATATATGAAATGTGAAATGTCTATGAATTTATTTTCGTCTAGGAAGATAAATCCTTGACGAATGCCGGGAATTTGTTGAATCCTGGGCTGATGCTGAAGAGTAGAGTTCTTCGTTTCCGCTGGGGATGATGGTGTTTCCAGTGATTTCTGGTAAACAACCGCTAGTCTTCCAAACTATCGAATAATCTTTGTTAACGCTATTCAATCTCTCTGGTAACTCACAGGATCGACTAGATTGATCCTAGGACTCCTTGGATATTAAAGTTACTCTCACAATCGAACAATTATTCATGGTTGTTATTGTACAAGTGTTTGGTTTATTTCGATCTCTCTCTCTAAGAGTTTAAAAATGTGGTCAAAATGTGTATGAGAACTAAGTTATATGAATAAATGCTAATTGCAATGCTGATTGAAGAGACATATAAAACTGTATGAAAAATGAAGTAAATGGTTTCGATTTGCGAAACATTTAACATAAAAGGTTTCTGGAATGTAGAAGTTTAAAATGTGAAGAAAGCGTTTAATGCAAGAAATCTATAAATGATTTTAAGTAAAAGTATGCGCTTGAAAAACAATACTTGAAAGTAAAGGTATTGAAAGTGTAACAGTTCTCTGAAATATAAAGTGCTCGAAATATAAAGAAAGCAGTAAAACATAAAACTTTGAGAAAAAGACTTTGAAATGAAAAGACAGTGAATAAGGAAACTTGCAAATGTTATTCGACAAAAAGAAAAGAGGAAAGTACTGGGAATGGTAAAAAGGCTTTCATTAAGTTAGAAATACATGGTGCTATCATACATACATTTCTCTTGCATTCGTTTCCCTTGCCATGTGGTAATTTGAATGTTATTGAGTATTTTGTATAACAGATATGACACACTGAAATCCTAATACTAAGACTTCTATTTATACTAATTCGACCCTAACGGTCTCGCTATAGGATCATGCCACATTTCGAACATGCAAGACAATGCTTCTTTCATCTTTCCACGTGTCCCCAAATGCTTCAACACATAACTTTCAAACTTTGAAAGTCCCGCTTCCATTTGAATTTTAAATGCTTTGGTGTTTCTCCGTTTCGAACGCTCTTCCCAAACCTAGCCTCGCTGTTGTTTCGAGACCCCTTTGGATATGTTCCCATAATCACCGTTCGAAGCTTCAAGCTTTGACACACTCATTCGAAACACTGCTTCTGCAACTTCGAAATATGGCGTTTAATTCCATTTCGATCAGAACTTTTAACTCTTTTGAATTCTAAATAACATTATCAAAATCTTCAGCCAACAAATTGCCCCTTTAAAATATGTATTTCGATCTCTTTGAGAAATACATATTTTAAACATTTATACAAGATTTTGATAGGATTTTCGAATCATCATAACATTTAATGCATTTGACTCCAGTCACATCAATCATAGCACCTTTTGGGTTCCTTAACCGCCCAGAGTCACTTCACAGCGTGGTGCAGTTATAAGTAATGATTGTTTTTAAATCACGCCTATTACCTATATCAACTTCTCGCCACCTCTTCATCACACCAACCCATGATCTCCACGTATCACACTTTTACTCGGTGGATGTTTAATCTTCTCATTATAAAACGTCAATTTAATCTTCCTTTTTCTTTTTTACACTCTAAATCTTTCATACTCTGGATTTTTACTCTTCTTCTCTCATAAAACAATCTAAGCTCTCAAACAACAAAAATGTCTTCTTCCACCTCATCCCAACTCAAGAAAGTTTCCAAGAAGAAAGGAAAAACTACAGGAGCAACCATGGAGAGTAAAATCGTCACCATTCAAGGCCAATCTGCTCTTGCTCCTCAAATGATTTCCAAAGAAAAAGAAATGTTGTACGCATCACAGGTACTCATCCCTACCCATGTTGCTGGTAAGAGGTTAGCCTTAAATGGCCCTCTTACAGTTTTTGAAATACTAAAGGACACCAGGACAATTTTTCCCGTATGTTATAGCTTCAAACCCTTATTCAACAAAATGGATGCCCCTAGGGTAGTAGAATCCCTCAGTTCGAATACCGTAGAAACCCCAACTGTTCCTCCCAAGGATCCATTTGTTTTGGATTATGTAAAAAGCAATTTTAAGCCATTTCGATCTTGCCCTACTTCTGATATTGCTTATCAAAATTGGTTCACGAAAGTAGAAGCCAAAAAATCCCAGCAATGGGAAGAATTAGGCATTTATAACCTCATTAAGCTATCGAAACCTGGATTCACCTATAGTCATCCTCTGCTGTTTGCGTCCCTTTATTTCTGGGATAGTACCTACAACACTTTCCATCTCCCAGGTGGAATGATTACCCCAACCTTCTTCGATATAGCGGCCATTATTGGGCTGTCGCCAGTGGGAGAAACTTATGTTCCTGACAATGAAGAGCACTCCAGCATAATTGACTTCGAAGTCAAGTTAGCCAGCTTTTCCAAATTTATCAGCCATTATCATGCTGAAGGGGACAATGTGTCTGACATAGAGCACATTGCATTCTTAACCCTGTGGCTGTCTAGGTACGTTTTCTGCAGTAGATCTCTGCAGGTAGCTAGTAGGTTCATTCCTCTAGCTAGGGATTTACACGAAAATCGCAAAGTGTGCCTAAGTGAATTACTCTTAGTTGACCTCTATGAGAGCCTGAGGTCAGCCGTTTCGAGTCTCAAATCCCACACCTCTAAAAACATTCTATTAGCTGGCCCATTTTGGTTACTCCAATTATGGCTAAACGCCATGTTCGAACCTTCTTTATCAACCGCCAACACCATAGATGAGCAAGATTCGGAAATAAGTGATAGGATAGTCGAAGGCACTAGGCTTCGAAGACTAACTCCTAATGATGACAAGGATGACTTCAAGGTTCAATTCTCGAAGTACATCATGATCCTCTCCAAAAGGCATAAGTTCGAAGAGAGCATGGCGCCTTTTGCTTCGAGGGCTCATGGACCTTCTTGGTTCACCATGGCTCTCTCAGAAGCCATCAAGAGCAAGGAGATCCAAGACGTATGGAGAGCTTTCTTGCTTCCTAGACTCATCTCTTCGAGGATAACCCCAGCTAAGAACCAAATTCTTCTCTTTGCCTACCAACCAAACTTCGTTTCGAGGCAGTTTGGCTTATGCCAACTGATTCCTGAACCTTTGTTCCAAACTGAGAGCGCCATCACATCTGGTCGAACTTTCAAGGCAAGGGAAGCCAAGATCCAGCAAGAACAATATCAAGGCTTTGCCCAATTTGAGCTGATAGCCTTCGAACCTACCCATCTCGCGGCTAAAGGATTTCTGGAGTGGTGGATTAAGTTTTATCAAACTTGTATGTTCGATACACTTACAATTCGACAGAAACTAATTGATGCCTTCGATGTGCAGGTACCAGCAAAGAAAGGTATGTTTACTCATGCCAAAGAGATAAAAGCTTTTCAAAATTATTTTGAAACTACTTACGACCCCACGCGCTTGGACTCCACTGTGCATCAAGCAGCTGAGACCTTGAAGGAAAAATTTAAACAAAAAGTTTCTAAGCTAAAACTTCCTTCAGGGCTGTCACCTGAGGATAGGTATAGGTTGGCATTTGAAATGCATCCACCTAAATTTCCCAGATTACCTACCTCAGAACTGGCTCTGGCTTGGTTTCCCCCATATCCATGGTGGTTTACTTGCAAAGAGATGTTCAAATATCTTCAAAGGAAACCAAAGCCATCTGAGACTGTGACATGGGCTCGATACTGGCTTCATGATTTCCCAGGACACCTTCGATACGACCTTTCTGCCATGTCAATTAAATCTGATCAAGGCACAGGTGCGAATGCTTGGGAAAAATCCCAAATGTCCTTTATTTTCCATATCTTTAACCTTTGCTTTAATTGTTTTGATTTTCAGCTATCAGGATAAAGACCGCTGCCTCGAAATCGAAGGAAGGGAGTGCCTCTCAAGCCTCCATCGAAACTACCGAAAAAGCTAATCCACCCGAAACAACTACTACTGCTGCAACTACAACAACAACAATAACGCCAACAACAACAAGTGCCCCAATTCCAACGGTAATCACTTAGTTCTTTGATGCTTCGAATTCACTCAAGCTTTTTATATCTAACTTCGTTAAAATTCGTTCAGACCAACAAGCTTCCTCCCACTACTCCCAAGAAGCGGAAACCAAGCACTACTGGGGAAGATCCCACTGCTGGAGGAAACTCAAATACTGCTTCAAAGAAGAAGCTAAAGAAAGCTACACCCAAAAGCACTGTTCCGACTAGTGTCTCTGGACTCGACTCCAGGGATGCTGCTCCCTTACCAAAATCCAAAAATCCACCTTCGACCTCCAACCCAACGTTGGAACGCATAGATAGTAACCTCTCCTCTGAGGGTCCACAGGTAAATCGAACTCCTTCTAAAATGTTTAACTTCTTATTATTTTGGTGAATATTTTTCTTTAACATTCTGCCACTCTTTGCAGAACATTTTGAATCCCACTTCTACCATTTCGACCTCACCGTCCAGAGCTGCTGCTCCGCTTAACTCCTCTCCTCAAGGAGATTCCAACAATTTGGTCCAAAACAAAGGTTCTTCCAATGTGGCGGTTTTGGCTGGAACTTCTGAACAGCCAGATGACCAAGGTACCTCCATTCCTCTGAAAGAGGTGAACGAAACGATACTTCAAACGTCTGCAGAGGATTCACAAAGGGTTCTTCAAAAATCCCCTCTTGAAACTCTTCAAGAGGACCCAAAGGATACTCAGACTGAAGAAGAACAAGCTGATTCTGGGCGAGGATTCGAAGAATCTACAGGCGAAGAATCTGAGGAGGAAAACGCCAATGACGAGGAAAACGTCAATGACGAGGCAAACGTCAATGATGGTTCGACTGCCGGGACGGAGTCTAATGCACATAGCGGCGAAAGGGATGGTATCGAAGTGGTAGATTTGGACGAAGATGAAGAAGATCAAGAGCACGAAGCAGATGAAGAGGATGGTGATGCAATCAACGAAACCCTAGAGGTTGAAACAAACGCGGTTCCCCTACGCGTGGAATTCCCCCAATCCTCTCCGTCTCGAATGACTGACGAGGAACTGGCACTTCTGAGGCGAAATGACCCCATTGGGTATATGAAGGCAAAGTTGGCTCAGAGGGACGTTCCACTCGCTAGGGCTGGCACAAGTTCAACCAGCTATCCTCTTCCCATAGATGAAAGAGTTGTTCTTCTCAACAAAATTAGGAGAACTATTTTCAATGTGGATATATTCGAAGTGCTTAAGCAAGATAGTACTGCTTGCTATACTATGAAGGAGTTGCTCACAAAGGTTAATCTTTCCAACTGCTCTTTGCCAGTTAGTACTCTCTTGTTTGATCTTCAAAATCTGCTGGACAACGTAACTGGCTACCTTCTCCAAGACGAATCTGCTGCCAAGAAGGTTCACGAGAAACGCATTGCCATGGATGCCGCTTATGAACAAGCTTCGAAGCTTTCTCAAGAAGCTGAGGATCAAGCTATGCATCTGAAGCAGGCGAAAACTGAATATGAGGCTCGGGCTGAGTCCATTCTTATTTGGGAAAGGCAGATTCTGGAACTTCAGCAGAAAGTTAAGGAGGCTAAGGAACAACAACTAGCCTTCGAAACTAATCCTGCAGGTAACCAATTCGAAGAGCTTCTCAACCAGGGGCTTGCAGAAATGGAGACTGCAGAACAACTTAAAGGAGAAGTGGCAACCTTGGAAGGTGCCAGGCGGTTTGCTCAGCAGAAACTTGAAACATTTCGAAGCACCTTTAATCGATTGAAAAATAATGTTTATTTCTAGATTTTTATGTCTATCTGACCATAACTTTGGCTTTTTACATGTAATATTCGAACAACGCCATTTTGGCATTCTTATCTTGCCATCTTGGCTTTTTATAATATTTTGTTTATGTTGTTATTATTCGAATCTCCCGCAGGCTTGGCTTATATTTCTTTAAATATTTCCCATTAACCTTTAGGACACGTTTATCATCCAAGAGTTCTTCGACTTCGTATGCATTGTTTGAGAATACTTTTAATATTCGAAAAGGTCCTTCCCAATGAGGTGACCATTTAACTAATGCTTTGTTCTTCTTATCCATAGGCAATATGACTCTCCAAACCAAGTCATTAATAACGAATACTTTTTTCTTCACCCTTTTATTGTATGTTCTGGCCACTCTTTCTTTTTGCCTCATCAAAATTTCCAACGCATGTAATCTAATTTCGTCCAACTCAACTAATTCATTCATCATCATTTCCCAATATAATGCAGTTGGAATTTCGTTTTGTTTCTGGATTCGAACTGATTGCAGATGAATTTCTACTGGTAATAATGCATCATGGCCGAATGTAAGTTGGAAAGGCGTAGTGTTAGTGGCTTCCTTAGGAGATGTTCTACAAGCCCATAATATTTGGTCCAGAGTTTTGTGCCAGTTTCTTGGCTTTTTGCCAATATGCTTCTTGATTAATCCTATTATTACTTTATTTGCTGCTTCGACTTGTCCGTTTGCTTGAGCATAATATGGCATTGATGTTAGCAATCTAAACCCCATTTCTTGGGCAAATCCTTGCATCTTTCTACCAGTAAACACAGAGCCTTGGTCTGTAGTTATGCTCTCTGGCAATCCGAACCTATAGATAATGTGCTTTTGTATAAATTCGATAATTGCCTCTTGATCAGCCACTACCAAAGGTATAGCTTCGATCCATTTGGTAAAATAATCTACTCCTACCAAGATATATTTCTGACCTTTGGACGAAGCAGGATTTATCTCCCCTATCAGATCCAATGCCCATCCTCTGAATGGCCATGGTTTGATGATCGAATGCAACTCACTTGCAGGGGCGTGTTGAATTCCTGCATGTTTTTGACATTCCTCATATCCTTTAGCAAAGTCTATGCAATCTTTGAGCATGCTAGGCCAATACAAACCATATCGAAATAGCAACCATTTCATTTTATGGCCTGCTTGGTGTGCCCCACATGCCCCATTATGGACTTCAGACAATGCTAAATATGCCTCACTTTCTCCTAGGCATTTCAATAATACACCTTCTTGGGTCTTTTTGAACAATTCGTTCCCCATGAGGAGATATGACAATGCTCTATATTTTGTTTTTCTATCCACCTTCAGAGTTGGGTCTGCTAAATAACTCTTTAATGGACTTCGCCAATCTGAATCTGACAAAGTATTTATGGCTAGAATTTCGAATCCCTGTTTCTCAGCATATCCCAATCTCATACTTTCCAGATCCGATGGTGTGAATCTAGTAGCCATAACTCTTCCCCTTATTTCGACCAAATCCTTAAGATTCTTGGTAGATACTCTATAACCTGAAGCCACCTGCGCTAAGTCATTTGCTTCTTGGTTTTCTAACCTTGGTATGTGTTGAATATCCATGTATTCAAACTTTCTTAATAGCCTATTGACTATGACGAAGTATACCATTAAATTTTCCTTTATGCACTTGTATTCTTTTGTGATTTGTTTGACCACCAATTCAGAGTCTCCTTTAATTTCGACTCTGGTTGCCCCCAATTCCAACAAAGCTTCAAGTCCAACAATGAGTGCTTCATACTCAGCTTCGTTGTTCGAACAACGAGGACCATCCAATTTATACTTGAATTTTGTTGGAATTCCTTCAGGAGAAATTAGAAGGACTCCAACACCACTTCCATTCTTGTGGGTTGAACCATCAAAGTACAATTTCCATGGTTGCATTTCGACGTAACTCATGCTTGTCTGCTCAACCAACGAATGATCCACAATGAAATCAGAAATCACTTGACCTTTCATAGCTTTTAAGGGCATGAAAGTCAATGAATATTCTGTTAAGGCCAGAGCCCACTTTCCAACTCTACTATGCATTATTGGCTTTGAAAGCATATGTTTAATGACATCGAAGTGAGACGAAACATAAACATCAACAGGTTTTATATAATACTTGAGTTTCATACAAGAGAAATATAAACAGAGACATAGCTTTTCTAAATTGCTATATCTGGTCTCTGCATCATTTAGCACTCTACTTAAATAGTATATGGCTCTTTCGACGCCATTGTTATCCTCTTGTGCTAACATACTACCTATGCTAACTTCAGAAGCAGATATGTACAATCTCATGGGCTTCCCCCATGATGGTGGAGACAAAATAGGAGGCTGGGAAAGATATTCTTTTATTTTGTCAAACGCCTCCTGGTGAGCTTCGTTCCATTCGAAGGCCTGACCTTGCTTCAGACGAAGTAACGGAGAGAAAGCTTGGGTCCTTCCACTCAGGTTCGAAATGAATCTTCTGAGGAAGTTAACTTTCCCTAGTAGAGATTGCAACTCCCTTTTTGACGCATGTGCTTTCGTCTCCATTATGGCTTTGGTTTTGTTCTGGTTGATTTCAATTCCTTTCTTGTGGACCACAAAACCAAGAAAATCTCCAGCCTGCACAAAAAATGCACATTTAAGGGGATTCATTTTTAAGCCATGTTTTCTCATTCGTTCGAATGATTGGCTTAAATGATGCAAATGTGCTTCTGCAGATATAGATTTGATGACTATATCATCAATATACACCTGCATGAAGGTTTCGATGAAGTCATGAAAGATTGAATTCATCGCCCTTTGATAAGTTGCCCCAGCATTTTTTAAACCAAAAGGCATCACCACCCATTCGTAGGTGCCTAAGGCTCCTGGGCAACGAAATGCTGTTTTTGCTACATCTTCTTCAGCAATGAAAATCTGGTTATATCCAGAGTATCCATCTAACATGCTCAAGTATTCGAATCCTGCAGCAGAATCTACTAGCATTTCTGCCACGGGCATGGAATATTCATCCTTAGGGGTTGCAGTATTTAAATCCCTAAAATCTATGCAAATTCTTAAAGAACCATTTTTCTTAATAACAGGTACTATGTTTGCTAACCATTCAACATACCTTGTTGTTCTGATGAATTTGCAGCGCAGCAACCTTTCGATCTCAGCTTTAATTTTTGTGAGAACTGCTGGTGCGAATCTTCTGGGAGTTTGTTTGATGGGCCTCTTGCCATCTTTGATTGGCAGTCTATGTTCGACCAACTCCCTCTTTAAACCAGGCATCTCATCATAATCCCATGCGAAACAATCTTTGTTTTCCTTAAGGACTTCGATCACTTTTTCCTTGAGGCCTGGGCTAAGTTTAGCACTTATATAAGTTACTCTTTTCGTTTTTTCATCCCCTAAGTTGACTTCTTCGAGCGGGTCCTGTGCCAACATTTTGACACCTGAGTTTATGGGGTCCCTTTCGAAGCCTAAGGGTTCTTTGTCATAGATGGCATCCAACCTTTGATCCATCTCCAACTCTTTGATGGGTGAGCATTTCGAACCCCCCCCATTAACTTCATTCGTCTTTTCAGTTGATTCATTTATTTCAGCCTCTAAGGCCGCTTTCGATTCATTCTCAGCCATATAGGCCGAAATCCTTTCGAAGAAGGTAGACTCAGTCATGGTTAAGGTTGTCGAAGTCCCAGCCTGCTGGCCGTTTTTGTATAACACCTTCAACTTCCTCTTCTTCACTGATTATTGTTCTATCCCAGTAAAGACCATCATGACGAAGTGTCATGTAGTAGTGGGCGTTTCTAGTTTCATTCATCTCATCGTTTGGAACACATGGAGCAATCTTTGCCAGATTTTTATCATAATCCCTTTTGTCAACTAAATTGACAGTTGACATAAAGTAACTCTGGTCTGCTTCGATGTTTTCCACGATTCCGTCATCTCTCCACAGAACTAGTCGTTGATGCATTGACGAAGGAACTGCCCCCACGCCATGGATCCATTCTCTTCCTAGCAGTAGGTTATAGTTGGCCTTGGCTTCGATAACCATAAACATGGTGGGCTTGCAACTTGAACCTATTGTCAATTCCAACTGGACCACCCCCAGTGTTTTGCCCATTTTTCCCTCATAATTGGATAGAACCATATTATGGGGCTTGATATCTCCTTCGCGGATCTCTAACCTTTTTAGCATGAAATGGGGAATCAGGTTGACTGCAGCACCCCCATCCACTAGAACTTTGTTCACACCATGGACCCCTACTTTCGCCCGAATGAAAAGTGGCTTGAGATGATTCTTCATTGCAGGCTCTGGACGTTCGAAGAACGCATTTTGTTCCTCAACAGCCCCATTGTCCATCACGTAGTAGCACACGGGCCTATGTTTCATTAAATCTGTGGTGTCTTCCTCCTCATATTCATTAATTTCGGTTTCCTGCCCAAATTCGCAGGGAAGCACAGACACCACGTTACAGTTCAGGTTGAATGAAGACTCCCCCTCTGATTCGAAGTTATCTGTTATCATATCTTCGTCCTCTTCCGGGCCTGGAGCGTATTCCTTTGGTTCGTCTCGTTGGTCTTCAGAAAAAAGCCTCCTATTGACTGGAGGTTTCTCTTCAGTCTGATTTTTTGGTTTGTTGGTGCTCGATTCACCTTGTATCTTCGTTGAAGTATCCCCTTTGTTTGCCACAGCTTCTCTCTCAGCCTTTCGAATCCTTTGCTGTCTGCGCCACTGGGATCTTGACATGGGGTTCCTTCCTTTGTAATTCTCTAATCTCACTTCCTCCCTTTTTTGTGTGTTGAATTGCCTCCTGTATGTCACAGCATGGCGTGCATTTCGTTCAGCACTCCTCCATTTGTCTTTGCCTTTGTCATTTCTGACTTGTAGCCATCTATCGGTTGGCACTTCAGCAGGGAGTTTGAAAGTCACTCTTCGAGCAACTTTGGGGTGAGGGCTATCAGGTCTTCGCTGTTTGTATCTGCTGTCGAAACGCGGGCCCATCTGGGCAGTTTCTTGATGGTTCCAGCAAGGGGCGAAGGGGATCGTTTCGAAGGCCCTGGCCATGCTTTGGTCATACACAGCAGAACACCTTGGGCAAACCAAGCACTTAGTTGCCCCTTTGTAGCAGCGAAAAACAAACTCCAACAGACTCTCTCCAGCCTTGGGATAGCACCTAAAAAGTTGGTTATCCTGGCGCCAATTGTTGCCAGTTCGAGCCCTCTGTACCCTTTCGAAATTTGCAGCAATTCTTTGGTTGCAGAGGATGCTGCACCTAGGGCACAATATCATGCCTGGATCTCCTTTGTGGCATGTCATGAGATAGTCTTTGAGAGTAGCATCTCCAGTGTGATTATCCCCCATTCTGTGTTTTTCTTTTTCTAAGTATTTTTCCATTTCCTTCATCTCAGAACGGGGTCTTTCCATATCCACCATATTTATTTCCACATCCCCCTCTTTAGTTTCGTCATCTCCCCATCCTGTGGGCTTTATATCTTCGATCTGGACCTTCGAACTTTCTGGGGCAGAATATTTGACTAGATAGTCAAATTTTCCACTGGGTTCCCCTAGAGTGTCCCATATTTCCTTCTGAAGGGGAACTGGCTGCGTAATTTGGACTTTCTCCAATTCCAGCCTCAAGCCCTCAGTGACTTGTGTCAATCCTTCGTTTTGATTTCCTTGGCCTTCAGTAGCCTGGGTTTCTCCTGCAACAGCCACAGGTGCAACAATCGAAGTGTCTGGCGTATTCTGGATGTCTTCAGTGACTTCCTCGCTGACTTCGACCATCACCCAGTTTTCGACTCCAGTGTCCTTCTCTCCTGTTAGGGAATCGCTTCGATCAGTTTCCACCATGTTGACTTCTCCAATGCATACAGGCTCGGAGTAGTTGGTGTCTGCAACATCCAAAGGATCTTCGTCCACTTTCATCTTCACCTTATCAGCAAACTTTAGTCTGCCATCTTTGATCGCGTTTTGAATCAAGTCCCTGAAAAGAAAACATTGTGAGGTCTTGTGGCCTAGGAAACTATGATATTTGCAAAATCCCCTTTTCTTCCTCTGATCCAAGGGAGGTATTTTGACATTTGATGGCACAATTAGTTGGCCATCCTTGACGAGTAAGTCAAAAATTTCGTCACACTTAGTGACGTCGAAGGTATAAACCTTCTTTGGAAACTTGTCACTTTTCTCATTTTCAACAATATCTTTCCCTTTCGTGGGAACTAACATTTTGCAGGAGTAAGGCGGGGCCTGTTTTAATTCAGCGAGGTCGATTTCGACCTCTTCGAATTCGAATTCAGGATATTCTTCTACTTCCTCAGTCCCAACATAGGAAATCCTTTCTTTCTTACTATTCTTAAAGACTCTGGCTTTTTCGGCTTTTAGTCTTTCGACCTGTCGAACCCTATCGGCTAATTGAGCCATATCCCTCAAATACTGAGTATCTAATTTCTTTCGAATAGAATAATCCAACCCCCCAGCGGCCATTTCGACTAACTCATGTTCAGGCACTACTGTGTAACATCTGGATTTTAACAGCCTAAATCTATTCAAATAATCATCTATGGGTTCAGTGAACTTTCTCTTAACACTGGCCAATTCCTTCAAACTTATTTTCGATTGTCCCATGTAAAATTGTTCATGGAATAATCTCTCTAGAAGGGTCCAAGTGTCAATAGACCCAGGAGGCAACGTGGTAAACCAAGTGAAGGCGTTTTTTGTCAAGGAACTTGGGAAGTATTTGATCCTGAGATCTTCATTATTGGCTATATCTCCCGCTTCGGTTAGATATCTCGCTATGTGTTCGACTGTTGACTCGTTGGTATCCCCAGCGAACTTTGTAAATTTAGGGACTTTGTATCCCCTTGGTAAATCAGTATGCATTATACAATCCAATATAGGAGAAGCGTAATTTGGCCTTCTCATTCCCGTATTGAGGCCATTCTGGGCCATGATCCTCTCTATCATGGTGGTTAGGTTATTTTCTGCCAAGATGTTATCGTTTCGAATCCTATGAACGACGGCATCGGCATCTTGATTTCGACCAACCAAAACAACTCCCCTAGGTTGTTCTTCTCGAAATTCTGGGGCTTCTGGCCTTTCGATCCTTGCCCCTGGTTCCATAACTTCCCTTTGTGGGCCCGGAATTATTGGGGCTTCTAAACTTGGTGCTCTGGCCCCTAAGTTAGCTTCTTCTCTGGGTGGTCTATGAATTGGGTCGTTAGCAATTTGTTCTATAACAGGCATGTTTGTTCGAAATCCCGCCTGGTTCTGCCTACGCCTTTCTGTGGGAGCAAAGAAATCTGCTATTCGACTCATATTGTCAGCGTTTTCCCTGTTCGTCACAGTCACATTCTGAACTATTGGGGCAAATATTTCCTGCATGGTCTGCGCTAACACCCCTATCATATTGTGGTTGCTGTCATCCATCAATTGCCTAAAAGCCAACTGGTTATCTGTGGTTAGGATAGGCAACATGCTATAACCCACTCACCCTTGGTTATTTGTCATAAATTGGTTTGCCCCAGACCCAGATCCTAGTTGTGGGGATGAATTCGATGTGGAATTGTGTAAACCTGCCATAAAAGATGTTGGCATTCCGTAAGAAGAACTTCTAATTCTATTCCCATCGAAGCCGGGTGGTCTAGTTAATGGTGTGGCGAAATGGGATTGTGTTCCTGGTGGTGGAACGAATCCCCCAGGGTAGCCCATAGTTCCAGTATTTCCTAAGATCGAACTGTTAGTTGATATGCCACTTATTCCATTGGTGGCTATGTTACTGGTTGAAGATGCAACAGACTGTGCATTCGAAGGGATTACATTAGATGTTCCGCTCGAAATGGACGCGTTAGTGCCTGTTGCCTGTGGGCCACCTTGGTCTCCTTGTTGATTGTCTGAATTAGACATTTTGTCCAAACGTTTTCTTCTGGATAAAGGTTGGTTGCTGTTGGTTATCTTACCACTTCTCAGGTTCATAAAACAGCAAACTTCTTAGGTTCCTACGTTTTTGGGATGGCTATGTCTCGACAATCCTTAATTCTGATATCCAACTATTGGTCCCACCAGGTGTGCCAATTTGTTTCCAGTGATTTCTGGTAAACAACCGCTAGTCTTCCAAACTATCGAATAATCTTTGTTAACGCTATTCAATCTCTCTGGTAACTCACAGGATCGACTAGATTGATCCTAGGACTCCTTGGATATTAAAGTTACTCTCACAATCGAACAATTATTCATGGTTGTTATTGTACAAGTGTTTGGTTTATTTCGATCTCTCTCTCTAAGAGTTTAAAAATGTGGTCAAAATGTGTATGAGAACTAAGTTATATGAATAAATGCTAATTGCAATGCTGATTGAAGAGACATATAAAACTGTATGAAAAATGAAGTAAATGGTTTCGATTTGCGAAACATTTAACATAAAAGGTTTCTGGAATGTAGAAGTTTAAAATGTGAAGAAAGCGTTTAATGCAAGAAATCTATAAATGATTTTAAGTAAAAGTATGCGCTTGAAAAACAATACTTGAAAGTAAAGGTATTGAAAGTGTAACAGTTCTCTGAAATATAAAGTGCTCGAAATATAAAGAAAGCAGTAAAACATAAAACTTTGAGAAAAAGACTTTGAAATGAAAAGACAGTGAATAAGGAAACTTGCAAATGTTATTCGACAAAAAGAAAAGAGGAAAGTACTGGGAATGGTAAAAAGGCTTTCATTAAGTTAGAAATACATGGTGCTATCATACATACATTTCTCTTGCATTCGTTTCCCTTGCCATGTGGTAATTTGAATGTTATTGAGTATTTTGTATAACAGATATGACACACTGAAATCCTAATACTAAGACTTCTATTTATACTAATTCGACCCTAACAGTCTCGCTATAGGATCATGCCACGTTTCGAACATGCAAGACAATGCTTCTTTCATCTTTCCACGTGTCCCCAAATGCTTCAACACATAACTTTCAAACTTTGAAAGTCCCGCTTCCATTTGAATTTTAAATGCTTTGGTGTTTCTCCGTTTCAAACGCTCTTCCCAAACCTAGCCTCGCTGTTGTTTCGAGACCCCTTTGGATATGTTCCCATAATCACCGTTCGAAGCTTCAAGCTTTGACACACTCATTCGAAACACTGCTTCTGCAACTTCGAAATATGGCGTTTAATTCCATTTCGATCAGAACTTTTAACTCTTTTGAATTCTAAATAACATTATCAAAATCTTCAGCCAACAGATGGTTGCAAGAATAAACCGGTAGGAGAAGATGACTCCGTTGGGGAATAAACTTGTTGGAGAGATTACTCTGCGGGGAATTACTCTGTGGGAAGAGATACTTCGATGAGATTTTGATGATAACTCCGCTGGGGATTCCGTTGATGAGCTTTGTTGGGGAATTTGATAAACTCCGCTGGGGATAGAGAGAACTTCGCTGAGGACGATCTTTCCGTTGTAATTTGCTGAGGATAACCCAGTTATAGTCTCTGGTGGGGGATAACCTCTGAACAAAGCCGGGGAGATGCTTTTGCACTCTGCGGGGGATAAGCTTCCAGAATCTACTGGGGATAAGCTTCCAGAATCTACTGGGGATAAGCTTCCAGAATCTACCAGGGAGATTGATTCAACTCTCCTGGGGAAACTTTTGAGACTGCACTGGGGAAATGGCTCCACTGGGGTGTCTGGTATTCCGCCGGGGAACAATCTTATATTAAGACTGCCGGGGATGCTCTTATGCTTGCTGAGGAATATCTATACTCCGCTGGGGAATGTTGAAATCTTCTGGGGATATCCAACTTCCTTAGGGCTGACAGTAGCCTAACTCTGCTTGGGGAGAGTGTTGCTGACTTGCTGGGGAATACTGTGCCTTTTTAGGGCTGACGGGAGACCAACTATGCTTGGGAGTATTGCTGATTCTGGTCTTACTCTGTGGGGAGTGGAGGTATCTTGGTTACGTTCTTCAGCCGAACTTACCTTGGTACCTTGGTGGACATAGCAACTAAACCACTTAGACAATTCTGATTATCGCCCCCGTTTCTGATGTCACCTGTAATTAGTCCTTTGCTTCGGATGCAAATATTTATGATCAGCAATTAATGTCAAATGCATATATCAAAAATGAACATTGGACGTTCTTTGCAAAACAAAACAGATAAAGGAAAACAATTGACAATTTGTCTGGAAAAGTGGATTTGTATTGATTTTGAATTTTTCCTGTAAATAGGCATTTTATGTGCAAGAGGTTGACGTCCTAGTAAGAGAATGCCGCCGAACAAAATGGAATTTATACAATTTTGAAAAGGAAAACAAAACAGCTATGTGAAAGATCCCACTGGGTTCCAACTCTACTATCGCCTTTATGTCTTCAAGCGTCTCATCACTTTGCTGCTTAGTTGGAGATGAAGCTGATTGCTTGATGCCGTCTGAACCTGATGGTTGATACCGAAGTCTGGATGCAGGGTGATCCAATGAGACATAGTATTACGCTTATCCCTAACTTTTGCCTGGACCTCCCTTTTGGGTTTTCAGTCCACCGGGATACCCATTTTTGCCAAAGCCGCCTTTTCAGGTTTTCGACTTGCCGGGTGTACAGATTTTTTTCATTTCATCCCTTATTTTTGCCCGAACCCTTTTAGTTCGCCGGGAAGCCCTTATTTTTGCCTAGGTGTGTCAACCTAGCCGGTTTTTAATTCATGCGTAGTATCTTTTTACTATGTTTGCATTAGCGGGGTGAGGAAGGTCGTCACCATCCATGGTAGTTAGAATCATAGCTCCTCCTGAGAAGATATGCTTAACCACAAATGGCCCTTCGTACGTAGGGGTCCATTTGCCCCTGGGATCACCTTGAGTTAGAATGATGCGCTTGATTACCAGGTCTCCGACTTGATACTCTTGTCGTCTGACTTTCTTGTTAAATGCCTTGATCATCCGTTTTTGGTACGTCTGACCATGACAAATAGTAGTGAGTCTCTTTTCGTCAATTAGGTTTAATTGATCAAGTCGAGTCTGGATCCAATCATCTTCGCTCAAACCTGCATCCTTCATTATCCGAAGAGAGGGTATCTGGACTTCAATGGGTAGGACTGCCTCCATGCCATAGACCAAGGAAAAGGGTGTTTCCCCTGTTGACGTTCTTGCTGAGGTACGATACCCATGAAGAGAAAACGGTAACATCTCGTGCCAATCTTTATAGGTCACTGTCATCTTCTGCACAATCTTCTTGATATTCTTATTAGCCGCTTCGACAGCCCCATTCATCTTCGGCCGGTAAGGAGAAGAGTTGTGGTGCTGTATCTTGAATTGCTCGCAGAGCTCAGTGATCATCTTGTTGTTAAGATTGGTACTATTGTCCGTAATTGTAGCGATAAAAAATGTAGCGGGGTAAATCGGAGATCGAATTATTGATTAATTCGTCTCACAAAAGCAAGAGTCGCCACCGCGCTTTATCATTTCCAAGGGAAAAGGGAAAAGAGCGAAATAAAACCCTAAATAGGCAATGTAAAATAATACTTTTTAAAAGTAATAAAAATACAAGGCGTTTTGAAAAGAGATCTATGGTTCGGGGGTTGGTTATACAATGGGAAGGTATTAGCACCCAATGTATCTATAGTACTCTATAGGAACCTTTTGAAATATCTGTTTATTAAAATGTTCGTTTGATTAAAAATAAATTGTTTTGGCCGAAAAGGGGTACAGACGGTTTTTTTGAAGATACGACGACCTAATGTCGAAGTTTTGGCTTGAACGGTATAAGTTTTGAAAAGATTGAAGATTCGGGGAAAAATTGTCCTAAGTTTTAATGAAATGCAAATGTTCGCATGATTGGATTTGAGGACATGAAGTCAACAAATTTAATCATTCTTCCCTTAGATTTAGACGTAAACAGAATAATCATGTAAATATGAAATAATTAAACAGAAAATTATGCGGATAATGATATACAACCATGACAATTAAATAACAGACTAAATGATGTGAGCATATCTTTTTTTATTTTTATCTAATATTAATAACGCAAGAGAATTAATTAAGATAAAATGATAAAATGTTTTTTAAAGTTTTAATTTTTACGTTTTTGTAATATTAATATTTTTAGGTATTTTTGGTATTAATATAAAGTATTACTTGATAAATAAATCTAAACTAAATTAAACTTTAAAAGTTATTTAACTAAACCTAATAAAAAATACTAACATTTCTAGATTAAACCTAATGTTAAACTAATAAAATGATCCCATTATTAAAAAAAGTTTTAATTAAATTATACCTCTCATTTTGATTAACTCTAATAATTAACTAAATCAATAAAGTTCTAAAAAACTAAAATAGAAAAAAGGTGTATTTAGAAATAAAGGGGTGAGACATAAACTAAACATATGGGCTAAAAGGTTTTAAAGGGGGCCAATTAGAAACAGAGATGGGGGGTGTTTCAAGAAAATCGTTGGGCTTTGGCTAAGGGGACAGGGTTAAGGCCCATACATTATTGATTGGTTTTAGGGGTTAAACAAATGTTTAGTTTGGGATTAGGGTTCACAAGGTTTTGGCAGAGCAGCGCTTGCTTGTTTGTTCGTATCGTCTTCTTCTTGATTCGTCCTCATCTTCTCTCATGCCCTCGCCTGAACTCCCCTGCCCAATGGCCACCAGCTTCCTCCACTTCTTCTTCCCTCCAACAACAGCGTTATGGCGACGGATTTACGGTACAAATCATTTTCTTATTCGTTTAGGGTTTTGTTACAATTTCGCATGTTTATGATTCTTTTATCCATTTCTGATTCTTATTCTCTATTGCAATGGTTGTTTGAGGTATTTGACAGAATTTTTTTTGGGAGAAATGCGTTACCTTCGGAGATGGAGGAAGGAGGGTTGAGGCGAGCTAGGAAGCCGGGGCGAGGAAGGTTGACGCCGTGAGCTTGCTTCAGTTGCCTGGTTTGTCTTCTTATTGCTTAAGTTTGATGATGACTTGAAAACCTCTGTGCAATATATTCTTCTCTTCTGCCTTTGCCTTGTTTTGCTTAACTGTCGCCTATGATGAATATCTGTGAGGCTTTTCCTTCTTCTCCTTTAATCGCTTCTGTATGTTGGGTTTGGTTGCCTGGATGCCTTGAATGCTTTACTGTTGCCTTGAAACGTGTTGAAATGGTTTGATAGTGTTGATGCTTTTTGCTGTCTTTGAATAATTTTCTCTCTTCTTCTTTTGCTGTGATTTTGTTGCCTCTTGGTGTTAGCCCATGATGATGTATCTGAGGCCTTCAACAAATTCTGGTTTTTTGCTTTTGGTTTAAGGTTGAAGGTGTTCTTGGTTGTAAGGCTTTACTGGTTTGGTGAGGCTTGACAGGTTTTTAGTTTGTGGCCTAAGGTTGTTCTGGTTTATGGTTACTGGTTTGCGCAGGTTAATGGTTTTTAGGCCATAAGGTTGTGTTTAACAGGTTATGGAACAGGTTGGTGGTTTATGAGATAGCAGGTTCTTTATGGTTTAGGCCATGTTGGTTTGATGGTTTAGGACATAAGGTTGGAGAGTTTGAAAAGGTTTTATGGTTTAAGCCATGGCTTTTACTGGTTTTATGCAGGTTTTATGTATACTGGTTTTGGTTTATCAGATTGAATAGGTTTTTGATATTGGACTTGGGACTTTTTGCCTTGGTTTGTATATGTTTGACAGCTTTTAGTGTTTGAAGGTTTTCGGTTTTGGAGGCTTCAAGCAGGTTATCCACACTTGAACATTTGAAGGAGTTTGTTGTGTTATATATTTTGGCCTTCCTATCCCTAAGGTTTACGTTACAGGTTGTATGCATTGGTATCTTTCTTGATACTCTGCACCATACTGTTTTATCAGTTCTGTCCACATTCCCTTTTTTATGCTTTCTTTTTTCTTATGAGATGCTGCTGCAGTTTGTTTTGTATCTCTTTCCTGCCTAAACCAAAACCTGTAAAACCATACTTCTTTCTCTCTTCTCTCTCCTCAATACAACTTGACATAAAAATGATGTTATGCTGTACTTGTTCTGAAATTGCATAGGCTGGAAAATGATGAGAATAGAAAATACATTGCTTGCACATTTGATTTTAAAATTGCATGCTTCTCTTTGACTTGCAATGTAACAGTAGAGGAGCCTATTTTTGACTTCTTCTTACCTCTCGGCATAGTTTACGTTGCACTTGCTTGCATATGTAATTTGATTATGCATATGCTGTTTAAAATATGCAGTGGACTTTTGAAAATGCAATTGATTTTTAATTATGCAGTTTTGAAAACAAAATGAATTTGTGCATCTTTTAACTTGTGCAGTTTATTTTTGAAAATAAAAAATTCACCCCTTTTTGTGAACCGGGAGAAATCCCGTGATTTGCAAGAAGGGTAAAACTGATTCCAGCCGTTTTCTTTTAATGATGAACACTAAATTAATTTTTTTGCTTTTAATTATATTCGTTTCTGACTTTCCTTTTAATTCTTTTGCAGGTAAAATTAAATGAGCAGACAAAGAAGCATTGGACAGAAGATGAAGATTTAGAACTTAGGAAAAAAATAGGATAACTTTTATTTCATTTTAAACTTTGTAAAAATTATTATTGTAAATACGTTGTAAATAAATACAGTATTTACACAACAATTGTACAATTAGAATAAAATGAATAAAATTCTATCATTTTCCAGTTAATTATTTTCTTCTTTCCAATTATTTATTTTATCATTTATAATTCTTTAAATTATATAATAACTGAAAATCAAATTCCAATTATTTAAATTTAGAATGATAAATAATTAAACAAACATCATTGATCAATTAAATTCTCTTCAATTAATTATTTCATTATTTATAATTCTTCTAAATTATAATAACTGAAAATAAAATTTCAATTATTTAAACCTAGAACAATAAATAATTAAATAACATTGTTTGATCAATTAATAACCTTCTTTTCAAATATTTATTTTATTATTTAAAATCTTTAAATTATATAATAACTGAAAAGAAAATTCCAATTATTTCAATTTAAGATAATAAATAATTAATAAACATTGTCTGATCAATTAATATACCTCTTTTCAAATATTTACTTTATTATTTATAAATCTTTAAATTATATAATAACTAAAAAATAAATTCCAATTATTTAAATTTAAGATAATAAATAATTAATAAACATTGTCTGATCAATTAATAAACTCAGCGTTCAACAAATAAACAACTCTCGACTTGAAAAAGTTATGAATTTTAAATCTGCTTTGAAAATTGATAAAAATAGGTCAAAACCCTTGCAATGTAATGATGAAGATGGGAGATGGTATCTTAGGTCAAAATTTGGGGTACAACAGCTGCCCCTATTTAAGTTTCTTCTATCCGGAGATATGAAGATTAAAATCTTTGTTTCGACGGGATTGAAGGTACTTAAATACATAATACGCAAATTTTTGCCCTAAGATACCGCCATTATGCTTGATATGAATGTAGTGATTGAATTCACAGAGAAAGATATTGTATGAGACAAGACAATGCTGGAGAAATCAAGCACCAACAAAACACAGAGATATGGATTATACACTACTGGGGAAACGAGTCATCGACCTCAAATGACAGACTCTTGACAGCGAATAAAAATTGAGGGAATACGACCTATGACCCTAATAAAGAAGGCATATTGCATAGGCCATACAAACAGATTATCGACCCAAAAATAACAGTGAGTTCACAACTCAAGGTCAAAGATAGACAGAGAGTATCAAATTTGCTGATGACGGATTACCGATTTCTGAAGGTAACGATTCATGACAAGCTTCTCTGCGAGATTTCCCGAGATATACCAATTAATGCTGAGATATAATATGGTTGTAGATACACAAGCTGCTCAAATAAAGAAGCTGCCACTTGCTGTCTTCCAAAAAATTATGACATACAAGCTGCTCGAATAAAGAGGCTGCCACTTGCTGTCGTCCAGGGATGTCAATAACATACAAGCTGCTCAAATAAAGAAGCCGCCACTTGCTGTTTTCCAAGAAAATACCAATAATATACAAGCTGCTCAAATAAAGAAGCTGCCGCTTGCTGTTTTCCAAGAAAATACCAATAATATACAAGCTGCTCAAATAAAGAAGCTGCCGCTTGCTGTATCCCAAACAAATAATAATAATAACGCACAAGTTGCTCGTGAAAGTTGCCGCTTGTCGTTTTCCGAAAATAACGTACAAGTTGCTCATGAAGAGGCCGCCGCTTGTCGTTTTTCCAAAAAATAATAATAACGCACAAGTTGCTTGTGAAGAGCTGCCGCTTGTCGTTTTCCAACGATGTCTATAACGTACAAGTTGCTCATGAAGAGACCGCCGCTTGCCGTATCCCAAACAAATAATAATAATAACGCACAAGTTGCTCGTGAAGAGCTGCCGCTTGTCATTTTCCGAAAATAACGTACAAGTTGCTCATGAAGAGGCCGCCGCTTGTCGTTTTCCAATAATAATAACGCACAAGTTGCTCGAATAAAGAGACTGTCGCTTGCCGTATCCCAAACAAATAATAATAATAACGCACAAGTTGCTCGTGAAGAGCTGCCGCTTGTTGTTTTCCAAAAATAACGTACAAGTTGCTCATGAAGAGGCCGCCGCTTGTCGTTTTTCCAAAAAATAATAATAACGCACAAGTTGCTCGTGAAGAGCTGCCGCTTGTCGTTTTCCAAAGATAACTCAGAAGGAAATTGCGATGACACTGGCAGAGAATAAAATCTTCGTCAAAGAGAATCATGAATCAATCCTTCCCGAGGAGATCACATACTTAAATGTGCAAAATAAATGCACCATTCGTCTAGGTCGCGATTTCACTGGGGAAAATCATGAGATAGCCTACCCAAGAGACAACAACTTCATCCAGGGATAAACCAGAGAGAAAACAGTCAAACAAGACTCCACCCAATGAGAAAGCAACTCGATTGGGGAATTCATCCTATCCAGAAATGGACAAGGTGAGCTAAATCAAAAATCATCCATGAGGATTAACTCAGTTGGAGAATTTAGAAAGGAAGCACATTTTCTGCCTAAGCTAACCTTCTACTTGGAAAGAAACATGTACGTTATTTGAATAAACAAAGTACAACCCAAAATCGATGGCAAATGTGAATATGTATGCGTGATATAAGTGTAAATGAATAAATGAATGTTATGCTGACGAAACGAGCAGACGGAATATCTGGAAGACAATAAGATGTCACGGCATAATAGATACTCGGCCAATCTTAAAAGACGGAAGATAACTGGAACTGGAAACACAAAGCAACGTCGGAGCGTACCACGCTACAAGGCTCAAATCTTCTGAGGAGAAAAGTATCCAAATCCAAATCTTCTAATACCAACAGGCTACTGGCATGAGACAAAGCGTACCGCACTTCAGAAACTGCCCAAATAAAGGTAACCAAAACAACGCTTAACTTGAAAAAAACTGGGGAGTCACCAAACTTAGCACCACCAGAAACACAAGCTTACACAACCAACACCTCATGACGATTTGAAATAAAACATGCTCATCATGCAAGGATAAATTACTGTATTGTTTTGCATTTCATGGCTTGACCATCCTCGGAACAACTGTTAATATTCCTTTCCTTATTTATGACGCATTTTTTTTAAAATAAGAATACTTTAAATAACTTTGTTTCAAATATTTCCGTAAAAATTAAAAATTTGCCCACAAAAGGTAAATGCTCAAATTTCATTAATAAGATGGTAGTTCGCTAACAACGCGACTCCAACGGTTTACAAAAGTTTGGGAAATAGTACATGAAGGAAAAGGTTACACAAAAAACAATGATCACTATTCTCCCTAACAACTTAGAATTCCAAAATGTGTTCAAATGCCAAGACTGGTCTGACCAAAAGCTTGCCTAAGCCGCCCCTTTTGGGTTTTCAACTTAGCAAACTGTCAACTCAAACCTAAGCGAAATACTTCTTGACTGCATCGGCGTTCATGGGACGCGGGAGCTCTTCACCGTCCATATTGGTGAGAATCAAGGCACCTCCAGAGAAAACTTTCTTAACGACATACGGTCCTTCATAATTCGGAGCCCACTTGCCCCTAGAATCAGGTTGGAAAGATAATATCTTCTTGAGCACGAGGTCACCTTCTCTGAACTCGCATGGTCAAACTTTCTTATCAAAAGCCTTCTTCATTCTCTGCTGATACAATTGACCGTGACACAACACTGTCAATCTCTTTTCCTCAATTAAATTCAACTGATCATACCTACTTTGACACCATTCAGCCTCAGAAAGTTTAGCTTCCATCAACACTCTCAAAGACGGAATCTCAACCTCCACGGGGAGTACTGCTTCCATACCATAAACCAGGGAAAATGGGGTTGCACCCGTTGAAGTTCGAACTGAAGTACGGTATCCATGTAAAGCAAACGGAAGCATTTCATGCCAATCTTTATAAGTTACCACCATCTTCTGGACAATCTTCTTGATATTCTTGTTAGCAGCTTCAACAGCCCCATTCATCTTCGGTCTGTAAGGAGAAGAATTATGATGTTCGATCTTGAACTCTTCACAAAGCTCTCTCATCATCTTGTTATTCAAATTCGAACCATTATCAGTGATGATCTTGCTCGGGATGCCGTATCGAAAAATGATCTGATTCTTGATAAATCTGACTACCACCTGTCTGGTTACATTAGCATAAGATGCTGCTTCCACCCATTTAGTAAAATAGTCGATCGCTACCAAGATGAAACGATGACCATTTGAAGCTTTGGGTTCAATCATTCCAATCATATCAATGCCCCACATAGAGAAAGGCCAAGGTGAAGAGATAACGTTGAGGAGGGTCGGTGGCACATGCATCTTGTCCGCATAAATCTAGCATTTATGACATTTCTTCACATATTTGCAGCAATCTGATTCCATCGTCATCCAATAGTAACCAGCTCTCAACATCTTTCTAGCCATTGCATGTCCGTTGGCATGAGTGCCAAAAGATCCTTCATGTACTTCTTGCATCAGCATGTCTGCTTCACGTCTGTCTACACATCTGAGCAAGACCATGTCATAATTTCTCTTATACAAAACTTCTTCATTGAGGAAGAAACTGCTTGCTAATCTTCTCAATGTCTTCCTATCTTTATTGGATGCCCCAAGCGGGTACTCTTGAGTCTGAAGAACACGTTTAATGTCATAGAACCACGGTTTGTCGTTGGTAACCTCTTTTACTGAGAACACATGAGCAGGTCTGTCGAGGCGCATAACTCGGATTGTAGGTACATCGTTCCAACCATTCACTTGAAACATTGAAGACAAAGTAGCTAAAGCATCAGCCATTTGGTTTTCATCTCTAGGGATATGATGTAATTCCACTTTGTTGAAGAAAGTTAACAATCTTCTAGCATAGTCTCTGTAAGGGATCAAACCAGGATGACGAGTCTCCCATTCTCCTTTGATTTGATTAATTACCAATGCCGAATCTCCGTAAACATCAAGAATCTTAATCCTTAGATCCACTGCTTCTTCGAGACCCATAATACATGCCTCATATTCAGCCATGTTGTTCGTGCAGTCGAACCTCAATCTTACCGTGAACAGGATATGAGTACCTCGGGGAGTGACGATGATTGCCCCAATTCCATTTCCATAGGAATTCACAGCTCCGTCAAATATCAAACCCCAATGGGATTCAGGATCAGGTCCTTCTTCAGGTAACGGCTCTTCACAATCTTTAGCTTTCAAGTACATAACATCTTCATCTGGGAAATCAAACTTGATGGATTGATAATCTTCGATTGGTTGGTGAGCCAAATGGTCGGCTAAAATACTCCCTTTGATTGCTTTCTGAGTGTGATACTCAATGTCGTATTCAGATAACAACATCTGCCAACGGGCTATTCTTCCAGATAAGGCGGGCTTCTCAAAGATATACTTAATCGGGTCCATTTTGGAGATCAACCAAGTGGTGTGGTTAATCATATACTGGCGCAGACGGCGAGCAGCCCAAGCTAAAGCACAACAGGTTTTCTCAAGCAATTAGTATCGAGACTCACAGTCTGTGAATTTCTTACTCAGATAATATACGGCATGTTCCTTTCTTCCAGTCTCATCTTGTTGACCAAGCACACATCCCATGGAATCTTCCAATATGGTCAGGTACATAATCAAAGGTCTTCCTTCCACCGGAGGAATCAAAATGGGAGGTTCAAGCAAATATTCTTTGATGCTATCAAAAGCTCTCTGACAATCTTCTGTCCACACACATCCTTGGTTCTTTCGGAGAAGCTTGAAAATCGGCCCACAGGTAGCAGTCATATGAGATATAAATCTAGAGATATAGTTCAGTCTCCCAAGGAATCCTCTTACTTGTTTTTCCGTCTTGGGTGCGGGCATTTCCCGAATAGCTTTGACTTTATCAGGATCTACCTCAATACCTTTCTGACTGACAATGAAACCCATAAGTCTTCCAGAACGAACACCAAAAGTGCACTTGTTGGGATTCAGACGGAGTTTATACTTTCTCAAGCGCTGGAATAACTTCAACAAATGTTCCAAATGATATTCTTCAGTTTGTGATTTGGCAATCATGTCATCCACATACACTTCTATCTCTTTATGCATCATGTCATGGAACAAAGCAGTCATGGCCCTTTGGTATGTCGCACCAGCATTCCTCAAACCAAACGGCATAACCCGATAACAAAAAGTTCCCCAAGGTGTAATGAAAGCTGTCTTCTCCATATCTTCTGGTGCCATCTTGATTTGATTGTAACCAGAGAAACCATCCATGAAAGAAAAGACTTTGAAATTTGCGGTACTGTCGACTAGTACGTCAATGTGTGGTAATGGGAAGTCATCCTTTGGGCTAGCTCTATTCAGATCTCTATAGTCTACACACATCCGAACTTTGCCATCTTTCTTAGCAACAGGCACTATGTTGGCTAACCACTGAGGATAGACCGATGTAACCAGGAAACCTGCATTAATCTGCTTCTGAACTTCTTCTTTGATCTTGTCAGCCATGTCGGGACGAGTCCTTCTCAACTTCTGCTTAATCGACGGACATTCAGGTCTCAACGGTAAACGATGCTCCACAATATCGTTGTCCAAACCCGACATATCTTGGTAGGACCAAGCAAACACATCAACATACTCTTTGAGAAGCTCCAACATTTTCTCTTTGACCTCTGGGATAAGCAATGCTCCGACCTTAACTTCCTTCTTATCTTCTTCATCACCCAGATTGATCAACTCTACAGGCTCTTCAAACGGCTGAATAGTCTTTTCATCGTGCTCAAGCAAACGGGAAATTTCAACAGGAATCTCTTCACTATCCTCTTCTTCGACTCTGAACACAGGGAATTCAAAGTTGGGAGAGGGCATAGGATCATTGTTTTCAATGGTTAAGTCATGTATTAATCTGCACATATGATTTATGCTTTATTTTAGAAATCGATTAATATGAATGTTGTACAAATGAAACAAAATATTATTATATTTTCCTATTACTACCAATTAATTTTCATTATTATTTCCCAGAAAAAGTGAAAAAATAAAACAGTAGTGGACAAAATAACATTTTTATTCATTGAAGGGAAATACTTGAAACAAAGGGCCCAGACATTTCTCTTTTGCCTTGGGCAGAGCAAAAGGATTTATTTTTATCATAGCCCGACACAAAATACTTTTCGCCTTGGGCAGAGCGAATTTTTTTCAAAAAACAAAACAAAACATTACTCGGAAATGTGCATCACAACAGGAACATCAACAGCAATCCAATTTTGGAAAACCACTCCATGCGTCACAAAATCGGGTAAATCCTCTTCGGAATCGTCCCCTATGATAGCATCAACCTCAGGATGTATAAAACCTTCACTTCGGAAAACCTCTTGAATCGGACGAGTACCCACTTCCTGCTTGACTCTTGCAGACACGGGACGAAAACCAAGACCTTCTCCAGACTTGTTCTCGGGCAAGGTCAACACTTGGCCCCAACCTTCAGCCGAACCACTTTCCACCACTCGTCGCGCATCCTCAAAAGAAGAGATAGACGCCCCTTGCTTCTTCACTTCGTTCTTGGCAACAGACAGAGCTTGGAATTGGGTTCCAACATCCTCATCAGCATCAATAAAAGAGAAGGATGACAAATGGCTTACCACCATAGCTTGCTCTCCACCAATCATTACCAGCTTTCCATGCCTCACAAACTTCAATCTCTGATGGAGCATGGAAGTGACTGCCCCTGCATCATGGATCCATGGACGACCCAATAGGCAACTGTAGGCAGCACGAATATCCATTACTTGGAAAGTGATTTGAAAAGTATGAGGACCAATTACTATAGGAAGATCCACTTCACCAATGACAGTCTTCCTAGAACCATCAAACGCTTTAACAATTACTCCACTAGGTCTCATGGGAGCACCTCGATATGAGAGTCGATACAATGTAGTTTTGGGCATTACATTTAACGACGATCCTGTATCTACCAACACACTTGATAAAGTATCATTTCCGCAACTTATTGAGATATGCAAAGCCATATTATGGTTCCTTCCCTCCTCCGGGAGCTCTTCATCACTGAAACCAAGATTGTTACACGAAGTAATATTCCCCACAATTCCATCAAATTGGTCAACCGTCACATCACGATCCACGGACGCCTGGTCCAAAACCTTCATCAAAGCTTCTCTATGGGCACCAGAATCTCTCAGTAAAGCAAGCAAAGAAATCTTGGAAGGAGTTTGCAAAAGTTGGTCCACAATCTTATATTCACTTCTCTTGATAAGCTTCAGAATCTCATCATCCTCAGGGCGAGGGATAAGTTCATTGGATCGTCCTATTTCAACCCTTGGTTCAACATTTCTCACTGGAATTTCTGCCGGTAATGGCCTCCTGACTTGAACTTCTGGTCTCTTCAAAAGTACTGCTGCAAAAACACGTCCACTTCTCGTAACTCTACTCACATCAGCAATGTTAACAAAAGACGGTCTTGTCAGTATAGGGACTTCTACCCCATTCTCAATCATTGTGGCATTATACTTATACGGTATAGCTTGGTCTGAGTTGTAAGGCACAGGACCAGGTGGGTAAATGATCAAAGGATCAACAGGTGCAGTCTGACTATCGTAAGCGATCTCTACTGATTCAGGCAAATTGAATTGTGGTATTATAACATTCACTTCATCCTCCGGATTTCTGTCATATGTAATAGTGATAACTCTCTGGTCTAACAACTTTTGAATATCCTCCTTCACAATAGGACAATCAACCTCTCTTGAACAAAACTCACAAACATCATAATCATGCTGCTGCCTAACAAAGGCAAGTCTTCTCAAACTCTGATGTAACCTGATCAACGACTCTCTAATGTGTTCAACTTGAAAAACTCAAAACTTCCCCGGATAACCTTCCACCATATTCACTGATGCTGCCCCATGTCGAGGCAAGGGATTATCTCTAACATTTGGATTAACATCCTTGAAAGACAAGATACCATTCTTAATCAACCTCTGCACGTCCGCCTTCAAAGCAAAACAATTCTCAAGGTTGTGCCCCGGCGACCCTTGATGATATTCACAAAACTGATCCGCCTTGTACCACGGAGAAGTACTATTTGGTGCGACAGGAGGAGGCTTTGTCGTTATGAGATTCTTTCTGATAAGAGCAGGGAACAATTCAGTATAAGTCATAGGAATGGCATCGAACTGCGGTTTTCTAGGTGAACGATTCTGGTTGTTGAATGGATAAGCCTGTTGTCGAGGCTGCTGCTGAAATGGCCGTTGTTGAGTTGGTGGGGTTTGATGAGCTGGGGTTATCAAAGCTGGGCAGATAGCCGGAGTGACTGCCGCAACGTGAGAGTAACCTCTCCTTGGTCTCCCTGGGAACAATGCGCTGACATCCTACTCTTTTCTTTTCGGGAAAACACTTCCAAACTTCTTAGTACTGCTAGACGGACTTCCTTCTTTAACCAAACGCCCCTCATGAATCCCCTCCTCTAACCGCATGCCCATGCTTACCATTTCGGTGAAGTCACTGGGTGCGCTGGCAACCATTCTTTCATAGTAAAAGGAACCTAAAGTCTTCAAAAATATCTTCGTCATCTCTTTCTCCTCAAGAGGTGGATAGATTTGAGCAGCAATTTCACGCCACCTCTGGGCGTATTCCTTAAAAGATTCTCTGTCTCTCTGCGATATCACCCGGAGTTGATCCCTGTCCGGTGCCATGTCAACGTTGTACTTATACTGGTGGACAAAAGCTTCGCTAAGGTCGTTGAAGTTGCGGATCCGAATACTGTCTAAACCCATATACCACTTTAGAGCAGCACCCGTCAAACTGTCTTGAAAATAGTGGATCAACAAGTCATGATCATCGGAATACGTAGACATCTTTCTCACGTACATAGTCAAATGACTTCTAGGACACGAATCACCCTTATATCTTTCAAAGTCTGGCACTTTGAATTCTGGAATCTTGACATTCGGAACTAAACAAAGGTCATGCGTGTTCTTCCCAAACAAATCCTTCCCCTTTAACGCTCTAAGCTCCTTCTGCATTTCTTGGAACTGATCTTGAAATTCTTCCATTCTATCAAAAAGACCCAAACTTTCAGCAGGCTCGGCAGGATAAGTAGGTTCATTCAAGTATGGCACAGAGTGAACCACAGGAGCGACAATTGTCATTACCGGTTGCGGAAAAGGTGTTATAGACGGGATTACTGGCGGCATGGCAGTTGTCTCTGGTTGAGGAAGAGACAAAGCAGGTTGAAACAAAGGTTGTACGGCAGGCTGATACCCCTCTGGCACAAAGTTGTAAGGCATTCCCCACGGAAAACCTTTCGGTATCTGATGCTGAAGCGGAGAGTTGATTTGAGTCACAGATGTTGGAACGGTGACAAACTCGGAAACCACTGGAGTTGAAGTCTGAATCTCAGCAGCTGTAGTCGATGGCTGATTCTGAACAACCATCAAACTTTCCACTAGCGCAGTTAACTTTTCCATACCGACACGAAGGGTAGCGACCTCCTCACGAAGCTCATGGTTTTCCTATTCCAGATCTTCCATCTTCCTCTGTCGATTGGCCCGAGTATCGTATCGATGAGACAACTTGACAACCTTTGGAGTGGAAAAAGAAACAAGGATAAGACTCTAGAAAACATGTGAAGTGGAATGTTGGATGATGCATGATACATGATGCAAATGATGGTTCATTTTAATAATTTTTCAAGGAACTTCGATAATTTTGCACACATCAATGGTAAAGGAATTTGGAACAACAAAAACTCAATCCATTAATCAAAAGCGGTAAATTACAACTTACAACTTTGGAACAGCAAAACAATAAATTACAACTTGGGATAACAACCCAATAATAAAAGCAGTAAACTACAACTTTGGAACATGAAGCCCATAATAAAGCAATAAATTACAACTTTGGAACATGAAGTCCATAATAAAAGCAGTAAATTACAACTTTGGAACATGAAGCCCATAATAAAGCAATAAATTACAACTTTGGAACATGAAGTCCATAATAAAAGCAGTAAATTACAACTTGGGAACATGAAGCCCTTTTACAAAGTTTTACAAAATGACATCAATAAAATAAAACTAAAAGCTAAAGATCACTCAGAATCATCAGATGAAGGACCAAATGCCAACTGTAACCGGAGCTTCCTGATCTTCTCTTCATAAAAGTCTTCCATCTCTTTCTTCTCAGCTACCAGTCGATCAATGATTTCCTTCTACGGATTAGGAACGAGAGCCACGCTTACCGAACCTTCCTTCTTTCTCTTCCTCTCACTAGCATACTTCTTCAGTAACGCATCCTTTTGACGAAGTTTCTCATCATGATCAATGAACCAGCCGTCTTGAATAAACAACAACTCCTCCTTTTCCTTTAGTTGTCGAGCCAGGACCCGATTCTCATATTCAGACATATTAAACTTTTCCTTCCAAGCATCCCTCTCGGACTTCATCCTAGCCAGATTTCCTTGGTATTCTCCCATATTCTCGATAGGGATATCAACAGATGACGATGCAACGGTAGGGAATAAAGGTTTCTCAGGTTTATAGGGCATCTTGAGAGTGCAAGCCCTAGCACGGACCCACTGTAGATAAGGCTCCAAAGAAACGGCACCCCTATGTCCTAACATGTCTCTCCCTTTCCTATGGATGTGGCGCCAAGCTCCTTCGATCTCTCTCTTAGCTGCCTGATGATCTTGTCCTTCTTGTAAAAAGAAACCGCTCACATGAATGTTGTTTGGCTTGTCCCTCATCGGGTACCCAAACTGACGGCGCGCGAGAACAGGATTATAGTTAATTCCACCTTTCGTACCAAGAAGGGGCACGTTAGGAAAATCACCACAGCTATCAATGATCTTCACGTCATAGTAAACTCGATTATACCAATCAATGTCGAAATGAGTGAGGGCCATAATTTTTGGCGCCCATCGCGGCTCCTTCTCGAGATCCCAGAAAACATCAGACCCAGGTAGATGAGAAACATACCACTGATACAGCAACGGTGCACAACAAATAATCATCCCTCCTTGATAAAAGTTTCGAAGATAGATGGAGTAGTAGGTATCACCGAGCAGTGTAGGGACTGGATTTCCAATCAATAAAATTCTGATGGCGTTGATATCCACAAACTTATCAACGTTAGGGAACAAGAAAAGACCATAAGCGAGTAAAGCAAACATGTCTTCAAAGGCAATAGTATCTTTTATCTCAGCGAAATGGCGAGCTTTCCTCAACAAAAACTGCGCAGACAAGCCTCGGATTCCCCCTTTTGTAGTCATGTCCTCCTCTATCTCTGATTTCTTCAAGTGGGTGATGGTCGCTATCTCGTGAGATTTGGGCTCCTCTTCTAATCCAGAAAAAGGAACACTGTCGGTGATCGGCAAACCAAGTATGTAGGAGTACTCTTCTAAGGTGGGCATCAACTGGTAATCTGGAAAGGTGAAACATCGGTACAAAGGATCGTAGAATTAGACCAACGTATTGAGGATGCCTTCCTTCATCTTGCGCTTCATGAGAGGTATAATGGACCCATACTTTCTCTGAAAATCCGTCGGGTTCTCGATCTTAGGAATCAAACTCTTCAGTTCTTCAATCTCGGGCTCCTTAAAACTAAAACTTCGAGTGTTTCTCCTTCCAAATTCCATAATAGCTGAGATGTCTGCGAAAATCATTCCTAAGTTCCTTGAAAAACAAGTTTTTTACAAAGATGTTGATGAATGCATGAATGAATGATAATGCAACAGTTACACACAAGTTCACAAACATGGGGTTCAAAGGTTCAACGTTTCGAGCATGGAGTCAAAAGGGTAAAGCCCACCCAAAGGTATGTACTAACGGTTCAATCACACCTGTAAGACAAGGTTCTAAGAGTTCTCAGAGTCTACATTCCTCCTTCGGATATTACCAACGTCTTGATTACTCAATAATTAGAAATATTCTCAAGAGAAACTCATCCGAGCGTAGCATCGCGTAACAACTACTTCCGAATTACTCCATTATAGTCTCCGCGCTACACCTAAAAAGGCCAAGATGGGTTAGGGTTCTACGGTCCTCAATTTCTCTGGCTCCTAGGTCGAAAATAATAATGTCTTCCCGATTACTCGGTAAACAAATATTAAGTTCAAGAGGGCCTTCCATTGAGTGGGGGATCTCATGCCTCCTTCTTCGGGATTACTCCCTCAAAGTTAACACGACTGTACCGCCCGTCCTATTCCTTAAGTGTAACTTAATCCGGGTATAGGATTCGTCCTTTGCAAAAAACCCAAACAACCCCAATATAAACACATAATCAAACAAATCAAATAATAATAAAACAGATAAGACAAATTAGGCTTAACCCACTTAGGGATGGACCAGCAAAAGGTCAATCTAGTCCCCAGCAGAGTCGCCAATTCTGTAGCGATAAAAAATGTAGCGGGGTAAATCGGAGATCGAATTATTGATTAATTCGTCTCACAAAAGCAAGAGTCGCCGCCGCGCTTTATTATTTCCAAGGAAAAAGGGAAAAGAGCGAAATAAAACCCTAAATAGGCAATGTAAAATAATACTTTTTAAAAGTAATAAAAATACAAGGCGTTTTGAAAAGAGATCTATGGTTCGGGGGTTGGTTATACAATGGGAAGGTATTAGCACCCAATGTATCTATAGTACTCTATAGGAACCTTTTGAAATATCTATTTATTAAAATGTTCGTTTGATTAAAAATAAATTGTTTTGGCCGAAAAGGGGTACAGACGTTTTTTTTGAAGATACGACGACCTAATGTCGAAGTTTTGGCTTGAACGGTATAAGTTTTGAAAAGATTGAAGATTCGGGGAAAAATTGTCCTAAGTTTTAATGAAATGCAAATGTTCGCATGATTGGATTTGAGGACATGAAGTCAACAAATTTAATCATTCTTCCCTTGGATTTAGACGTAAACAGAATAATCATGTAAATATGAAATAATTAAACAGAAAATTATGCGGATAATGATATACAACCATGACAATTAAATAACAGACTAAATGATGTGAGCATATCTTTTTGTATTTTTATCTAATATTAATAACGCAAGAGAATTAATTAAGATAAAATGATAAAATGTTTTTTAAAGTTTTAATTTTTATGTTTTTGTAATATTAATATTTTTAGGTATTTTTGGTATTAATATAAAGTATTACTTGATAAATAAATCTAAACTAAATTAAACTTTAAAAGTTATTTAACTAAACCTAATAAAAAATACTAACATTTCTAGATTAAACCTAATGTTAAACTAATAAAATGATCCCATTATTAAAAAAAGTTTTAATTAAATTATACCTCTCATTTTGATTAACTCTAATAATTAACTAAATCAATAAAGTTCTAAAAAACTAAAATAGAAAAAAGGTGTATTTAGAAATAAAGGGGTGAGACATAAACTAAACATATGGGCTAAAAGGTTTTAAAGGGGGCCAATTAGAAACAAAGATGGGGGGTGTTTTAAGAAAATCGTTGGGCTTTGGCTAAGGGGACAGAGTTAAGGCCCATACATTATTGATTGGTTTTAGGGGTTAAACAAATGTTTAGTTTGGGATTAGGGTTCACAAGGTTTTGGCAGAGCGGCGCTTGCTTGTTTGTTCGTATCGTCTTCTTCTTGATTCGTCCTCATCTTCTCTCATGCCCTCGCCTGAACTCCCCTGCCCAATGGCCACCAGCTTCCTCCACTTCTTCTTCCCTCCAACGACAGCGTTATGGCGACGGATTTACGGTACAAATCGTTTTCTTATTCGTTTAGGGTTTTGTTACAATTTCGCATGTTTATGATTCTTTTATCCATTTCTGATTCTTATTCTCTATTGCAATGGTTGTTTGAGGTATTTGACAGAAATTTTTTTGGGAGAAATGCGTTACCTTCGGAGATGGAGGAAGGAGGGTTGGGGCAAGCTAGGAGGCCGGGGCGAGGAAGGTTGACGCCGTGAGCTTGCTTCAGTTGCCTGGTTTGTCTTCTTATTGCTTAAGTTTGATGATGACTTGAAAACCTCTGTGCAATATATTCTTCTCTTCTGCCTTTGCCTTGTTTTGCTTAACTGTCGCCTATGATGAATATCTGTGAGGCTTTTCCTTCTTCTCCTTTAATCGCTTCTGTATGTTGGGTTTGGTTGCCTGGATGCCTTGAATGCTTTACTGTTGCCTTGAAACGTGTTGAAATGGTTTGACAGTGTTGATGCTTTTTGCTGTCTTTGAATAATTTTCTCTCTTCTTCTTTTGCTGTGATTTTGTTGCCTCTTGGTGTTAGCCCATGATGATGTATCTGAGGCCTTCAACAAATTCTGGTTTTTTGCTTTTGGTTTAAGGTTGAAGGTGTTCTTGGTTGTAAGGCTTTACTGGTTTGGTGAGGCTTGACAGGTTTTTAGTTTGTGGCCTAAGGTTGTTCTGGTTTATGGTTACTGGTTTACGCAGGTTAATGGTTTTTAGGCCATAAGGTTGTGTTTAACAGGTTATGGAACAGGTTGGTGGTTTATGAGATAGCAGGTTCTTTATGGTTTAGGCCATGTTGGTTTGATGGTTTAGGACATAAGGTTGGAGAGTTTGAAAAGGTTTTATGGTTTAAGCCATGGCTTTTACTGGTTTTATGCAGGTTTTATGTATACTGGTTTTGGTTTATCAGATTGAATAGGTTTTTGATATTGGACTTGGGACTTTTTGCCTTGGTTTGTATATGTTTGACAGCTTTTAGTGTTTGAAGGTTTTCGGTTTTGGAGGCTTCAAGCAGGTTATCCACACTTGAACGTTTGAAGGAGTTTGTTGTGTTATATATTTTGGCCTTCCTATCCCTAAGGTTTACGTTACAGGTTGTATGCATTGGTATCTTTCTTGATACTCTGCACCATACTGTTTTATCAGTTCTGTCCATATTCCCTTTTTTATGCTTTCTTTTTTCTTATGAGATGCTGCTGCAATTTGTTTTGTATCTCTTTCCTGCCTAAACCAAAACCTGTAAAACCATACTTCTTTCTCTCTTCTCTCTCCTCAATACAACTTGACATAAAAATGATGTTATGCTGTACTTGTTCTGAAATTGCATAGGCTGGAAAATGATGAGAATAGAAAATACATTGCTTGCACATTTGATTTTAAAACTGCATGCTTCTCTTTGACTTGCAATGTAACAGTAGAGGAGCCTATTTTTGACTTCTTCTTACCTCTTGGCATAGTTTACGTTGCACTTGCTTGCATATGTAATTTGATTATGCATATGCTGTTTGAAATATGCAGTGGACTTTTGAAAATGCAATTGATTTTTAATTATGCAGTTTTGAAAACAAAATGAATTTGTGCATCTTTTAACTTGTGCAGTTTATTTTTGAAAATAAAAAATTCACCCCTTTTTGTGAACCGGGAGAAATCCCGTGATTTGCAAGAAGGGTAAAACTGATTCCAGTCGTTTGCTTTTAATGATGAACACTAAATTAATTTTTTTGCTTTTAATTATATTCGTTTCTGACTTTCCTTTTAATTCTTTTGCAGGTAAAATTAAATGAGCAGACAAAGAAACATTGGACAGAAGATGAAGATTTAGAACTTAGAAAAAAAATAGGATAGCTTTTATTTCATTTTAAACTTTGTAAAAATTATTATTGTAAATACGTTGTAAATAAATACAGTATTTACACAACAATTGTACAATTAGAATAAAATGAATAAAATTCTATCATTTTCCAGTTAATCTTCTTTCCAATTATTTATTTTATCATTTATAATTCTTTAAATTATATAATAACTGAAAATCAAATTTCAATTATTTAAATTTAGAATGATAAATAATTAAACAAACATCATTGATCAATTAAATTCTCTTCAATTAATTATTTCATTATTTATAATTCTTCTAAATTATAATAACTGAAAATAAAATTTCAATTATTTAAACCTAGAACAATAAATAATTAAATAACATCGTTTGATCAATTAATAACCTTCTTTTCAAATATTTATTTTATTATTTAAAATCTTTAAATTATATAATAACTGAAAAGAAAATTCCCATTATTTCAATTTAAGATAATAAATAATTAATAAACATTGTCTGATCAATTAATATACCTCTTTTCAAATATTTACTTTATTATTTATAAATCTTTAAATTACATAATAACTAAAAAATAAATTCCAATTATTTAAATTTAAGATAATAAATAATTAATAAACATTGTCTGATCAATTAATAAACTTAGCGTTCAACAAATAAACAGCTCTCGACTTGAAAAAGTTATGAATTTTAAATCTGCTTTGAAAATTGATAAAAATAGGTCAAAACCCTTGCAATGTAATGATGCAGATGGGAGATGGTATCTTAGGTCAAAATTTGGGGTACAACAGTAATGATCCTCTCAGGTACGCCGTATCGACAGATCAGGTTATGTCGAATGAACCGTGCCACGACGTTCTTGGTTATGGTAGCATAGGAAGCTGCTTCAACCCACTTTGTAAAGTAATCAATTGCCACCAGGATGAAGCGATGCCCGTTGGATGCCGTCGGTCTGATTTCGCCGATCATATCAATGCCCCACATTGCAAAAGGCCAAGGTGCCGTCAAGACTTTCAAAGGAACTGGAGGAATGTGCACCTTGTCAGCATAGATCTGGCATTTATGACATGTCCGAGAATGTTGATAACAGTCGGTTTCCATTGTGGACCAGTAGTATCCTGCCCGAAGGATTTTCTTTGCCATAGTATGCCCACTGGAATGTGTTCCGAAGGTACCTTTATGCAATTCTGCCATGATCCTTTCTGCTTCAGTCTTATCCACACAACGCAGTAAGGTCGAATCATGGTTTCGCTTGTACAGAATGCCATTGCTGAGGAAGAATTTTGCCGCGAACCTTCTCAAAAACTTCTTATCATTAACAAATGCACCCTCGGGGTATTCTTGGGCTTCCAAGTACCTCTTCACTTCATTATACCAAGGTTTTTCTATTGCTTCCTCAGTCTCAAGATCACAGCAATGTGCAGGTTCATCCAACTTCCAGATAATGATCCGGGGAGCCTCGTTGTCCCATTTGACTTTGAACATAAAAGACACCGTAGCTAACGCGTCCGCCAACTGATTCTCCTCTCTTGGGAAGTGTTCAAAGGTTATCTCTTCAAAATGGGGGATCAATGTCAACACATACTCCTTGTAGGGAATACGATTTGGGTGTTTCGTATCCCACTCGCCTTTGATCTGGCTGATCACGAGAGCGGAATCTCCGAAGACACTCAGAAACTTGATCCTTAGTTCAATTGCAGCTCGAAGACCCATGATGCATGCTTCATACTCCACCATGTTGTTGGTGCAGTTGAAACATAGTCGGGCGGTAAGTGGAGTATGAGTGCCTTTTGGAGATATGATCACAGCGCCAATGCCGTTACCCAAAGCGTTTGAGGCTCCGTCAAAGTGCATAGACCATCGGGATTCTTCCTCAGGTCCTTCATCCAGTCCAGGTACTTCACAATCAGTCACTACCATGATATTCTCGTCTGGAAATTCAAAGTTCATAGATTGGTAGTCATCCACTGCCTGGTGTGCCAAATGGTCTGCCAATACACTTCCCTTGATTGCTTTCTGAGTCGTGTACTGGATGTCATATTCAGTCAAGATCATCTGCCATCTTGCTATTCTTCCGGACAAGGCAGGCTTTTCGAAGATGTACTTGATTGGATCCATTTTTGAAATCAACAGAGTAGTGTGAGTCAACATATACTGTCTCAGCCGGCGAGCAGCCCATACCAAAGCGCAGCAAGTTTTCTCGAGCAGTGAGTATCGGGTCTCGCAGTCGGTAAACTTTTTTCTAAGGTAATAAGTAGCGTGCTCTTTTCGGCCAGACTCGTCATGCTGCCCCAACACACACCCCATTGAGCTGTCAAGTACTGTCAAGTATAATATTAGATGTCTCCCTTCAACCGGTGGCATAAGAATAGGTGGCTCTTGGAGATACTCTTTGATTCTTTCGAAAGCAGCCTGACATTCATCGTTCCAACGTACTACTTGATCTTTCTTCAGTAGCTTGAAGATTGGCTCACAGGTAGCAGTTAGATGTGAGATGAATCGGGCAATGTAGTTCAGACGTCCTAGAAAGCCTCTGACTTCTTTCTCTGTCTTGGGAACTGGCATCTCTTGTATGGCTTTCACCTTGGCAGGGTCCACTTGAATACCTTTGTCGCTTACTAAGAAACCCAGTAGTTTTCCAGATCTTACCCCAAAGGTGCACTTGTTTGGGTTCAACCTCAGCTTGTACAACTTCAGACGGTCAAACAGCTTCTGCAGATGGTCAAGGTGTTCCTCCTCAGTTTGGGATCTTGCAATCATATCATCGATGTATACTTCGATCTCATGATGGATCATATCATGAAACAGAGCAACCATGGCACGTTGGTAGGTTGCCCCAACATTTTTCAACCCAAATGGCATGACCTTGTAGTAAAAGGTGCCCCACTGAGTGACAAAAGTGGTCTTCTCCATGTCTTCAGGAGCCATCTTGATTTGATTATAACCTGAGAACCCATCCATGAAGGAGAATACCTTATGCTGAGCAGTATTGTCAACCAGAACGTTGATGTGAGGCAGAGGGAAGTCATCCTTGGGGCTCGCCCTGTTCAAATCCCTGTAGTCAACACACATTCTGACCTTACCATCTTTCTTCGGCACTGGAACCACGTTGGCAACCCACTGAGGGTAAGAAGTCACTGCTAGAAAACCGGCATCAAATTGTTTCATAACCTCAGCTTTGATTTTCTCGGACATCTCTGGACGCATACGGCGGACCTTTTGCTTTACCGGAGGGCATTCTTCCTTCGTAGGCAGGTGATGAACCACAATGTCGGTGTCCAACCCAGGCATATCTTCGTAAGACCAGGCAAAGATTTCCACGTAGTCATGCAGCATTTGAATCAGCCGTTGTTTCACACTAGACTCCAGATTGGCCCCAATCTTGACCTCCTTTCTGTCTGTCTCAGTACCCAGATTTACCGTTTCCACTGGCTCTTCATGTGGCTGAATGGCCCTCTCTTCCTGGAGTAGCAGTCTTGCAAGCTCACCCGGCACTTCACAATCATCTTCACATTCATCTTCGGCTAAGTTGATCGGATTTTCGAAGTCATAACTGGCAGTAGCAGAGTCGTTACCAATGGGATCCAGAGTGGATTGGAACCTGTATGGGTGAGTGTGTGTAAATATAGCTGTTTTGCAATATATAATAAAGAAAGAAAAGGAGCGCAAGATTTGAAATGCAAAAAACGTCCAATGCTTTTATTAATGATATATGAAAATGACAAATAATAAGCCCTCACAAATGAAGCCACGGTGCCCCGGGTAAGACACTGGGCCATAAAGTTTCAAATTATTGTCTGTTACAAATTCAAAACAAAGGAGTTCATTACTGAGTGACAAAAGTAATAGGTATGAAGTCTTTCGCAGTCCAGTTGCTTGGTCCACCGTCGGTCGTTGGGTAGATCCAGCTGTCGAATTCAGATTCCTCCACGCCATCTTCAATAGCATTTACTCTCGGGTTGGTGATGAATACAGGAGGTCTTCCAATCCTTGCCTTACGAACAGCCCTCTGAGCTTCCTTCTCAATAACAGCCCAGACATCCTTTAAGGAAGCCATCTTCAATGGAGAATCTTCTTCAGTCACAGTCTCTGCTGATGCCAGTGTTTGAGGAACCTCTTCAAAATGTTGAAAGGGGGTCTCAATGAATTCCCCATCCATCTATATGTACCAGAACGAGTTAAGCTGGCTGACCATATATTCCTCCTCCCCTTGCACTGTCACAATCTTCCCTCTGACCGGGTACTTCAGTTTCTGATGTAATGTGGAGGTCACAGCTCCAGCCTTGTGGATCCAAGGGCGACCCAGCAGACAAGAATAGGATGGTAGGATGTCCATAACGTAGAAAGTAGAGTCAAAGACCTGAGAGCCAACTCTGATTGGAATGTCAACCTCACCATGTACCATCCATTTGGACCCGTCAAAGGCCCGGACAACAATGTTACTTGGCTTGAGCTCTAAACCCTCACAATCCAGCCTATCTAGATATTTCTTGGGTAATACGTTTAATGAGGAACCAGTGTCAACCAGCACATGGGCGAGAGTAGTGCCCCTGCATTCAATGGAGACATGCAGGGCATCGTTATGGTTCTTCCCCTTGGCAGTCAGATCGGCGTCAGAGCAACCCAAACCATTATCAACAGTTAAGTTGGACACACACTCGGTAAATTGATCAGCTGATGTCTCTTGTGGCACATGGGCCGTCTTCAGGAAGGTAATCAGAGCCTTAGCATAGGCCTCTGAACACAAAAACAGTGATAGCATAGAAATCTTAGATGGGGTGTGCCCCAGCTGCTCAACTATATTGAAATCACTCTTCTTGATAATCTTGAGAATCTCTTCCATCTCTTGCTTGGAAGCTTCCACATTGGTTGTCTTTGGTGCCTCTGTCTGGGAAGGCATATCAGTAGCAATCCCTTTGCCCCGAGCGTCAGATGACTCGGCAGCAGGGGTAGAAATAGGAACTTGGTCAGGCAGGGAAGTGGGCACACTTGCAGGTGTAACGACAAGAGGTCTCTGAATAGCTGGTGGCGCAATATCTGGTGAGAAGAGTCTACCACTGCGAGTGATTTTGGCAGGCCCGGTGATGTTACTGACGTCGATACTAGTATCAACTCTTGTTTAACTCCAAGCACATAAACATCTGCCCTATAGTGCCAAGGGACAGCTTTGTCAGACGTATAGGGGAGGGGCCCCGGAACAGTAATGATTATAGGCGCCATCTTCGGAGTAGACATGATTTTGACAGGCTTCTTTGAGGGAGCCTTAGGAGAATTGTTGAAAATAGTAACAATGGACACTTCTTCAGCAGGGATAGCAGGAACTACAATCTTCTCGAACAAGATCTCTTTGTTATCCATCAGGTTTTGGATACCTGATTTCAGCAAAGAACAACCAGCAGGTGAAACAACACATAGATGGCAACCTTTACTATATCCCGGAAATAAACCGGCTAGCAACAGGTTCCTTTTGACAGTCAATCAACAGAGTAACAATATCATCCACAGAGGCCACATACAGGTCTTCCTCTACAGCATTCACTCCATGCTTGGGCATGGGCGCAGTCACAACATTAGGCCTCTCGGGCGCCTCGAACTGTATTTCTTTAGCATCAATAAGGTCCTGAACCTTATTCCTCAGAGCCCAACAGTCATCCGTAGTATGCCCCGGGCTGTCAGAGTGATAAGCGCAACGGGCGTTGGGGTTGTACTTTGGAGATGTTGTGTTCACTACCTTCAAAGCTTCTTTGACAGTTACCAGATTGGTTGACAGTAGTTGCGGCAATATCTGAGATAGGGTCATACTGAGCCGAGTGTATTGCCTTTTGGGTCTCTCACCCCTTGGTTGGTTGTATTGCTGAGGAGCAGCAGCGAGTGTGATCGGTGGATCTGGAACTGACTGTTTAACGCTGGTTCACAAAATGTCGCGGAAGCAAGAGTCGCCACCGTCTTTTATTTTCTCCAACATGGAAAGGACAAAAGCACAGAAAAATTCCTTATTGAGATTAGTTCTCGGTTCGGGAGGTAGATTTATAGAAAGGGAAGGTGTTAGCACCCTTTCTATCCATGGTTATCCATGGGCTCTTAGATACTTGCTCATTTGTGTTTTCAAAATGTCTGTTTGCTTTTCAACTGTGGGTTTAAAAAAAGTTTCGTTTAAAATTTCAGATCGACTCTTGTATCAGTCCTCAAGAGTGTTTGAAAAATTGTTTTTGAAATCTTTTTGCAAAGTGTCGGTGTGAAAAGAAGTTTGATTTGTTTTGAATTAGAGCAAGCATCTACAAGTCATCTACCTACCCTAAGGAATTAGTCTGTGTAAATGTCCTTAAAGTAGTGCCATCCCACCATTGAGAGGTAGGTAGCACCACCGTTGGAGGTGTTCGGGTCAATTCGAGGGTTCGGGACATTTGTGGTCACCAGAGCAATAGGAAGACACCTTAGAAGCTACCTTCATGCCATGTTCATGGACATGAGGACTTACTAAAACGTCCTCTACTCGACGACCACGTTTCGAGGGGCAAGGCAACAGTGAGACGTACCCTAGGGGTGGTGTGTGAATTGTGCGTCATTTTCAATTATGTTTATCTTGTCATGCATTTGTGATCTACGCTTTGTTTTTATTTTTGGCATTCATTCTTTCATGCAAATTATTAGCAGTTAAAAGGTGCGGAAAGATAAAAGTCCTACGCTATTACAAAGGCGCGGGTCTACATCGCCAAATTAAACCAAGACCCGATTTGAAATAAATAAAAATGCGGAAAGTAAGTACCCTAATTAATATATTACAAGGCTTTGGGGCAAGTACATGAAATGTAAAAAAGGAAATAAAAGTAAATGTGCGAAAAGAAATAAAATCGAGAATGCGAGGGTGTTGGACCCTTTTAAAGAAATTAAATCGAAATCGTAAATTAATTAAATTAAATAAAAGCAAGAACTTTTTTTGGAGTTTTTGTATTTATGGAATTTAATGAGAAAATTAAATGGAATTAAAACCCTAATTCTAAACTATTTTTAATTTGTTAAAAAAAATGTTTAAGTTTGACCTAGTTTTAACCTAATTATTTAATTACAAGTTATTTATAAAATAATTACGAATAATAATAATGATGATAAGGAAATAAATCATTTATTAAGAAAAAGAAGAAAAATATTAAAACCCTAATCTCTAAACTTTTTAGTTTATTTAAAAAAAATTAGAATTAAACCTAAAACTAAAACTAAGTTAATTATTAAATTTATTTACAAAATAGTATTAATTAATATTAACAAAGCATATTTTTTATTGTTTTATGATTTTCTGATTTTTTTGTATTTTTATGTTATAAAAAATTAATTTGTGGAATTAAATAAACAATTAATATAACTAAAATAAATGAAAGAAAAGAAAAAAAGGAAAGAAGAAAATGCAAACAGATGGGGGTGTTGACCCAAATTGGAGGTTGATCTGCAGTAATTTGGCCCAATAGAAGCTTGGCCTGTTTGACTTTCCAGATTGCATGTAAAGGTGTTGACTGGTGCACATGGTGATCTGCAACTTCTGACCATTGGGTTGGTCTTGTTGGGCGCGTGGCAAGCACAAATATGAAGCTGCATGGTAGGCCCTGGGGCATGTACTGCATGGAATCATGTTAAAACAACATATATTGAGAAATATGGGGGACCTGGGAATCGAACCCAGGTCCCAATGCTTGAAGGACACCTCACTCTCCACCCAGCCAAATGCGTTCGTTTGATATTCAATGGGAAGGAATTATTATGAAAGAGAAATAAGAGTTAGTGGTGGAAAACGAAAACACGCGCGAAAGGTTTGAATGACCCAGTCTTATGCTTACACCTCAGCGTCTTCTCCACTATGCCTTCGTTTTTGCCTGCAAATATAAACAGATAGCGGGGGTTTTAAACCCCCACTAACCCTAATGTACAAAAATAACGATTAGCTCATAGTTGAAAAGAAAAAGGGCGCGATATAATCAATGGTTTCGTCTGGGCATCCTGGTTTTGATGGTGTAGGTTTGAACGTCCAATTTTTCCATGGGAAAGAAACCCCAATTTCAAGCTTGTGAAAACCTAGAAAACATCCATGGCATCTCTCGCTACAGGCATGATTAGTTCAATTAAAAGGCACCAAAAGCTTCAGCATAATCATATTAGTGTAAAACAACATTTAAAATGCATTAATATGGCATGAAATTCAAGGTACGATTATGCAAAAATTCATAGACAGGATGACTTCATTCTACCAGTTCTTTGTGTATGGAGGCTTGAAACGTATTGGGTTATGTTCAGGAAAGTCTCAACAAGCTTTTGAGATGCTTTTCACGCCTCGAAACGCCTTCTAGATGCCAAAACAGTTTTTGAGATTTTTTAAGAAAAGTGCAAGTTTTGTTTTCAGGTTCCAGCGCAGCTTCTTGGTTCTGTGCATTAGGGTTGTGTTCTGGCTTTTATGAGGAATGTTTTAGGTTTGCAAAACAAGTCCAAAACCTTTGTCATCAATGCTTTTGAGATTTGATTTCAATGGTATCTTTTTTCAATCTTTTTCATGTGAAGAACATGCCAATCATTGCCAATCACCTTGATTCTTTCCTTATTGAATAGTGCACGAAATCTTGAATGTATTCTATGCACAAAAAGATTTGAAAAGCATGGATGAGTATTTTTCTTATAATTAATCATAATTAAATGAATTAAATAGATTAAATATTCAATTAATTAATTAAAAATAGGAAAATAACTCCCCTTTGGGTCAATGGGTCGTGCATAGATTTTGGGTGATGATTCTTGGAAGAAAATGAGGCCCATTAGCAATTTTGAGGCATTTGAAGCAAAGTTGACTTTTCAAAATTCCCAAATATTTCCCAACTTCCACAAGGCATATCTTGCTCAATATTTAAGCTTTGATCATGTTCTTGGATATTTTGGAAAGGTATTGAAGTCCTATAACCAATGCCTTTGGTCCCATGTCATTTTCATTTACCAATCTCAAGTTATGGTCTTTGACTTAAAGTGCCTTTTTGTTGACTTTTGAAAATGACCTATAATGTTGAGATTGATAACTTTTTGTGAGAGCATTTCTTGGACTTGAAGTGTGAAGAGGAGTTGTAGGAAATGTGATTCTATTCAAAATGAGCTTTGGATGGAATTTTTCTGATAAACCATGTGGAAGTTATGCCTTGGTCAAGTTACAGTTGACTTTTTCAACTGTCCAAATATGGAAACTTTTGCATCTTGAGACTTTTTGAGCCATGCTTTGAGAATCATGATCAAGAATTGATCAAATGATGTTTGTGGCTTCAAAATAAGATGTTGACCAAAAATTTGAACTTTTGACTGCCAAATGACCATTTTACCCCTACAGTTGACTGCTGAGCAACTAGGGTTTTTGACTGTGCAATTTTGTGCTGTAAGTCTTGAAACTTGGCATATGGATGCTTGACCATGTTTGTAGGCATGTGGGACTTGATTGGACCCTTGAAAACTTCAATTTCTTTGACAGAACCAAAACCCTAATTTTGACTGTTAGGAGGCAATTGAACTGTGCAACCTTTGGGAGACTTTGAAGCATACTCTTAGAAAATCTTGAAGAATATGGGAGGGCAAATTTTGGGGTACAACAGTTGCCCCTGTTCAATCTTCTTAGACCTGAGGATGTAGATTGGCTGGCATGCCTTTCGTAATCCGAGGGTGGAAGATGATTGGACACTAGAGTGCCCAGAAATTTGCGCTCACATAGTAGTGTGATGGCGGGAATGGGCTTACAGATGCCATTTGGAGATTAGTGGATAGGAGGATGGGTTTATAGATGCCATGTTGAGAGGTGATGGAAGGTGGATGGGCTTATAGATGCCATCTGGGTGTCGATCGCGTAAGAGATTCCTTAGCGAGAACCTGCGTACCTGAAAAAAAAGAAAGATGATTACCTGACCTGTTACAGGAGTTGGTCTTCAAACTCTTATGTAGATGTGCCCTGACTGGTTACAGGAATTGGGTCTGGAGCTTTAAAAGGTTATGAATGAACCAGGGATGGTTGCTACCTCAACGGGACGGTGAGAGAACCTTGGGCGATTACTACCTCAACAGTAACGATGAGAGAATCTTGGACGATTACTACCTCAACAGGAACGCTGAGAGAATCTTGGATGTCTTCTACTGGGATAAGAATCAGGGAGATCTTAGGGTCGATCTGACTGAACCAGAGAAGGCCTTTGACTGGATAAGAATCAGGAAAATCTTAGGGTCGATTTAACTGAACCAGACTAAAGTCTTGGAATATCTTCAACTGGATAAGAATCAGGGAGATCTTAGGGTCGATCTGACTGAACCAGAGAAGGCCTTTGACTGGATAAGAATCAGGAAAATCTTAGGGTCGATTTAACTGAACCGGGCAAGGTCTTGGAATATCTTCAACTGGATAAGAATCAGGGAGATCTTAGGGTCGATCTGACTGAACCAGAGAAGGCCTTTGACTGGATAAGAATCAGAAAAATCTTAGGGTCGATTTAACTGAACCGGACAAGGTCTTGAAATATAGCTGAGAACATAACTAGATCTTTCCTGAAAGGTAAAGGTCAGTCATATGCAATGCATGATATGGATCAGGCAATGACACTCTCAACATAAATGAGATTGTATGTTTACGATGCTTATATGTATGCTATAATGTATGGGAATGCGATGTTTATGGATGCATGTTTTTCGTCTAGGAAAGTAAATCCTTGACGGGTGCCGGAAAGTCATATCCTGGGCTGATGTTGGAGGATAGTGCTTTGTTGTTTCCGCTGGGGATGATAGTTGCAAGAATACCGGCAGGAGAAGATAACTCCGTTGGGGAATAAACTTGACGAATGGATTACTCTGCGGGGAGAAAATTATTCTAGCGGTCTTACTGGGGAATAATACTCTGTGGGGAGAGAGGTACTTTGCTAGGATATTGATGGTAACTTTGCTGGGGATACCATTGATGTATTATGTTGGAAGATGAACTCCGCTGGGGATAGGAAGACTTCGTCGGGGACGATCTTTCCGTGGTTTTCAGCTGAGGATAACCCAGTTATAAGATCCGGTGGAGAATAACCTTTGAATAAAGCCGGGGGAGCGTTCGTACTCTGCGGGGATAAGCTTCCAGAATCTACTGGGGATAAGCTTACTGCTGGGGAGATGATTCAACCTTTCCTGGGGAAATCTTGATTGGACTCTCCTGAGGAAATTTTGAGATGTACTGGGAGTGACTCCATTGAATATCTGGTTGACCGCCGGGGAACAATCTTAGATCAAGACTGCCGGGGATGCTTGTTAGGAATGTTCGTATATTGTGCTGAGGAATATTGAGATCTTCTGGGGATACCCAATTTCCTTAAGGCTGACAGTGGACTAACTCTGCTTGGGGAGAGTATCGTTGACTTGCTGGCTCACTCTCTGGGGAATTAAGGCATCTGGGCTACATCCTTCAGCCGAACCTATCTTGGTACCTTGATGGACAGAGAAACTAGATTGCTTAGACAAATCATTACTGCCCCTGTTTCTAATGTTACCTGTAATTAATCCTTTGTTTCGTATGCAAATATTTATGAGTTAGCAATTATTGTCGAATGCATATATCACAAATTGAACCTTGGACGTTCTTCGCAAAACAAAACAGAAAAGGAAAAACAATTGGCAATTTTAACTGAAAAGTGATTTTGTATTGATTTTGAATTTGAATTGCCTGTAAATAGGCGTTTATGTACAAGAGGCTGACGTCCTAGTAGGAGAACGCCGCCGAACAAAAGAGTTTATACAATTTGTACAAAAGAAAATAAAACAGCTGTGTGAAAAGAATAATCCCACTGGGTTCCAACTCTGTTATCGCCTTTATATCTTCGAGCGTCTCATCACTTGATGACCTAGTCGAGGATGAAGCTGATTGATTGATGCCGTTAGAACTTGATATTGATACCGGATTCTGGATGCGAAGTGATCCAATGAGACATAGTATTACGCTTTATCCCTAACTTTTGCCTGGACCGCCCTTTCGGGTTTTCAGTCCACCGGGATACCCATTTTTGCCCAAGCCGCCTTTTCAGGTTTCCGACTTGCCGGGTGTACAGATTTTTTCATTTCATCCCTTCATTTTGCCCGAACCCTTTTGGTTCGCCGGGAAGCCCTAATTTTTGCCTAGGCATGTCAGCCTAACGGGTCTTTATTATGCGTAGTATCTTTTTACTATGTCTGCATTGGCGGGGTGAGGAAGGTCGTCACCATCCATGGTAGTTAGGATCATGGCTCCTCCTGAGAACACATGTTTAACCACAAATGGCCCTTCGTACGTGGGGGTCCATTTGCCCCTTGGATCACTCTGAGGAAGGATGATACGCTTGATTACCAGATCCCCAACTTGATACTCTTGTGGTCTGACCTTTTTGTTAAATGCCCTGATTATCCGTTTTTGATACGTCTGACCATGACAAATAGCAGCAAGTCTCTTTTCGTCAATCAGGTTTAACTGATCAAGTCGTGTCTGGATCCAATCATCTTCATTCAGATCTGCATCCTTCATTATCCGGAGAGAGGGTATTTGTACTTCGATCGGTAAGACTGCCTCCATGCCGTAGACCAAGGAGAAAGGAGTTGCCCCGGTTGACGTCCTTGCTGAGGTACGGTACCCATGTAGAGCAAACGGTAACATCTCGTGCCAATCTTTATAAGTCACTGTCATCTTCTGCACAATTTTCTTAATGTTCTTGTTCGCTGCTTCTACGGCCCCATTCATCTTCGGTCTGTACGGAGAAGAGTTGTGGTGCTGTATCTTAAACTGCTCGCAGAGCTCAGTGATCATCTTGTTATTAAGATTGGTACCGTTGTCTGTAATGATCCTTTCTGGGACGCCGTATCGACAGATCAGGTTATGCCGAATGAACCGTGCCACGACGTTCTTGGTTACTGTGGCGTAGGAAGCTGCTTCAACCCACTTCGTGAAGTAATCAATCGCTACCAGGATGAAGCGATGCCCGTTGGATACCGTAGGTTTAATCTCACTGATCATATCTATGCCCCACATTGCAAACGGCCAAGGTGCAGTCAAGACATTCAGAGGGACTGGAGGAACATGCACCTTGTCTGCATAGATCTGGCATTTATGGCATGTCCGAGAATGCTGGTAACAGTCGGCTTCCATTATGGACCAGAAATATCCTGCCCGAAGGATCTTCTTCGCCATAGTGTGTCCACTGGAATGTGTTCCGAAGGTCCCTTCATGTAACTCTTCCATGATCCTTTCTGCTTCAGTCTTATCCACACAACGCAATAAGGTCGAATCATGGTTTCGCTTATACAGAATGCCGTTGCTAAGGAAGAACTTTGCTGCGAACCTTCTCAGAAACTTCTTATCATTGACAGATGCACCTTCAGGATACTCCTGAGCTTCCAAGTATCTCTTCACCTCATGGTACCAAGGTTTCTCAGTCACCAATTCAGTCTCAAGATCACAACAGTATGCCGGTTTGTCCAGTTTCCAGATAATGATCCGGGGAGCCTCATTGTCCCATTTGACTTTGAACATAGAAGACATCGTAGCTAACGCGTCCGCCAGCTGATTCTCCTCTCTCGGAAAGTGTTCAAAGGTTATCTCTGTGAAGTGGGGGATCATTGTCAATACACATTCTTTGTAAGGAATAAGATTCGGATGTTTCGTATCCCACTCCCATTTGATCTAATTGATCACGAGAGCGGAATCTCCGAAGACACTCAGAAACTTGATCCTTAAGTCAATCGCAGCTTGGAGACCCATGATGCATGCCTCATACTCCGCCATGTTGTTGGTGCAGTTGAAACATAGTCGGGCAGTGAGTGGAGTATGAGTGCCTTGGGGGGATATTATCACAGCGCCGATACCATTACCCAAAGCATTGGAGGCTCCGTCAAAGTGCATAGACCATCGGGATCCTTCCTCAGGTCCTTCATCCGGTCCAGGTACTTCACAATCAATCACTATCATGATGCTCTCGTCAGGAAACTCAAAGTTCATTGACTGATAATCGTCTACTGCCTGATGTGCCAAGTGGTCTGCCAATACACTTCCTTTGATAGCTCTCTGAGTTGTGTACTGGATGTCGTATTCTGTCAAGATCATTTTCCATCTTGCTATTCTCCCAGACAGAGCAGGCTTTTCAAATATGTACTTTATAAGATCCATCTTTGAGATCAACAAGGTAGTGTGAGTCAGCATATACTGTCTCAGCCGGCGAGCAGCCCATACCAAAGCGCAACAAGTTTTCTCGAGCAGTGAGTATCGGGTCTCACAGTCGGTAAAATTTTTGCTAAGGTAATAAATGGCATGCTCTTTTCGGCCGGACTCGTCATGCTGCCTCAGCACACACCCCATTGAGTTGTCAAGTACTGTCAGGTATAGTATTAGAGGTCTCCCTTCAACCGGTGGCATAAGGATAGGTGGTTCTTGGAGATACTCTTTGATTCTGTCAAAAGCAGCCTGACATTCATCATTCCAACGTACTACCTGATCTTTCTTCAGTAGCTTGAAGATTGGCTCACAGGTAGCAGTTAGGTGCGAGATGAATCGGGCAATGTAATTCAGGCGTCCTAAAAAGCCTCTGACCTCTTTCTCTGTCTTGGGAACTGGCATCTCTTGAATAGCTTTAACCTTGGCAGGATCCACTTGAATACCCTTATCACTTACAACGAAGCCTAGCAATTTTCCAGATCTTACCCCGAAGGTGCACTTGTTCGGGTTCAACCTCAGCTTGTACAGTTTCAAACGGTCAAACAGTTTTTGCAGATGATCAAGGTGTTCTTCCTCCGTTTGGGACCTTGCGATCATGTCGTCAACATATACTTCTATCTCATGATGGATCATGTCATGAAATAAAGCAACCATGGCACGTTGGTAAGTTGCCCCAGCATTTTTTAACCCGAATGGCATGACCTTGTAGCAGAAGGTTCCCCACTGAGTGACAAAGGTAGTCTTCTCCATGTCTTCAGGAGCCATCTTGATCTGATTATACCCTGAGAAACCATCCATGAAAGAGAACACCTTATGCTGAGCAGTATTGTCAACCAGGACATCAATGTGAGGTAGGGGAAATCATCCTTGGGGCTGGCCCTGTTCAGATCCCTGTAGTCAACGCACATTCTGACCTTACCGTCTTTCTTTGGTACCGGCACCACATTAGCAACCCACTGAGGATAAGAAGTCACTGCAAGGAACCCGGTATCAAACTGTTTCATAACCTCGACTTTGATCTTCTCAGACATCTCTGGACGCATACGGCGGACCTTTTGCTTGACCGGAGGGAAGTCTTCCATAGTAGGCAAATAATGGACCACAATGTCGGTATCCAACCCGGGCATGTCTTCGTAGGACCAGGAAAAAATTTCCATGTAATCATGTAACATCTGAGTCAACCGTTGCTTCACGCTGAGCTCTAGGTTGGCACCAATCTTGACCTCCTTTCTGTCTGTATCAGTACCCAGATTTATCGTTTCCACCGGCTCTTCATGTGGTTGAATTGCCCTCTCTTCCTGGAGTAACAGTCTTGCAAGCTCGCCAGGAACTTTGCAATCATCTTCACCTTCGTCTTCGGCTAAGTTGATCAGATTTTCGAAGTCATAACTGGCAGTAGCAGAGTCGTTACCAGTGAGATCCAGAGTGGATTGAAACCTGTATGAGTGAGTGTGTGTAAATACAGCTGTTTTGCAATATATAAAGAAAGGAAAGAAAGAAAAGGAGCATAAGATTTAAAATGCGAGAAAACGTCCAAGGTCTTTATTCATGATATATGAAATGACAATTAATATACCCTCACAAATGAAGCCATGGTGCCCCGGGTAAGACACCGGGCCATAGAGTTTTAATTCATTGTTTATTATAAATACAAAACCAAAGGAGTTTATTACTGCGTAACAAAAGTAACAGGAGTGTGATCTTTAGCAATCCAATTGGTCAATCCACCATCAGTCGTCGGGTAGATCCAGCTATCAAACTCTGATTCTTCCACCTCATCTTCATCCCCAATGGCATTCACTCCTGGATTGGTGATGAGCACAGGAGGTCTTCTGGTTCTAGCTTTGCGCACAACCTTCTGAGCCTCTGCAGTAAAACCCAGTCCAAACTTGTCAGTTTTAGGTGTAAAATCAGGGAGCCTGCCCCAGTTAGCACATTCACCTTTCTTGGTTACAGCCCGAGCATCCTTTAGGGAAGCCATCTTCAAAGGAACATCCTCTTCAACCACTGCTTCTGCTGCTGCCAATGTTGGAGGTACCTCTTCAAAATGCTGAAAGGGGGTTTCAATAAACTCCCCGTCCATCTCAATATATCGGAAGGAATTCAAGTGACTAACCATATACTCCTCCTCTCCCTGCACAATGACAATCTTCCCTCTGACAGGGTACTTGAGCTTCTGGTGTAGGGTAGAAGTCACTGCCCCAGCTTTGTGAATCCAAGGTCGACCCAGTAAACAGGAATAAGATGGACGGATGTCCATCACATAGAAAGTTGATTCGAATACTTGAGAACCCACACGAATATGAATGTCCACCTCTCTATGAACCATCCTCTTAGAACCGTCAAAGGCTCTGACAATGATGTTGCTAGGTTTCAGCTCCAGGCCCTCGCAGTCCAACCGGTCTAAGGCCTTTTTGGGTAACACATTCAGGGAAGAACCGGTGTCCACCAACACGTGCGTAAGAGTAGTGCCCCTGCATTCAATAGAGACATGCAGGGCGTCATTGTGGTTCTTTCCCTTAGCAGTAAGGTCAGCATCCGAGAAACCCAAACCATTGTCAGCTGTCAAATTGGCTATGCAATCAGTAAACTGGACTGCAGATGTCTCTTGTGGCACATGGGCCGTCTTGAGAAATGAAATCAGGGCCTTAGCATGGGCCTCTGAGCACAGCAGCAAGGAGAGCATAGAGATCTTGGAGGGGGTATGCCCCAACTGTTCAACAACATTAAAGTCACTCTTCTTGATTATCTTCAGAATTTCCTCCATCTCTTGTTGGGAGGCCTCAGCATTCACAGATTTTGGTGGGCAGGCTCATCTTCAATCCCTTTGCCCCGAGCATTAGATGACTCGGCGGCAGGGGAAACAACTTGATCAGAAATGGGAACAGGTGCACTTGTAGGTGTTATAATGAGAGGTCTTCGAATAGCTGGTGGCGCAATGTCAGGCGAGAAGAGCCTGCCACTGCGGGTAACTTTGGCTGGACCAGTGATATTGCTGATGCTGGTGCCAGTGTTGAACTCTTGCTTTATACCGTGTACATATACATCTGCCCCATAGTGCCATGGGACAGCCTTATCAGATTCATAGGGGAGAGGCCCCGGAACAGTAATAACAATGGGTGCGACAGTCATGATTTTAACCGGCTTCCTCGGGGGAGCCTTGATTGGATTGTTAAAAATGGTAACAATAGATACTTCTTCCACAGGAACAAACGGAATGGCGGTCTTCTTGAACAAAATCTCCTTGCTATCCATCAGGCCTTGGATGCCTAACTTCAGCAACGGACAACCAGAAAGGGAAACAGCACAGAAAAGGCAACCTTCGCTACAACCCGGAAATAAACCGGCCAGCAGTAGGTTCCTCTTAACAGTCATCAGAGGAGTAGCTACATCATTCACAGAAACGGCATACACATCTTCATCAACGTCATTCACTCCATCCTGGGGCATAGGAGCAGTCACCACATTTGGCCTCTCAGGAGCCTCAAATTGTATCTCCTTCGCATCAATAAGGTCTTGCACCTTATTCCTTAAGGCCCAGCAGTCATAAGTAGAATGCCCCGGGCTATCGGAGTGATAAGCACAGCGGGCATTTGGATTATACTTGGGAGAGGCAGTGTTTACAACCTTTGGGGCCTCTCTGACAGTCACCAAGTTGGTGGATAGCAACTGCGGCAAGATTTGCGATAGGGTCATACTCAGCCGGGTGAATTCTCTTCTGGGTCTTTCAGCCCTTTGTGGATTGGTTTGCCGAGGAGCGACAGCAGGTTTAGCAATCATTACCGCGTTGACAGATTGGCGGCGCTCAGGTTTATCATGTCTTCTAGGCCCATATACAGCACTGGCCTCCTTCTTAAAGGGCTTCTTCTCAGAACTTGACGATGCACCCTTCTGGATTTTACCGGACTTCATTCCAGCCTCTATCCTTTCCCCAGTCAGAATAAGATCAGTAAAACCTGCAGACGAATTACCGATAAGATGATTGAAAAACGGCCCGGAGAGGGTCCCCAAGAACATATCTACCAGCTCACGGTCTGTTAATGGAGGCTGCACCCTGCCAGCCAGATCCCTCCACTTCTGTGCATACTCTTTAAAACCTTCGCTTGATCCTAGAGACATACCCTGGAGTTGGGTACGTGTAGGAGCAAGGTCGGCATTATATTGATACTGCTTGTAAAAAGCAGTAGCCAACTCCTCCCAGTTACGAACCTTGGTCCCATCCAGCTGATAGAATCATTCGAGATGAGTCCCTGAAAGACTCTCCTGGAAGAAGTGGATCCACAAGTTCTTATCCACTGTGTACGGTTGAATCTTCCGCACATAAGATCTGAGGTGTAGCTTAGGGCAAGACGCCCCGTCATACTTGGTGAAAGATGGTGCCTTAAATTTGTGAGGAATGATCACACCAGTAGATAAGCCCAAGTCTCCGAAATCCAGCCCAGGCACTTGTTGGATCTCCATAGCGTTCAGTCTGTCTTCCAACTGCTTGTACCGGTCTTCAGTAGGAGGATACTGTTCCTCATTAAAGTCAGTCTCGTTGTCAGAGACTACTGAACTTGAAGTCTTTCCCCCCTGGGGACTGTCTTTGCCTACAGAAGAACCAGCTTCTTCATTCTGCAGAGTGTTACCAAACCTCCGGCCCGAGTTGAAAAGAACAGTTCTCTTCTTCTTCTTCCCCTTCTTCAGGAGTAAAGCCTTCAGCTCTTCTTGGCCTTGAGCCAAACCCATGATCAGCTCCTGAAATTGCGCGTTTTGCGCCTGAAGGGCCTTGATAGACATCTCGGTTGATGATGAGTCAGGGTTCATGATGCTGAAATAAATAGCGAAGAACAGTAAGCAACCTGAAAAGAAGAAAACCTGCTATGCACATGATGAATGATATGTGTTTATGCAATGCATTCAGGGGTTCGAAAGTTCAAATTTGTTGTAGACAAAAAGGAACACACATTATCATTAAGGAAATAATTGTTCAGTACATCAAAGCCTCGTGGGCCAAACATTACAAAAGCAAATCAATCCCAGAAGACACTACGCATCCTCTTTGGAGCAATGTAGGTGTTGAGGTTCCTCTCCTCGTGCAATAGGCGGGTGAGCTCTAAGACCTTCTTTTCACTAGCATGTAGACTGGTCTCAAGAGAATTCCGTTCTTCCTTAAGCTGGATCCAGCTCTTCTGCATCTCTTCCCAGGACGTGGGCATGTCAGGATGTTGAATGGTGTAGGACACCTCTCCCTCCGAGACTGGCTCTTTGATCACAGGGAGCATATGAGGATATGGCATTACTAACTTCTGGGAGCGGGCTCGTACCCACTTGAGATAAGGTTCCAATGGGATGGAATTCTTGTGCCCCAGTGTCTTGCTGTCTATCTTACTGGGCATCCTCCAAGCTCTGATAAATCTCTGGCGAAGTCCTTGTGCATCTTTGTCGAAGTCAAAAACTATGTCAGGAATTAACATGTCATGAGGGCCGTCCCTCCGAGCATAACCAAACTGTCTCCATGCCAGGCATGGGTTGTAAGTAATACCTCCTCTGATTCCAAGTAAAGGAACATTAGGGTATTCCCCGCAACGATCAATGATAGTGACATCCTCTCTGGACCGAGGGCACCAATGTATATCAGCATGTGTAAGAGTCATCAATCGTTGTGACCATCTCAAACCCCGCTCGTTCTTCAACACTGATTGCGGAAGGTGCGAAATAAACCACCTTCCCAGGAGAGGAGTGCAACACATAAGAACACTTCTTTTTCTCATGGTTCGAGTGTAACATGAGTGAAGGATGTCCCTCAGCAACGTAGGTATAGGATTCCTGGACATGAAGATCTGGACAGCATTGATATCTATAAGCTGATCTGGGTTAGGGAACAACACCAAACCATAGACAAGGAGGGCCACAACTTCTTCAAAAGCTTGTAAGTCAAGGGAGTTCCAACATTCCTGGGCCTTTTCAAACAGAAACCTGGCTAAGAACCCTTTGATGCCACTTCTAACCTCCCAATGTCCCTTGAGGTCAGATGATTGTAGGTGTAAGGCTTTAGCAATCTCTTCAAGCTTGGGTTCCTTTTCCGTACCGTTGTAGGGTAGTTGATCAAGGATAGGAATCTTCAGAAGCCGGGAGAACTCTTCCAATGTAGGCACCAGTTGATAATCCAGGAAAGTTAAACAATGATGCAGAGGGTCAAAGAACTGGAACATGACCTTTATCATATCTTCCTCAATGTTGGTGTTGACCAAGCTGATGAGTCTTCCATGTCTTTCACTGAATGAAGAGCTCTCGGGAATCCTGGATATAAGCTCCTTAAGCTGAGGAGGGATCCTTACAAGGCTGATTTGAATTGTCTTTCTGCGAACAGTTTCCATGTCCTACAAAACAAGAACAAAGATGAAGATTCGAACCCCTGAAATGGTTAGTCAATGCATATGATGCTGGATGATGTCATGATGCTATGATTAAACACACCACAAATATTTACAAAGGAAAACATGATAAGGCACACAAGTCACACAAGACAAGCCCTTAGAGTTTAGGCCTGCATGGGGTCTGGGTATTACCCTCTTGAAGTTGGTGGGCTCAACCTATCCTATCATAAGTAACCGGGTTCTAAGGGTCCCAATATCACTGGATTGCTTTCATTGTTCATCGTTTCGATTTAGCCACTGAACTGGAGACCGAAATATTCCAGGAAAGCAACCCTCAATTGAGTGTAGTATCGAGTATCAACCAACCTCGGACTGCACCAAAGTCAGTTATCTCACTATCCTAAAGAGGCCAAGATGGTTCAATTAAGGTTCCTAAGGTCAGTTGATGCTTCACGACACCACGTGGAGGCCCCGTACTCTCCTTGACTGAACTCAAGGGTTACCGGTACACACCAAAGTGCCACATCAACGTAGCAGGCTATTTCAACCATGTCGGTATACCCCGCACAGTTCCCTCACAACCTTGTTGCTACTTTCTAAGAAGGTATCCCCAGATCCAGGTTAGGATCTATAGAACTCCCGAGACAGTCCCACAATTTAAAGCAAACAAGTCAAAGCAATTGAAAACACAGTGATCTTAGTCCTAAGGTACACCTCACTTTAAAAGAATCCCCAACAGAGTCGCCAGTTCTGTGATCGGTGGATCTGGAACTGACTGTTTAACGCTGGTTCGCGAAATGTCGCGGAAGCAAGAGTCGCCACCGTCTTTTATTTTCTCCAACATGGAAAGGACAAAAGCACAGAAAAATTCCTTATTGAGATTAGTTCTCGGTTCGGGAGGTAGATTTATAGAAAGGGAAGGTGTTAGCACCCTTTCTATCCATGGTTATCCATGGGATCTTAGATACTTGCTCATTTGTATTTTCAAAATGTCTGTTTGCTTTTCAACTGTGGGTTTAAAAAAAGTTTCGTTTAAAATTTCAGATCGACTCTTGTATCAGTCCTCAAGAGTGTTTGAAAAATTGTTTTTGAAATCTTTTTGCAAAGTGTCGGTGTGAAAAGAAGTTTGATTTGTTTTGAATTAGAGCAAGCATCTACAAGTCATCTACCTACCCTAAGGAATTAGTCTTTGTAAATGTCCTTAAAGTAGTGCCATCCCACCATTGAGAGGTAGGTAGCACCACCGTTGGAGGTGTTCGGGTCAATTCGAGGGTTCGGGACATTTGTGGTCACCAGAGCAATATGAAGACACCTTAGAAGCTACCCTCATGCCATGTTCATGGACATGAGGACTTACTAAAACATCCTCTACTCGACGACCACGTTTCGAGGGGCAAGGCAACAGTGAGACGTACCCTAGGGGTGGTGTGTGAATTGTGCGTCATTTTCAATTATGTTTATCTTGTCATGCATTTGTGATCTACGCTTTGTTTTTATTTTTGGCATTCATTCTTTCATGCAAATTATTAGCAGTTAAAAGGTGCGGAAAGATAAAAGTCCTACGCTATTACAAAGGCGCGGGTCTACATCGCCAAATTAAACCAAGACCCGATTTGAAATAAATAAAAATGAGGAAAGTAAGTACCCTAATTAATCTATTACAAGGCTTTGGGGCAAGTACATGAAATGTAAAAAAGGAAATAAAAGTAAATGTGCGAAAAGAAATAAAATCGAGAATGCGAGGGCGTTGGACCCTTTTAAAGAAATTAAATCGAAATCGTAAATTAATTAAATTAAATAAAAGCAAGAACTTTTTTTGGAGTTTTTGTATTTATGGAATTTAATGAGAAAATTAAATGGAATTAAAACCCTAATTCTAAACTATTTTTAATTTGTTAAAAAAAATGTTTAAGTTTGACCTAGTTTTAACCTAATTATTTAATTACAAGTTATTTATAAAATAATTACGAATAATAATAATGATGATAAGGAAATAAATCATTTATTAAGAAAAAGAAGAAAAATATTAAAACCCTAATCTCTAAACTTTTTAGTTTATTTAAAAAAAATTAGAATTAAACCTAAAACTAAAACTAAGTTAATTATTAAATTTATTTACAAAATAGTATTAATTAATATTAACAAAGCATATTTTTTATTGTTTTATGATTTTCTGATTTTTTTGTATTTTTATGTTATAAAAAATTAATTTGTGGAATTAAATAAATAATTAATATAACTAAAATAAATGAAAGAAAAGAAAAAAAGGAAAGAAGAAAATGCAAACAGATGGGGGTGTTGACCCAAATTGGAGGTTGATCTGCAGTAATTTGGCCCAATAGAAGCTTGGCCTGTTTGACTTTCCAGATTGCATGTAAAGGTGTTGACTGGTGCACATGGTGATCTGCAACTTCTGACCATTGGATTGGTCTTGTTGGGCACGTGGCAAGCACAAATATGAAGCTGCATGGTAGGCCCTGGGGCATGTACTGCATGGAATCATGTTAAAACAAAATATATTGAGAAATATGGGGGACCTGGGAATCGAACCCAGGTCCCAATGCTTGAAGGACACCTCACTCTCCACCCAGCCAAATGCGTTCGTTTGATATTCAATGGGAAGGAATTATTATGAAAGAGAAATAAGAGTTAGTGGTGGAAAACGAAAACACGCGCGAAAGGTTTGAATGACCCAGTCTTATGCTTACACCTCAGCGTCTTCTCCACTATGCCTTCGTTTTTGCCTGCAAATATAAACAGATAGCGGGGGTTTTAAACCCCCACTAACCCCAATGTACAAAAATAACGATTAGCTCATAGTTGAAAAGAAAAAGGGCGCGATATAATCAATGGTTTCGTCTGGGCATCCTGGTTTTGATGGTGTAGGTTTGAACGTCCAATTTTTTCATGGGAAAGAAACCCCAATTTCAAGCTTGTGAAAACCTAGAAAACATCCATGGCATCTCTCGCTACAGGCATGATTAGTTCAATTAAAAGGCACCAAAAGCTTCAGCATAATCATATTAGTGTAAAACAACATTTAAAATGCATTAATATGGCATGAAATTCAAGGTACGATTATGCAAAAATTCATAGACAGGATGACTTCATTCTACCAGTTCTTTGTGTATGGAGGCTTGAAACGTATTGGGTTATGTTCAGGAAAGTCTCAGCAAGCTTTTGAGATGCTTTTCACGCCTTGAAACGCCTTCTAGATGCCAAAACAGTTTTTGAGATTTTTTAAGAAAAGTGCAAGTTTTGTTTTCAGGTTCTAGTGCAGCTTCTTGGTTCTGTGCATTAGGGTTGTGTTCTGGCTTTTATGAGGAATGTTTTAGGTTTGCAAAACAAGTCCAAAACCTTTGTAATCAATGCTTTTGAGATTTGATTTCAATGGTATCTTTTTTCAATATTTTTCATGTGAAGAACATGCCAATCATTGCCAATCACCTTGATTCTTTCCTTATTGAATAGTGCACGAAATCTTGAATGTATTCTATGCACAAAAAGATTTGAAAAGCATGGATGAGTATTTTTCTTATAATTAATCATAATTAAATGAATTAAATAGATTAAATATTCAATTAATTAATTAAAAATACGAAAATAACTCCCCTTTGGGTCAATGGGTCGTGCATAGCTTTTGGGTGATGATTCTTGGAAGAAAATGAGGCCCATTAGCAATTTTGAGGCATTTGAAGCAAAGTTGACTTTTCAAAATTCCCAAAAATTTCCCAACTTCCACAAGGCATATCTTGCTCAATTTTTAAGCTTTGATCATGTTCTTGGACATTTTGGAAAGGTCTTGAAGTCCTCTAACCAATGCCTTTGTTCCCATGTCATTTTGATTTACCAATATCAAGTTATGTTCTTTGACTTAAAGTGCCTATTTGTTGACTTTTGAAAATGACCTATAATGTTGAGATTGATAACTTTTTGTGAGAGAATTTCTTGGACTTGAAGTGTGAAGAGGAGTTGTAGGAAATGTCATTCTCTTCAAAATGAGCTTTGGATGGAATTTTTCTGATAAACCATGTGGAAGTTATGCCTTGGTCAAGTTACAGTTGACTTTTACAACTGTCCAAATATGGAAACTTTTGCATCTTGAGACTTTTTGAGCCATGCTTTGAGAATCATGATCAAGAATTGATCAAATGATGTTTGTGGCTTCAAAATAAGATGTTGGCCAAAAATTTGAACTTTTGACTGCCAAATGACCATTTTACCCCTATAGTTGACTGCTGAGCAACTAGGGTTTTTGACTGTGCAATTTTTTGCTGTAAGTCTTGAAACTTGGCATATGGATGCTTGATCATGTTTGTAGGCATGTGGGACTTGATTGGACCCTTGAAAACTTCAATTTCTTTGACAGAACCAAAACCCTAATTTTGACTGTTAGGAGGCAATTGAACTGTGCAACCTTTGGGAGACTTTGAAGCATACTCTTAGTAAATCTTGAAGAATATGGGAGGGCAAATTTTGGGGTACAACAGCGGGCTTTGAAATTACCACCGCGTTGATAGCTTGGTGGCGTTCCGGTTTGTTCTGTCTTCTTGACCCATAAACATCACTAGATTCCTTCTTGAAGGGCTTCTTTTCAGAGCTCGAGGAGGCGCCTTTCTGTATCTTCCCAGACTTGATACCATCTTCTATCCTCTCACAAGTCAAGATCAGATCTGTAAATCCATCAGAAGAATTCCCAATCAGATGGTTGAAGAACGGAGCAGACTGAGTCCCCAAGAACATGTCAACAAGCTCACGGTCAGTCAACGGTGGCTACACCCTTCCAGCCAGGTCTCTCCACTTTTGCACATACTCTTTGAATCCTTCACCCGTCCCTAGTGACATACCCTGGAGTTGGGTACGCGTAGGAGCGAGGTCGGAATTATACTGATACTGCTTATAGAACGCAGTAGCCAAGTCCTCCCAGTTACGAATACTGACTCCATCCAGCTGATAGAACCATTCGAGTTGAGTCCCTGAAAGACTATCCTGGAAGAAATGGATCCATAGATTCTTGTCAGCAGTGTAAAGTTGGATCTTCCTTACATATGATCTGAGATGCAGCTTAGGGCAGGAAGCCCCGTCGTACTTCGCAAAGGCAGGTGCCTTGAACTTGTGTGGGATCACCACCCCAGAAGATAAACCTAGATCTCCAAAATCCAACCCGGGCACATGTTGAATCTCCATAGCACTTAGACGGTCCTCTAGTTGCTTGTACCTGTCCTCAGCAGGAGGGTACTGTTCATCATTGTAATCTATCTCGTTGTCGGATACCACGGGACTAGGAACCCTTCTCTCTTGGGGACTGTCTTTCCCTACAGAGGAAGTAGCCAGATCAGCCTCATTTTGCAGTCCATTCCCAAATCTGCGTCCGGTATTGAACAACACAATCCTCTTCTTCTTCTTCTTCTTCTTCAGAATCAGAGTCTTCAACTCCTGTTGACCCTGGGCTAAGCTCATGACCAGCTCTTGAAACTGGGCGTTCTGGGCCTGGAGGGCCTTGATAGCTTGTTCATTAGTAGGTTCAGAAGACATGATGATTGCTGAAATAAACAGCGAAGAAGAATGAGTGACCTGTAAAAAAGGGTACCTGCTATGCATATGATGAATGGAATGCGTATGATTTATGTTTTCAAAGACAATCGGGATTCAACTTTGTAGACAAAAAGGAAACGCACTTTATTAGATTCAAACTTTAAATTGTTCAATAAATTGCCCTTAGGCGTTACAAGAATGAAAATACTGAAAAGGAAATAAAAGCTGTAAAAGAAACATCCAAAGCCCATCAGTGCTCCCATGGCCTCCTCTTCTCGGTGCGGATATAGTCATTCAGGATCCGCTCGTTCTCCAATTGCTTGGTCAGCTTCTGGATTTTCTGTTTCTGTTCATTGAACCTTTCCCGATAAGAATCCCGTTCTTCCTGTAGTTGCACCCAAGACCTCTTTAGTGTGTCAACATCAGTGGGTATCTGAGGAGGGAGTATAGTTGGAGGAACCCCGTCTCTATCAGGAAATTCAAGAATGATAGGCCTGACAACTTCGTATGGTATACCTAACTTCTGAGCACGGATGCGGACCCATCTGTAGTAGGATTCCATTGGTAGAGAAGTCTTCGGTCCCAACTCATGTGGGTCAGCTTTATGAATTCTGTCCCAAGCCTTGATGAATCTACGACGCAGCTCGTCACTATCTACCTGGAACTCAAAACTGATGTGAGGTACCAACATCTCATGAGGTCCTGCTCTTCTGGCTCTTCCAAACTGACGGAGAGCTAAACATGGATTATAAGATATTCCTCCCTGAGTACCGATCAATGGAACATTAGGATATTCTCCGCAACGATCAATAACAACCACCTCATCCAAACCTCTGAGAGTCCAAATGATGTCATTATCAGTGAGAGACATTAACTTAGGGAGGTGCTAAATAAACCACCTCACTAACAAAGGAGCACAACACCATAGAGTTCCCCGTCTTCGGGCAGTACGAGCATAGAGTTGTTGCAGGATATCACCCAAGAGAGTGGGTACAGGATTCCGAGACATGAAGATCCTTATGGCATTGACATTAACAAAGTTATCAGGATTCGGAAACAACACCAGACCATAGATTAAGAGAGCCAGAATGTCTTCGTACGCCTGGAAGTCTAAGTCATTCCAGAAACTGTTAGCTTTACCAATCAGAAACTTAGCCAAAAAGCCTTTAACTCCGCTTCTAGTTACCCAGTTATCCATTACCTCTTTGTTGGTCAAAGGAAGGGATGCTGCAACCTCCTCAAGCCTAAGAGTCTTTTCCCAACCAGTGAAGGGAGTTTGATCCAAGATAGGGATACCAAGCAAATTAGAGAATTCTTCCAGGGTAGGGACCAGCTGGAAGTCTTGAAAGGTGAAGCAATGGTACAGGGGATCGTAAAACTGGGTCAGGACACTCATCAGTTGTTGGTCCCACTTTGAAGTGACTAAACCGAGAAGAGAACCATGCCTCTGGATGAAGGAAGTAGTATTTGGAATTCTGTCAACCAACTCTTTAAGCAAATCAGGTGGGTGAACAAAGTTGAGCCGGATAGTATTCCTTCGCACAAGCATCATAATGTCCTACAAAACAGAGCAAAGGTGAAACCCTCTTGTCTTTGAAATGGGTCAGTCCTTATGCAGGATGCATGCAATGGTATGATGGTATGATGTTATGATAAAGCACACCACAAGTATTCACAAAGGCAAACATGGTAAGGCACACAAGTCACACAAGACAACCCTTAGAGTTAAGGCCAACATGAAGTTTAGGTACTACCCTCTTTCAGTTTCGTTGGTTAAGACCTGTCCTAAAAAATAGTAACCGTGTTCTAGAGGATCTCAATATCACTGACTACCCTCAATCGGTCATAACTCCAGCTTCGCAATCTTTTCTTGCGGCCAGAACCATCGCGAGAGTTTAGCCTCAATGAGTGTAGCATACTGCTACTGTTCTATGGCCAAGTTGGGTCAATTTAGGGTTCTAAGGTCGGTTGGTGCTTAATGACTCCTCAGAAGACCCATATTCTCCTCGTTCCAACACAAGGGATATCGGTACAGACCAATGTGTCACACCAATGCAGCTACTGCTTCACCCGTGTCGGTCTACGCTGGACAGGTCCCTCACATCTTATTGCTACCTAAAGGGTATTCCCCAGATCCGGGTTAGGATCTATGAAACTCCGATGCAAGCCCACAATATTAAAGCAAACAAAGCAAGCAATTGAAAACAAGAGTGGTCTAATCCTAAGGTACACCTCACTTAAAAGTATCCCCAGCAGAGTCGCCAGTTCTGTGATCGGTGGAAATAGAACTGACTGTTTTGGAAGCTGGTTCGCGAAATGTCGCGGTAAGCAAGAGTCGCCACCGTCTTTTATTTTCTCCAACAAGGAAAGGACAAAAGCACAACAAAATTCCTTTTCGAGATGTTTCTCGGTTCGGGAGGTAGATTATAGAAAGGGAAGGTATTATCACCCTTTCTATCCGTGGTTATCCACGGGCTCTTAGGTACTTGCTCACTATGTTTTCAAAAATGTTTGCTTTTCTTGTGTTTGTGGGTTTTGAAAATAATTTGTTTTGAAAAACTTCTAGGTAACTCTTGTATCTGTCCTCAAGAGTGTATGAAGTATTTGTTTGAAAACTTTTTGAAAGTGTAGGTGCGAAAAATTGTTTTTGTTTTTGAAAGAGCAAGTACCCAGGAGAAATCTACCTACTCTAAGGAATTAAGCTGTGTAAGAGTCCTTTAGACAGTACTATCCCACTATTGAGAAGTAGGTAGCACCGTCGTTGGAGTTATTCGGGTCGATTCGATTATAGGGACATGTGTGGTCACCAAAGCAATAGTAGGACACCTTAGCGGTAACCCTAATGTCCTAGATCCTTTTTATCCGAGGCAACCGTTTCGAGGCAATTGGATCTTTAGACAGGAGGGCAACCTCTAAAACACCCTATACTTGATGACCACGTCGAGGCAACCAAGTGAGGCGTACCCTAGGAGTGGCATGTGCGAGTGTGTCAGGTTCATGTTAAATTATCTTGTACATGTCATTGGTGAGCTACGAGTTGATTTTATTTTTCAGAGAAGTCTTGTCATGCATAATTAACAGTTAATAGTTGTGCGGGAAATAAATTGCGGAAAGTGAATCTGCGCTATTACAAGGCGTCGGGTATTTACATCGCCAAAAACATAACCCTTGAAAATAAATGCGAGAAAATAAAGAAAGCGATAAAAGCCCTAATTATCTATTACATTCTCGGAGCAGATACATAAATATGATCAAAAATAATAATAGGCGCGCGAAGAAATTAAATCGGGAAAAGTCTTAGGGTTTTGACCCTTTTTGAGAAAAGAATTGAATTTGGTCCTTTTTTGCATTTAATTCAAATTAAACCTAATTTACTAATTAATTAAAAGAAAAAGTATTTTTTGGTTTTTAATGTTTTAATGAAAATAAAAATAAAATAAAATAAAGTCAAAAGTTAGTAAAACCTAATTCTAATTTATTTTATTTATTATGAACAAGATTAAAGTTAACCTAATTTAAAAGACTAAATCAATTTTGTTAGCATTTATTTACAAAATAATAATTAATAGTGAAATTAATAAATAATAAAAATAAGTAACATTTTAGGTTTCTGAATTTAATATGAAAAATAATTAATTTATGAATTAATAATAGTAATAATAATTATTAAAAGAAAATAAAAGAAAGAAATAGAAACCAGGGGGTGTTGGGCCCTTAGGAGGTATGTTAGCAATCTGGCCCACTAAGCTCAAGCCTTTGTTGGCTTTCTTGAATTGCCTACACGTTGGTTGACTGGGAGCATGGTGGTCACTCATCCCTTGTCATCAGATCTAGGCTTAAGGACACATGGCGCCTGATTATTTGAGGTGTATGATGGAATCTTTCTGGAACGCTGCATGTAATCATGTTAGAAAAAATAGAAACAAAGGTTTGGGGGACCTGGGAATCGAACCCAGGTCCCAATGGTTACCAGACAGCTCATCTTCCACTACGCCAGTTGAACGTCTTTGTTAATATGATAATGATCAATTATAATATATAAAATCAACCCTTATGCTGGAAACAAACACGCGCGCGCTATTATATTTGAATGAACCAATAACACATCACCAGCTCATCGTCTTCTTCATTTACCTGTAAAAAAGACAAAGAGATAGCGGGGGTTTTTAACCCCCACAATATGGAACGAGGAAAAATAGCGAATAGAATCCTAGGCTACATAAATATTTCGTGAATATGGCATTCAATTTGTCTGGTTGCAACAATTTCAACCATAGGTCTTAGAGGTCCCAATTTTGCCTGGATAGTGAAGCCCTAATTCAAGAACTGAGGAACCCTAAAATTCGTTTATGGCAAATTCTGATTCTGTGCGTTTTAATGCAATTAACATATGCCAAAAGCTTCCTGTGGATTCAAGCAACACAAAACATACAAGAAATCATGTTAATGATGCACAAATCATGAGGTTCGATTATGGAACAAATAAGCAAACCGTGAGTTTGTTCTTGACAATTTCTGTAGCTTTAAGGCTTGGTCTTGATTGCAATATGTTTCTGAGGGTTCCTGCAAGGTATTAGAATCACTATAATGCTTTGAATCATGTTGGAACCTGTAAAACAGTTTTCATGTTTTCTTGATTTTTTTTCAATATTGGTTATGGCTTTCTGCAGCAATTCTCACGTCCAATGCATTAGGTTTAGCTTGTGCATATATAGTAGAATGGAACTAGGTTACAATCTTGCCAAGAAATCCATTGCATTGATGTTTCAATATTTGATTGAAAATCAAATATTTTTCAATCTTTTTGATTGAAGAAAGTTGCTAAATTTGGAGTTTTTGACATCCTTGATTGGCACACGAGATCTCCGGCATATATTGGTCATCTTTGCTTCACCAAAAGATTGAAAAATCATATCTTTGAATTTCCTACATTTTAAATTAATTAAGTGAATTAAAATAAATTAAAAATCCAATTAATTAATAAAAATAAGAAAATAATTTAATGTAAGCTTGATGGGTCGTGCATAGGCCTTGGACAATGTTTCAAAAAGAAATTTGAGGCCCATTAGCAAAAATGATGTGTTTTGAGCAAAGTTGACTTTTGCAAATTTACCAAAATTTCCCAACTTATCCAATGCATATCTTGCTCAATTTTGATCATATGAACATGTTCTTGGACATTTTGGAAAGGTCTTGAAGTCCTCTAACCAATGCCTTTTGTCCCATGTCATTTGGATTTACCAATCTCAAGTTATGGTCTTTGACTTAAAAGGCATTTTTGTTGACTTTTGAAATTGACCTATAATGTAGAAATTGATAACTTTTTGTGAGAGCATTTCTTGGACTTGGAATGTGAAGATGAGTTGTAGGAAGTGTCTTCCCCTTCAAAATGAGCATTGGATGGGATTTTTCTGATGAACCATGAAAATGTTATGCCTTGGTCAAGATACAGTTGACTTTTCTACTGTCCAAAAATAGTAACTTTTGGTATCTTGATGATTTTTGAGCCATGCTTGAGAAATCATGATCAAGACTTGATCAAATGATGATTGTGAGCTCAAAATAAGATGTTGACCAAAATTTCCGACTTTTGACTGCAAAATGACCATTTTGCCCCTGTAGTTGACTGTTGAGCAAATATGGCTTTTGACTGTGCAAACTGGCATTGTGAGACTTGAGACTTGGCATGTAGATGATTGACAATGTATGTAGGCCTATGGGACTTGATTGGACCATTGAAAACCCCAAATTCATTGAAGAAACCAAAACCCTAATTTTGACTGGCTTAGGAGGCATTTGGACTGTGCAACCCTTGAGTGGTCTTGAACCAATTGAAGATGATTCTTGACAAACTTTGAAGAATATGGGAGGGAAAATTTTGGGGTATAACACATTTGGTAGGTCTTAAGTGAAGGAGATAAACTGGTTGGTTTATTCCTGAATTAATATCTCTTATAGTGAATTTCCTCCCTGGCTTGGTAGCCCCCAGAGTAGGTGTAGTTACACACTGAACTGGGTTAACAATTAATTATGTTCTTTACTGTTTTTAATTTACTGTCTTGAAGTGTGTCAGATACGGTGTTATAACATTTACTGTGACATTAAGTATCCGTTGCCAGAATTTCAATTGGCATCAGAGCAGGCACCCTGCCTGTCTTACTGGATGAGATCTAGGGATATTATTTTCTAGCGCTATGGACAAGGAAGGAGGATTTGGGAACAGACCACCTATTCTGGATGGATCAAATTATGACTACTGGAAACCTCGTATGATTTCCTTCTTGAAGTCACTGGACAAAAAGGCTTGGAGAGCTGCTGACAAAGGATGGAACCATCCCACCATAACTGGGAAAGATGGGACAACCAGTCTGAAACCTGAGGAAGAATGGAGCAAAGAAGAAGATGAGTTAGCCCTGGGTAACTCCAAAGCATTAAATGCCTTGTTCAATGGAATTGATAGAAACATATTCAGACTAGTACATCAATGTGAACTGGCCAAGGATGTTTGGGACACTCTCAAAACCACCCATGAGGGTACATCCAAAGTAAAAATGTCAAGGCTTCAGATGCTTACTACCAAATTTGAGAACCTAAGGATGATGGAAGATGAGACCATTCATGAGTTTCACATGAACATCTTGGAAATTGCCAACACCTCAGGAGCATTGGGAGAAAAGATGTTAGAAGAAAAGCTGGTGAGAAAGATTCTCAGATCCTTGCCTAAAAGATTTGCAATGAAGGTGATTTCTATAGAGGAAGCTCAGGATATCTTCAACTTGAAGGTTGATGAACTCATTGGGTCACTTCAGACTTTTGAGATGGGGATCAGTGATAATGTTGACAAGAAAAATAAGAGCATAGCACTTGTATCCAATACTGAAGATGAAAACAAGGAGGGTGATGAAGAGAATATTTTAGAAGCTATAGCTATGCTTGGAAGGCAGTTCAACAAACTCATCAAGAGAATGGACCCAAAGTCAAGGTCAAATGTCAAGAACATTCCCTATGACATTAGCAGATCCTATGATTCCAGCAGAAGACCTAAGTCTGAAGAAAAGGGAAATCAAAGCAGAGGAATCCAATTCCATGGATGTGAAGGATATGGGCACATTCGAGCTGAATGTACTACCTTTCTTAAGAAATAAAAGAAAGGAATGTCTGTTACTTGGTCTGATTGTGACTCAGAAAGTAACTCTGAAGAAGAATCTGCTAAACTAGTTACTGCACTAGCTGGTATTTGTAACTCTGATAGTGACTCTAGTGATGAGGAAGTGACATTTGAAGAACTTGCTGACACTTACAATAAGCTATGTATCAGAAGTGCTGAAGTCTGTCAGCAAAATGAGAAACAAAAAAAACTCATAGTAAAATTGGAGGCTGAGAAGAAGGCAGACACTGATACTATAAACCATCTCGAAGGTGAAGTTCAAATGCTAAACTCAAAACTTGATCAGATGACCAAGTCTGTTAAGATGCTGACAAATGGAACTGACAAGTTGGAAGAAATCCTTCAGGCTGGACAAAATGTGGGAAACAAGTCTCGTCTAGGATTTGTGGCTGCAAAGAAATCTACTGTAGACAAGAAGAAGATCAGGCCTGATAAACAAATGTCAAAGCAGATGTCACAACATAGCACTCAACATCGAGAACAGAGAAATATGAAGAAAAAGTATCAAAGATGGAGATGTCATCATCGTGGAAGGTTTGGTCACATAAAGCCATTCTGCTTCAGATTATATGGATATCCTAGTCAGACCCCAGTTGTCAAACCTAAGTCTAACAAGGCGTCATATACTCAACAGTGGAAGAAAAAGTCTGCAGCCCTGATAGCTCACACCTCCCTTAGAGTTTATGCCAAGGAAGACTGGTACTTTGACAGTGGATGCTCTAAACACATGACTGGAATCAAGAATCTTCTGAATAATGTTAAACCTCATACTACTAGTTATGTCACTTTTGGAGATGGTGCTAGAGGAGAAATCAAAGGAGTTGGAAACTTGGACTGCCCTGGAGTTCCAAACCTAAATGAAGTGTTGTTGGTAAATGGCTTGACTGCTAATCTCATAAGTATCAGTCAATTATGTGATCTAGGATTCAAGGTCAACTTCACCAAGTCTGAAATTCTTGTAACTAATGAAAAACAAGAAGTTGTAATGAGAGGAGTCAGATCAAAAGACAACTGTTACTTATGGGAGTCTGAGAACACTAATTACTCTTCTGTATGCTCTATAGCCAAAGAAGAAAAGGAAGTGAAACCGTGGCACCAAAAACTTGGTCATTTACATCTAAGAGGGATGAAAAAGATCATATCCATGGAGGCAGTCAGAGGGATTCCAAGGCTTCAAATTGATGAAGGGGGAGTCTGTGGTGAATGTCAGGTTGGAAAGCAAACTAGAATGTCACATCCAAAGACAAGACATCTGACCACCTCTAAGGTGCTAGAACTTCTACATATGGATCTGATGGGTCCAATGCAGGTGGAAAGTCTTGGTGGAAAGAGATATGCTTATGTTGTTGTGGATGATTTTTCCAGATTCACCTGGATTAACTTCATTAGGTAAAAGTATGATGTATTTGATGTATTTAAGGAACTGTGCAAAAGAATTCAAAGAGAAAAGGAAGGATGCATTGTCAGAATCAGAAGTGATCATGGCAAGGAATTTGAAAACAGTAAGTTTGATGAGTTCTGTTCCTCAGAAGGAATCAATCATGAATTCTCTTCACCCATAACTCCTCAACAAAATGGAGTTGTGGAAAGGAAAAACAGGACTATACAGGAATCTGCCAGAGCAATGATACATGCCAAAAGACTTCCTATTCATTTTTGGGCTGAGGCTATGAATACAGCCTGTTATGTCTATAACAGGGTCACCTTGAGAAAGGGAACATCATCCACCATTTATGAACTATGGAAAGGAAGAAGGCCTACAGTAAAGTACTTCCATGTCTTTGGAAACAAATGCTATATTATGACAGATCGTGAACAAAGAAGAAAGATGGATCCTAAAAGTGATGAAGGAATATTCCTAGGATACTCTACCAACAGCAGAGCATATAGGGTATTCAATTCCAGGACCAAAGTTATGATGGAATCTATAAATGTCATAGTTGATGATTATCATGAGGAAACAAATGTCCCATATGATGTTGAGACATTCTTTGAGACTTCAACTCAAGTGTCTAAAAAGGATGATGTACCTAAAACTACTTCATCAGAGTCTGAATCAAAGGAAGCTAACAAAGATCCTTCCATCAGAATTCAGAAAGATCATCCTAAGGAACTCATCATAGGAGACCCTAACAGTGGAGTCATTACAAGATCTAGAGAAATCATCACAAACTCTTGCTTTGTATCTAAGATTGAACCAAAAAATGTTAAGGAGGCTTTGACTGATGAATAATGGATTGGAGCAATGCAAGATGAATTGAACCAATTCAAGCAACATGAAGTATGGGAGTTAGTTCCTAGACTAGAAGGAACAAACATCATTGGCACAAAATGGATCTACAAGAACAAATCAGATGCTGAAGGAATTGTTACCAGAAATAAGGCAAGGCTTGTTGCTCAAGGATACACTCAAGTTGAAGGGGTTGATTTTGATGAGACTTTTGCTCCTGTAGCCAGACTGGAATCAATCAGACTTCTATTGGGAGTTGCTTGTCTCCTTAAGTTCAAGTTATTTCATATGGATGTAAAGAGTGCCTTCCTAAATGGGTACTTAAATGAGGAAGTATATGTGGAACAGCCTAAAGGATTTGTGGATCCAAACTGTCCTGATCATGTCTACAAATTTAGGAAAACTTTATATGGTCTGAAACAAGCTCCTAGAGCCTGGTATGACAAGTTGACAAAATTCCTCACTGACAAAGGATACAGGAAATGAGGCTTGGATAAAACTCTTTTTGTCAAAAATGAAGGAGGAAAGATAATGGTAGCTCAAATTTATGTTGATGACATAGTGTTTGGAGGAATGTCAGATAAAATGGTTAAACATTTTGCTGACCAGATGCAAGCTGAATTTGAAATGAGCCTCATGGGAGAATTGACCTACTTTCTTGGACTGGAAGTCACACAGATGGAAGACTCAATTTTTCTATCTCAAAGCAAGTATGCAAAGAATATTGTCAAGAAGTTTGGAATGGAGAATTCCAGTCACAAAAGGACTCCTGCACCTACTCATTTAAAGTTGTCCAAAGACACAAGTGGGGCAAATGTGGATCAAAGCTTGCACAGAAGCATGATAGGAAGTCTGCTATACTTAACAGCCAGCAGACCTGACATTGCTTTTGTAGTTGGAGTATGTGCAAGATACCAGGCTGAACCCAAAGTAAGTCACATCAACCAGGTGAAAAGAATTCTAAAGTATGTAAGTGGAACTTACAACTATGGCATGTTGTACTCTCATGGATGTGAACCAATTCTGTCTGGTTACTGTGATGCTGATTGGGCTGGTAGTGCTGATGATAGAAAGAGCACCTCTGGAGGATGCTTCTTTTTGGGAAATAATCTTGTCTCTTGGTTCAGCAAGAAACAGAACTGTGTGTCTCTATCCACTGCTGAAGCTGAATACATAGCAGCTGGTAGCAGCTGTTCTCTAATGATCTGGATGAAACAGATGCTAACTGAGTATAATGTCACACAAGATGTCATGACATTGTACTGTGACAATCTGAGTACTATTAACATTTCCAAGAATCCTATACAGCACAGTAGGACTAAGCATATTGACATTAGACATCACTTCATCAGAGACCTTGTGGAGGAAAAGGTGATTAAGCTGGAACATGTTGCTACTGAACTACAACTGGCTGACATTTTTACCAAGGCACTTGATGCTGGTCAGTTTGAAAATTTAAGGGGCAAGCTGGGTATTTGCCAATATGAAGAGATGTAGCAATTAATTTTGCTTAAAACAAGGGATGAAAGAAACATTTTAGTTAAGTCTATTCTGATTGGGCTAATAATTTGTTTCCATCTTTCTTTCCAAAATTTTAAGAAGTGGAATAGACATTCATTTATCTCCCTCTTCTCGCTTTTCTGCAATAGTCTCCATTCTCTCAAACAAAGATTTCACACTCGCTACTACTTGTTTCTTAAATCTCTCGAGATGTCTCAACAATCCATGTCATCATCTTCATCAAAGACAACTGCTTCGTCCTCACCTTCTCGCACCGAACCTAGGGCAATCGTAAACTGCATGGAAGCTGATGTTCTTGAGATAACTCCTCTTCGTGAAATGGCAGCTGACCCTACTAAGGTCAAGAAGCTGCGAACCAGACATGCAAGAAGATCACAAGCTTCTCCCTCTGGTAAATCCTCTCAACCATCATCTTCTGTTCCTCCAGAGATAGCTAATAGGGAAGGTTCTGCTTATGTACATCAAGCTATTGCCAGACTAGTCACTAGGATTCTTAATGAGAATCACTCTGTTCCTGGAATTTATGTACCTTTGAACCAAGAAACTGCTAGCCCTAATGTAGAAAGGGATCCAGATGTCACTCAGAATGTTGAGACACCCGATGGCAACATTTGGAAATCTCCAGAAAAATCTGATGATAACCATACCCCTACTGGCAAGGCTGTTGAACCTCATGTTATTGATGTTAATGAAGAATTCTCTGACAATGATTTAATTGCCAATATCAACCCTAGCATAGCTAGACGAATGATGAGTAGAAAAGAGAAGCATAATGCTGCTCAAAGCCCCTCCAAAGAGAAGGCTACTGAAATTGTGCATGAGAAGGCGAGGCCTGAGAACAAGGCTGAGAAGACTGGAACTTCAAAAGGGAAGGGTAAGGTAAAAGCTAGGGTATCTGTTGGTAGCCTCTCAAAACCTTTGAGACAACCCATATCCAAGAAAATAAAGGATCTTGAACCCTCTGAATCTGATGAGGAATCAAACTTTGACTTTGATGTTGAGAGCAATGTTCCAGACATTCCTCTCAGGAAGAAACCCTCTTCTAGCAAATTGCCTAAGGTGCCTGAAGTTGCCATTGACAACATCTCCTTTCACCATCCAGAAAATGCAAGCAGGTGGAAGTATGTGTTTCTGAAAAGGATTGCCTTGGAGAGAGAGCTGAACAGCAGTGCTATTGAGTGTAAGGGAATCATGGATCTAATCAAGGTTGCTGGCCTAATGAAAATTGTGGTCAAGTTTTCCAACTGCTATGAGATTCTTGTCAAAGAATTCATAGTAAATTTGTCTGATGGTTGTGCTGATGGAAAGTCAGTTGATTTTAAAAGTGTGTATGTTAGAGGAAGGAAGGTAAATTTCTCTCCTTCTGTAATAAACAAATTCCTAGGAAGGCCTGATGATGCTCAACCTGAGCTTGAAGTTACTGACAACCAAGTTTGTCAAACCATCACTGCCAAGCAAGTCAAGCACTGGCCCTTGAAAGGGAAGCTAAATGCAAGCAAGCTGAGCATGAAGTTTTCCATACTGCACAAAATTGCTGCAGCTAACTGGGTTCCCACCAACCACAAATCCACCATCTCCACAGGTTTGGGAAGATTTATCTATGCTGTTGGAACCAGGACAATCTTTGATTATGGAAAGTACATCTTTGATCAAACATTGAAACATGCTGGAAGCTGTGCTATTAAAGGCCCTATTGCTTTTCCCTCTCTCCTGTGTGGTATAATCATTGCTCAGTATCCTGATATTCTAGTTGAAAAAGACTCTGTATGCAAAAGAGCCCCTGCTCTTGGTTTGCACTATAAGCTGTTTCAGGGAACACATGTCCCTGACATTGTTATGACATCTGCTGAGACATCAAATGTCAAAACTCATTCCAAGAAAACTGATGTTATAGCTGTGCTAAAAGAAACCTGTAGAGAGCTTGATACAAGAAAAAGGACTCTTGAAGAGCTGATTGCTAGACTAGAACAGGAGGAGAATGAAGAACAAATAAGGGAAGAGGATGCTGATGAAGACCAGCATAATGCTGAAAATAGTGCTTCCTCGGAGGATGACAGTGCCTGAAGGTCAGCGCTGCTGAAAAGATTGCTGCTGGAACTTGTTGCTGCCAAATAACTTCTTATTATTTCTGTGTTTTTTTTTAAATTCCTTTTGGATGACTGTATAACTTAAAAGTACAAGTATCTTTGGCCTCTTTATGGCTAAAAAGGGGGAGAAGAATTTATGGTAATTTTGGTAGAATTAGACTTGGTAGCTGTTATTAAAAATTCTGCTGCATTCTAATCTCTGATTGTTTAGGGGTTTTATCCAAAAATTTGCCAAAGGGGGAGTTTGTAAGTGTTTGTTTGTTGGCATTTTTTTTGGTAAAACCAGAGTTGCGAATGTCATGACTGATGTCATAACATTTTGGGATAAAGGTACATTCTGCAGAAAAGAATGTCATACAAGAACTACTCAGTATGAAGTGTTTATCATGATCATTAAGCAATGATCATATATAGTGTATTCTACCAAAATCAGTGAGCAGGATTCTTGTTGTCATAACCAATGTTAAGACATCCTGTACTGATCTAGCATTTGTGCAGATTTATTATTCTTGAGATTTTTCAGGAATCTGGTATGCTTCTCTAAGTTGATGTATACAGTCCAGATCAGATGCTCACGTGGACATTAGGTTAACCTTGCTTAACCCTAATCTGGTATGATGAAAGCCTAAGACCAAGTCTTTAGGTTAACTTTAGTTAACCCTAGCTATTTTCATGGAAGCCCTAACTGAAGAATAGTCTGCCTATATATTCCTCTTGAAGATTAATGGTTAAGTACACTTTTTGACAGAAGATCAATAAGGGATTGTATAGTTGTAACTACTGTGAGCCAAGAAATTATCATGGTGATAAGTGACTTGGAGTAGGATTTGATTGTAAGGGTTGTGTATCACTCAAAGCTTTGAAGCACGAGTGTTTGTGTCTCTTGATTAAAGCTTTGAAGAAAAATCAAGTTAGGGTTGTTTATCACTCAAAGCTTTGAAGCACGAGTGATTGTGTCTCTTGATTAAAGCTTTAAAGCAAAATCAAGTGTGTGTACTGAAGAGTGTCTTCATAATCTCATTACTCAATAGTTTAGTATCACTGCTGTGATTGAGGGGGAGTGAGTAGGAACTCAGGTTTAAGTTGAACTTAGATTGAAGTTGCATTGGGTAGGTCTTAAGTGAAGGAGATAAACTGGTTGGTTTATTCCTGAATTAATATCTCTTATAGTGAATTTCCTCCCTGGCTTGGTAGCCCCCAGAGTAGGTGTAGTTACACACTGAACTGGGTTAACAATTGATTGTGTTCTTTATTGTTTTTAATTTACTGTCTTGAAGTGTGTCAGATACGGTGTCATAACATTCTCTGTGACATTAAGTATCTGTTGCCAGAATTTCACATTTTTATTGGGCCGACCATGGATTCACAACGCTGGTGTCGTCACCTCTACATTACATCAAATGCTGAAATACCCGACCAAGGGGAAAATCATTACTGTCCATAGAGAAGAGGAATATATGGCCAGTCACTTAAACTCCTTCAGATACATGGAATTGGATGGTGAATTCATTGAAACTTCGTTTCAGCATTTCGAGGAAGTCCCACAAACCGTGGCAGTAACCAAGGCTGTCTTCTAAGTCCCAAAGATTACAAGACCTCCACTAAAGATATCTTCTCTGAAAGATGCCAAGGCAGTATCGAAGAAGGTGGGTGTACTATTTGGGGCCAAATCCCAGATATCCCTTACAAATCTGACAAATTTGGTTTAGGTTTCACTTCAGGAGCACAGAAAGTTGTACGTCGTGCTTCTGCCAAGGGACCACCTTTGAAGATCAGCAACCACAGAGTCAACAAAGTGGGGGATGATGATGAGGATAGTTACGACCTGGAGGAATGGGTTTTCCCAACTGTCAATGGAGGACTCAACAACTGGGAAGCTAAAGATTTTGTCCCAATTACTTTTATCCAACAATAATTATCTTTAAATTTTTGTCGGACCTGTAATAATTAAACAATTCAGACTTTTAAAACCTTGTGTCTTACCCGAGGCACAACGGTCCATTTGTAAGGGTTGTTACCTCATTTTCATATTTCATTAATGAATCATGGACGTTTTTGCATACAAAATTTGTCCTCTTTGTCTTTATTTTTCTACATTTTTATTTCTTTCAAAGATAGTTATACTCTTACACACACTCACATTCAAAATGCAGATCTACATCCATTCAGGATCCCATGGGTAACGATTCTGCTATGGCCTTCTGTGACTCTGAAAATCTAATCTACCAGGCCGAAGACGAAGGTGAGGAAGATTGTGAAGTGACATGGGAACTTTCCAGGTTACTACAACAAAAAGAAAGGACCATACATCCCCACGAAGAACCAGTGGACACAATTAACCTAGGTACCAAAGAGGACAAGAAAGAAGTCAAGGTGGGTGCCAATCTGGAACCCAGTGTCAAGAAGCGTCTGACTCAGTTGCTACATGATTATGTTGAGGTCTTTTCCTGGTCGTACGAAGACATGCCAGGACTTGATGCTGATATCGTAGTACATCGTCTACCAATAAAAGAAGATTGCCCTCCAGTAAAACAAAATCCGTCGCATGAGACCAGACATATCAGAGAAGATTAAGGCTGAATGCATGAAACAATTCAACGCCAGTTTATTATCCGTTACCTCTTATCCACAATGGGTCGCCAATGTTGTTCCAGTGCCTAAAAAGGACGGAAAAGTACGAATGTGTGTGGACTACAGAGATTTGAATATGGCAATCCCTAAGGATGATTTCCCACTTCCCCATATCGATATTTTGGTTGACAATACCGCACATCATAAAGTTTTTTCCTTCATGGATGGTTTCTCAGTTTACAATCAAATCAAAATGGCGCCTGAGGACATGGAGAAAACGACCTTCGTCACACAGTGGGGCACATTCTGTTACAAGGTTATGCCATTCGGGTTGAAGAACACTGGGGCAACCTATCAGCGTGCCATGGTAGCTCTATTTCACGACATGATACATCAAAAAAATAGAGGTCTATGTGGACGACATGATAGCCATATCTCAAACTGAAGACAAACATCTTGACCATTTACAGAAACTGTTTGAGAGGTTAAATAAATACAAACTGAGGTTGAACCCGAATAAATGCACATTTGGGGTGAGGTCTGGTAAACTCCTAGGCTTCATCGTCAGTGATAAAGGTATCGAAGTAGACCCTGCCAAGGTGAAAGCAATACAAGAAATGTCGGCTCCTCGTACCGAGAAGGAAGTTAGAGGATTCTTGGGACGACAAAACTACATTTCCAGATTCATTTCTCACTTGACCGCTACATGTGAACCAATCTTCAAGTTATTGAAGAAAGATCAAGTAGTCAAATGGAATGAGGAATGCCAAACTGCCTTCGACAATATCAAAGAGTACCTGCAAGAGCCTCCTGTTTTGATGCCACCAGTCGAGGGAAGACCCTTGATCATGTATCTAACTGTTTTGTAAAATTTAATGGGGTGCGTGTTGGGGCAGCATGACGATTCTGGCCAAAAAGAGCATGTTATTTACTACTTGAGCAAAAAGTTTACTGAATGTGAAACAAGATATTCACTACTCGAGAAAACTTGCTGCACTCTGGCATGGGCTGCTCGTCGGCTAAGGCAGTATATGCTGACCCATACTACCTTATTGATATCTGTCGTACCCCAAAATTTTCCCTCTCATTTATCAAGAATTTGCTCACAAGATCTCCCTTGACCCAAGACCGCACTAGAGTTTGATCAGTTCAAGACACCTCTTTAGGCACTGATGACCAAAATTAGGGTTTGAGTTTGCACAATGATATTTGAGCTTCCAATTCCCCATATGACTTTCATGGATTATTATGGACCCTCAAGATTACTCATGTCAAGTTTCAAGATTTGAATCACACTTTTGATCAGTCAATTGAGCAGTTGACCTAAAAATCAGTTGTATTGGGGAAAAAGTCAACTATGGCCAATTCACAGTCAAAATTCATAATTTTTGGTCCACATCGACATTTTAAACTCATGTGTATCATTTGATCAAGTTTGGACCACAACTTCTCAAGAAATTTGATCAAATCTCCAAAAGGGCAAAATGGTCAAAATTAGGGTTTTGACTGAGAAGGGGAAATTTTTGATTTTTGACCTAGAAAATGGTCAATTGATTTAAGGAATGATCTCAAGAGTCTAATTGCATCATTTTGACCTAATGACATGGTTCAAAACATTGCAAGTCCATTAACCTAATGAAAAGTCAAACTTTGACTTTTGGTCAAATTCAAGTGCCAAAGATCACAATTCATCAAAACATGTCAAAATATGAAACTTATTCATCAAGAAATCAAAAAGTCAAGATTTCATTTTGAAAAGTCAAAATTTCTAAACTTAGAAATTTTTCCAAGTGTTGGAAATTTCATGTTTTTTCATAACTTTGAGCCAAATTTTCACCATGATGCAAGATGATTCAAGAGAAACTTCCAACATGAAAGTTGTAGATCTCCATGAAATATACAACTTTTCTTCACACAAATCCTTCCAAAAATTCTTGTATCTCAAGTTATGATTTTATGAACATAGGGTCATGAAACTAAACACTTAGTGAAATTTTGTCCTAATTTAGCCAGGATTTTGACCTAACTTCATGACACTTTTTCACATAGTTACAATGGTAATCTTCAAAAGCAATTCAAATGTGGGTTGTAGAGGACATTTCAAGCTTTCTAAAATGTCCAATAACTCCTTGAGATCATTCTTGAGGAGGGAGAATCGAAGAGATGAAGTTAGGGTTTTGTCACTTGAATTACAAGGCATTTTGTGATGAACAAGAATTCAATTTCAAACCTATGCTGCACAATCTTGTTTTGCAGGCCTCTAAATATGAATATCTCTCCATAATCAGAAGATTACACTTGGTTTTGAGCTATTATCCACTTGATTCAAGCTTTATCCAAGTTGCATTTCCATTAATGGCACAAAGTAACATTGCCATTCTAGTAAAGTGGCTTTAATCACAAAGTTAACTTCTCTTGAGCTTTGCATTTGTTCTTTATACACAAGCATCCTATACACAATCAGATAAGCATGTTTAAAGTGCTTAAACACTTTATATAGCCTTGTACATTGCCTTGGAACAATGCTTGTCAATCTTGCTTAAAAAATAAGCCAAAAAGCCATAACATGTGAACTTGTACTTCTGATCACCCAAGCTCTCAAAATCCTTTTCCTATACATTGAGACACTATTATGCAACTTGGTACACGATTTTTGCAAGCCTGAAACTCTCTAAAATTCCCTCTAGCCAGAAATTGCACACAAACTCCATTTTTGTGCAGGTTCTGACCTTGAACTTGTATCTTCTATTTCCCTCGTGCGTTCTTTGGCCTTTTAGTTCCTAAAGCTCCTATACATCAAATATAACTTGTTCCTGTCCCTGTTGCACGACTGTAACACCATTTGCATCAAATTCCATAACCAAAAATAGAGCATTGCACATTGACTTCTCCAAGTCATTTCAGCCACTCTCAACTCAAGCAAACCATTGCATTAGCTTCCTAGGACCTCAAGGAAGCTAACCTGATCATCACCATCACTTGAAACAAGCCCAAACTCCAAACATGATTTCCAGTTTTGAGGTAAGTTTTCTCAACTTAAAACTCTTCATACAGGCATCATCATTGCCCTGAAGCTAACCATGTCCTTAGTTTCCATTAATTTTGCTTGAGTTTAGAGAATTTTGAAACTGAAATTTATGAAATTTTTAGGGTTCAGATTAGGGCCATTAAAATTCTTGCTTATCTTTGATCTATAGTTTTAATACTTTACATTTATGGAACCGTGAGAAAATTTGCTACAAGTTTCATGTTTACAGTTTTCATTTTTAATGAGAAATAAGCAAGTTACAGTTGGTCTGGCTGGAGGTTGAAGATGACGTCTTCTGAACATGTTTTGCCTTACATATTTATTGTTTCATTTGTATTAACGGATGTATATTCGAGCCCCAGTGGTACCCTTTTCATTTTTCATTTTTTACAATTCTGACTTTTTTTGTTTGCAGGGCGCTGGCCCTCTTTGGGCCTGGTTTATTTTTTTTATTTTTTTGCTTACTGACCTCCCTACTTCCTCTTGGCACCCCCTGACCCAAGTTTTATTATTTATTTATTTATTTCATTTTTCTTTTCTTAAATATATTTTCTAAATACTAAAGAAATCATAAAAATACAAAAAATGATATATTTATATTTTGACTTGGTTTATTTTATTTTTCTCACAAAAATATTTTTTAATTATACTTTATTTATTTTTTATACTTATTATCTTGTAAATATAAATAAATTTAGGTTATTAGTTATTTTCTTTCTTACTAATTTAAATGCATTATTTTTTAAATATAAAAAAAAGACTAAAAATATTTTATAATGCTATAAATATTTTTAAGATGAAAATACTAAAATACTTTTCTTGAATTTATTTTCTTTTGATTAATTAATAGAACTAGGTTTTCATTTAAAATCTTTTCTTAATAAATTCATACTTAATAAACTATTTTCTTTATTAAATTAGGTTAAGACAAAATGTTCTTTCATGAAAACCAAACAAAATTCACTTTCTTTATATTTTTGCATCCTTGTACATTTATTCATTTTTATACTTTGTATTTATTTAATCCCTTGTATATTCATACCAATTAAATATGGTTGTAATATACTAATTAGGTTTAAATTCTTGCAATCCTTATTTACAAATTGTACACCTCCTCCCCACAAATATTATAATAGTGTAGTAACTTTAAATTTCGCAGTTTATCGCTTTATATAATATGCTAGTAATTAGGGTTTGTATGGAAAGACTAAAACAAATATCTAGAAAACCCTAATTCAAGACAAAAACAAGCATGAAAACAATACACTTGCACACAAGCACCCCTAGGGTTATTCCACTTGGTTGCCTTATACAAAATGGCCATATTACGCATGTAAGGTATCTTAGCAAAAACAAGCAAATACAAGATCATAGTCCCTCGATGACGCTATCTAAGTTGCCTTATAAATGATCTTAGTCCCTCAAAAATAATGCTAAGATACCTTGCAACATTGCTAATCATGGTTATACAATGACCCACGCCCGTCCCGTTTACATCCAAAGATAGGGTTGCTTACCAAATCAATGGTAAGACAACAATGTCAAAGGAAAATAAAATGAACAAGAAAGACATTTGAGTAGGTAGATTGCTCCTAATTACTTGCTCCACTTCAAAAAAAACATCCTTGCTATTTTCAAAACAAACACCTACACTTTCAAAAGATCAACATCTTTGTATACATTCTTAGGAACAAGAATCATTACAAAGATTGCCTAAACAATGGTCTCTTTTACAAAATACTTTCAAAAAAACCACATCAAGCACAATTTCAAACAAAAAGCAAGTGATCTAGAAAGTAACTAAGAGCCCATGGAAAACCATGGATGAAGAGGGTGCTAATAGCTTCCCTTTTCATAAACTACCCCCCGAACTCAAGAAACAATATGAAAGGTCTTTCCTGTGCTTTTTCACCTTTCCTTTTGGATAAAAGAAAAGTAGGTGGCAACTCTTGCTAATCGCAACATTTGCGATCAAACGCAAAACCTTCAAGTCAATTCTCCCACCGTATCACAGAATTGGCGACTCTGCTGGGGGAAATTCTAAAAAGTGGGGTTACCTTAGGGTTAGATCACATTTACTTACTTGCATTGTTTGACTTGCATGCTTTACATTATGGTTCTTTGTTTGGGTTTGAATCCTCTACTCAGATTTGGGATACATTATAGGTAACTAGCAATACATTGTGAAAACTGTGTGGGGTATACCGACATGGTCTAAGCAATAGCTACGTTAGTGCAACATATTTGTGAGTACCGGTAGCCCTTGAGTTAATCAAGGAGAATACGGGGCCGTTGAGTGATGTCATGAAGCACTAATGAACTTTTAAAACATTTACTTGACCAACTTGGCCTTTAGGATATAGTGAGATGACCGACTTTGGTGCAGTCTGAAGTTGGTAGATACTCGATACTACACTCATTGAGGTTTGGTTTCTTGGGATATTTCGGTAGCCATTAAAGAGGCTTGTACTGAAACAATGACCAAGAAAACAGACCAATGATATTGAGCCCCTTAGAACCCGGTTACTATTACTAGGACAAGTTTGAGCCAACTAAACTTCAAGAGGGTACTTACCTATGAGGCTCCATGCAAGCCTAAACCTAAGGACTTATTTTATTTGTTTGAATATACATACTTGTACATAACATCATGAACATCATAACATCATACACATTCACTAACCATTTCAAGGATCTTGGAATTTATCTTTGTTCTGTTTTGTAGGATATGGATTCTCTTCGCAGGAAAACTATTCAAGTCAACCTTGTAAGGATCCCTCTACAAATTCAGGAGCTAGCTTCAAGGATTCCTGAAAACTCTCCATTCACCGAGAGACATGGTCGCCTACTCAACTTGGTTACCTCCAACATAGATGAGGACATGGTGAAGGTGCTCTTTCAGTTCTTTGATCCTTTACACCATTACTTCACATTTCCCGACTATCAACTTGTGCCTACTTTGGAAGAATTCTCCCGACTCTTGAGGATTCCAATTCTCAACCAACTACCTTTCAACGGTACGGAAAGAGACCCAAATCTAGAAGAGATTGCTCAAGCTCTACATTTGAACTCATCTGATGTCACAACTCATTGGGAAACAAGGAGTGGTGTCAAAGGTTTCCTAGCAAAGTTCTTATTTGAGAAAGCCCAAAACTGTTGGAATTCTTTGGACCTACTAGCTTTTGAGGAAATTGTGGCTCTCCTCATCTATGGGATGGTTTTGTTTCCAAATCTTGATCAACTCATAGATGTGAACGCCATCAAAATCTTCATATCCCACAACCCGGTGCCTACATTGCTAGGAGATATCCCACACTCTTTTCACACTCGCACAATAAGGAAAAGAGGTATCCTTATGTGTTGAACTCCTCTCTTGGAAAGATGGTTTATTTCGCATCTTCCCCAATCTATATTAAGGAACGAGCAAGGTTCAAGGTGGTTACAAAGGTTGATGACCGATCCATAGAGATGGTTACAAAGGTTCGCATCTTCCCCAATCCAGACATTCATTGGTGCTCCCGATCCATAGAGAATGTTACTATTGTCGACCGTTGTGGAGAATTTCCTAATGTCCCTTTAATTGGAATTAGGGGAGGTATCACTTACAACCCTTTCTTAGCCTTAAGACAGTTTTGTTACGCCCGAAGGGATGGCCCACACGAGATGCTGATTCAAGGTTTGGTATTTGACTACGACAACAACGATCAAGGTCTTTGCCAGAGATTTATCCGAGCTTGGAGGATGTTAAACAAGGTAGATAGCAAGACTTTGGGGCACAAGAATTCCATCCCTCTTGAGCCTTACCTCAAATGGGTATGAGCTCGTGCTCAGAGTCTTATAATGCCTTACCCCTCCATTCTCCCGGTAATCATCAAGCCTGTCATGGAGGGAGATGTTCCATATACTATCCTACATCCTGACATGCCTACCTCTATTGAATACCTACAAAGGGATTGGATACAACTCAAGGGGGAGCGAGATACCTTCGAAGCCCAATTCTACGCAAGCGAGAAGAAGGTTTTGGAACTCACTAGGCTACTTCATAAGGAACAGACTTTGAATGCCTACATTGCACCAAAGAGGATGCATACTACCTTTTTATCTTAGAGTTTTTGTATTATTTTGCCCAAGAAGGCATTGATATACTCAAGCTTTAATCTATTAATATGACATGTGTTTCCTTTTTGTCTAAAACAAATTTGAATCTTAAAATCCTTGAAAACATTTTCATATGCATTTATCATTCATCATAACTTAAGCAGGTTTCTTGCAACAAGTCTCCTCATCTCTCTACTGTTTATTTCAATAAGATAGATCTCGAGCAAACGGTGAAGGACCTCCAAGCTCAGAATGCACAGTTTCAACAGTTGTTCTTGACCCTAACCAAAGTACAAGAAGAGTTGAAGACTTTCCTGCCTGAGGAGAAGAAAAAGAAGACAAAGAAGATAGTCGAAGTTCTAAACATGGGAAAAAGGTTCCAAGGACAGACAAGAAGAGCCCTAGACTTTGCAACAACATCCAGTGAGAAAGACAACCAAGATGGGAAGGGAAAGGAAACAGTTGTCAAATCAGAATTAGAAGAGGAAGAGGAAGAAGAAGACTATTCTGAAGAGCAATACCCTCCAGATGATGACAAGTATAAACATCTCGAAGGGAGATTAAGCATAATGGAAATTCAAAAAGTGCCTGGATTGGACTTTGAGGAATTGGGTCTAGTATCGGGAATTGTCATTCCTCCAAAATTCAAAGCACCTATGCTCTCCAAATATGATGGAGTTTCATGCCCTAAAATGCATCTCCGGGCCTATGTGAGGAAAATCCAGCCCCATACCGCTGACAAAGACTTATGGGTACACTTCTTCCAAGACAGTCTGTCTGGAACTCAACTTGATTGGTTTTATCAGTTAGAAAGATCCAATGTTCATAACTGGGAAGATCATGCTGCAGCCTTTTACAAACAATACCAATACAATGCTGATCTTGCGCCTACCCGTACTCAACTCTAGAGTATGGCCATGATTTCCAATGATGGTTTCAAAGACTATGCGCAAAAATGGAGAGACTTGGCTGGAAGAGTTCAACCTCCTCTATCTGAAAGAGAGTTGGTAGACATGTTTTTGGGCACCTTGTTTGGTCCCTTCTTCAATCACCTAATTGGGAGTTCATCGGCAGGTTTTACTTAACTGATATTGACCAGAGAGAGGATAGAAGCCGGGATAAAAAGTGTAAAGATTAAAAAATATACATCCTCTACTGCTAAAAGGAAGCCATTTATCGGAAAGAAAGAAGTGGTTGCTGTTTATCCTCAGGGAAATCAAGATAGGGCCGAACGCCGTCCAATGGTGGGGGCTGTTATGATTCCTAAACCTGCGCCTAATCAGCAAAGAAACAACCAACCAAGGATGGAAAGACCAGTCAGACAATTCACCAGAATTAACATGACCCTATCTCAAGTATTGCCACATCTGTTAAGATCCAACCTAGTGACCTTGAAAGAAGCTCCAAAGAACCCTAACACAACATCTTCTCACTACCATCCTAATGCCCGCTGTGCATACCACTCTGAGAGTCCCGGCCATGAAACTAACAACTGTTGGGCTCTAAAGAACAAAGTACAAGACCTCATTGAAGCCAAAGAGATTGAATTCGATGTTCCCGAAAAGCCAAATGTCATTTCTGCCCCTATGCCTAAACACGACTAGTAACATTCTCTATGGATCGGTCATCAACCTTTGTAACCACCTTGAACCTTGCTCGTTCCTTAATATAGATTGGGGAAGATGCGAAATAAACCATCTTTCCAAGAGAGGAGTTCAACACATAAGGATACCTCTTTTCCTTATTGTGCGAGTGTGAAAAGAGTGTGGGATATCTCCTAGCAATGTAGGCACCGGGTTGTGGGATATGAAGATTTTGATGGCGTTCACATCTATGAGTTGATCAAGATTTGGAAACAAAACCATCCCATAGATGAGGAGAGCCACAATTTCCTCAAAAGCTAGTAGGTCCAAAGAATTCCAACAGTTTTGGGCTTTCTCAAATAAGAACTTTGCTAGGAAACCTTTGACACCACTCCTTGTTTCCCAATGAGTTGTGACATCAGATGAGTTCAAATGTAGAGCTTGAGCAATCTCTTCTAGATTTGGGTCTCTTTCCGTACCGTTGAAAGGTAGTTGGTTGAGAATTGGAATCCTCAAGAGTCGGGAGAATTCTTCCAAAGTAGGCACAAGTTGATAGTCGGGAAATGTGAAGTAATGGTGTAAAGGATCAAAGAACTGAAAGAGCACCTTCACCATGTCCTCATCTATGTTGGAGGTAACCAAGTTGAGTAGGCGACCATGTCTCTCGGTGAATGGAGAGTTTTCAGGAATCCTTGAAGCTAGCTCCTGAATTTGTGGAGGGATCCTTACAAGGTTGACTTGAATAGTTTTCCTGCGAAGAGAATCCATATCCTACAAAACAGAACAAAGATAAATTCCAAGATCCTTGAAATGGTTAGTGAATGTGTATGATGTTATGATGTTCATGATGTTATGTACAAGTATGTATATTCAAACAAATAAAATAAGTCCTTAGGTTTAGGCTTGCATGGAGCCTCATAGGTAAGTACCCTCTTGAAGTTTAGTTGGCTCAAACTTGTCCTAGTAATAGTAACCGGGTTCTAAGGGGCTCAATATCATTGGTCTGTTTTCTTGGTCATTGTTTCAGTACAAGCCTCTTTAATGGCTACCGAAATATCCCAAGAAACCAAACCTCAATGAGTGTAGTATCGAGTATCTACCAACTTCAGACTGCACCAAAGTCGGTCATCTCACTATATCCTAAAGGCCAAGTTGGTCAAGTAAATGTTTTAAAAGTTCATTAGTGCTTCATGACATCACTCAACGGCCCCGTATTCTCCTTGATTAACTCAAGGGCTACCGGTACTCACAAATATGTTGCACTAACGTAGCTATTGCTTAGACCATGTCGGTATACCCCACACAGTTTTCACAATGTATTGCTAGTTACCTATAATGTATCCCAAATCTGAGTAGAGGATTCAAACCCAAACAAAGAACCATAATGTAAAGCATGCAAGTCAAACAATGCAAGTAAGTAAATGTGATCTAACCCTAAGGTAACCCCACTTTTTAGAATTTTCCCCAGCAGAGTCGCCAATTCTGTGATGCGGTGGGAGAATTGACTTGAGGTTTTGCGTTTGTGTTTGCAAATGTTGCGGTTTAGCAAGAGTCGCCACTGACTTTTCTTTTATCCAAAAGGAAAGGTAAAAAAGCACAGGAAAGACCTTTGAGATTGTTTTTGGGTTCAGGGGGTACATTATGAAAAGGGAAGGTGCTAGCACCCTTTTCATCCATGGTTTTCCATGGGCTCTTAGTTACTTGTTTTAGATCACTTGCTTTGCTTTTCCAATTGTTTGAAATGGTGCTTTGTGTGGTTTTGAAAGTATTTTGAAAAGAGGCCTTTGTTTAGGCAATCTTTGTAATGATTCTTGTTTGTAAGAATGTATACAAAGATGTTTGTCTTTTGAAAAAATGTTTCAATGTTTTGAAAGTTGTTTGGAAATTGTGTGTGTGTTTGAAAATAGCAAGGATTGTTTTTGAAATGATCAAGTAACTAGAAGCATCTACCTACTCAAAAGTCTTTCCTACACATTTTTATTCCTTTGACATTGTTAACCTACCATTGTTTTGATAGATAACCCTATCTTTGGATGTTAAACGGGACGGGCGTGGGTCATCGTATGACCATGATAACAATATTGCCAAGTATCTTTAGCAATTTTTGAGGGACCAAGATCATTTGTTTTTTAGGCAACCAAGATAGCGTCATCGAGGGACTATGATCTTTTTGTTTTGTTTTGTTTTGCCAAGATACCTATCATGCATACCATGGCCATTTTGTAATTAGGCAACCAAGTGGGTGAAACCCTATGGGTGCTTGTGTGAAATATGTTGTCATTTTTCATGCATCTTTGTCTTGAATTAGGTCATGCTATTTGTTTGATTTTGTCTTATCATACAAACCCTAGTTTTTACTAAACATGCATATAATGCGATAAATTGCGTAATGTAAATCTAAGCTATTACAACATTATTATGGGAGGGGGAATACAAGGTTTGAATGGGGGATATTTGTACAAAATAAAACTCTAATTTACTATTACAACCCAATTAAATTTATTGTAAAATAAATAAATAAACAATATTTAAATATGTAATAAAAATGTAAATATGCAAAAATGTTTTGTAATTGTTTTATGTATGTAAAAATAAATTATTTAAGTTCTAAAAATAAGAAAAAATAATGTTATTATTTTTGAAAGGGGAAACCCTAGTTTTTGTTTTAATAGAAAATATGGTTTTCTAATTATTTATTTGTCCATTTTTGTTTAAGAAAAATAATAATAATATTATGTATAAAGATTAAAAATTTAAATATGTGAGAAAATAATATTTTATGTGTATAATATAATAAAATAAAATATTTAAGTATTTTTATTATTATTTATAAGTTTATTTAAGAAAATAAGATTTATAAACCTAATAAACTATTTTTATGCCAAAATAATAAAAATAATAAAATAAAATGCAAAAAATTAAGAAAATATTTTTGAGATTTTTTAATGTTCAGAATAAAAAATAATAAAGTCAAAAATATAAAAATAACAAGAAAAAAGGGGTGTGTGAATAGAAACAGGCCCAAGGCGCCAGGCCCAACCAGCTTCATCCCTGTCCTTAAGCCAAACGACCAAACGCGCGCGTTCTGCCTTCAAATCCTGTTCTTGCTATTCTTTGCATAAAATCAAAAACTTATAACATGAAAAATGTAGCTCATGATCACACGATTCCAATGATATAAAGAACATGACCTAACTCTCAAAGATCAGAGAGAATTTTAATGGCCCTAATTTCTGACCTAGTTTTTTCAGCATGTTCAACATCCAAATACTCTTAGCTCAGTTAATATAAATGGAAACTAAGCATTTGTACAACTTAAGCATATTGAGGACTACATTTTTGCTTCATAAACCTAAGCCTAAGGATGCCTAAATAGAGAGATAGAAACTTGAAAAATACCTTGTTCAATTGAGTTTGGATATGGCAATGTGGGGACTTTGAGTGATGCCTGAAGTTCTTGTAAGCTTCCTTGAAGTCCCCTCAACCTTTTCCAATGCTTAGCTGGTCTTGTAGATAGCTAAAACTCTTTGCACGAGTTAACCTGCAACTTTGCAAAATGAAAATGGTGAAGTGTGAAACTGAGCTTACAGTTGCAAGACAGGGGCTTGGATAGTTTAAGTGTGATGTAGGGAATGTGTTTGAAGTGTTTCAAAGCAAAACGCACGAGCTAATATTGTTTTGGAAATGGTTCTGTAGAAGATGCCCTGTTTGGGCAGGAACTTGGTTTTTTTGTGTTTTAGGGTGTTTTGGAAGCTATGCACTCGTATTTCTTGCTTGTTACAATGTTCTGAGGTCGTTTGAAATGAAGCCAAGGCTTGCCTTTATCAGTTGGATGAGTTCACTTGACTTTTAAGTTTCTTGCTTTTGAAGAAAAGTTGGAAGTGACAATGCCAAAGCCTGTACAGGCTTGCTTGCTAGCTGCACATAGTTGGTACAAGTTGCCTGATATTTGTGGATATTGTTTGCAGCAAAAGATTAGGTCCATGGCTCAAGATTTGCAAAGTTATATAAAGCATGCTTTATCAAAGTAGCAATGTGAACTTTTTGCCATAAATGGATTAATTCATTGTGCAATGCTTCAAAGATCAGAACAAGACAATTATCCAATGTGTTTGCATTAAATTATGGAGTGTAGAAAGGATTAGGACCTGTAAAACCAAGTACAAGCATGTTTGAAACTGATTTGCAACTTGTAACATTGTGAAAATGCCTTGAACAAAAGTGATAAATTGCCATTTTCATTTCTTCGATTCTCCCTAACCATAAATGATCTTGGAGAGTTCTTGGACATTTTGGAAAGCTTGTAACATGCTCTAAAATCCATCTTTGAAATTCATTTTGAGATTACTCTTGGAACTAGGTGAAAGGTTGCCATGAAGTTAAGTCAAAAATCTGCCTAAACTAGGGCAAATTTTCACTAAGTTAAAAAGTTTATGGACCCCTATTCACAAAATCATAACTTGAGATCCAAGCATAATTTGGGAAAACTTTGTGAATAAAAGTTGTAGATTTCATGGAGTACTAAAACTTTCATGTTGGAAGTTTTGTTTTAATCCAATTGCATCATGGTTAAAAAGTTGTGGAAAGTTGGGAAAAAATAAGAAATTTGCATAACTTAGAAAAATTCTAAGTTATGAAAAATTTCAAATTAAAACCCTAATTTTGAATTTTAGGTTTCTTGGTCAACAAATTTCACATTTTGACATATCTTGATTAATTATGACCCTTGGCACTTGATTTTTACCAAAAAAGTCAAAGTTTGACTTTTCAGTGTACAGTTGATTTTTGATCAGTTGACTGGAAAATTCATCTGTCAATCCTATGCATTTGAGATATTTTGAACTATGTGATTAGGTCAAGATGATGCCATTGAGTCCTTGGAAACATGTTTGAACCCAATTGGTCATTGGCTAGGTTAAAAATCAGAAATTTCCCTTTTTCAGTCAAAACCCTAATTTTGACCATTTTGCCCTTTTGATGATCTGATCAAATTTCTTGAGGAGTTGTGGTCCAAACCTGATCAAATGGTACATAGGAGCCTAAAATGTTGTTGTGGATCAAAAATTATGAAGTTTGACTGTAAATTGGCCATGGTTGACTTTTTCCCCAATATAGCTGATTTTTAGGTCAACTGTCCAATTGACTGGGCAAAAATGTGATTCAAGGCTTGAAACTTGGTATGGGAAAACTCAGGGGTCCAAGATGGTGTATGAAAGTCACATTAAGCATTGATGGTCCAAGAATCCTTGTGCAAACTCAAACCCTAATTTTAGGTCATCAGTGCAAGGAGATGTCTTGAGCTGAGCAAACCCTAATCCTGTCTGGAGTCCAAGGAGTCTTGTGAGGAAAAATCTTGATAAAATGAGAGGGAAAATTTTGGGGTACAACAGCTTCCCCTGTTCAATATTCTTGAACCTGAAGAGTTAGATTGGCGAGTTTACCGTTCGTGACTCGAAGGTAAAAGATGATTGGACACTAGAGTGCCCGTAAATTTGCACTCGTCAAAATGTAGTTGGGGGAATGGGATTAAAGATGCCATTTGGAGATGTGATAGAATCTTGTTGGATATGGGCTTAAAGATTCCATCCAAGAATGTTTGTTGAATTGTATATTGTAAGTCAAAAGAATTAGTATCAGAATGGTATCTGTATCTGGAATGTATCTGAGCTGTATTTGGAGACTGAATCTATATGAGCAATAGGATAACATCCGTGTCTGAAGCGTCTCTGAGATGCGTCTGAACTTTGTATTTGAGTAAGCCATAGAATATCATCCGTGTCAGGAGCATCTCTGAGCTGGGGAAAATCAGAATAAGTGACAGAATGGCAACCGTGTCTGAAGCGTATCTGGACTGTATCTGAGGTTTGAGATTTGAATGAGTAGCAGAATGACTTCTGTGTCTGGAGTGTATCTGTACTAGAATCTGAATAAGTGACAAAATGACTTCCGTGTCTGGAGTGTATCTGAACTTGAAATTGATAGTTGAATCTGAATGAGAAATAGAAAGGCTTCCGTGTCTGGAGCGTATCTAATCTGTATCTGATAGTTGAAATCTGAATAAGTATCAGGATGGCATCCTTGTCTGGAGCGTATCTGAACTATCTCTGATATCTGAATATGAATGAGCAACAGAATGACTTCCGCGTCTGGAGTGTATCTGTATTGTATCATGATTGTATATTGTTAATGGTAGCTTATTAATCTTATCCTGAAAAGGGTAAAATGTTAGCTGAAACACAAAGTTATGTTGCATGAAATGTATGATGCAATAAATGTGTTTTATCAATGTTTATGATATATGGATGTAATGTATGCGCATGTAAGCTGATTTGCTGAGGAAAATAAATCCTTGATAGCCGGGGATAATAAATCCTTGACTGCTGCCGGGGAAAATAAATCCTTGACCGCTGCTGGAGATTCAAAATATTTGACAACTTCCGTGGGGATGTGAGGATCGTTCATGTCTTGAAGTTGGAGTATTGACAGAATCTGTTGTGAGAGTAATGCCAAACTGATTGAGAAATTTTCTTGGGAAATCTAGAGAACTTTGATGACTTCTACTGGGGGTTATACACATGGAATCCTTACTCGGTTGGGGAATAGGGAAAACTCCGATGATTTCTGCGGGGAATTAAGAATGAGAATATTTATTCTGTTGGGGAGTAATGAAGACTTTGGCGACTTCACTGGGGATTTGAGAACGAGAATCTTCAATCTGCAGGGGATTAAAAACTCTGACAAATTCATGCTGGGGAGTAATGCAGACTCTGGCAATTTTGCCGGGGAATCAAGAATGAGAATCTTCATTCTGTTGGGGAGTAAAAACTCTGTGAGGAAGAAGGCTTACTGATGGAGAGTAAGTTCAGGAGTTTTCGGTCGTCTTCCACTTTACTGGGGAGTTCCCTAGGTTGGGGATAGACAAAAGTTAACTGTTATCTGATTGGTTTTCAGGCTTTAAGATAAACTTGCTGGGAAGATTGGATGGTTTCCGCTGGGGATTATAAGTCTTGACTCGACCGGGGATGAAGGTTTCAGCTCCGCTGTGGATCTGTAACTCAAAGTTTTGGCTCCGCTGGGGGATTGGGAGTTTGAAGTTTAAACTCTGATGGGGATTAAGGTTTTGAAATTTAGCTCCGCTAGGGATATATATCTTAAGGTTTTAGCCCCGTTGGGGATCTAGATGATGTACTATAGGGATTGCTCATGGAATAGCCTAAAGACGTTTTCCTATCCTTTTCAGTCTGTCAGTAATTGTTCTTTTCCATCCTATTTATTTGTAAACAATAATTATGTTCAAATGCATATGTTCATCAATGAATCATTGGACGCTTTTGCAAATAAAACACAAGTGTAAAAGAAAAAGACAAATAGTTTTTGCACTTTAAAGAGGTATCTTTGTATTAACTTTGAATAAGTGTTTTGTACAAAGGAGACAAACATCCTAGTAAGAGGATGGTGTCATAAAAGTAAGAAAAATTTATACAAAGAAAGATAGCTATGTGTGTAAAAATCCCATGGGGTTCCCATTCCGCTATAGCCTTCGTAACTCCGAATATCTTGTCCATCCGTTGCTTCATCCGAAGATGACTGAGTTGATCAGAAGCTCAGAGTTTGCCAGTGAAGAGATTATCCTTAAAGTGATATGACAATACATAATCATACGCTTTAATTTCCTAACTTTTGCCTGGACCGCCCTTTCGGGTTTTCAGTCCACCGGGAAACCCTTTTTTGCCCAAGTCGCCCTTTTGGGTTTTCAACTTGCCAGGTGTACAAACTTTTTTGTTTATCCCTAATTTTTTCCTGAATCGCTCTTTCGGGTTTTCGATTCCCCGGGATGCCCTTTTTTTTTCCTAGGTGTGTCAACCTAGCGAGTCATTTATGCGTAGTATCTTTTGACTATGTTTGCGTTCGTAGGATGCGGCAGGTCGTCACTGTCCATGGTGGTTAAAATCATTGCCCCACCAGAAAATATGTTCTTGATTACAAATGGTCCTTCGTAGGTAGGAGTCCATTTTCCCCTGGGATCACTTTGCGGCAAGATGATCCACTTGGTTACCAGATCCCCGACTTGATATACCTGGCGTCTGACTTTCTTGTTGAAAGCCTTGATCATCCGTTTTTGATACGTCTGACCGTGGCAAACAACAGTAAGTCGCTTTTCATCAATCAAGTTAAGTTGATCAAGCCGGGTCTGAATCCAACCGCCTCCACTCAAACCAGCATCCTTCATGATTCTCAAGGAGGGAATCTGAACCTCGATAGGTAAAACAACCTCCATGCCATATACCAACGAATATGGCGTTTCCCCAGTTGATGTGCGTGCCATGGTACGGTACACGTGAAGAGTAAACAGTAGCATTTCATGCCAGTCCTTGTAGGTAACTGTCATCTTTGGCCTATAGGGAGATGAATTATGATGTTGAATCTTGAACTGCTCGCACAAAGCGGTGATCATAGTATTTTTAAGGTTTGTACCATTTTCAGTGATGATCCTTTCGGGGACACCATACCGGAAAATAAGGTTCTACTTGATGAAACGGGCAACCACATTCTTAGTAACGGATGAGAAGGACGCTGCTTCGATCCACTTGGTGAAGTAATCAATGGCCACCAGAATGAAACGGTGTCCATTGGATGCTGTAGGCTTGATCTCTCCAATCATGTCGATTCCCCACATAGCGAATGGCCAAGGAGCTGTTAAGACATTTAGAGGAACAGGAGGCACGTGCACCTTGTCTGCATAGATTTGACATTTGTGGCAGGTGCAGGAGTGTTGATAGTAGTCAGCTTCCATGGTAGACCAGTAATAGCCTACCCGTAGAATCTTCTTAGCCATCGTATGCCCGCTAGAGTGAGTGCCGAAGGTACCTTCATGCAATTCAGCCATAATTCTTCCAGCTTCAGCTTTGTCCATACAACGGAGCAGAATAGAATCATGATTGCGCTTGTACAAAATGCCATTGCTTAGGAAGAACTTTGCCGAGAATCTCCTTAAGAACTTTTTGTCATTGACTGAAGCTCCTTTAGGGTATTCTTGAGCCTCGAGATACCTTTTGACTTCATGAAACCATGGCTGGTCCACTACTTCTTCGGTATTAATCTCGTGACAATGTGCCGGTTCGTCCATCCGTTCAATGGTAATTTGGGGAGCCTCATTATCCCAGTTAAGTTTAAACATGGAGGACATTGTAGCTAGAGCATCTACTAGCTGATTTTCTTCTCGCGGGAAGTGCTCGAAGGTAATCTGCTCGAAATGTGGTAACAATGTCAAGACATGTTCTTTATAAGGGATGAGGTTTGGATGTCTAGTATCCCACTCTCCTTTGATCTGAATGATGACCAAAGCTGAGTCCCCAAACACAATCAAAGATTTGATTCCCAAGTCTATGGCAGCCTTGAGTCCAAAGATGCAAGCTTCATACTCTGCCATGTTGTTCGTACAGCTGAAGCAAAGTCTGGCTGTGAAAGGTGTATGGCAACCTCCTGGGGAGATGAGTACCGCGCCGATACCGTTGACAAGTGCATTGGAGGCCCCATCAAAGTACAGGGTCCACCGGGATCCTTGTTCAGGTCCGTCATATGGTCTGATACCTTCAATGTTGTCCAATGTCATAATGTCTTCATCAGGGAAGTCGAACCTCATGGATTGGTAATCTTCGACAGCTTGATGAGCCAGATGGTCAGCTAGCACACTCCTCGTTATAGCTTTTTGGGTCGTGTACTGTATATCGTACTCCGTTAGGATCATCTGCCATCTAGCAATCCTTCCAGATAGAGCAGCCTTTTCAAAGATGTACTTAATCAGATCCATCTTAGATATCAACAAAATGGTATGAGTCAACATATACTGCCTTAGCCGGCGAGCATCCCATACCAAAGCGCAACAAGTTTTCTCGAGCAGTGAGTATCGGGTCTCACAGTCGGTAAACTTTTTGCTAAGGTAATAAATGGCATGCTCTTTTCGGCCAGACTCGTCATGTTGGCCCAATACGCACCCCATTGAATTCTCTATGACGGTCAGATACATGATTATCGGTCTTCCTTCGACAGGTGGCATCAAGATAGGGGGTTCTAGCAAATACTCCTTGATTTTATCGAAAGCAAATTGACAGTCATCATTCCATTTAACTACCTGATCTTTCTTCAACAACTTGAAGATTGGTTCACAGGTAGATGTTAGGTGAGAGATGAACCTTGCAATGTAGTTTAGGCGTCCCAAGAAACCTCTGACCTCCTTCTCAATGCGAGGAGCAGGCATTTCTTGTATAGCTTTGACTTTGGCAGGATAAACCTCGATGCCTTTGTTGCTGACAATGAAACTTAAGAGCTTACCGGATCAGACTCCGAATGTACACTTGTTTGGATTCAGTCTGAGCTTGTACTCCTTCAACCTGACAAACAGCTTTTGCAAGTGATCAAGGTGTTCTTCTTCAGTTTGTGATCGGGCTATCATGTCATCTACGTAGACCTCTATCTCATGATGTATCATATCATGAAACAAAGCTACCATGGCGCGTTGATAGGTTGCCCCGACATTCTTCAGTCTGAATGGCATCACTTTGTAGCAGAACGTACCCCACTGTGTAACAAAAGTAGTTTTCTCCATGTCCTCATGTGCCATTTTGATCTGGTTATAGCCTGAGAATCCGTCCATGAAAGAAAATACTTTGTGCTGAGCTGTGTTGTCGACTAAGATGTCAATGTGCGGAAGTGGAAAGTCATCTTTAGGGCTGGCCCTGTTTAAGTCTCTATATTCCACGCAAATTCTGACTTTGTCGTCCTTCTTAGGCACGGGCACAATGTTAGCAACCCATTGTGGATAGGAAGTAACAGCCAGAAATCCAGCATTGAACTGCTTCATAACTTCTTCTTTGATCTTTTCAGACATGTCAGGTCTCATGCGGCGGACCTTTTGTTTCATTGGTGGACAGTCTTCTCTTGTGGGGAGACGATGTACCACAATGTCTGTGTCAAGTCCCGACATGTCTTCGTATGACCAGGCAAAGATTTCAACATAATCATGCAGTAGCTGAATTAGGCGCTCCTTGACACTTGGCTCTAGGTTGGAACCTATCTTGATTTCCTTTTTGTCATCATCAGTTCCCAAGTTGATCGTATCCAACTGTTCCTCATGAGGCTGAATTGCTCTTTCTTCTTGCTGTAGAAGTCTGGCCAATTCCCCTGGCACCTCACAATCTTCCTCACCTTCGTATTCGGCATGGTTGATCAGATCTTCAGAGTCACTGAAGGCTATAGCAGTATCGCTACCCATGGGTTCCGGAATGGAAGGGTACATGCATTTGTGAGTGTGGGTGTGGGTAAGGGCATAGCCATCTTAAAACAACAAAATGTAAAGGAAAGACAATGAGCAAAAAGTGTTTAAATATGAAAAGCGTCCATGATTCATTAAAATGACATATGAAATGAAATAAGAACCCTTACAAATGAACCTATGTGCCTCGGGTAAGACACACGTTTGAAAAAGTACGAATTGTTTGTGAATTATTACAGTCCAACATAAATGGAAAAGATAAATTACTGATTTATGAAAGTAATCAGAATAAAGTCTTTTGCTTCCCAGTTGCACAATCCTCCGTCAACAGTATGGAAAATCCAGTCTTCCAAGTTGCCCTCTTCTTCACAGTCCTCTAGTGCATTAACCCCTCGGTGGCTGATCTTCACAGGTGGCCCTCCGGCACGGGAGCGACGCACAACCTTCTGACTAGCCGAAGTAAATCCCAAGCCGAATTTGTCTGATTTGAAAGGAAAGTCGGGAAGCTTCCCCCAGATTATGGATCCTCCTTCTTCCACCACTGCCCTAGCATCCTTTAAAGAAGACATCCGAGGCGGAGGTCTTGTGATCACAGGAGTTGAGGACACTGTCTTGGTCGCCGCTATCTCTTCAGAAACTTCTTCGAAGTGTTGGAAAGGGGTCTCTATGAATTCTCCATCTAATTCCACATAACAGAAAGAATTAAGATGACTGATCATGTATTCCTCCTCTTCGTGAACAATTATGATTTTCCCCTGGACAGGGTACTTGAGCTTTTTATGCAGAGTAGAAGTGACAACTCCAGCATGGTGGATCCAAGGTCTTCCCAACAGGCAAGAGTAGGAAGGACGGATGTCCATCACGTAGAATGTTGAATTGAACGTCTGGGTACCCACCATGATCGGGATGTCCACCTCTCCATGGACCATCCTCTTAGAACCATCAAAGGCTCTGACAACGATATTGCTGGGTTTCAGGGTTAGACCTTCACAATCCAGTCTATCCAAGGCTTTCTTCGGCAAGACATTTAGAGACGACCCAATATAAACCAAAACATGAGCTAGGGTGGTTCCCCTACACTCCACCGAGACATGTAGTGCGTCATTATGTTTTCTCCCCTTGGAGGTCAAGTCTGCATCAGAGAATCCCAGGCCATTGTCAGCTGTTAAGCTAGCCACACATTCCTGGAATTGATCAGCAGAGGTTTCTTGTGGCACGTGGGCCATCTTCAAAAACTTGATCAAAGCTTTAGCATGTGCCTCAGAGCACAGCAACAAGGCTAACATAGATATTTTGGAGGGGGTCTGCCCCAGTTGTTCAACAACATTATAATCACTTTTCTTAATAATCCTCAGAATCTCTTCCACCTTTTTCTGGGATGTTTCAGGAATGACTAATGACTGAGCCTTCATCAAGACAGGCTCCTCTTGAACATTCTTTCCTTTTTTCTCAGCATCGAAAACAGGGATGGGAATTGCATTGTCATTGTTGGCGGGTACACTTGCAGGTGCAGTTACAGGGGTAATCTTCGGGATGGCCGCGGGTCCAAAGACTGCTGTTGGAGGAGCAATCTCTGGAGAAAAGATTCTCCCACTACGATTAATTTTGCTTGTTCCAGCAATGTTACTGATGTCAGGATTATCTTCCTCAGAGCTTTCTTCTTCAATGGTCTCTTCAATCTGTTTGACACCATGGTAGTAGATTTCTCCACCATAGTTCCATGGTACCATTTTATCGGTTTTGTAAGGGGTTGACCCTGGCATTGTTATCTTCAATGGAGTAGTCATAGGAGCAGATGTAATCCTAACGGGTTTTTTAGGAACCCTGGAAGAATTGGCGTATATGGTTATTATTGAAACTTCTGGAATTGGAATGGGTGAGACGGGAGCTTTCTCAAACAAAATTTCCTTGTTATCAATCAATTGTTGGATTCTTTTCTTCAAAAGAGGACAATCAAATGGAGAGGACAGGCAAGCACGACAATCTTGGTCACAACCTAGGAACACCCCAGCCTTCAACAAATTCAACTTGATAGTTAGGAGAGGAGTTGATAGTTCATCCACAGTAGAAACAAACAGATCTTCTTCCATAACATTGGCATTGTGCCCATGCCTGGGCATCGGAGCGGAGATAACATTCGACTTTTCCAGAGCTTCAAATTCAACTTCCTTAACATCAATTAGATCCTGAATCTTGTTCTTAAGGGCCCAACAGTTGTTGGTGTCGTGCCCTGGACTTTCTGAGTGGTACGCGCATCTGGCGTTGGGATGGTAGTATGGAGATGAAGTGTTAGGATTTTTAGGGGCTTCTTTTAGCATGGCCAGGTTCAACTTCAAGAGATGGGGTAAGACTTGAGCAGGATTCATGTTTATCTTGGTGAATTTCCTTACAGGCCTTTCCACCCTTTGTTGGTTATTCCTCGGCTGATCATTCCTCGGCTGATTGTTTCTCGTTTGGTCTGAGGCAGACTTCTGAATCATCACGGCCCCCACAGTTGGTCGTCTTTCAATTCTTCCCTGATTTCTCTGGGCATATACATCAGACACTTCTTTCTTTCCCGTGAAGGGCTTCTTTGCAGCAGCAGAGGTAGATGCATCTTTTTGAATTTTCCCGCTTCTAATACCGGCTTCCACCCTTTCGCCAGTTAGAATCAACTCAGTGAAACCTTCAGAGGAGCTTCCAATCAGGTGATTAAAGAAAGGACCTAACATAGTCCCTAAGAACATGTCCATAAGCTCTCTTTCAGATAAAGGTGGTTGCACACTTCCGGCCAAATCCCTCCATTTCTGGGCATAGTCTTTGAAACCCTCATTGGTAGCCATGGCCATACTCTGTAGCTGAGTACGGGTTGGCGCCAAGTCGGCATTGTATTGATACTGTTTATAGAATTTGGCCTCCAATTCCTCCCAATTATGCACATCAGACCTCTCTAACTGGTAAAACAAATCCAGCTATGTTCCCAAAAGACTGTCTTGGAAAAAGTGAACCCACAGGTCTTTGTCAGAAGAATGTGGTTGAATTTTCCTGACATAAGATCGTAGGTGCATCTTGGGACAAGACAACCCATCGTACTTAGCAAATAATGGTACTTTAAACTTAGGAGGGATTACAATTCCAGATACCAGCCCTAACTCTTCAAAGTCCAGCCCAGGCACTCTCCGTATCTCCATGGCAGCTAGACACTCTTCCAAGTTTTTGTATTTGTCATCGGCCGGAGGATACTGCTGTTTAAAATAGTCCTCATCTTCCTCTTCCTCTTCTTCCTCAGAATCAGATGGCACCGTAGTTTCTTTTCCCTTTCTTACCCCTTCATCAGATGTTGAGGGGAATTCCAAAGTCCGTCTGGCTTGTCCTTCAAACATTCTTCCCATGAGAACCACACCAGCTCTCTTCTTCTTCTTTTTCTCTTTTTCCTTCTCTAGTAGAGTCTTGAGCTCCTCCTGCCCCTTAGCCAAGGTCAAGAGTAGCTGTTGAAATTGTGAATTTTGCGCTTGCAAATCTTTGACCGTTTGTTCAATATCCATCTTGCTGAAATAAACAGCAGAGAGATGAGGAAACTTGGTGTGAAGACCTGCTTATGCATATGATGAATGATTTGTATTCATGTAATGCATTCAAGGATTCAGAAATTCAAATTTGTTTTAAACAAAAAAGAAACACACGTCATATTAATAAGATAGAATTTGTTAGTACATCAATGCCCCATGGGAAAAATAATACAAAATTCTAAGGTAAAACGTCGTTGCACATCCTCTTTGGTGCAATGTAGGTGTTGAGAGTCTGCTCTTCGTGAAGTTGACGAGTGAGTTCCAAAACCTTCTTCTCGCTTGCATAGAATTGGGCTTCGAAAGTATCGCATTCTCCCTTGAGCTGTATCCAACTCCTTTGTAAGTCTTCGAGTGATGTTGGCATGTCAGGATGTAGGAGGGTGTATGGAACCTCTCCTTCCATAACAGACTCTATAATCACAAGGAGAATGGAGGGGTAAGGAATCATAAGACTTTGGGCGCGGGTTCTTACCCACTTGAGGTAAGGCTCAAGGGGGATGGAATTTTTGTGTCCCAAGGTCTTACTGTCCACCTTGTTGGGCATCCTCCAAGCTCGGATGAACCTTTGTCGGAGTCCTTGGTTGTCGTTGTCGAAGTCGAAAACCAAACCTTGAATCAGCATATCATGTGGGCCATCCCTTCAGGCATACCCAAACTGTCTCAGCCAAGCAGGGGTTGTAGATGATGCCTCCCCTAATGCCAAGTAGAGGGACATTAGGAAATTCCCCACAATGGTCAATGATAATGACATTCTCTCTGGATCGAGAACACCAATGAATATGAATGTGTAAGGGTCATTAACCGTTGTAACCACCTCAAACCTTGCTCATTCTTCAAGAATGATTGGGGAAGATGAGAAATAAACCATATTTCCAGTAGAGGAGTGCAACACATGAGAACACCTCTTTTCCTCATTGTACGAGTGTGAAAAGAGTGGAGGATATCCCCAAGCAATGTAGGCACCAGGTTGCGAGTCATGAAGATTTTGACAGCACTCACATCTATAAGTTGGTCAGGAGTAGGGAACAAGACCATCCCATAGATGAGAAGAGCTACAACCTCTTCAAAAGCTTGTAGGTCAAAGAATTCCAACAGCTTTGGGCCTTCTCAAACAGAAACTTTGACAAGAAACCTTTGACACCACTTCTAGTTTCCCAATGTGTTGTGACATCAGATGAGTGCAAGTGTAAGGCTTGAGCAATCTCTTCTGGATTTGGATCTCTTTCCGTACAGTTGAAGGGTAGTTGATTGAGAATAGGAATCCTCAAGAGTTGAGAAAATTCCTCCAAAGTAGGCACAAGTTGGTAGTCAGGAAATGTGAAGCAATAATGCAAAGGGTCAAAGAACTGGAAGAGAACTTTCAGCATATCCTCCTCAGTGTTGGTAGTGACTAAGTTGAGAAGATGACCATGCCTCTTGGTGAATGGAGAATTCTCAGGAATCCTTGAATCTAGCTCCTTGAGTTGAGGAGGGATTCTCACAAGGTTGATTTGGACAATTTTCCTGCGAAGTGAATCCATAACCTACAAAACAGGAACAAAGATGAAAATCCAAAATCCTTGAAATGGTTAGTGGATGCATATGATGCTTCATGATGTCCATGATGTTATGCACAAGTATATGTACAAGAAAATCACACAAGTTCCTAGTTTTAGGCTTGCATGGGGTTTCATAGGTAAGTACCCTCTTGAAGTTTAGTTGGCTTAACCTGTCCTAGAAATAGTAACCGGGTTCTAAGGAGCTCAATATCACTGGATTGTTTCCTTGTTCATTGTTTCAATTCAGCCTCTTTACTGGCGACCGAAATATTCCAAGGAACCAACCCTCAATGAGTGTAGTATCGAGTATCTACGAACTTCAGACTCCACCAAAGCCGGTCATCTCACTACATCCTAAAAGGCCAAGTTGGCCAAGTAAAGGTTCTAAAAGTCCATTAGTGCTTTATGACATCACTCAGCGGCCCGTATTCTCTTTGATTGACTCAAAGGCTACCGGTACCCACAAATATGTTGCACTAATATAGCTATTTCTTAGACCATGTCGGTATACCCCGCACAGTTTCCACGATGTATTGCTATTTACCTATGATTGTTTCCCAAATCCGGGTAGAGGATTCAAACCTAAACAATAGAACCAAAGTGTAAAGAAAACAAGTCAAGCAATATAAGCATGTAAAGGTGATCTAAAACCCTAAGGTAACCCCACTTTTATTATTTCTCTCCAGCAGAGTCGCCAGTTCTGTGATGTGGTGGGAGAACTGACTTGAGGTTTTGTGTTTGTGTTCGCAAATGTTTCGGTTTAGCAAGAGTCGCCACCGACTTTTCTTTTATCCAAAAGGAAAGGTAAAAAAGCACATGAAAGACCTTTGAGATTGTTTTTGGGTTCGGGGGTAGATTATGAAAAGGGAAGGTGCTAGCACCCTTTTCATCCATGGTTTTCCATGGGCTCTTAGTTACTTGTTTTAGATCACTTGCTTTGCTTTTCCAATTGTTTGAAATGGTGCTTTGTGTGGTTTTGAAATTATTTTGAAAATAGGCCTTTGTTTAGGCAATCTTTGTAATGATTCTTGTTTGTAAGAATGTATACAAAGATGTTGTCTTTTGAAAAAATGTTTCAATGTTTTGAAAGTTGTTTGGAAATTGTGTGTGTGTTTGAAAATAGCAAGGATTGTTTTTGAAATGATCAAGTAACTAGAAGCATCTACCTACTCAAAAGTATTTCCTACACATTTTTATTCCTTTGACATTGTTAACCTACCATTGTTTTGATAGATAACCCTATCTTTGGATGTTAAACGGGACGACTGTGGGTCATCGTATGACCATGATAACAATATTGCCAAGTATCTTTAGCAAGTTTTGAGGGACCAAGATCATTTGTTTTTTAGGCAACCAAGATAGCGTCATCGAGGGACTATGATCTTTTTGTTTTGTTTTGTTTTGCCAAGATACCTAACATGCATACCATGGCCATTTTGTAATTAGGCAACCAAGTGGGTGAAACCCTAGGGGTGCTTGTGTGTAATGTGTTGTCATTTTTCATGCATCTTTGTCTTGAATTAGGTCATGCTATTTGTTTGATTTTGTCTTATCATACAAACCCTAGTTTTTACTAAACATGCATATAATGCGATAAATTGCGTAATGTAAATCTAAGCTATTACAACAATATTATGGGAGGGGAGATACATGTTTTGAATGGGGGATATTTGCACAAAATAAAACCCTAATTTACTATTACAACCCAATTGAATTTATTGTACAATAAATAAATAAACAATATTTAAATATGCAATAAAAATTTAAATATGCAAAAATGTTTTGTAATTGTTTTATGTATGTAAAAAATAAATTATTTAAGTTCTAAAAATAAGAAAAAATAATGTTATTATTTTTGAAAGGGGGAACCCTAGTTTTTGTTTTAATAGAAAATATGGTTTTCTAATTATTTATTTGTCCATTTTTGTTTAATAAAAATAATAATAATATTATGTATAAATATTAAAAATTAAAATATGTGAGAAAATAATATTTTATGTGTATAATATAATAAAATAAAATATTTAAGTATTTTTATTATTATTTACAAGTTTATTTAAGAAAATAAGTGTTATAAACCTAATAAACTATTTTTATGCCAAAATAATAAAAATAATAAAATAAAATGCAAAAAATTAAGAAAATATTTTTGGGATTTTTTAATGTTCAGAAATAAAATAATAAAGTCAAAAATATAAAAATAACAAGAAAATATGAAAAATAACAAAATATGAATCAGGGGGGTGAAAAAGTAAAAAGGGGGGTGTGAATAGAAACAGGCCCAAGGCGCCAGGCCCAGCCAGCTTCATCCCTGTCCTTCAGCCAAACGACCAAACGCGCGCGTTCTGCCTTCAAATTCTGTTCTTGCTATTCTTTACATAAAATCAAAAACTTATAACATGAAAAATATAGCTCATGATCACACGATTCCGATGATATAAAGAACATGACCTAACTCTCAAAGATCAGAGAGAATTTTAATGGCCTTAATTTCTGACCTAGTTTTTTCAGCATGTTCAACATCCAAATACTCTTAGCTCAGTTAATATAAATGGAAACTAAGTATTTGTACAGCTTAAGCATATTGAGGACTACATTTTTGCTTCATAAACCTAAGCCTAAGGATGCTTAAATACAGAGATAGAAACTTGAAAAATACCTTATTCAGTTGAGTTTGGATATGGAAATGTGGGGACTTTGAGTGAGGCCTGAAGTTCTTGTGAGCTTCCTTGAAGTCCCCTCAACCTTTTCCAATGCTTAGTTGGTCTTGTAGATAGCTAAAACTCCTTGCACGAGTCAACATGCAACTTTGCAAAATGAAAATGGTGAAGTGTGAAACTGAGCTTACAGTTGCAAGACAGGGGCTTGGATAGTTTAGGCGTGATGTAGGGAATGTGTTTGAAGTGTTTCAAAGTAAAACGCATGAGCCAATATTGTTTTGGAAATGGTTCTGCAGAAGATGTGTTGTTTGGGCAGGAACTTGGTTTTTTTGTGTTTTAGGGTTTTTGGAAGCTATGCACTCGTGTTTCTTGCTTGTTACAATGTTCTAAGGTCGTTTGAAATGAAGCCAAGGCTCGCCTTTATCAGATGGATGAGTTCACTTGACTTTTGCAAGTTTCTTGCTTTTGAAGAAAAGTTAGAAGTGACAATGCCAAAGCCTGTACAGGCTTACTTGCTAGCTGCACATAGTTGGTACAAGTTGCCGGATATTTGTGGATATTGTTTGAAGCAAAAGATTAGGTCCATGGCTCAAGATTTGCAAAGTTACATAAAGCATGCTTTATCAAAGTAGCAATGTGAACTTTTTGCCATTAATGGATTAATTCATTGTGCAATGCTTCAAAGATCAGAACAAGACCATTATCCAATGTGTTAGTTTGCATTAAATTATTGAGTGTAGAAAGGATTAGGACCTGTAAAACCAAGTACAAGCATGCTTGGAACTGATTTGCAACTTGTAACATTGTGAAAATGCCTTGAACAAAAGTGATAAATTGCCATTTTCATTTCTTCGATTCTCCCTAACCATAAATGATCTTGGAGAGTTCTTTGACATTTTGGAAAGCTTGTAACATGCTTTATAATCCATCTTTGAAATGTATTTTGAGATTCCTCTTGGAACTAGGTGAAAAGTTGCCATGAAGTTAGGTAAAAAATCTGCCTAAACTAGGGCAAATTTTCACTAAGTTAAAAAGTTTATGGACCCCTATTCACAAAATCATAACTTGAGATCCAAGCATCATTTGGGAAAACTTTGTGAATAAAAGTTGTAGATTTCATGGAGGACTACAATTTTCATGTTGGAAGTTTTGTTTGAATCCAATTGCATCATGGTGAAAAAGTTGTGGAAAGTTGGGAAAAAATAAGAAATTTCCATAACTTAGAAAAATTCTAAGTTATGAAAAATTTCAAATTAAAACCCTAATTTTTAATTTTAGGTTTCTTGGTCAACAAGTTTCACATTTTGAAATATCTTGATGAATTATGACCCTTGGCACTTGATTTTGACCAAAAAGTCAAAGTTTGACTTTTCAGTGTACAGTTGATTTTTGATCAGTTGACTGGAAAATTCATTTGTCAATCCTATGTGTTGTACCCCAAAATTTTCCCTCCCATTTTTCACAGAAAGCACAACCCTAGGGTTTCTCAGATGTTCAAGTTGGCTCAGGAATCGATCGGACAGATTTTCTCCTGTGGCAGTAAATCAACAATTAGGGGTTTTCTCGCATTTCTCAGAAGAAATTGAGTTCTCAGAAATTCAATTGATTTTCACATGTTTTCATGCTCTCTCAAATTTACTGAAAAGGCAGTGTTTGTTTGATCCAAGTTAACCAGATAATTTGCGTCTTTTAAAACATTTATTTGTTTATGGAATAAACATTTTCTTGTTTATGGTATACACAGTGCGTGTTCTGTTTGGAATGCAGTTGCAAGATTACAAAATTATTAGATTACTTGATTATTGGAATTTAAGTTATCTTGATTGGAATTATTGAAATGCAGTTTCAATTATCTTGATCGGGAATCTTTAAGAATCAATGAAGATGCGAAGAGAAAATTACGAGTTATTGACAGTAATGGATTTTAATGGACATCAGATTATCTCATAAGACTTTCTTCATTTATTTCAAAAGTTGTTACAAAAACAATTTATTATTTAAATGCTTTAGGTTTTACAACTTATCGTATTTAAAAAAATAAATTAATACAATTGATTGAATGTTTCTCTCTAAATTACAAAGAAAAAATATATGCCTAAGGATGACTGAGCTTCCATTGCTTCCATGCTTGCCACATAATCTCTTGCTTCCTCTGCTTTGCCACCATCCAGTTGTGCTCATATGAAAATGAAAGACAGAAAAATAGTTAGTACAAAAACTATTTGGGCATAAGCAAGAATCCTCAAAAGAAAAAAAAGTGTTCATCATTAAAGTTTGCAATTTGGAATCAGAGAGCTATTTTTAATTCATCACGTTTTTATTTTTCTATTTGCAAATCACAAGAAGATTATTCTTCTTAGTTCATAAAAAGAAAAATAAAAATGCAAACAAAGCTGTCCAAATAAAAAAATGCAAGCAATTTGTCCAAATGCAACAAGGCTACCCAAACAAGAAATGCAAGCAGCATGGCCAAAACAAATATTCCAAACTGAATACGCCAAACAGCAGCATGGCCAAACAAATATTCAAAACAGAGCCAAACTAGACAGCAACGCATCATGTGCAAACAGAGTACAAGCAACAGCAGCATAACAGTAGCAAACGAGCAGGCATCAGCAAGAAGAAAATATAACATATGGTAAACTAAGTCAACAAGCAAGAGGCTTGTTCAATAAGCCATAATCATTATTTTCCAAATAAATTGCAAACTTTTCAGAAAAAAAGCATTTGGCTTAGGGTCATTGAGAGAGAGAGGAAAGAAGTCACCTAGGGATGCTGCCCTGCTGTCACAATTGCACCAGAATTGCTAGAAAACAAAACTGCAAGGAAAAGAGCATAAGGAGAACATGCCTAAAGTATTCAAAATTTGGTGGTTTTCCCACCATTTTGAATAAACTGTCAAACAAGAAACCACATGAATATAACAGTAGAGAAGGCTCAAGAAAAGGGAGAACAAAAAAGATATCAAACTTCGGAAAAAGCTAAAGAGAACCAAGTTTTCAAAACTGTAAAAGTTCCAAAAAACCTCCAAGCTGCCCAACCTCAAACAAACTGTTACAAACCGTTTTCAAACAAAAACATCTCAAACCAAAAACCTGCATAACCAAAATCCCTAAAACTGTAAAACAATCCAACATCCTTAAACAACCAAAAACCGGCACAACAAAAACATACTCAAACACAACCTGCATAGCCACAAAAACCAACAAAACTTCCATCAACCTCCCAAACTGTAAAAACAGTTTTCAAACCTCAACAACCAACCTTCAAACTAACCAACAACAACATACAAAATCCTTAAACCAATATATCCAAACATATAACAAAAAAAACTGTCAACAAAACTCACAAAACCCTGCAAACTGTAACAACTATCATCAAGCCTCATCCATCAAACCATTATCGAAAAAACCAAAAAGTCCAAAACCTGAAACTGATAAGAAGTAACAATATCCAACTTGCAAATCACCAACCATTCTCAAAAACATTTTCCAAACCCAAAACCTCCAAAACTGTTAAGTTCCAAAACTGTAACAAAAACCAGTAAACCTCAAAAAACCAATTCAAACCAAACTGTAACCAGTTCAAACCAACATCCAACAATCAAAAGCTCAGATACCCAACAAATCAAAAGAGAAAACTAACAAAGTTTCAAATACAATAAACAATCACAAAGTCCCAGCAATCATCATCAAGTCAAGATCATCATCAAAACAACGAAAGTTGTTACCTGTCAAAAAGGGATCCAAGCCAGAAAAGCAAGGTTTTCAATCCTTATTTCTTCTCCCTCGCCAATTCCGCCACCAAGGAGCATTTCCCTCGATCTCACCGTCCCCGTCCACTTCACAGAAAAAACCTAAGCAAGTATGGATTCTTCAAACTATTTACTGCATCTCAAATGAATAGCCAGTAGATTAACATAAAAAACATGAACAATACAAAACAACAACAAAAATCGTTTAAAGCAACAAAGACAGAACTTAACCTCTTTCAAGAAGCAAAATCACTGAAAATCATGAGGAGGTGATAGAAAGAGAGCTCCGGTAACGGACGGTGAGAGGAAGATCAGATCAAAGCAAATTCCAAACTTTTTTTAGACAAATCCATTTCAGAACTTAGGGATTTCAGAAAAAAAGCGCAAACCAGAGTGAGACCAAGAGGCCAAGGGTCGTTTCACTCATGAAATTAGGAAGAGAATATGGCTGTTTAATGAGAAAGATAAACGAATATGGAAGAGATGGATGAGAGGGACGAACGGCGCCGCTCTGTACCAAAGGGGTCTGTAAGTCTAAGAGTGCCTAAGAGGGGGGGTGAATTAGGTATATAAAAATTTATTCGGTTTTATGAGAATACTTGTAGTAATTTATGGTTAAGTGTTTGAAGGTTTTTGACTATATCTTATCTTTTCTTGATTATAGTGATGAAAACGATAAAAGAGGAAAAGTAAAGAACACAGCGATATATCCTGGTTCCCCTCACAATCCGAGAGTACTCAAGTCCCCTTTCCAACACGAAAGAGATTTCACTATAGTTTAGAATGATTGTACAACCTATGCTTACTATCTAACCTATAGGGTGACCAAAGGTTCTTAACACCTTTAAGGTCAAACAAACACTAATGTGAATGAAGAACAATCCTCTTCAAATCACAACACTTACTTCCAACAATCCTGGATAGTAAGGGAATACTTTCTTTTTGTAATAACAATGATTTATTTGAAAGAGATGGAGAGCACTATCAATCTTTTATTGATCTTCTTCTTCAAGAAAGAAACAATTCTCAAGCAATGATTATAAATGTTCACAATGAATGTATGAAACTTGTAATGATTTCTTAATGAAAATGTATATGGCAAGTTTCACAAAATTTATGATTTGTAAGAACACTTAAAAGTTTGTAAGAATATGCAAATTTGAATGATGAAAATTGTTAATTGAAGAAGGTAATTTGAATTTGAAAATCTGCACAATTTGTAATGTCACAAATACCTCTTCATTCATGCCATTTGATATGAAAAGATGCAATGCAATCATGAAAGAATACCATTTGAATTATGTTCAAAAAACAAAAGAAAATCTGTACTGGTTTGCTAGGAACCGGTTCCGACCCAGGCAGAACCCGGTTCCTAGTGAACGTTATAACCCAGAATTCAAAAATAACACGCAGGAACCGGTTCCCCTATAGGTACAACCCGGTTCCTGGTACAAATTCCAGGGAAGTGATTTTTGAACAACTTTGGAACCCGGTTCCCTGTTAGGTAGGAACCGGTTCCTAAAAGTTTATTTTCAAAAAAATCCTTTTGAAAAAGATTTCAAACATAGTTTTTCTTATTGTTAAAAATGTGGGATATGTATATGATTATGAATGCATATTTGTGAACATCTATATTCAAGTTTAAGAATTATTTATACCTTTTGACATTTGTTGTTTCTTTAATAATTCTTCTTCTAATCTTCAAGACTTGTAACAAGGTTTTATATGATATTGATAAACTTTTTGCACATCCTTTGAATGTTGATATCCATGTTGTCTTCATCAAAACCAATGCTTTAAACATGACTTGAGAAGCTTGCAATTACAGGGTCGAACCCTAATTTTGTTCTTTGCATCCCTAATCAAATGTTAAACAAAATTATTAGAATGGGCCAATTCTTTTCCAAATCCCTTTAAGCCCACGTAATTGCTTGTCATCCCCCCCCCCCCCCCCCCCCCCCTCCCTTGGCCTGTTTCATTTACAGCAAGTAAAACCTTTTCTTCTTTGAGCCTAGTACCATTTAAGCTCACTCAAGCCCATTCTTACCTTTTTTTAATTTATTTATTTCTTTTGTTTTGTTACAAATGAAAATATGGAACACATTTTTTTTAAGTCTTGAAAATCAACTTTTACTATTTTCTTTTTTTATATCTTATCTTTATTAATATTTTTTACACTTAATGAAAACATCAAAAATTTTAATTTAATTTTTTTTCCTTTCTATAAACTTATTCATAATTAATAAAATAAAAAAAGAATAATAATAAAGTTTTTTTTAATTTAAATCATTTCTTTTTTAGAATAGGTTTTATTTTCAAGTAAATACATACATTTCATACTTTGTTGATTTTATTTTCGTAAATTGTCATAGCTTTATATTAAATCGCACAACAATTTTATTTGTTTGTATTGTTTGGTATTTGGATATTGCTATTTTTATTTGATTTATCCCCATTTGTAACAATTGTACCCCCATTCCCGGATACTGTTGTAATAGCATAGAATTTCAATTCCCGCAATTTACTGTTTTTCATATATTGTATATTAAATAGGCATGTATGGCAAGATTAAAAATCAATTGCTAGATGACCTAATCAAAGAATAAATAACTTGAAACCAACACACTTTTTCACACGTGCACCTCTAGGGTAACCCCGCTTGTTGACTCGGAAATACAATCATGTCCCTCGAATATGAGACACTCTAGCAATGACCCTTCGATAAACAAAGATCGTAGTCCCTCGATGACCCTCGATGTTGCCTTCGATAAAACGGTCTCGTCCCTTACAAAAAAAAATTGCTAAAGCGTCTCACAAGTTGCCTTCAATGATTGTATAATTGACCCGTTCCTGTCACTTCAACATCCAATGGTGGGGCTTCTTACCAAATCAATGGTATGATAGCACCATTAAAAGGAAGAAAAGAACGACGTAAGACCTTTCGAGTAGATAGATTCGCTCTTAGTTACTCGCTTGCTCACGACAAAAACTTTCACACCTTCACTTCCATTTCAAAACATTTTCAAAAGATAAAACATTTTGTATACGTTCTTATAGAGACGAGAACCATTGCAAAACCTCTTTTCAAAACACTTTTCAAAACACGATTCACAAACACATCTTCGAACCATTTTTCGAAACAAAACTTTGTATACGTTCTTATAGAGACGAGAACCATTACAAAGAAATTTTCCAAAATACTTTCAAAACCCACACCACAAGCACACAATCAAAACAAAAGCAAGTGATCTAAAACGAGTAACTAAGAGCCCATGGAAAACCATGGATGAAAAGGGTGCTAACACCTTCCCTTTTCATAATCTACCCCCCGAACCTGAGAAAATTCTCGAAAGGTCTTTCCTGTGCTTTTTTACCTTTCCTTTTGGATAAAAGAAAAGTCAGTGGCGACTCTTGCCCACTGCACAATTGCGAACGAAACACAAAACATCTAGTCAGTTCTCCCACCGTATCACAGTACTGGCGACTCTGCTGGGGAGAATATAAAAAAAAGTGGGGTTACCTTAGGGTTTTAGATCACCTTTACATGCTTATCTTGCTTAACTTGTATGCTTTATCTTTTGGTTCTATTTTTTGGGTTTGAATCCTCTACCCGGATTTGGGGCACCTTTTTAGGTAAATAGTAATATATTATGGAGACTGTACGACGTAGACCGATATGGTTGAAACAATAGCTATGTTAGTGTGACACATTTGTGGGTACTGGTATCCCTCGTGGTGAATCGAGGAGAATACGGGGCCGCTGAGTGGCGTCGCGAAGCACTAATTAACCTTAGAACCCTAATTGAACCAACTTGGCCATTAGGACGTAGTGAGGTAACCGGTTTCGGTGTAAAGCTGAAAATTGGTTGACACTCGATACTACACTCATTGAGGCTAGACTTTTGGGATATCTCGGCCGCAAGAAAATATTGATTGTGCTGAGAAAATGCCTAAAATAAAGGTCAGTGATATTGAGATCCTTTAGAACCCGATCATTATTTCTAGGACAGGTTGAGCCAACTAAAACTTCAAGAGGGTACTTACCTACAAACTCATACAAGCTTGAAACATAGGGATCTGTGTGTTGTGTGTATATATGTTTGCTTGTACATAAACATAATAAACATCATCAACATCATATGAATGCTCACTAACCATTTCAAGGATTTATAAATTTATCTTTGTTTTTGTTTTGTAGGAAATGAATCCTCTCCGAAGAAACACCATCCGAATCAGCTTTGTAAAAGCACATCCTAAACTTCAAGAGCTAGCCTCAAGAGTGCCCGGGTGTTGTACCCCAAAATTTGCCCTCCCATATTTCTCAAGACATTGCAAGAAGAATCTCCAAGTGGCTCAAGATTGCTCAAAAGTTGGACAGTCAAATCATCTCCTAAGGCAGTCAATCTCAAATTAGGGTTTTGTGTTGCATCAAGGTCCTTGCATCCAAATGACCTAATGTGCTCCCCAATGTCTTAATATGTTCTCAAGTTCATCCATGTCAAATTTCAAGCCTTGCAGAGGAAGTTTGGTCAGTCAATTGCTCAAGAGGTCCAAAAATCGACTGTGCTAGGGCAAAAGTCAACTGTGACCCAAATATAGTCAAACCTCAAGATTTTTTGTCAAAATTCTCATTTTGAAGGATACTTCATCATTTTATCAAGGTTTGATCATGATTCATCAAGGATTGCTCAAGAATCATCAAGATTCAAAAGTTGCTAAATTAGGGTTTTGTAGGAAAAGTCAACTCAACTTTGACCAAGCATAAATTTCTCATACTTTATGAGAAATTACCCATCCAAAGATCATTTTTAAGAGGATGCAATTTCCTAAAATCCATTTTCACACCCCAAGATCAAGAAGTGCACTCACAAAAAGTTACAAATTTGGACATTATAGGTCATTTTTGAAAGTCAACAAAAACACCTTTTTTTCCAAAGCTTATAACTTGAGCATGGTATATAAAAATGAGACGAGACCAAAATTGTTGGTTAGAGGACATCTCAAGGTTTCTAAAAAGTCCAAGAACACCTCCAAAGGTTCAAAATTGAAGAAGTTATGCATTGTTGAAGTTTGACATTTTTCCAAAATTGCCAAAAGTCAACTATCCCCAAAACTTTAAATTTTGCCAAATGGGCCCACTTTTTTCCACTTGATTTGATCTTGTCACACTACACACGTGTCCTATATTCAGTCTTGTGTCCAATTGTTAATTTTTCTATTTTATTTTGATTTTTATTGAATTAATTCATTTTTAATCAATTTAAATCCAAATAAAATCCAAATCATGATCACTTGGAATCTTTTTGATTGATACAAGTCTTAATTATCATTATGGACATGGTGAAACTTGTATCAAGCCATATCATGCATAAAATATTGGTTTTTGGACAAATTTGGAAGATTTTTCATGGAGGATCAAATCAAATCGTAAATCATCAATGCACAAGGATTCAAAGCCCAAAACTTGACCTAATTCATTCCATATTGCATACACAAACCAAAGGCACGAGCATCAGAACCTGGAGGCTGCATAAACACCAAAGCAAAACTTGGAAAAACTTGAAAAAGGCTTGAATCTGAAAACGTGCTTAGAGGCAGTTTCAGCACAAAATCTCCATGCTATCCTTTTGCTGGACATCCACTGAGTCTATAGCAATCAAAAGCAAGGTCATTCGCCTCCTAAAAAGCGCTGTAAGTCTCCCTGAAAGCCGCCCTGTACTCGAAATCGTATCCTCTCATTCTTGCATTTTTTTGACAAATTATTGGCATGGTCATGATCCTTGTGTGATTTCTAAGATTTATGTATCATTTGATTGTATTTTCATGAGCCATAGCCTTGTAACCGAACCTAGGGTTTGGAAGTTTGTTTTTTGGGCATTTTCTCTACAGGTGAAATCAAGGCCATTAATGTACATGGACGTGTTCAGAAGGAAGAGACGAGCATGGATGTGGTTTTAGTTTGAGTTTTCATGGCCTAGAATTCGTTTTAGGATGAACCCATGGATTTAGCTGCGGATAAAAATCTGCAGGTAAATATCCAGGGGCCAACGAAGAAGATGATTACATGCCCTCTCCCCATTCGTTGGTTCAAATATTTCGCGCTTATTTTTTTATTTCAGGCATAATAATTGTTTTTCCATATATTAATTGTTACCTAATCCAATAACAAAAGAAGCACATTGGCTCACTGGCGAAGGCATCAGCGTGAGAACCAACAGGACCTGGGTTCGAATCCCAGGTCCTCCAAAAGCTTTGTATTATTTTGTTTCAGGTATTCAGGCGCGTCTCAGCAAATATGGCACATCATACATCTTCATCCAGATGCCTGCCAGATGGTCCTAGGCCAGATCTGGTGGCCAAGATTGCAAGTCCACCATATTCCCTAGTCAACCAATGCACATGGAATTGCAGAAGTCAACGAAGGCTAATGCTAATGGGCCTTGGAAAATGTTGATTTCACCTCCTTGCAGGCCCAAACCCCTTGGTTATTACTATTCTTTTTTTATTTCTTTTATTTAATTATTTTGTATTATTATTTTTATTATTTAAACTAACCAATTAATTTTTTCCCTCATAAAATCAAAAACACAAAAATATATTTTATTTATTAAAATTAAATTCATCACTTTATTTTTGTAAATAAATTAATTTAATTAATTTAGTTTAATTAGGTTTAACTTTTAGTATTTTTACAATAATTAAAATTAATGTAGAATATTAGGTTTTATTAACTTTGACCAAATTTATTTTATTTATTTAAATATCCAAAAATCCAAAAAATATTTTAATTAATTAATTTATTTAATTAATTTAGATTTAATTCCTTTTAATTCAAAAATAAACCAAAAAATGCTTTCTTTCAAAAAGGGTCAAAACCCTAAAAATGCGCCCGATTTAATTTTCCCGCATGCGATCCATTTATGATATTGATATAATTGTTTCGCGGAATGTAATAGTTTTAATAGGACTTTAACTTATTTTATCGCTTTATTTTTACTTTCAGCATTTTAATTTCAAGGGTTGTTTTTGGCGATGTAAATACCCGACGCCTTCTAATAGTTAGTTTAATTTCTGCAATTCAATTTCCGCAACTTATACACTATTAGATGTTTGATAATAGGGAATGCATGACAAGATTGAACGTTTAAACCTAAAATCAACATAGATCACCATTAACATGTACAAAGATAAAATAAACTGAAAACAACACACTCGCACATGCGCACTCTTAGGATACACCTCACTTGGTTTCCTTCGTAACGCGGTCATTAAGTATAGGAAGTTTTAGAGGTCGCCCTCTTGTCCAAAGATCATAGTTGCCTCGAAACGGTTGCCTCGGAAAAATGATCTAAGACGTTAGGGTTACCGCTAAGGCATCCTAACATTGCTTTAGTGACCGCACGTCCCTTAATCGAATTGACCCTTAAATACTCCAACGACGATGCTACCTACTCATCAATAGTGGGATAGCATTGTCTAAAGGACATTAGCACAAATTGATTCCTTTTTCGAGTAGGTAGATGGTTCTTAAGTACTTGCTCCTTCAAAACAAAAACTTTTCGCACTTACACCTTTTCAAACAAAAACTCCTTTCAAAGCCGCAAACACAAAGAAAAGCAAATTTTGAAAACACTTTGAGCAAGTACCTAAAAGCCCATGGATAACCACAGATAGAAAGGGTGCTAACATCTTCCTTTTCTATAATCTACCCCCCGGACCCGAGAAACATCTCGAAAAAGGAATTTTTCTGTGCTTTTTTCCTTTCCTTGTTGGATAAAATAAAAGACGGTGGCGACTCTTGCTTACCGCGACATTTTGCAAAAACAAACGCAAAACGCGAACCAGCATTCCAAAAAAGTCAGTTCTCTTCCACCATATCATAGAAATGGCGACTCTGCTGGGGACTGTTAAAAAGTGGGGTGTACCTTAGGATTAGATCATTGTGTTTTCAATTGTATGCTTTGTATGATTTATCTTTGTGGGCTTGTATCGGAGTTTCTATAGATCCTAACCCGGATCTGGGGGATACCCTTTAGGTAAGTAGAAATAAACTGTGAGGGAACTGTACGACGTAGACCGATACGGTTGAAGCAGTAGCTACGTTGGTGTGGCACTTTAGATTGTACCAATATCCCTTGTGTTGGAACAAGGAGAGTATGGGTCATCTAAGGGGTCATTAAGCACCAACTGACCTTAGAACCTTTAAATTGACCAACTTGGCCATAGAACAGTAGCAGTATGCTACACTCATTGAGACTAAATTCTCGCGATGATTCTGGCTGCAAGACAAGGTTGCTAAACTGGAATTATGACCGATCGAGGGTAGTCAGTGATATTGAGATCCTCTAGAACCCGATTACTATTTTTAGGACAGGTTTAAACCAACTGAACTGAAAGAGGGTAGTACCTAAGCTCCTTGCCAGCCTAAAATCTAAGGGCTCTTAGTGTGACTTGTGTGCCTTAACCATGTTTGCTATTTGTGGATACTTGTGGTGTGCTTTCTATCATGACATCATGACATCATAACATCGCATACATCTTGCATAAGACTAACCCATTTCAAAGACAGGAGGGATTCATCTTTCGTCTGTTTTGTAGGTCATCATGATGCCCATGCGTAGGAATACCATCCGGATCAATTTTGTTCAGGTTCCCACCTTGCTTAAAGATCTGATTGCAAAGATGCCTGATACTACTTATTTCCTCAGGAGACATGGTTATCTTCTCAGTTTGGTCACCTCCAAATTGGACGAGCAGATGATGAGTGTTTTGGTCCAATTCTATGATTTATTGTACCATTGTTTTACTTTCCAGGACTACCAGCTGGTTCCCACCTTAGAAGAGTTCTCTGAGCTGCTCGGTATCTCTGTTCTGGAGCAGACCCCGTTTACTGGTTGGGAGAAGATTCTTAGGCCCGAAGAAATTGTTGCAGCCCTTCATTTAACTAAGGATGAGGTAATGGCTAATTGGGAGACTAGAAGTGGAGCAAAGGGCTTTCTGACTAAGTTCTTGGTTGGTAAGGCTAACTATTTCTGGGATAGTCTAGACTTCAAGGCATTCGAGGATATTCTGGCTCTTCTGATATACGGCTTGGTATTGTTTCCGAACTCTGACTCCTTTGTTGATGTGAATGCGGTGAAAATATTCATCTCTCGTAATCCTGTACCCACTCTCTTGGGTGACATTCTTCATCAGCTCTATGCTCGTACTGCCCGAAAGCGGGGAACCTTGATGTGCTGTGCTCCCTTATTGGCAAGGTGGTTTATTTCGCACCTTCCCAAGTCAGTGATGAAGAACAAAGAAGGCATGGGTTGGGCCTATAGGGTCATGTCTCTCTCTCACAGTGATATCATTTAGACTCTTAAGGGTATGGACGAGGTGGCCGTTATTGAACATTGTGGGGAGTACCCCAATGTTCCACTGTTAGGAACCCATGGAGGAATTTATTACAACCCGTGCTTAGCCTTACATCAGTTTGGGAAAGCCAGGAGAGAAGGACCTCATGAGCTGTTAATGCCTAGTATCATCTTTGATTTTCAGGGGGATAGCGACGAGCAACGTCGCAGATTCATAAGGGCTTGGGATAAAGTTCATAGATCTGATCCACATGAGTTGGGCCCAAAGACTTCTCTGCCAATGGAGCCATATCTCAGATGGGTCCGTATCCGTGCCCAAAAGCTGGGTATGCCATATGAAGCCGTCCGGCCTGTCACTGTTGAAGTTTCTAATGAAGAGGGGGTTCTTCCTACCATCCTCCATCCTTACATGCCCACTGACATTGGGGCACTGAAAAGGTCTTGGATGCAACTAAGGGAAGAACGGGATTCTTACCGAGAGAATTTCAACGAGCAAGAGAAGAAGATCCAGAGGTTGACTAGGCAGCTGGAGAACGAGCGGATTCTCAATGACTATGTCCGCACTGATAAGAAGAGACCATGGGAGCACTGGTGGACCTTTGATTGTTTCTTTTCCAGTTTTTGTTTACTTTTCAGTATTTCCATTCTTGTAACGCCTTAAGGGAAATTTGTTGAACAATTTGAATTACGAAGTTTATCTAATAAAAGTGTGTTTCCTTTCTGTTGTACCCCAAAATTTGCCCTCCCATATTCTTCAAGATTTGCCAAGAGCATGCTTCAAAATCTCTCAAGGGTTGCACAATCCAATTGCCTCCTAACAGTCAGAAATTAGGGTTTTGGTTCTGGAAAAGAAATTGAAGTTTCCAAGGGTCCAAACAAGTCCCACATGCCTACAAACATTGTCAAGCATCCTTATGTCAAGTTTCAAGACTCACAACACAAAATTGCACATTCAAAAACCCTAATTGCCCAACAGTCAACTGCAGGGGCAAAATGGTCATTTGACAGTCAAAAGTCAAATTTTTTGGTCAACATCGTATTTTGAAGCCACAAACATCATTTGATCAATTCTTGATCATGATTCTCAAGGCATGGCTCAAAAGGTCTCAAGATGCAAAAGTTTCTATATTTGGACAGTTGAAAAAGTCAACTGTAACTTGACCAAGGCATAACTTCCACATGGTTTATCAGAAAAATTCCATCCAAAGCTCATTTTGAAGAGAATGAAATTTTCTACAACTCATCTTCACACTTCAAGTCCAATAAATGCTCTCACAAAAAGATATCAATCTCAACATTATAGGTCATTTTCAAAAGTCAACAAAAAGACACTTTAAGTCAAAGATCATAACTTGAGATTGGTAAATCAAAATGACATGGGACCAAAAGCATTGGTTAGAGGACTTCAAGACCTTTCCAAAATGTCCAAGAACATGATCAAAGCTTAAAAATTGAGCAAGATATGCCTTGTGGAAGTTGGGAAATTTTTGGGAATTTTGAAAAGTCAACTTTGCTTCAAATGCCTCAAAATTGCTAATGGGCCTTAATTTCTTCCAAGAATCATCACCCAAAAGCTATGCACGACCCATTGACCCAAATGGGAGTTGTTTTCTCATTTTTTATTAATTAATTGAATTATTATTATTATTAATTCATTTAATTAAAATAAAATATGACAAAAATAGCAAATCATGTTTTTCCAATCTTTTTGTGCAGCATATTCTCTCATTAAAGCCTCAAGATTTCGTGCACACTCCATAAGGAAAGGATCTCCAATAATTGGCATGTTCTTCATGGTGAAAAGATTGAAAAAATCATGGAAAATCACAAAATTGAAAATCATTAAAGACAAGGCTTTGGGCTTGGATTGTTGACCTAAATCATTCCATGTACATATGCAAACACAACCCTAATCACAAGCACAAGAAAGCTGCGCCTCAAACCAGAAAACGAATTGACACTTTTTACACAAAAACTTCAAAACTGATTTCATAGTTTCAGGGTGTTTCAAAGCAAAAGAACCATTCCAAAGGCTTGATGGGACATTTTTGGACGTGCCTCAATCATTTTCCACTCTCCATACACAAAGAACTGGTAGAATCACGTGGCCCTGTTCCCAAATATTTTCATAATCGTATTTGCATTTGCATACCTTTTCCATACGTTTTAAGCATTGATTTATACTAACATGGTTGTTCTAAAGCTGTTGGCATCCTTTGATTGAATTTTTAAGCCCTATACGTGAATCCACCATGGAAGCTGCCTAGGGTTTCAGAGGTTTGAAATTGGGGTTTCTTTCCTGGGAAAAAATTAGACCATAAGACCAACACCATTGGATTCGTGACCTTCATACGAACATAATCATCACCTCGCGCCCAATTTATCATTGCCCAGGAGCTAATCGCTATTTTTGTATATTGAGGTTAGTGGGGGTTTAAAACCCCCGCTATCTGTTTGTATTTTCCAGGAAAAAACGAAGAAGTGAAGAAGAAGATGAACGTGTTGGACTATGGTTGGCTGATTCAAATAACTGGCGCCTTTTTTATTTGTTCCACTAACCCTTGTTTTCTCTCTCTTATTGATTATTGCCCACTAAATGAACAAAGAAACGCGCTTGGCTGGGTGGTTGTTGTGCTGTCACGCATGCAATGGGACCTGGGTTCGATTCCCAGGTCTCCCATATTTCTGCATATTTTTCATGTTAACATGTTCAGGTGGTTATCGCGCTCAAGGGAGTACCATATGCCTTCACATCTTTGTCTGTCACGCGCCCAACAACTCCAATCCAAAGGCCAAGATGGACAGTCCACCATGGAGGCCAGTCAACCACTTCCCACTCAATCAAAGAAGTCAACCAGGCCTTGCATTTCATTGGGCCAAATTGCTGTGAATTTACCTCCAAATTGGGACAACCATCCCCCATATGTTTGTATTTTCTTTCCTTTTTTTTATTCTCTTTTATTTTATTTTAATTTATCTTGATTATTTTAATTAATTTTTATAACATAAAAAAATACTAAAAAAATACAAAAAGTCAAAAATAAAACATTCTTATTATTTAATTCACTAATGTATTATTTTGTAAATAAATTTCATAATCAATTTAGTTTTAATTTTAGGTTTTAACTTTAATGCTTTTTTTTTCTTAAATAATTAAAAACATAAAAATAGGTCTTTTATCATTTTTTATTCTTTTTCTTAATAAATAATCTTTTTCTTGTCACTATTAATTATTAATTATTTTTGTAAATAACTTATAATTAAATATAGGGTTAAATTAGGTCAAGCTCAAATATTTTTCTTTAATGAATTAAAAACAACTAGAATTAGGGTTTTATTTAATTTTTAATTTTAATCCATTTTCTTTATTCTCATTAATTTCATAAATCCAAAAACATAAAAAAATAAGTTCTTTTTCTCATTTAACAATTAAATCAATTTTCAATTTCAATTTAATTTCTTTAAAGGGTCCAACGCCCTCGCATTCGATTATAATTTCTTTTCGCGCATTTATTTTATTTCTTTTATGAATATGATGTATTTGCCCCAAAGTCTTGTAATAGATAAATAGGACATTTATTTTCCGCACTTTCATTCAAATCGGGTCTTGGTTTAATTTGGCGTTGTAGACCCGCGCCTTGTAATAGCGTAGGACCTTTATTTTCCGCATTTTAAATTCCGCACCTTTAAACTGTTAAAACACATGAAAGAATGTATGCTCAAATAAAATCAAAGCATAGAACACCAAATGCATAATCAAGATAAACTATACCTGAAAATGACACACAATTCACACACCACTCCTAGGGTACGCCTCATTGTTGCCTTGCCCCTCGAAAAGTGGTCGTCGAGTAGAGGACGTTTTAGTAAGTCCTCATGTCCCTGAACATGGCATGGGGGTAGCTTCTAAGGTATCCTCCTATTGCTCTGGTGACAACACTGTCCCTAAACTCGAATTGACCCGAACACCTCCAACGGTGGTGCTACCTACCTTTCAATGGTGGGATGGCACTACCTTAAGGACATTTACACAGACTAATTCCTTAGGGTAGGTAGATGACTCGTAGATACTTGCTCTAATTCAAAACAAATCAAAAACTTCTTTTCATACCGACACTTTGCAAAAAGCTTTCAAAAACAACTTTTCAAACACTCTTGAGGACTGATACAAGAGTCGAACTGAAATTTTAAACGAAACTTTTTTCAAACTCACTCCCACACTTTGAAAAGCAAACAAACATTTTGAAAACACATACGAGCAAGTACCTAAGAGCCCGTGGATAACCACGGATAGAAAGGGTGCTAACACCTTCCCTTTCTATAAATCTACCTCCCGAACCGAGAACTAATCTCAATAAGGAATTTTTCTGTGCTTTTGTCCTTTCCATATTGGAGAAAATAAAATACAGTGGCGACTCTTGCTTCCGCGACATTTCGCGAACCAGCGTTAAACAGTCAGTTCCAGATCCACCGATCACACTTTCTTGTTTACAAATTTGAATCTCCCGATTGTCTTTGAAATCATAATCATACGCATTTCATCTCATGCACTTCATAACAGGTACCCATTACAGGTCTCTTATCTTCTTCGCTGTTTATTTCAACACTCATCATGTCTGCTGAACCTTCAACTGAGCAAGCCATCAAGGCCCTCCAGGCCCAGAATGCCCAATTTTAAGAGTTGTTCATGAATCTAGCTAAGGGTCAGCAAGACCTGAAGACCCTGATTCTGAAAGAGAAGAAGAAGAAGAAGAAGAGGATAATCATGTTTAACACAGGGCACAGGTTTGGAAACAGGCTACAGAATGAAGTTGATTTGACCACCTCATCTGGAGGGAAAGACAGCCAGGAAGAAAGGGGGGCTCCTAGCCCTATAGTCTCCGACAACGACACAGACTTCGATGAAGAACAATATCCTCCAGTTTAGGACAGATACAAGCAACTGGAAGACCGGTTGAGTGCTATGGAAGTTCAGAAAGTGCCTGGTCTGGACTTTGGTGATCTAGGTCTATCATCTGGGGTGGTAATTCCCCACAAATTCAAGGCACCAGCCTTTGCTAAGTATGACAGAGTTTCTTGTCTGAAGCTGCACCTCCGGTCATATGTGAGGAAGATTCAGCCGTACACCGCTGATAAGAACTTATGGATCCATTTCTTTCAAAACAGTCTCTCAGGGACTCAGCTTGAGTGGTTCTACCAGTTGGATGGAACCAGTATCCACAGTTGGGAAGATTTGGCTACTGCATTCTACAGGCAGTATCAGTACAACTCCGACCTTGCTCCTACGCGTACCCAACTCCAGGGTATGTCAATGGGAACGGGTGAAGGATTCAAAGATTATGCTCAGAAGTGGAGGGACCTCGCCGGAAGAGTACAACCACCCTTGGCTGATCGGAAGCTTATTGACATGTTTCTGGGGACCCTGTCTGGTCCATTTTTCAACCACCTGATTGGAAGCTCTTCATCTGGGTTTACAAAGCTTATTTTAACCGGTGAGAGGATTGAGGCTGGTATTAAGGCTGGGAAGATACAGAAGGGTGCCTCATCAAGCACCGAGAAGAAGCCCTTTAAGAAAGAATCCAGTGTTGTCTATAGTGCAAGAAACCAGAATAGATCCGAACACCACCAAGCTGTTAATACGGTTGTTATCTCAAAACCTGCTGGTGCTCCTTAGCACAACAATCAACAAAAGGACGAGAGACCTCAAAGGCAATTCACCCGTCTCAACATGACCTTATCTCAGATTCTGCCACAGTTGCTGAAGACCAATCTGGTGATTCTAAAGGAAGCCCCGAAGAATCCAAATACAACATCACCAATGTATAACCCTAATGCCCGTTGTTCTTATCACTCTGATAGCTCGGGGCATAATACAGATGATTGTTGGACTTTGAAGAATAAGGTACAAGACTTGATCGACACGAAGGAGATTGAGTTCGGAGCACCAGATAAGCCTAAACAAGATGCAGGGGTGAATGCTATCAGGGATGACAATGATGAAGAGTTTGATATCGACAGTTGGATCTACCCGACTGCCAATGGTGGATTAAGCAACTGGACAACGAAGGATTTTATGCCCATTTCTGTTATCACCCAGTAATGAAACTTTTTGTTTTGAATATGTAACAGACAATGTTTTAAACTTTATGGCCCGGTGTCTTACCCAGGACATCGTGGCTTCATTTTTGAGGGCTTTATGTGTGTCATTTTCATATATCATTAATAAAAGCATTAGACGTTCTTGCATTTCAAATTTTGCGCTCCTTGTTTTTCTTTATTATATATTGCAAAACAGCTATTTACACACACTCACATATACAGGTCCACATCCACTATGGATCTCACTGGTAACGACTCTGCTACTGCCAGTTATGACTTCGAAAATCCGATCAACTTAGCCGAAGACGAAGGTGAATATGATTGCGAAGTGCCCGGTGAACTTGAAAAACTGCTACTTCAAGAAGAGAGGGTTATACAGCCACATGAAGAGCCGGTGGAATCAGTGAATCTGGGTACTGAGATAGACAAGAAGGAAGTAAAGATCGGTGCAAATCTGGAGCTTAGTGTGAAGCAACGGTTGACTCAGATGCTGCATGACTACGTTGAGATCTTCGCCTGGTCTTATGAAGATATTCCTGGGTTGGATGCTGATATTGTGGTTCATCGCCTGCCTACCAAGGAAGACTGTCCTCGAGTGAAACAGAAGGTCCGCCGAATGCGGCCAGAGATGTCCGAGAAAATCAAGGCTGAAGTTATGAAACAATTTGACGCCGGTTTTCTAGCAGTTACTTATTACCCTCAGTGGGTGGCCAACGTGGTTCCTGTGCCGAAGAAGGATGGTAAGGTTCAAATGTGTGTTGACTACAGGGATCTAAACAGGGCAAGCCCCAAGGATGACTTCCCCCTACCTCACATCGACGTTCATGTTGACAACACCGCTCAGCATAAGGTATTCTCCTTTATGGATGGTTTCTCCGGTTATAATCAAATAAAGATGGCTCCCGAAGACATGGAGAAGACGACCTTTGTTACTCAGTGGGGTACCTTTTGCTACAAGGTCATGCCTTTTGGACTGAAGAATGCTGGGGCAACATATCAGCGTGCCATGGTTGCTTTATTTCATGACATGATCCATCATGAGATTGAAGTATAAGTTGACGATATGATTGCAAGGTCCCAAACTGAGGAAGAACACCTTGACCATCTGCAGAAGCTGTTTGACAGGTTGAAGTTGTACAAGCTGAGGTTGAACCCGAAAAAGTGCACCTTCAGGGTGAGATCTGGTAAGCTATTGGGTTTCGTCTTAAGCGAAAAAGGTATTCAAGTGGATCCTGCAAAAGTGAAAGCCATACAAGAGATGCCGGCTCCTAGAACAGAGAAAGAAGTGAGAGGCTTTCTGGGACGTCTGAACTATATTGCCCGATTCATCTCTCACCTGACTGCTACTTGTGAACCAATCTTCAAGCTACTGAAGAAAGATCAAGTGGTGCGTTGGAATTATGAATGTCAAGCCGCTTTCGAAAGAATCAAAGAGTATCTCCAAGAGCCACCTATTCTGATGCCTCCAGTTGAAGGGAGACCTTTGATCTTATACTTGACAGTACTCGACAACTCAATGGGGTGTGTGTTGGGTCAACATGACGAGTCTGGCCGAAAAGAGCATGTTATTTACTACCTTAGCAAAAAGTTTACCGACTGCGAGACCCGATACTTGTTGCTCGAGAAAACTTGCTGCGGTTTGGCATGGGCTGCTCGCTGGCTGAGACAATATATGTTGACTCACACTACTCTGTTGATATCAAAGATGGATCCAATCAAGTATATCTTCGAAAAGCCTGCCTTGTCCGGAAGAATATCAAGATGGCAGATGATCTTGACTGAGTATGACATCCAATATATGACCCAAAAGGCAATCAAGGGAAGTGTGTTGGCACACCATTTGGCACATCAGGCAGTGGATGATTACCAGTCTATGAACTTAGAATTTCTGGACGAGAATATCATGTTGGTAACTGATTGTGAGACACCTGGACCAGATGAAGGACCTGAGGAAGGATCTCGATGGTCTATGTACTTTGATGGAGCTTCGAACGCTTTGGGCAATGGCATTGGCGCCGTGATCATATCTCCTAAAGGCTCTCATACTCCGTTCACCGCCCGACTATGTTTCAACTGCACCAATAATATGGCGGAGTATGAAGCATGCATCATGGATCTTCGAGCAGCAATTGACCTAAGGATTAAGTTTCTAAGTGTCTTCGGAGATTCCGCTCTCGTGATCAGTCAGATCAAAGGCGAGTGGGATACGAAACACCCAAATCTTATTCCTTATAAGGAGTATGTGTTGACATTGCTTCCCCATTTCCAGGAGATAACCTTTGAACACTTCCCTAGAGAGGAGAATCAGTTGGTGGACGCGTTAGCTACGATGTCTTCTATGTTCAAAGTCAATTGGGACAATGAGGCTCCCCGGATTATCATTGAAAGATTGGACGAACCTGCACATTGCTGTGATATTGAGACTGAAGAGGTAACAGACAAACCCTGGTATCATGAGGTGAAGAGGTACCTTGAGGCTCAGGAATACCCCGAGGGTGCATCTGTTAATGACAAGAAGTTTCTGAGAAGGTTTGCGGCGAAGTTCTTCATCAGCAATGGTATTCTTTACAAGAGCAACCATGATTCGACCTTACTGCGTTGTGTGGATAAGAATGAAGCAGAAAGGATCATGGAAGAGTTACATGAAGGTACTTTCGGAACTCACTCCAGTGGACACACCATGGCAAAGAAAATCCTTCGGGCAGGATATTACTGGTCCACAGTGGAAGCCGACTGTTATCAGCATTCTCGGACATGTCACAAGTGTCAAGTCTATGTTGATAAGGTGCACATACCTCCAGTACCTCTGAACGTCTTGATGGCACCTTGGCCTTTTGCAATGTGGGGCATTGATATGATCGGCGAGATCAGACCTACAACATCCAACGGGCATCGCTTCATCCTGGTAGCCATTGATTACTTTACAAAGTGGGTTGAAGCAGCCTTCTTTGCTACTGTAACCAAGAACGTCGTGGCACGGTTCATTTGGCACAATCTGATCTGTCGATACGGTGTACCAGAGAGGATCATTACGGACAATGGTACCAATCTTAACAACAAGATGATCACTGAGCTCTGCGAACAATTCAAGATACAGCATCACAATTCTTCTCCCTACCGGCCGAAGGTGAATGGGGATGTAGAAGCGGCTAATAAGAACATTAAGAAGATTGTGCAGAAGATGACAGTGACATACAAAGATTGGCACGAGATGTTACTGTTTGCTCTTCATGGGTACTGTACCTCAGCACGGACGTCAACAGGGGCAACACCCTATTCCTTGGTATATGGTATGGAGGCAGTCTTGCCCATTGAAGTTCAAATACCCTCTCTTCGGATCATGAAGGATGCAGGTTTGAGCGAAGATGACTGGATTCAGACCCGACTTGATCAGCTGAACATAATTGACGAAAAGAGACTTACTGCTATTTGTCATGGTCAAACGTACCAAAAACGGATGATCAAGGCATTTAACAAGAAAGTTAGACGACAAGAGTATCAAGTTGGGGATCTAGTTATCGAGCGTATTATCCTACCTCAAGGTGATCCCAGGGGCAAATGGACCCCTACTTACGAAGGGTCATTTGTGGTTAAGAACATTTTCTCAGGAGGAGCTATGATTCTAACCACCATGGATGGTGACGACCTTCCTCACCCCGTCAATGCAGACATAGTGAAAAGATACTACGCATAATTAAAGACCCGCTAGGTTGACTGGCCTAGGCAAAAATAAGGGCTTCCCGGCGAACCAAAAGGGTTCGGGAAAAAATAAGGGATGAAAAATGAAAAATCTGTACACCCGGCAAGCCGAAAACCTGAAAAGGCGACTTGGGCAAAAATGGGTATCCCGGTGGACTGAAAACCCGAAAGGGCGGTCCAAGCAAAAATTAGGGATCAAAGCGTAACACTATGTCTCATTGGATCACCTTGCATCCAGACTTCGGTATCGACTATCAAGCTCGGACGACACTAATCAATCTGATCTACCTTCAACCAAGTAGCAAAGTGATGAGATGCTCGGAGACATAAAGGCAATAGCAGAGTTGGAACCCAGTGGGATTATTCACATAGCTGTTTTGTTTAATTTTTCATAAATTGTGTAAATTCTATCATTCGGCGGTGTTCTCTTACTAGGACGTCAGCCTCTTGTACAAAAACGCCTATTTACAGGCCAAACTTCAAATCAATACAATTCATTTTCAAAGAAATTCCAAACTGTTGTTCCTTTATCTGTTTTGTTTTGCAAAGAACGTCAAATGTTCATTTTTGATATATGCATTTGACATTAATTGTTGATCATAAATATTTACATGCGAAATGAAAAGATGAATTACTGGTAATAGTAGAAACAGGGGCAATAAGAATTGTCCGAACTGTGTGATTTCTTTGTCCACTAGGTACCAAGGTATATTCAGCTGAAGAATATGGCTAAGATACTTTCACTCCCCGCGTAGTAGGCAATAATGGTAGCTCTCCCAGCTGAGACTTGCAACTACGAACAAATCAGCAATGCTCTCCCCAAGCAGAGTTAGTCTACCATCAACACTAAAAGGGTCTTAATATTCCCCAGCGGAGTGTAAGAATATTCCCCAGCAAGTATAAGAGTATCCCCGACAGTCTTAATATTCCTCAACAGAGTATAAGAATGTTCCCTGGAAGAATACAAGATACCTCTAGTGGAGTCAATTTTCCCAACACGGTCTGAAAAAGGCTTCCCCAATGGAGTTGAAGCATCATCCCCAGTAGACTCTGAAAGTTTACCCCCAGCGGAGTATAAAATAAATCTCCCCAGCCAAATTTAGAGGGTTATCCCCACAAGAGTCTAACAGGGTTATCCCTAGCAAGTCGCGACTGAAAGATCATCCCCAGCGAAGTTCTTTCCTTTCATAGGAAGTCAATCCTCAATAGATTCAATATCACCAGCAACGGTAGTCCATCCCCAATGGAGTTTATCATTGGAATCCTCAACAGAGTATCTCTTCCCCACAGAGTAATCTCCTCATCGGTTTCTTCCCCAACGGAGTTATCATCTCCTGCAGGTTTATTCTCGCAGTCATCTTCGTTCGTCATCCCCAGCGGAAGCGAAGAATTCAACTCTACTCTCCAGCAGCTACCCGGGATTTATTTTCCCCAGCTAGAAACATTACATTTCCATACATCATGATACATGCATATACGCATCATATAACACAATCTCATTTATGTTGAGAACATCATTGCTTGATCCATATCATGCATTGCATATGACTGGCCTTTACCTTTCAGGAAAGATGCGGTTAAATTCTCAGCTATATCCAAGACCTCCTCTGGTCCAGTTAAATCGATTCCTAAAGATTTTTCTGATACCAATCCAGTCAAAGAAGACAAAACCTTCTCTGGTCCAGTTAAATCAATTCCTAAAGATTTTCCTGATGCCGATCCAGTTGAAGTTATCCCAAGACCTTGCCTGGTCCAATTAAATCGATTCCTAAAGATTTCTATGATGCCGATCCAGACAAGACCTCCTCTGGTCCAGTTAAATCGATTCCTAAAGATTTTTCTGATACCAATCCAGTCAAAGAAGACAAAATCCCCTCTGGTCCAGTTAAATCGATTCCTAAAGATTTTTCTGAGGCCAATCCAGTCAAAGAAGACAAAACCAGTTAAATCGATTCCTAAAGATTTTTCTGAGGCCAACCAGTCAAAGAAGACAAAACCAGTTAAATCGATTCCTAAAGATTTTTCTGAGGCCAATCCAGTCAAAGAAGATAAAACCAGTTAAATCGATTCCTAAAGATTTTTCTGAGGCCAATCCAGTCAAAGAAGACAAAACCAGTTAAATCGATTCCTAAAGATTTTTCTGAGGCCAATCCAGTCAAAGAAGACAAAACCAGTTAAATCGATTCCTAAATATTTTTCTGAGGCCAATCCAGTCAAAGAAGACAAAACCATTTAAATCGATTCCTAAATATTTTTCTGAGGCCAATCCAGACAAAGAAGACAAGACCAGTCAAATCGATTCCTAAAGATTTTTTTGATGCCAATCCAGTCACAGAAGAGAAGACCTCCTCTGGTTCAGTCAGATCGCCGATAAGATCTCCCTGATTCGTAGTCCAGTTGAAGTTAAGACCACCTACCAACAGTCTCCAAATGGCATCTGTAAGCCCATTCCCGACATCACAATGCTGATACTACACCATGCGAGTGCAAATTTCTGGGCAATCTAGTGTTCAATCATCTTCCACCTTCGGATCACGAAAGACCCGAAAGCCAATCTATATCCTCAGGTTTAAGAAAATTGAACAGGGGCAGCTGTTTTACCCCAAAATTTTCCCTCCCATATTTCTCAAGACATTGCAAGAAGAATCTCCAAGTGGCTCAAGATTGCTCAAAAGTTGGACAGTCAAATCATCTCCTAAGGCAGTCAATCTCAAATTACGGTTTTGTGTTGCATCAAGGTACTTGCATCCAAATGACCTAAATTTCTCCCAAATGTCCTAATATGTTTTCAAGTTCATCCATGTCAAATTTCAAGCCTTGCAGAGGAAGTTTGGTCAGTCAATTGCTCAAGAGGTCCAAAAATCGACTATGCTAGGGCAAAAGTCAACTGTGACCCAAATACAGTCAAACCTCAAGGTTTTTTGTCAACATTCTCATCTTGAAGGATAATTCATCATTTTATCAAGGGTTGATCATGATTCATCAAGGATTTCTCAAGATTCATCAAGATTCAATAGTTGCTAAATTAGGGTTTTGTAGGAAAAGTCAACTCAACTTTGACCAAGCATAACTTTCTCATACTTTATGAGAAATGACCCATCCAAATCTCATTTTGAAGAGGATGCAATTTCCTATAATCCATCTTCACACAACAAGATCAAGAAGTGCACTCACAAAAATTTACAAATTTGGACAATATAGGTCATTTTTGAAAGTCAACAAAACACCTTTTTTTCAAAAGCTTATAACTTGAGAATGGAATATAAAAATGATATGATAACAAAAGGGTTGGTTAGAGGACATCTCAAGGTTTCTAAAAAGTCCAAGAACACATCCAAAAGTGCAAAATTGAAGAAGTTATGCATTGTTGAAGTTGGGCATTTTTCCAAAATTGCCTAAAGTCAACTATCCCCAAAACTTCAAATTTTCCCAAATGGGCCCACTTTTTTCCACTTGATTTGATCTTGTAACACTACACACGTGTCCTATCTTCAGTCTTGTGTCCAATTGTTAATTTTTCTATTTTATTTAGATTTTTATTTAATTAATTCATTTTTAATCAATTTAAATCCAAATAAAATCCAAATCTTGATCACTTGGATTCTTTTTTATTGATACAGGTCTTAATTATCATTATGGACATGGTGAAACTCGTATCAAGCCATATCATGCACAAAATATTGGTTTTTGGACAAATTTGGAAGCTTTTTCATGGAGGATCAAATCAAATCCTAAATCATCAATGCACAAGGATTCAAAGCCCAAAACTTGACCTAATTCATTCCATATTGCATATACAAACCAAAGGTACGAGCATCAGAACCTGGAGGCTGCATAAACACCAAAGTAAAACTTGGAAAAACTTGAAAAAAGCTTGAATTCGAAAACGTGCTTAGAGGCAGTTTCAGCACAAAATCTCCACGCTATCCTCTTGCTGGTTATCCAATGAGTCTATAGAAATCAAAAGCAAGTCCATTCGCCTCATAAAACACGCTGTAAGTCTCCCTGAAAGTCGCCCTGTACTCGAAATCGTATCCTCTCATTCTTGCATTTTTTGACAAATTATTGGCATGGTCATGATCCTTGTGTGATTTCTAAGATTTCTGTATCATTTGATTGTATTTTCATGAGCCATAGCCCTGTAACCGAACCTAGGGTTTGGAAGTTTGTTTTTTGGCCATTTTCTCTACAGGTGAAATCAAGGCCATTAATGTACATGGACGTGTTCAGGAGGAAGAGACGAGCATGGTTGTGGTTTTAGTTTGAGTTTTCATGGCCTAGAATTCGTTTTAGGATGAACCCGTGGATTTAGCTGCGGATAAAAATCCACAGGTAAATATCCAGGGGCCAACGAAGAAGATGATTACGTGCCCCCTCCCCATTCGTTGGTTCAAATATTTCGCGCTTATTTTTTTATTTCAGGCATAATAATTGTTTTTCCATATATTAATTGTTACCTAATCCAATAACAAAAGAAGCACATTGGCTCAGTGGCGAAGGCATTAGCGTGAGAACCAACAGGACCTGGGTTCGAATCCCAGGTCCTCCAAAAGCTTTGTATTATTTTGTTTCAGGTATTCAGGCGCGTCTCAGCAAATATGGCACATCATACATCTTCATCCAGATGCCTGCCAGATGGCCCTAGGCCAGATCTGGTGGCCAAGATTGCAAGTCCACCATATTCCTTAGTCAACCAACGCACATAGAATTGCAGAAGTCAAAGAGGGCTAACGCTAACGGGCCTTGGAAAATGCTGATTTCACCACCTTGCAGGCCCAAACCCCTTGGTTATTACTATTCTTTTTTTATTTCTTTTATTTAATTGTTTTGTATTATTATTTTTATTATTTAAACTAACCAATTAATTTTTTTCCTCATAAAATCAAAAACACAAAAATATATTTTATTTATTAAAATTAAATTCATCACTTTATTTTTGTAAATAAATTAATTTAATTAATTTAGTTTAATTAGGTTTAACTTTTAGTATTTTTACAATAATTAAAATTAATGTAGAATATTAGGTTTTATTAACTTTGACCAAATTTATTTTATTTCTTTAAATATCCAAAAATCCAAAAAATATTTTAATTTATTTATTTATTTAATTAATTTAGATTTAATTCCTTTTAATTCAAAAATAAACCAAAAAATGCTTTCTTTCAAAAAGGGTCAAAACCCTAAAAAATGCGCTCGATTTAATTTTCCCGCATGCGATCCATTTATGATATTGATGTAATTGTTTCCCGGAATTTAATAGTTTTAATAGGACTTTAACTTATTTTATCGCTTTATTTTTACTTTCCGCATTTTAATTTCAAGGGTTGTTTTTGGCGATGTAAATACCCGACGCCTTGTAATAGTTAGTTTAATTTCTGCAATTTAATTTCCGCAACTTATACACTGTTAGATGTTTGATAATAGGGAATGCATGACAAGATTGAACGTTTAAACCTAAAATCAACATAGATCACCATTAACATGTACAAAGATAAAATAAACTGAAAACAACACACTCGCACATGCGCACTCTTAGGGTACACCTCACTTGGTTGCCTTCGTAATGCGGTCATTAAGTATAGGAAGTTTTAGAGGTCGCCCTCTTGTCCAAAGATCATAGTTGCCTCAAAACGGTTGCCTCGGAAAAATGATCTAAGACATTAGGGTTACCGCTAAGGCATCCTAACATTGCTTTAGTGACTGCACGTCCCTTAATCGAATTGACCCTTAAAAACTCCAACGACGATGCTACCTACTCATCAATAGTGGGATAGCATTGTCTAAAGGACATTAGCACATATTTATTCCTTTTTCGAGTAGGTAGATGGTTCTTAAGTACTTGCTCCTTCAAAACAAAAACGTTTCGCACTTACACCTTTTCAAACAAAAACTCCTTTCAAACCCGCAAACACAAAGAAAAGCAAATTTTGAAAACACTTTGAGCAAGTACATAAGAGCCCGTGGATAACCACGGATAGAAAGGGTGCTAACACCTTACCTTTCTATAATCTACCCCCCGGACCCGAGAAACATCTCGAAAAAGGATTTTTTGTGCTTTTTTCCTTTCCTTGTTGGATAAAATAAAAGACGGGGGCGACTCTTGCTTACCGCGACATTTTGCGAAAACAAACGCAAAACGCGAACCAACATTCCAAAACAGTCAGTTCTCTTCCACCGTATCACACCGGGGATTCTCTTTTTACCAAGAAGTATGGTCGACTTCTCAGTTTGGCTACATCCAACTTCCAAGAAGAGATGATGTGTGTAATGTTCCTGTTCTTCGATCCCGTACATCATTGTTTCACTTTTCTAGACTATCAGTTGGTACCAACATTGGAAGAGTTCTCTCTGCTCTTAGGGGTGCCCGTGCTTAATCAGATACCGTTCACCGGTCTAGAAGGGATTCCAAAACCTGAAGTCATCGCCGAAGCTTTACATATGAAGAGGGCCGACGTCACAGCCAATTGGGAAACAAGAAGTGGGGTTAAAGGATTTTTAGCTAAGTTTCTGTTGGAGAAAGCTCGTTCATTATGGGATGACATGGATTTCCAAGCTTTCGAAGAAGTGCTAGCTCTCCTCATTTATGGTTTGGTTCTGTTTCCTAACTCAGACCAATTTATAGACGTTAATACCATCAAAGTCTTTCTCTCTCGCAATCCTATACCCACCTTGCTAGGAGATATCTTGCATTGTCTTCATACCCGTACCATGAAGAAAAGAGGTACCCTTTTGTGTTGTATACCTCTACTTGTTAAGTGGTTCACTTCACACTTACCTCAGCCAGCATTGAAGAACGAGCAAAGATTGACTTGGTCTCAAAGGATGATGTCTCTCACCCACTCTGATATCTGTTGGTGCTCAAGATCCTTGGAAGATATCTCTATCATTGATCGTTGTGGTGAGTTCTCTAATGTACCTCTGCTAGGTATTAGGGGAGGTATCACCTACAACCCGTGTTTAGCTCTTCAACAATTTGGGTATGCCCGAAGGGACGGCCCTCATGAGATGCTCGTCCGAGGTCTGGTGTTTGACTATGACAAAGAAGACCAAGGTTACCGCCAGAGGTTTACACGTGCTTGAGGAATGGTGAACAAAGTGGACAGTAGAACTTTGGGACATAAAAACTCTATCCCTCTCGAGCCTTACCTTAAGTGGGTACGGGCTCGTGCCCAGATTATATTAATGCCTTACCCTTCCATCCTTCCTGTCATCATTGAGCCTGTTATTGAAGGAGACGTCCTGTACACCATTCTTCATCCAGACATGCCTACCTCTCTCGAAGACCTGCAGAAAGCCTGGATTCAGTTGAAGGAAGAGCGAGACACCTTTGAAACCCAGTACTACGCCAGTGAGAAGAAGGTTTTGGAGCTCACCAAGCTGCTTCATGAAGAGAAGAATCTGAATACTTACATTTCTCTAAAAAGGATGCGTTCGGTCTTTTTGTCTTGGGAATTTTGTTGTATTTTAGTTTCTTTCTTTGTAAGCCCGAGGAGGCATGATGTATTCAAACTTGGTTTTATTTAATATGACGTGCGTTCTTTTTGGTTTGGGAAAATTTAAATCTTCTAAATTTCCTTGAAATCATTTGCATATCGCATCTTCATTCATCATATGCATAAGCAGGTCTTCACACCAAGTTTCCTTATCCCTCTGTTGTTTATTTCAGCAACATGGATCTTGAACAAACGGTTAAAGACTTACAAGCACAGAATGCACAATTTTAGCAGCTACTCTTGACCTTGGCTAAGGGGAAGGAGGAGCTCAAGACTTTGCTGGAGAAGGAAAAAGAGAAAAAGAAGAAGAAGAGAGCTGGTGTGGCTATCTTAGGCAGAAGATTTGAAGGACAGGCCAGACGGACTCTGGATTTCCCCTCAACATCTGATGAAGGGGTAAGAAAGGGAAAAGAAATTGTAGTGCCATCTGATTCTGAGGAAGAAGAAGAAGAAGATGATGAAGACTATTCTGAACAGCAGTACCCTCCAGCCGATGACAAATACAAGAATCTGGAAGAACGTCTGGCAGCTATGGGGATACAGAGAGTGCCTAGGCTAGACTTTGAAGATTTAGGGTTGGTGTCTGGAATAGTTATCCCTCAAAAATTCAAAGTACCTCTGTTTGCTAAGTACGATGGGGTGTCTTTCCCAAAGATGCACCTACAATCTTATGTCAGGAAAATCCAACCACATTCTTCTGACAAAGACCTGTGGGTCCATTTTTTCAAGACAGTTTGTCGGGGACGCAGTTGGATTGGTTCTACCAGTTAGAGAGGTCTGATGTACACAATTGGGAGGATTTGGCAGCCGCCTTTTACAAGCAGTATCAATATAATGCGGACTTAGCACCAACCCGTACTCAATTACAGGGTATGGGCATGGTCTCCAATGAAGGTTTCAAAGAGTATGTCCAGAAATGGAGAGACTTGGCGGGACGAGTACAACCACCTCTATCTGAGAGGGAGCTAGTAGACATGTTCTTGGGAACTCTGTCAGGGCCTTTATTTAATCACTTGATTGGAAGTTCATCTGCGGGGTTCACTAAATTAATTCTAACTGGTGAGAGAGTTGAAGCCGGAATCAAGAGCGGGAAAATTCAAAAAGATGCATCTGCTTCCGCTGCCATAAAAAATCCTTTTCCAACAAAGAAAGAAGTATCAGCTGTCTACTCTCAAAGAGGTCAAGGAAGATTTGAGCGCCGGACAGCGGTGGGGGCCTTTATGATTCAGAAGTCTGCGTCAGATCAGCCCAGAAACAATCAGCTGAGGAATGATCAGTCTAGAAACAATCAGCAAAGGATGGAAAGGCCTGTACGGAAATTCACCCAGATAAACATGACTCCTACTCAAGTTCTACCCCATCTCTTGAAGTTAAACCTTCCCAGTCTGAAAGAGGCCCCGAAGAATCCGAATACAGCTTCTCCTTACTACCATTCGAATGCTAAGTGTGCTTATCATTCAGGGAGTATAGGGCACGACACCAACAATTGTTGGGCCCTGAAGAATAAGATTCAGGATTTGATAGACGCTAAAGAAGTGGAATTCGACGCCCCTGAAAAGCCGAATGTAATCTTTGCTCCAATGCCAAGGCATGGCCACAATGCCCATGATGTTGAAGAAGATCTTTTTGTTACTACTGTTGATTATTTGATAACTCCGCTACCGATAATCAAATTGAATTTGCTAAAGGCTGGGATTTTCCCAGGTTGTGAAGAAGATTGAGGCCTTTGTTCATCCTTACCAACCAATTTCCCATTGTTGAAGATAGGCATCCAACGCCTAATTGATAATCAAGAAATCCTATTTGAGAAGTCTCCTGTTACACCGACTCCTGTCAATGATGTTTCAATAATAACCATATCCGCCAATCTTTCCAAGGTCTCCAAAAGACCTGTTAAGATTACATCCGCTCCGAAGACTGTACCTTTGAAGATAACTATGCCCGGGCCCGTCCCGTACAAGTCTAACAAGTCAATACCGTGGAACTATGGTGGAGAAATCTACTACCACGGTATTAAACAAATTGAATCAAATGAAGAAAGTTCTGATGGAGAGACTTCCGACATTGGAAACATTGCTGGAACAAGCAAAATCACCCACAGTGGAAGAATTTTCTCTCCAGAGATTGCCCCTCTAAAGGCAATCTTTAGACCCTCAACTGCTCCTAAAGTTACTCCTGCACCGGACAACATATCTGCAAGAACTCCAATCATTGAAGAAGTTGTAACCCCCATGGTTAACCCCTCTGCTGCTACTGATTTTCGAGGGAAAGGGATCCTAGAAGAGCCCGTCAGGACGAGGGCTCAGTCGTTGATCATCCCTGAAACCTCTCAAAAAGAAATGGAGGAGATTTTGAAAATAATCAAGAAAAGCGATTATGATGTTGTGGGACAACTGGGGCAAACCCCCTCAAAGATCTCCATGTTGGCCCTGTTGCTCTGTTCAGAAGCTCATGCTAAAGCTCTGATCAGATTCTTGAAGACGGCCCACGTGCCACAAGAAACCTCCGCGGATCAGTTCCAAGAATGTGTAGCTAGCTTAACAGCTGACAATGGTCTAGGATTCTCTGATGCCGATTTAACATCAAAATGGAGAAAACATAATGACTCTTTGGATATCCCGGTGGAATGCAGAGGGACAACCCTAGCACACGTACTGGTAGACATTGGTTCGTCTTTAAACGTCTTGCCGAAGAAGGCCTTGGATAGGTTGGATTGTGAAGGCCTAACCCTGAAACCCAGCAATATCATTGTCAGAGCCTTTGATGGTTCTAAAAGGATGGTCCACGGGGAGGTGGACATCCCAATTAAGGTGGGAACTGAAACCTTCAACTCTACATTTTATGTGATGGACATCCATCCTTCCTATTCTTGCTTGTTGGAAAGACCCTGGATCCACCATGCTGGAGCTGTCACTTCTACTCTGCATCAAATGCTCAAGCACCCTGTCCAGGGGAAAATCATAATTGTTCATGGCGAAGAGGAATACATGATAAGCCATCTAAATTCTTTCAGCTATGTAGAATTGGATGGTGAGTTCATCGAAACCCCTTCTAGCATTTTGAAGAGGTAGCACAGGAGATTGCGGTAACCAAGGCAGTGTCTTTTGTACCCATGATTACCAGACCTCTGCCTCAGATGTCATCTCTCAAAGATGCAAAGGCTGTGATTGAAGAAAGAGGAAGCACAATCTGGGGGCAGCTTCCAGACTTTCCCCACAAATCATACAAATTCGGCTTAGGGTTCACCTCAGCTGGTCAGAAGGCCGTGTGCCGTGCCCGTGCCGGAGGGCCACCAGTGAAGATCACCCATCATGGAGTCAATGCTTTGGAGGATAGTGAAGAGGAGGGCAACTTGGAAGACTGGATTTTCCCTACTGTTGGCGGAGGGCTGTGCAATTGGGAAGCAAAAGACTTTGTTCCGATTACTTTCATACCGCAGTAATTTATCTTTCAAACATTTCTGTTGGCCTGTAATAATTCTCAAACAATTCGTACTTTTTTCAACCTTGTGTCTTACCCGAGGCACAAAGGTCCATTTGTAAGGGTTCTTATTTTTCATCTTCATATGCCATTTAATGAATCATGGATGTTTTCACATATAAACTTTTGTGTTCATTGTCTTTCTTTTTACATTTTATTTGTTTAAAGGTGGCTATACCCTTACACACACCCACACTCACAAATGCAGGTACTCTTCCATTCTGGATCCCATGTGTAACGATACTGCTATAACCTTTAGTGACTATGAAGATTTGGTCTACCAAGCCGAATACGAAGGTGAGGAAGATTGTGAGGTGCCAGGGGAATTGGCTAGACTTCTATAACAGGAGGAAAGGGCTATTCTTCCTCATGAAGAGCAGTTGGATACAATCAACTTGGGAACTGAGGAAGACAAAAAGGAAATCAGAGTGGGTGCCAACCTAGAGCCGAGTGTCAAAGAGCGCCTAATTCAGCTTTTGCATGAATATGTTGAGATCTTTGCCTGGTCATACGAAGACATGTTGGGAATTGATACAGACATTGTGGTACACCGTCTACCCACAAGAGAAGATTGTCCACCAGTGAAACAAAAAGTCTGCCGCATGAGACCTGATATGTCCGAAAAGATCAAAGCAGAAGTTATGAAGCAGTTCAATGCTGGATTTCTGGCTGTTACTTCATATCCATAATGGGTTGCTAACATTGTGCCCGTGCCTAAGAAGGACGGTAAAGTGAGAATGTGCGTGGATTATAGAGACTTAAACAGGTCCAGCCCTAAAGATGATTTTCCACTTCCACATATCGACATCCTAGTTGACAAATTTTCTTTCGTGGACGGATTTTCAGGTTACAACCAAATCAAAATGGCACCTGAAGACATGGAGAAAACTACTTTTGTTACATAGTAGGGTACATTCTGCTACAAAGTGATGCCATTCGGACTGAAGAATTCCGGGGCAACCTATCAACGCGCCATGGTAGCTTTGTTTCATGATATGATACATCATGAGATAGAGGTCTACGTAGATGACATGATAGCCCGTTCACAAACGGAAGAAGAACACCTCGACCACTTACAAAAGTTGTTTGTCAGGTTGAAGGAGTACAAGCTCAGACTGAATCCAAACAAGTGTACATTCGTAGTCCGATCTGGTAAGCTCTTAAGTTTCATTGTCAGCAACAAAGGCATCGAGGTTGATCCTGCCAAAGTCAAAGCTATACAAGAAATGCCTGCTCCTCGCACTGAGAAGGAGGTCATAGGTTTCTTGGGACTCCCAAACTACATTGCAAGGTTCATTTCTCACCTAACATCTACCTGTGAACCAATATTCAAGCTGCTAAAGAAAGATAAGGTGGTTAAATGGAATGATGACTGTCAAATTGCTTTCGATAAAATCAAGGAGTATTTTCTAGAGCCTCCTATTTTGATGCCACCCGTCGAGGGAAGACCGCTAATCATGTATCTGACCGTCCTAGAGAATTCAATGGGGTGCGTACTGGGGCAGCATGACGAGTCTGGCCGAAAAGAGCATGCCATTTATTACCTTAGCAAAAAGTTTACCGACTGTTAAACAAGATATTCACTGCTCGAGAAAACTTGATGCGCTTTGGTATGGGCTGCTCGCCGGCTAAGGCAATATTTGTTGACTCATACCACTTTGCTGATATCTAAGATGGATCCGATCAAATACATCTTTGAGAAGCCTTCTTTGTCTTGAAGAATAGCTAGATGGCAAATGATCCTGACCGAGTATGATATACAGTACACGACCCAAAAAGCTATAAAGGGGAGTGTGCTAGCTGATCATCTGGCCCATCAAGCTGTCGAAGATTACCAATCCATGAAGTTCGACTTCCCTGATGAAGACATCATGACATTGGACAATATTGAAGATATCAGACCATATGACAGACCTGAACAAGGATCCCGATGGACCCTGTACTTTGATGGTGCTTCTGATGCACTTGGCAACAGTATCAGCGCGGTACTCATCTCCTAGAGGGTTGCCATACTCCTTTCACCGCCAGACTTTACTTCAACTGCACCAACAACATGGCAGAGTATGAAGCTTGCATCTTTGGACTCAAGGCTGCCATAGACTTGGGAATCAAATATTTGATTGTATTTGGGGACTCAGCTTTGGTTATCAGTCAAATCAAAGGAGAATGGGACACTAAGCATCCAAACATCATCCCTTACAAAGAACATGTCTTGACATTGTTACCACATTTCGAGCAGATTACCTTCGAGCACTTCCCGCGAGAAGAAAATCAGCTAGCAGATGCTCTAGCTACAATGTCATCCATGTTTAAACTGAATTGGGACAACGAGGCTCCCTAAATCACAATTGAACGGATGGACGAACCCGCACACTGTCACGAGATTAATACCGAAGAAGTAGTGGACCAACCTTGGTTTCACGAAGTCAAAAGGTATCTCGAGGCTCAAGAATATCCTGAAGGAGCTTCAGTCAATGACAAAAAGTTTTTAAGGAGATTCTCAGCTAAGTTCTTCCTGAGAAATGGTATCCTATACAAGCGCAATCATGATTTCATTCTGCTCCGTTGTGTAGACAAGATTGAAGCTGAACAGATCATGGCTGAACTGCACAATGGTACCTTTGGCACTCACTCTAGCGGGCATATGATGGCTAAGAAGATCCTACGGGCGGGATACTACTGGTCTACCATGGAAGCTGACTGCTATCAATATTCCAGAAGTTGTCACAAATGTCAGATTTATGCGGACAAGGTACATATACCTCCAGTTCCTCTCAACGTCTTAACAACTCCTTGGCCATTCGCTATGTGGGGAATCGACATGATTGGAGAGATCAAGCCTACGGCATCCAATGGACACCGCTTTATCCTAGTGGCCATTGATTACTTCATAAAATGGGTCGAAGCAGCTTCCTTCGCATCTGTCACAAAGAATTTTGTTGCCCGCTTCATCAAGCAGAACCTCATTTTTCGGTACGGTATCCCCGAAAGGATCATCACTGATAACGCTACAAACCTTAACAATATTATGATCACCGCCTTGTGCGAGCAGTTCAAGATTCAACATCACAATTCATCTCCCTACCAGCCAAAGATGAATGGTGCTGTCGAAGCTGCAAACAAAAATATCAAAAAGATCATACAAAAAATGGCAGTCACCTAAAAAGACTAGCATGAGATGCTACTGTTTGCTCTCCATGGGTACCATACCACGGCTCGCACTTCAACTGGGGCGACACCCTATTCCTTGGTATATGGCATGGAAGTTGTTTTACCTATCGAGGTTCAGATTCCCTCCTTGAGAATCATGAAGGATGTTGGTTTGAGTGAAGACGATTGGATCCAAAACCGGCTTGATCAGTTAAACTTGATTGACGAGAAGAGACTTACTGCTATTTGCCACGGTCATACGTATCAAAAACGGATGATCAAAGCTTTCAACAAGAAAGTCAGGCGCCAAGTGTATCAAGTTGGAGATCTTATGATCAAGCGCATCATCTTGCCTCAAATTGATCCCAGGGGCAAATGGACTCCTACCTACGAAGGACCATTTGTGATCAAGAACATATTTTCTGGTGGGGCAATGATTTTAACCACCATGGACGGTGACGATCTGCCGCACCCTGCGAACGTAGACATAGTCAAAAGATACTACGCATAAGAGACCCGCTAGGTTGATACACCTAGGCAAAACAAGGGCATCCCGGTGAATCGAAAACCCGAAAGGGCGGTTCAGGCAAAAATTAGGGATAAAACAAAAAAGTCTGTACACCCGGCAAGTTGAAAACCTGAAAGGGCGACCTGGGCAAAAAAAGGGTTTCCCGGTGGACTGAAAATCCAAAAGGGCAGTCCAGGCAAAAGTTAGGGAATTAAAGCGTATGACTATGTCTCGTCGGATCACTTTAAAAACAATCTCTTCACAGACAAACTCTGAGGCTTCTGATCAATTCAATCATCTTCAAACGAAGCAACGGACAAACAAGATATTCGGAGATATGAAGGCTATATCAGAATGGGAACCCCATGGGATTTCTACACTTAGCCATCTTTCTTTGTATAAATTTTTCTCATTTTTTTATGACACCATCCTCTTACTAGGATGTATGCCTCCTTTGTACAAAACACTTATTCAAAGTAAATACAAAGATATTTCTTTTAAAGTACATAAAACTATTTACCTTTTTCTTTACACTTGTGTTTTATTTGCAAAAACGTCCAATAATTCATTAATGAACATATGCAATTAAACATAATTACTGTTTACAAATAAACAAGATGAAAAAGAATAATTACTGACAGGTAGAAAGATTAGGAAAATGTCTTTAGGCTATTCCATGGGAAATCTCTACAACACGTTATTAAGATCCCCCAACGGAGCCAAAACTTTGGACTACAGATCCCCGGCGGAGATGAGACTACCAACTACCAATCCCCAGCGGTGCTGAAACTTTCAACCCACAACAGAAATCATCCAGTTTCTCCAGGTTTCCCCAATAAGTTGTCTTGAAGCCTGAAAATTAACCAGTTAGCGGTTAACTTTTTGTTTCTCCCCAACCTAGGGTATCTCCCCAGTAGATTGGCATACGACCCAAAATCCTGAACTCCTCAGCGGAATTAAGCTCTTTCCCACAGAGTTTTCATTACAGGATAAACTTTTTCCCACAAAGTTTTTATTGCTTCTCGACAGAATGAAGACTCCCGTCAGTAATCCCCAGTAAAAGTCATTAAAATTCTCTGGATTCCCCAAGCAGATTCCTTAAGAAGTATATGGCATTACTCTCACAACGGAATCCTTAGCAGTCAAGGATTTATTTTCCCTGGCAGCAGTCAAGGATTTATTTTCCTCAACAATACAACAAATTAGCTTACATGCGCATACATTACATTCATATATCATAAACATGAATAAAACATATTTATTGCATCATACATTTCATGCAACATAACTTTGTGTTTCAGCTAACATTATACCCTTTTCAGGATAAGATTAACAACTATCTTTAACAGATATTCAAAGATTACTGATACAGTACAGATACGCTCCACACACGGAAGCCATTCTGTCACTCATTCAAATCTCAACTTCAGATACAGTACAGATGCACTCCAAGACGCGGAAGTCATTCTGATACTTAATCAAATTCCAAGTTCCGATACAGTACAGCTACACTCCAGACACATAAGTCATTCTGTTACTCATTCAGACTTAATTTCGAGATATAGTATAGATACACTCCAAACATGGAAGTTATTCTGTTACTCATTCAGATTCCAAGTTCAAATACAGTTCATATACACTCCAGACACGGAAGTCATTCTATTACTCATTCAGACTTAATTTCGAGATACAGTACAGATACACTCCAGACATGAAAGTTATTCTGTTACTCATTCAGATTCCAAGTTCAAATATAGTTCAGATACGCTCCAGACACGGAAGCCATTCTGTTGTTTATTCAGTTTCATCCTACAGATATACTCCAGACACGGAAGTCATTTTGTCGCTTATTCAGATTCAAGCACAAATATGTTCCAAATACGGACATCATTTTGATGCTTATTCTGTCGATTTACAACCAAACATTCTTGGATGATATCTACAAGCCCATCTCTAACAAGATTCTGATATCTCTCCGAATGGCATCTTTAAGCCCATTCCCTCAATTACACTTTTGTCGAGCGCAAAGTTATGGGCACTCTAGTGTCCAATCATCTTTTACCTTCGAGTCACGAACGGTAAAACTCGCCGATCTAACTCTTCAGGTTCAAGAAGATTGAACAGGGGCAGCTGTTGTACCCCAAAATTTTCCCTCCCATTTTTCACAGAAAGCACAACCCTAGGGTTTCTCAGATGTTCAAGTTGGCTCAGGAATCGATCAGACAGATTTTCTCCTGTGGCAGTAAATCAGCAATTAGGGTTTTTCTCGCATTTCTAAGAAGAAATTGAGTTCTTAGAAATTCAATTGATTTTCACATGTTTTCAAGCTCTCTCAAATTTACTGAAAAGGCAGTGTTTGTTTGATCCAAGTTAACCAGATAATTTGCGTCTTTTAAAACATTTATTTGTGTATGGAATAAACATTTGCTTGTTTATGGTATACACAGTGCATGTTCTGTTTGGAATGCAGTTGCAAGATTACAGAATTATTAGATTACTTGATTATTGGAATTTAAGTTATCTTGATTGGAATTATTGGAATGCAGTTTGAATTATCTTGATCGGGAATCTTTAAGAATCAGTGAAGATGCGAAGAGAAAATTGTGAGTTATTGACAGTAATGGATTTTAATGGACATCAGATTATCTCATAAGACTTTCTTCATTTATTTCAAAAGTTGTTACAAAAACAATTTATTATTTAAATGCTTTAGGTTTTACAACTTATCGTATTTAAAAAAATAAATTAATACAATTGATTGAATGTTTCTCTCTAAATTACAAAGAAAAAATCTATGCCTAAGGATGACTGAGCTTCCATTGCTTCCATGCTTGCCACAAAATCTCCTGCTTCTTCTGCTTTGCCACCATCCAGTTGTGCTCATATGAAAATGAAAGACAGAAAAATAGTTAGTATAGAAACTATTTGGGCATAAGCAAGAATCTTCAAAAGAAAAAAAGTGTTCATCATTAAAGTTTGCAATTTGGAATCAGAGGGCTATTTTTAATTCATCACGTTTTTATTTTTCTATTTGAAAATCACAAGAAGATTATTCTTCTTGGTTCACAAAAAGAAAAATAAAAATGCAAACAAAGCTGTCCAAATAAAAAAATGCAAGCAATTTGTCCAAATGCAACAAGGCTACCCAAACAAGAAATGCAAGCAGCATGGCCAAAACAAATATTCCAAACTGAATACGCCAAACAGCAGTATGGCCAAACAAATATTCAAAACAGAGCCAAACTAGACAGCAGCGCATCATGCACAAATAGCAACATCAGCAAAAACAAAATGCAAACAAAGTACAAGCAACAACAGCATAGCAGTAGCAAACGAGCAGGCATCAGCAAGAATAAAATATAATATATGGTAAACTAAGTCAACAAGCAAGAGGCTTGTTCGATAAGCCATAATCATCATTTTCCAAATAAATTGCAAACTTTTCAGAAAAAAGCATTTGGCTTAGGGTCATTGAGAGAGAGAGAGAGAGGAAAGAAGTCACCTAGGGATGCTGCCCTGCTGTCACAATTGCACCAGAATTGCTAGAAAACAAAATTGCAAGGAAAATAGCATAAGGAGAACATGCCCAAAGTATTCAAAATTTGGTGGTTTTCCCACCATTTTGAATAAACTGTCAAATAAGAAACCACATGAATATAACAGTAGAGAAGGCTCAAGAAAAGGGAGAACAAAAAAGATATCAAACTTCAGAAAAAGCTAAAGAGAACCAAGTTTTCAAAAACTGTAAAAGTTCCAAAAAACCTCCAAGCTGCCCAACCTCCAACAAATTGTTACAAACCGTTTTCAAACAAAAACATCTCAAACCAAAAACCTGCATAACCAAAATCCCTAAAACTGTAAAACAGTCCAACATCCTCAAACAACCAAAAACTGGCACAACAAAAACATACTCAAACACAACCTGCATAGCCACAATAACCAACAAAACTGCCATCAACCTCCCAAACTGTAAAAACAGTTTTCAAACCTCAACAACCAGCCTTCAAACTAACCAACAACAGCATACAAAATCCTCAAACTAATATATCCAAACATATAACAAAAAAAAACAATCAACAAAACTCACAAAACCCTGCAAACTGTAACAACTATCATCAAGCCTCATCCATCAAACCATTATAAAAAAAACCAAAAAGTCCAACACCTGAAACTGATAAGAAGTAACAGTATCCAACTTGCAAATCACCAACCATTCTCAAAAACATTTTCCAAACCCAAAACCTCCAAAACTGTTAAGTTCCAAAACTGTTAAGTTCCAAAACTGTAACAAAAACTAGTAAACCTCAAAAAACCAATTCAAACCAAACTGCAACCAGTTCAAACCAACATCCAACAATCAAAAGCTCAGATACCCAACAAATCAAAAGAGAAAACCAACAAAGTTTCAAATACAGTAAACAATCACAAAGTCCCAGCAATCATCATCAAGTCAAGATCATCATCAAAACAACGAAAGTTGTTACCTATCAAAAAGGGATCCAAGCCAGAAAAGCAAGGTTTTCAATCATCATTTCTTCTCCCTCGCCAATTCCGCCACGAAGGAGCATTTCCCTCGATCTCACTGTCCCCGTCCACTTCACAGAAAAAACCTAAGCAGGTATGGCTTCTTCAAACTATTTACTGCATCTCAAATGAATAGCCAGTAGATTAACATAAAAAACATGAACAATACAAAACAACAACAAAAATTGTTTAAAGCAACAAAGACAGAACTTAACCTCTTTCAAGAAGCAAAACCACTGAAAATCGTGAGGAGGTGAGAGAAAGAGAGCTCCGGTAACGGACGGTGAGAGGAAGATCAGATCAAAATAAATTCCAAACTTTTTTTAGACAAATCTATTTCAGAACTTAGGGATTTCAGAAAAAAAAGTGCAAACCAGAGTGAGACCAAGAGGCCAAGGGTCGTTTCACTCATGAAATTAGGAAGATAATATGGGTGTTTAACGAGAAAGATAAACGAATATGGAAGAGATGGATGAGAGGGACGAACGGCGCCGCTCTGTACCAAAGGGGTCGAACCCTAATTTTGTTCTTTGCATCCCTAATCAAACGTTAAATAGAATTATTACAATGAGCCAATTCTTTTCCAAATCCCTTTAAGCCCACGTAATTGCTAGTCTCCCCCCCCCCCCCCCCCTCCCTTGGCCTGTTTCATTTACAGCAAGTAAAACCTTTTCTTCTTTGGGCCTAGTACCCTTTAAGCTCACTCAAGCCCATTCTTACCTTTTTTTTAATTTCTTTCTTTCTTTTGTTTTGTTACTAATGAAAATATAGAACACATTTTTTTTTTAAGTCTTGAAAATCAACTTTCACTATTTTCTTTTTTTATATCTTATCTTTATTAATTTTTTTTACACTTAATGAAAACATCAAAAATTTTAATTTAATTTGTTTTCCTTTCTTTAAACTTATTCATAATTAATAAAATACAAAAAGAATAATAATAAAGTTTTTTTTTTAATTTAAATCATTTCTTTTTTAGAATAGGTTTTATTTTCAAGTAAATACATACATTTCATACTTTGTTGATTTTATTTTCGTAAATTGTCATAGCTTTATATTAAATTGCACAACAATTAGATTTGGTTGTATTGTTTGATATTTGGACATTGCTATTTTTATTTGATTCATCCCCATTTGTAACAATTGTACCCCCATTCCCGGATACTGTTGTAATAGCGTAGAATTTCAATTCCCGCAATTTATTGTTTTCCATATACTGTATAGTAACTAGGCATGTATGGCAAGATTCAAAAATCAATTGCTAGATGACCTAATCAAAGAATAAATAACTTGAAACCAACACACTTTTTTCACACGCGCACCTCTAGGGTAACCCCGCTTGTTGCCTCAGAAATACAATCATGTCCCTCGAATATGAGACACTCTAGCAATGACCCTTCGATAAACAAAGATCATAGTCCCTCGATGTTGCCTTCGATAAAACGGTCTCGTCCCTTACAAAAAAATTGCTAGAGCGTCTCACAAGTTGCCTTCAATGATTGTAAAATTGACCCGTGCCTGTCCCTTCAACATCCAATGATGGGGCTTCTTACCAAATCAATGGTAAGATAGCACCATTAAAAGGAAGAAAAGAACGACGTAAGACCTTTCGAGTAGATAGATTCGCTCTTAGTTACTCGCTTGCTCACGACAAAAACTTTCAAACCTACACTTCCATTTCAAAACATTTTCAAAAGATAAAACATTTTGTATACGTTCTTATAGAGACGAGAACCATTGCAAAACCTCTTTTCAAAACACTTTTCAAAACACGATTCACAAACACATCTTTGAACCATTTTTCTAAACAAAACTTTGTATACGTTCTTATAGAGACGAGAACCATTACAAAGAAATTTTCCAAAATACTTTAAAAACCCACACCACAAGCACACAATCAAAACAAAAGCAAGTGATCTAAAACGAGTAACTAAGAGCCCATGGAAAACCATGGATGAAAAGGGTGCTAACACCTTCCCTTTTCATAATCTACCCCCCGAACCCGAGAAAATTCTCGAAAGGTATTTCTTGTGATTTTTTACCTTTCCTTTTGGATAAAAGAAAAGTCGATGGTGACTCTTGCTAACCGCACAAGTGCGAACGAAACGCAAAACATCTAGTCAGTTCTCCCACCGTATCACACTATGCATTTGAGATCTTTTGAACTATGTGATTAGGTCAAGATGATGCCATTGAGTCCTTGAAAACATGTTTGAACCCAATTGGTCATTGGCTAGGTTAAAAATCAAAAATTGCCCTTTTTCAGTCAAAACCCTAATTTTGACCATTTTGCCCTTTTGATGATCTGATCAAATTTATTGAGGAGTTATGGTCCAAACTTTATCAAATGGTACATAGGAGCCTAAAATGTTGTTGTGGATAAAAAATTATGAAGTTTGATTGTAAATTGGCCATGGTTGACTTTTTCCCCAATAAAGTTGATTTTTAGGTCAACTGTCCAATTGACTGGGCAAAAATGTGATTCAAGGCTTGAAACTTGGTATGGGCAAACTCAGGGGTTCAAGATGGTGTATGAAAGTCACATTAAGCATTGATGGTCCAAGAATCCTTGTGAAAACTCAAACCCTAATTTTAGGTCATCAGTGCAAGGAGATGTCTTGAGCTGAGCAAACCCTAATCCTGTCTGGAGTCCAAGGAGTCTTGTGAGGAAAAATCTTGATAAAATGAGAGGGCAAATTTTGGGGTACAACAGGCAGTAATGAAAAAATATATGCACAAACAATATAGAAAATGGGAGAAACTTATTTTTGAACCATTATGTGTCGGCACATGCTGTTATGCATCGACACATAACTTTTCCTTGCACCTGTAAAGAAAAATCAGCTCAGTATGAGTCGACACATAATGGGATGTGTCGACTCATACACCTTCTATGTGTCGACGCATACGCATTTTGTATCAATTCATGGACTTTTCAACCTTCTGTTTTGAGACATGGGATCAGTATGAGTCGATGCATGGGGTTTATGTGTCGATTCATACCCTGTTTTTTACTAGGATGAGTCGACCCATGTGTGTATGTGTCGATACATACTGCGTTTTTCTACCTTAAACATTGTTTTATTGTCCATACATGGAAGTTTACAACATATGATTGATAAATATAAACAACAAGCAAACAGTTAGCTAAAATGGGTCAACGATTACTACCTCTTGTCTTCAAGAATAAATCATTAATGATGTATGAAAAAATACCAAGTCAAGGAGACTTACCTTGAAACTACACTTGGTGTTTAAAATCTGAATACTTTTCAAGATGTTGTGAGGGCTCAAATGAATCTCCAGGAAGCTTGTTCCAAACTGTTGAAACCCAGTCAAGGCTTGTTCCAATCTGTTGAAATCCAGTCAAGTTGTACAATATTGTTTTTATGTTTGGATGGTGAGGATAACGGCACTAATAGAAATTGTTTTAGTGTTTTTACACTCTTTATATGCTAAGGTGTTTAGTGTATGGGAGAGTTTGTAAGATGGAATAATGGATTGAAGTCCTATTTTGAATGAGATTAGAGTTGGTTTCTTTCTGAATGAGTCAAAGTTACAAAGAACACTATTTTTCTGTTCAAAACCTCTCTCCTCCCTCCAAAAATTCCAACCCCTATGTCTTATGAAACAATTCCTTTTGTAGACCCTTGACTGAGGTTTAGGGGGGAAATAAAATAAGTCATTTTGAATTATTCTTTTGCCTATTGTTTTGATACTTTATTCACACAATTTTCTTTTGCCATTTTGGTGCAATTTTGGGGCTATTGTGATGTAGGTTGGTGCAGACTGCATAGAGCAGTTTTGGACTGTATAGGACAACATATGCAGATTTATGGTGCAGCATAGCACAAGGTTTTTTGCAGGGAAGGAATGGAGCATGCTTTTAGGGTGTTGGGACAATGCAGCATATCATGCTTTGTTCAACTTGGACAGCAAAATTTGTAGTATGAAACAAATTTGGTCTTATGGAGTATTTTAATGCATATTGTATCAAGGACAAAACATTGTGGCAATTTTTTTCTTGTTGAGTTAAAATAGAAAAGTCCAAACAAGACATAGTTTTAGAATTTGTAAAATTTGCAAAAATGTCACTTGGTAACAACTTGAATTATTTGCCTCATTTTAGAATATTTTGAATTGTAGTAAAATGTCATGAGGCAAATGAAATCATCCAGTATAGATAAATACTTAGAAAATTTTCAAAGTCTTGCAAAAGTTGGATTTTTGATTCTCTTGATTTCTTTGATGATCAAATTTCACCTTTTAGACGTCTTGACGCAATGTAATTTTTGGGACTCAAATTTGGTCAAAAAGTCAAAGTTTGATTTTTCAGTGTGCTTTTGACCATTTTGCCCTTGTGAATGATTTTCTTGGAAAATTTGTAATTCAAGACTTGAAACTTGATAAAAGCAAACCTGAGGGTCCAGGATGATTTTTTCGAGAAATGAGAGGGCAAATTTTGGGGTACAACAGCTACCCCTGTTCAATCTTCTTAAGCCTGAGGATGTAGATTGGTTGGTCTGCCTTTCGTGATCTGAAGGTAGAAAATGATTGAACACTAAATTGCCCTGAAATTTGCACTCGCATGAATTAATACTAATTAGTGATATCTGGAATGGGCTTACATATGCCATTTGGAAGGCGACGGAGAATCGTCAGAGATGGGCTTAAAGATGTCATCCAGAAAAGATCAGTTGCATAAGAGATTCCTTGGCGAGAATTCATGTACCTGCTGTTGAGGAGAACTTCGTCGGGGAATGTTGATTTATGTCCTGGGAAGTAGAGTCTAAGAGCTTTGGTTGTCCATTACTCTGCTGGGGAATTAACTCTTGATTGAGGAGGTGAAAGTAGAACGCATATCTGGTAAGGGTCCAGGCTGTACAACGACTTACTGGGGAAACGTGAAATCGATCGTATCTGGACGGGTCCGGGCCTTATAGTGTTATAATTTGTTGTCTGGAGATAAGAGATAAGGAATCTGGATAGTATGGTTGCTTCGAAATGAAAGCCTAGGTAGTAGGGCTGTGAGAAGGAACCTGGATAGTGGGGTTGTTTCGAATTGAAAGCCTGTGTAGTAGGGATGTGAGAAGGAACCTGAATAGTAGGGCTATAAGAAGGAACCTGGATAGTAGGGTTACTTCAAGATGAAAGCTTGGATATGAATGAGTATCAGGATGGAATCCATATCTGGAGTGTATCTGAACTGTATCCGAGAGCTGAATCTGAATGAGTATCAGGATGGCATCCGTATTTGGAGCGTATCTGAATTGTATCAAAAGCTGTCTTTGAATGAGTATCAGGACAACATCCATATTTGGAGCGTATCTGAACTGTATCTAAAAGCTGAATCTGAATGAGTATTAGGATGGCATCCGTTTCGGGAGCGTATCTGAACTGTATCAAAAGATGTCTTTGAATGAGTATTAGGATGGAATCCATGTCTGGAGCGTATCTGAACCGTATTTGAAAGCTGTCTTTGAATGAGTATCAGCATGGAATCCGTGTTTGGAGCGTATCTGAACTGTATCTGAAAGCTGAATCTAAATGAGTATCAGGATGGCATCCGTGTTTGGAACGTATCTAAACTGTATCTGAAAGTTGTCTTTGAGTGAGTATCAGGATGATATCCATGTCAGGAGCGTATCTGAACTGTATCAAAAGCTGTCTTTGAATGAGTATCATGATGGCATCCATGTCTGGAGCGTATCTGAACTATACCAAAAGTTGAATCTGAATGACCCGTACTGGATTGCTTCAGTTGGTCATGTAGATAATTGTCCCGGATTGTCTTAGGTATCAATTTCTGAATTTTGTAATTTGTTAATGATAGTCATTGATTAATCTTATCCCGAAAAGGGTAAAAACATTAGCTGTATACAATGTCATGATGTATGAAATGTATGGTACAATGAGATTGTGATATATGTGTGATCGGTGGGAATGAGAATTGACTGTTTTGGAATGCTGGTTCGCGTTTTGCGTTTGTTTTCACAAAATGTCGCGGTGAGCAAGAGTCGCCACCATCTTTTATTTTATCCAACAAGGAAAGGACAAAAGCACATAAAAATTCCTTTTTCGAGATGTTTCTCGGGTTTGGGAGGTAGATTATAGAAATGGAAGGTGTTAGCACCCTTTCTATCCGTGGTTATCGACGGGCTCTTAGGTACTTGCTCAAAGTATTTTCAAAAGTTTGCTTTTCTTTGTGTTTGTGGGTTTGAAAAGGAGTTTTTGTTTGAAAAGAGTGCAAGTGCGAAAAGTTTTGTTTTGTTTTAAAAGGAGCAAGTACTTAAGAACCATCTACCTACTCGAAAAAGGAATTAATCTGTGCTAATGTCCTTTAGACAATGCTATCCCACTATTGAGGAGTAGGTAGCACCATCGTTGGAGTTTAAGGGTCAATTCGATTAAGGGACATGTGGTCACTAAAGCAATGTTAGGACGCCTTAGCGGTAACCCTAATGTCTTAGATCATTTTATCCGAGGCAACCGTTTTGAGGAAACTTATGATCATTGGACAAGAGGGCGACCTCTAAAACTTCCTATACTCAATGACCACGTTCGAAGGCAACCAAGTGAGGTGTACCCTAAGAGTGCGCATGTGCAAGTGTGTTATTTTTCAGTTATCTTTGTACATGTCATGGGTGAGCTATGTTGATTTTAGGTTAAAGATTTGATCTTGTCATGCATTCCCTATTTATCAAACATCTAACAGTTAATAGTTGCAGAATTTGAATTGCGGAAATTAAATCTAAACTATTACAAGGCGTCGGGTATTTACATCGCCAAAAACAAACCCTTTAATTTAAATTACGAAAATTAAAATAAAGCGATAAATAATTAAAGTCCTAATTAAAAGCTATTACATACCGGAAGCAATTACAATATTGGATAAAATGATACGCGTGCGAGAAATTTAATCGGGCGAGTTTTTAGGGTTTTGACCCTTTTTTAAAAGAAAGCATGTTTTTTGTTATTTTTGAATTTAGAATGAAATTAAATTAGGTCCAAATTAATTAATTAATTAATAAAATATTTTTTGATTATTTTGTTTAAGGAAATAAAATAAAAATGGTTAAAAGTTATTAAAAACCTAATTCTACATTGATTTTAATTTATTGCAAAAAATATCAAATGTTAAACCTATTTAAAACTAAGTTAATTAATTAATATTTATTTACAAAAATAAAATAGTGAATTTAATTTTAATAAATAAAAATATTATTTTTTGTGTTTTTGATTTTATGAGAAAATAATTTAATTAGTTAGTGTAAATAACAAAAATAATTAATATAAAACAAATAATTAAATAAAAGAAAGAAAAGAAAAGAAATAAACCAAATGGGGGGTTTGGGCCCCAAATCAGGAGGTGGAATCAGCATGTTCAAGGCCCAACAGGTGTTGGCCTGGGCTAACTTTTGCAATTCCCTACGCCAAGTTGACTGGAGTGCATGGTGGTAATTCAATCTTGACCATCAGATTTGGCCTGAAGGCCATCTTGCGCTTGGGATCTGGAGGTCCATGGTATGATACGCTTGCTGAAACCACATGCAATTACCTGGAGAAAAATAAGAAAAATATATTCGGGGACTTGGGATTCGAACCCAGGTCCCATGAGACAATCCACTAGTGTGCTTGCCAACTCAACTAATGCGCCTGTTTGTTATTAGGATACGTGACAATTATTATATTCAAAACAAAGCATTATGCCTGAAATAAAAAAAAACAAGCGCGAACATTCAAAGATGGCCAATCAGAGGAAGACACCTAGTCGTCTTCTTCACCAAAAAACTGGTTTTCTTACCTGCAGATTTTTATTCGCAGCAAGATCCGTGGGAATATCCTAAAACAATTTCCAGGCCATGTAAACACAAACTAAAACCACCATCATGTTCGTATCAACTCCCTGAACACAACCATGGCCACCGTTTGTCTTGATTTTGCCTGTATAAAAAATTCCTAAAAACAAGAAACGAAAACCCTAGTTTCGGGCACAGGGTTATAGGCTATGAAAACAAAATTAAATAATGCAGAAATATTCTAAATGGATCGATTAGCATGATTGTGCAAACGATTTGTCCAAAAGATGCCAAAATATGGAGTCACGATTTCATGTTCATAGCTATGTTCAGGACGACTTACAGTGCGTTTGGAGATGATTCAGGGCTCGTGAGTGGTTGCAATAGCTTCAATAGATGTCAAGCAAGATGATAGCGTGGAATTTTCGCCTTGGAAAAGGCTCTAAGATCGTTTTCAGATTCAAGATTTTCAAGCTTTTTTTCCAAGTTTGCTTTTGTGATTTGGGCAGCTTTTTGGTCGTGTCCTGTATGTCTCTAGCTTGTACATGTATATGGGATTATATTAGGTTAAATCTTTGGGCTTGAATCCATGTGACTTGATGAATTGAGATATGATTTGATTCCTCCATTAAAGGCCTTAAAATTCTTTCCAAATCCAAGATTTTATGCATGATATGGCTTGGCACGAATTTGATTGGGTGTATCATGATAATTGAAAGCTGTAATGATCAAAAAGATATCAAGCTATTAAGATTTGGATTTTATTTTGATTTAAATTGATTAAAAATGAATTAAATCAATAAAAATCAAATAAAATAGAAAAATTAATAATTGGTCATGAAATTGAAGATAGGACACGTGTGTGGTGTGACAAGATCAAATCAAGTGGAAAAAAGTGGGCCCTTTTGTCAAAAATTGGAGTTTTGAGGATAGTTGACTTTTGGCACTTTTGGAAAAATTCCCAACTTCAAAAATGCATAACTTCTTCAATTTTGAGCTTTTGGAAGTGTTCTTGGACTTTTTAGAAACCTTGAGATGTCCTCTAACCAACTCGTTTGGTCTCATCTCATTTTTATATTCCATGCTCAATTTATAAGCTTTGGCAAAAAAGGTGTTTTTGTTGACTTTCAAAAAATGACCTATAATGTCCAAATTTGTAACTTTTTGTGAGAGCATTTCTTGATCTTGGGGTGTGAAGATGGATTATAGTAAATTGCATCCTCTTCAAAATGAGCTTTGGATGGGTCATTTATCATAAAGTATTAGAAAGTTATGCTTGGTCAAAGTTGAGTTGACTTTTTCCTACAAAACTCTAATTTAGCAACTTTTGAATCTTGATGAATTTTGAGCAATCCTTGATGAATCATGATCAACCCTTGATCAAATGATGAATTATCTTTCAAAATGAGAATGTTGACAAAAAATCTTGAGGTTTGACTGGTTATAGGTCACAGTTGACTTTTGCCCTAACACAATCGATTTTTGGACCTCTTGAGCAATTGACTGACTAAACTTTCTCTGCAAGGCTTGAAATTTGACATGGATGAACTTGAGAACATATTAAGGCATTGGAAGCACTTGAGGCCATTTGGATGTAAGAACCTTGATGCAACACAAAACCCTAATTTTGAATTAACTGCCTTATGAGGTGATTTGATTGTCCAACTCTTGAGCTAACTTGAGTCACTTGGAGACTATTCTTGACATGTCTTGAGAAATATGGGAGGGAAAATTTTGGGGTGCAACAGTTGCCCCTGTTCAATTTTCTTAAACCTGAGGATATAGATTGGCTTTCGAGCCTTTCGTGATCCGAAGGTGGAAGATAATTGAACATTAGAGTGCCCAGAAATCTGCACTTGCATGGTGTAGTATCAACATTGTGATGTTGGGAATGGGCTTACAGATGCCATTTGGATATTGTTGGTAGGAGGATGGGCTTACAGATGCCATGTGCAGGAGTGTCGATCGCATAAGAGATTTCTTAGTGAGAATTTGCATACTTGTTGTTTGTATAAGATTCCGCTAGGGAAGTCTATCTTTTGTTGAGATTTAGGAACTTGCCTATACTTCAACTGAGAGAATGCCTCGGCTGAGTCTTAAGAACTTGTCCATAATTAAATTATGGGGAAACATCTTCATCAAGATCTAGGAACTGTCTAGTATTCAACGTAGTATACCGTTGAAATTAGAGAACTCGACCACACTATGACGAAGGAAAACATCAAGATCTAGGAACTGACTAGTGCTCAACGTAGTATACCATTGAGGTTATAGCACTCGTCCACACTATGACGTAGGGAAACATATTCATCAAGATCTAGGAACTGTCTGGTCTTCAACGTAGTATACCGTTGAAATTAGAGAACTCATCCACACTATGACGGAGGAAAACATCAAGATCTAGGAACTGACTAGTGCTCAACATAGTATACCGTTGAGGTTATAGCACTCGTCCATACTATGACGTAGGGAAACATCTTCATCAAGATCTAGGAACTGTCTGGTCTTCAACGTAATATACCGTTGAAATTAGAGAACTCGTCCATACTATGACGGAGGAAAACATCAAGATTTAGGAACTGACTAGTGCTCAACATAATATACCGTTGAGGTTATAGCACTCGTCCACACTATGACGTAGGGAAACATCTTCATCAAGATCTAGGAACTGTCTGGTCTTTAACGTAGTATACCGTTGAAATTAGAGAACTCTTCCACACTATGATGGAGGAAAACATCAATATCTATGAACTGACTAGTGCTCAACGTAGTATACTATTGAGGTTATAGCACTCGTCCACACTATGATATAGGGAAACATCTTCATCAAGATCTAGGAACTGACTAGTGCTCAACGTAGTATACCGTTGAGGTTATAGCACTCGTCCACACTATGACGTAGGGAAACATCTTCATCAAGATCTAGGAACTGTCTGGTCTTCAACGTAGTATACCGTTGAAATTAGAGAACTCGTCCACACTATGACGAAGGAAAACATCAAGATCTAGGAACTGACTAGTGCTCAACGTAGTATACCGTTGAGGTTATAGCACTCGTCCACACTTTGATGTAGGGAAACTATCGAGATTGAGAACCTTATCTGGAATTCAACCGAGGATAATTCAATTGAGATTTAAGAACCGGTTAGGTCTTCGACGTAACTGAGAACTTTAACTGTATCTTTCCTGAAAGGTAAAGGTCAGTCATATGCAATGCATGATATGGATCAGGCCATGATGTTCTCAAAATAAATGAGATTGTATTCATATGATGTGTATATGCATGTATCATGATGTATGAAAATGTGATGTTTTAGCTGGGGAAAATAAATCCCGGAGCTGCTGGAGAATAGAGTTGAGTTCTTCGCTTCCGCTGGGGATGATGAACGAAGATGATTGTGAGAATAAACCTGCAGGAGAAAAGAACTCTGTTGGGGAATAAGCTGATGAAGAGATTACTCTGTGGAGAATTACTCTGTGGGGAATTGATGTTCTGCTGAAGATTTTAACGATAAACTTCACTGGGGATTCCGTTGATAAGCTCTGTTGGGGATTTCAATGATGAACTCCGCTGGGGATAGATTACCGTTGTTGGTGATATTGAATCTATTGAGGATTGAACTCCAGTTTGGGGAAAGAAAGAACTTCGCTGGGGATGATCTTTCAGTTGCGACTTGCTAGGGGTAACCCTGTTAGACTCTTGTGGGGATAACCCTCTGAATTTGGCTGGGGAGATTCATTTTGTACTCCGCTGGGGGTAAGCTTCCAGAGTCTACTGGGGAAGATGATTCAACTCTGTTGGGGAAGCTCTTTTCAGACCGTGTTGGGGAAATGGCTCCACTGGGGTATCTTGTATTCCACCGGGGAACATTCTTATACTCCGTTGAGGAATATTAAGACTGTAGGGGATGCTCTTATACTTGCTGGAGAATATTCTTATACTCCGTCGGGGAATATTAAGACCTTATGGGGATACCAAGTCTTTTTAGGGCTGACGGTAGACTAACTCTGCTTGGGGAGAGTATTGTTGATTCGTCCATAGTTGCAAGTTTCAACTGAGAGAGCTATCATTACTATCTTACTCTGCGGGGAGTGAAAGTATCTTGGTCATATTCTTCGGCTGAATCTACCTTGGTACCTGGCGGACAGAGCACAGTTCGGACAATTCTTATTGCCCCTGTTTCTGATGTTACCCGTAACTCATCTTTTGTTTCGCATGTAAATATTTATGAGCAGCAATTAATGTCAAATGCATATATCAAAAATGAACATTGGACGTTCTTTGCAAAACAAAACAGATAAAGGGAAAACAATTTGAAATTTGTCTAAAAATGAATTTGTATTGATTTTGAAGTTTGGCCTGTAAATAGGCGTTTTTGTACAAGAGGCTGACGTCCTAGTAAGAGAACGCCGCCGAATAATAGAATTTACACAATTTCTGAAAAACTAAACAAAACAGCTATGTGAATAATCCCATTGGGTTCCAACTCTGCTATTGCCTTTATGTCCTCAAGCATCTCATCACTTTGCTGCTTGGTTGAAGGTAGATCTGATTGATTAGTGTCGTCTGAGCTTAATAGTCGATACCGAAGTCTAGATGCAAGGTGATCCAATGAGACATAGTGTTACACTTATCCCTAACTTTTGCCTGGACCGCCCTTTCGGGTTTTCAGTCCACCGGGATACCCATTTTTGCCCAAGCCGCCTTTTCAGGTTTTCGACTTGCCAGGTGTACATATTTTTTTATTTTCATCCCTTATTTTTGCCCGAACCCTTTTGGTTCGCCGGGAAGCCCTTATTTTTGCCTAGGCCAGTCAACCTAGCGGGTCATTGATTATGCGTAGTATCTTTTCACTATGTCTGCATTGACGGGGTGAGGAAGGTCATCACCGTCCATGGTGGCTAGAATCATAGCTCCTCCTGAGAAAATGCTCTTAACCACAAATGGCCCTTCGTAAGTAGGGGTCCATTTTCCCCTGGGATCACCTTGAGGTAGGATAATCGCTTGATTACCAGATCCCCAACTTGATACTCTTGTCGTCTGACTTTCTTGTTAAATGCCTTGATCATTCGTTTTTGGTACGTCTGACCATGACAAATAGCAGTAAGTCTCTTTTCGTCGATTAAGTTCAGTTGATCAAGACGGGTTTGAATCCAGTCATCTTCGCTTAAACCTGCATCCTTCATGATTCGAAGAGAGGGTATCTGAACTTCAATGGGCAAGACTGCCTCCATGCCGTATACCAAGGAATAGGGTGTTGCCCCTGTTGACGTCCGTGCTGAGGTACGGTACCCATGAAGAGCAAATGGTAACATCTCATGCCAGTCTTTGTATGTCACTGTCATCTTCTGCACAATCTTCTTAATGTTCTTATTAGCCGCTTCTACAACCCCATTCATCTTCGGTCGGTAAGGAGAAGAGCTATGATGCTGTATCTTGAATTGCTCGCAGAGCTCAGTGATCATCTTGTTGTTGAGATTGGTACCATTGTCCGTAATGATCCTCTCTGGTACACCGTATCGACAGATCAGATTGTGCCGAATGAACCGTGCCACGACGTTCTTGGTTACGGTAGCAAAGGAAGTTGCTTCAACCCACTTCGTAAAGTAATCAATTGCTACCAAGATGAAACGATGCCCGTTGGACGCTGTAGGTCTGATCTCGCCGATCATATCAATGCCCCACATTGCAAAAGGACAAGGTGCCGTCAAGATGTTCAGAGGAACTGGAGGTATGTGCACCTTATTAGCATAGACTTGGCACTTGTGACATGTCCGAGAATGCTGATAACAGTCAGCTTCCATTGTGGACCAATAATATCCCGCCCGAAGGATTTTCTTTGCCATAGTGTGTCCACTGGAATGAGTCCCGAAAGTACCTTCATGCAGCTCTGCCATGATCCTTTCTGCTTCAATCTTATCCATACAATGCAGTAAGGTCGAATCATGGTTACGCTTGTAAAGAATGCCATTGTTGATGAAGAACTTCGCCGCGAACCTCCTCAGAAACTTCTTGTCATTAACAGATGCACCCTCGGGGTATTCTTGAGCTTCAAGATACCTCTTCACCTCATGATACCAGGGCTTTTCTATTACCTCTTCAGTCTCAAGATCACAGCAATGTGTAGGTTCGTCCAATTTTTCAATGATGATCTGGGGAGCTTCGTTGTCCCAATTGACTTTGAACATAGAAGACATCGTAGCCAGCGCGTTCGCTAACTGATTCTCCTCTCTGGGGAAGTGTTCAAAGGTGATCTCCTCGAAATGGGGAAGCAACGTCAACACATACTCCTTGTAAGGAATAAGATTTGGGTGTTTCGTATCCCATTCACCTTTTATTTGACTGATCACGAGAGAGGAATCTCCGAAGACACTCAGAAACTTAATCCTTAGGTCAATTGCTGCTCGAAGACCCATGATACATGCTTCATACTCCGCCATATTGTTGGTGCAGTTGAAACATAGTCGGGCGGTAAACAGAGTATGAGAGCCTCTAGGAGATATGATCACAGCGCCAATGCCATTACCCAAAGCATTCGAAGCTCCATCAAAGTACATAGACCATCGGGATCCTTCCTCAGGTCCTCCATCCGGTCCAGGTGTCTCACAATCAGTTATCAACATGATATTCTCGTCCGGAAATTCATAGTTCATAGACTGGTAATCATCCACTGCCTGATGTGCCAAATGGTCTGCCAATACACTTCCCTTGATTGCCTTTTGAGTCGTGTACTGGATGTCATACTCAGTCAAGATCATCTGCCATCTCACTATTCTCCCGGACAAGGCAGGCTTTTCGAAGATATACTTGATTGGATCCATCTTTGATATCAACAGAGTAGTGTGAGTCAACATATATTGTCTCAGCCGGCGAGCAGCCCATGCCAAAGCGCAGTAAGTTTTCTCGAGCAACGAGTATCGGGTCTCGCAGTCGGTAAACTTTTTGCTAAGGTAATAAATAGAATGCTCTTTTCGGCAAGACTCGTCATCCTGCCCCAACACACACCCCATTGAGTTATCGAGTACTGTCAAGTATAAGATAAGAGGTCTCCCTTCAACTGGTGGCATTAGAATAGGTGGCTCTTGGAGATACTCTTTAATCCTTTCGAAAGCAGCTTGACATTCATCGTTCCAACGTACCACTTGATCTTTCTTCAGCAGCTTGAAGATTGGTTCACAAGTAGCGGTTAGGTGCGAGATGAATCGGACAATGTAATTCAGTCGTCCCAGGAAACCTCTGACTTCTTCCTCTATTCTGGGAGCTGGTATCTCTTGTATAGATTTCACTTTGGCCGGATCCACTTGAATACCTCTGTCGCTCACGATGAAGCCTAGTAGTTTACCAGACCTCACCCCGAAGGTGCACTTGTTCGGGTTTAACCTCATCTTGTACAACTTCAACCTGTCAAATAGTTTCTGCAGATGGTCAAGGTGTTCCTCCTTAGTCTAGGACCTTGAAATCATATCGTCGGCGTATACCTCAATCTCATGATGGATCATGTCATGAAACAAAGCAACCATGGCACGCTGATATGTTGCCCCAGCATTTTTCAATCCAAAAGGCATGACCTTGTAGCAAAAGGTGCCCCACTGAGTAACAAAGGTGGTCTTCTCCATGTCTTCGGGAGCCATTTTAATCTGATTATAACCGGAGAACCCATCCATAAAGGAGAATACCTTGTGCTGAGTGGTGTTGTCAACCAGAACGTTGATATGAGGTAGAGGGAAATCATCCTTAGGGATTGCCCTGTTCAAATCCCTGTAGTCAACACACATTCAGACCTTACCATCTTTCTTCGGTACTGGAACCACATTGGCCACCCACTGAGGGTAAGAAGTCACTGCTAGAAAATCGGCGTCAAACTGTTTCATAACCTCAGCCTTGATCTTCTCAGACATCCCTGGGCGTATTCGGCGGACCTTCTGTTTCACGGGAGGACATTCTTCCTTGGTAGGTAGGTGATGAACTACAATATCAGTATCCAAACCAGGCATATCCTCGTAAGACCAGGCAAAGATCTCAACATAATCACTCAGCATCTGAATCAACCGTTGCTTCACACTAAGCTCCAAGTTTGCACCAACCTTGACCTCTTTCTTGTATGTCTCAGTACCCAGATTCATTGTTTCCACTGGCTCTTCGTGCGGCTGAATAACCCTCTCTTCTTGAAGTAGCAGTCTTGCGAGTTCACCAGGAACTTCGCAATCATCTTCACCTTCGTCTTCGGCTAAGTTGATCGGATTTTCGAAGTCATAACTGGCAGTAGCAGAGTCATTACCAGTGAGATCCAGAGTGGATGAAGACCTGTATAGTGAGTGTGTGTAAATAGCTGTTTTGCAATATATAATAAAGAAAAACAAGGAGCGCAAGATTTGAAATGCAAGAACGTCCAATGCTTTTATTAATGATATATGAAAATGACACACAAAAGCCCTCACAAATGAAGCCACAGTGCCCCGGGTAAGACATCGGGCCATAAAGTTTAAAACATTGTCTATTACAAATTTAAAACAAAAGTTTCATTACTGAGTAACAAAAGTAATAGGGATGAAGTCCTTTGCTGTCCAGTTGTTTGGTCCACCGTCGGTCGTAGGATAGATCTAGCTGTCGAATTCAGACTCTTCCACATCATCTTCAATGGCATTCACTCCCGAGTTGCTGATGAACACGGGAGGTCTTCTGATTCGTGCATTCCGAACAACCCTTTGAGCTTCTGCAGTGAAACCCAAACCAAACTTGTTAGTCTTCTGTGTAAAATCAGGGAGTCGGCCCCAATTTGCACACTCACCCTTCTCAATAACAGCTCGGGCATCCTTTAAGGAAGCCATCTCCATAGGAGAATCTTCAACCACAGTCTCAGCTGATGCTAGTGTCTGGGGAGCCTCTTCAAAGTGCTGAAATGGGGTTTCAATGAAATCCCCATCCATTTCTACATATCGGAACGAGTTGAGGTGGCTGACCATGTACTCTTCCTCCCCTTGCACTGTCACAATTTTCCCTTTGACCGGGTACTTCAGCTTCTGGTGGAGCGTTGAGGTTACGGCCCCGGCTTTGTGGATCCATGGACGACCCATCAAACAAGAATAAGATGGTCGGATGTCCATCACATAGAAGGTAGAATTGAAGACCTGAGAACCAACCTTAATTGGAATATCAACTTCACCGTGCACCATCCTCTTAGATCCATCAAAGGCCCTGACAACAATGTTACTCGGTTTCAGCTCCAACCCTTCACAATCCAACCGGTCTAGAGCTTTCTTGGGCAAGACGTTCAATGAGGAACCAGTATCAACCAATACATGTGCAAGAGTAGTGCCCCTGCATTCAATGGAGACATGCAGGGCATCGTTATGATTCTTCCCCTTAGCCGTCAAGTCGGCGTCCGAGAAACCCAACCCATTATCAGTAGTCAAATTAGCCACACAATCTGTAAACTGATCAGCTGATGTCTCTTGTGGTACGTGGGCAGTTTTCAAAAAGGTAATCAGAGCCTTGGCATGGGCCTCTGAGAATAACAACAATGACAACATAGAAATCTTGGATGGGGTTTTCCCCAGCTGCTCAACTACGTTGTCGTCACTCTTTTTAATAATTTTCAGAATCTCTTCCATTTCTTGTTTGGAAGCTTCAACAATAATCGTCTTCGGTGCCTCCGTCTGGGCAGGCACATCAATGGTGATCCCTTTTCCCCGAGTGTCAGATGACTCGGCGACCGGGGTAAGAATAGGAACTTGAACAGGAATGGAAGCAGGTACACTTGCAGGTGTAATGACAACAGGTCTTCGGGCAGTTGGTGGAGCAATATCAGGTGAGAAAAGTCTTATGCTGCGGGTGACTTTAGCAGGTCCAATAATGTTGCTGACGCCAGTATCAACATCCAACTCTTGCTTAACTCCATGAAAATAAACATCAGCCCCATAATGCCAAGGGACAGCTTTATCAGAGGTGTAGGGGATGGGCCCCGGAACAGTGATGATTACAGGTGCGGTTCTCGGAACAGATGTAATTCTAATAGGCTTCCTTGAGGGAGCCTTGGAAGAATTGTCGAAAATGGTAATAATGGCAACTTCTTCAGTAGGAATGGAAGGAACAACAGTCTTCTCAAATAGGATCTCTTTACTATCCATCAGGTTTTGGATACCTGACTTCAAGAATGGGCAACCGGTAGGTGAAACAGAACACATAGGGCAACCTTCGTCACAGCCCGGAAATAAACCAGCTAGCAAAAGGTTCTTCTTTACAGTCATCAAAGGGGTAACAATAGCATCCACAGAAACCACAAACAATTCTTCTTCTAGAGTATTTACTCCATGCTTGGGCATAGGAGCAGTTACAACATTAGGCCTCTCGGGCTCCTCAAACTCAATCTCCTTCGCATCAATTAGGTCTTGTACCTTTTTCTTCAAAACCCAACAATCATCTGTATTATGCCCCGGGCTGTCATAGTGAAAAGCATAGCGGGAATTAGGGTTATACCTCGGTGATGTGGTATTTGGACTCTTCGAAGCTTCCTTTAGAACCACCAGATTAGTCTTCAGCAGCTGTGGCAGAATCTGAGACAAAGTCATGCTGAGACGAGTGAATTGCCTTCGAGGTCTCTCGTCCTTCTGTTTATTTTTGTGCTGAGGAGCACCAGCAGGTTTTGAAATAACAACCGCGTTGACAGCTTGGCGGTGTTCAGGTATATTCTGTCTTCTTGCACTGTAGACAGCACTGGACTCTTTCTTAAACGGCTTCTTCTCGGTGCTTGATGAGGCACCCTTCTGTATCTTCCCAGCCTTAATACCAGCCTCAATCCTCCCACCAGTCAAAATAAGATCTGTAAATCCAGATGAAGAGCTTCCAATTAAGTGGTTGAAGAATGGACTAGACAAGGTCCCTAGAAACATGTCCACAAGCTCCCGATTTTCCAAGGGTGGTTGTACTCTACCGGCGAGGTCCCTCCACTTCTGAGCATAATCTTTGAATCCTTCACCCGTTCCCATTGACATACCCTGGAGTTGGGTACGCGTAGGAGCGAGGTCGGAGTTGTACTGATACTGCCTGTAGAATGAAGTAGCCAAATCTTCCCAATTGTGGATATTGGCTCCGTCTAACTGATAGAACCACTCAAGTTGAGTCCCTGAGAGACTGTCTTGAAAGAAATGGATCCATAGGTTCTTATCAGCGATGTACGGCTGAATCTTCCTCACATATGACCGGAGGTGCAGCTTCAGACAAGAAACTCCGTCATACTTAGCAAAGGCTGGTGCCTTGAATTTGTGGGGAATCACTACCCCAGATGATAGACCTAGATCACTGAAGTCCAGACCAAGCACCTTTTGAACCTCCATAGCACTCAACCGGTCTTCCAGTTGCTTGTATCTATCCTTGGTAGGAGGATATTGTTCTTCATCATAGTTTGTCTCGTTGTCAGAGACCACAGGGCTAGGAGCCCTCCTTTCTTGTGGACTATCTTTCCCTCCAGATGAGGTGGTCAGATCAACTTCATTTTGTAGCCTGTTTCCAAACATGTGCCCTGTGTTAAACAGGATGGTCCTCTTCTTCTTCTTCTTCTTCTCTTTCAGAATCAAGGTCTTCAGGTCCTACTGACCCTTGGCTAGATTCATGAACAGCTCTTGAAATTGGGCATTCTGGGCCTGGAGGGCCTTGATAGCTTGCTCAGTTGAAGGTTCAGTAGACATGATGAGTGAGTGCTGAAATAAATAGCGAAGAAGATAAGAGACCTGTAAAGGGTACCTGTTTATGAAGTGCATGAGATGAAATGCGTATGATTTATGATTTCAAAGACAATCGGGAGATTCAAATTTGTAAACCAGAAAGGAAACACACTTTATTAGATTTAAACTTCAAAATTTAAATTGTTCAACTGAGGCCCTCAGGGCGTTTACAAGAATGGAAATACTGAAAAGTAAATAAAACTGGAAAGGAAATCATCAAGGGTCCATCAATGCTCCCAAGGTCTCTTCTTATCAGTGCGGACATAGTCGTTGAGAATCTGCTCGTTCTCTAACTGCCTAGTCAACCTCTGGATCTTCTGCTCTTGTTCATTGAACTTCTCCCGATAAGAATCCCGTTCTTCCCGCAGTTGCATCCAAGATCTCTTCAGTGCCCCAATGTCAGTGGGCATATAAGGATGGAGAATGGTTGGAAGAACCCCGTCTTCATTAGCAACTTCAAGAGTGATAGGCCGGACGACTTCATATGGCATACCTAGCTTTTGGGCACGGATGCGGACCCATCTGAGATATGGCTCCATTGGCAGAGAAGTCTTTGGGCCCAGCTCATGTGGATCAGATTGGTGAACTCTATCCCAAGCCCTTATGAATCTGCGACGCTGCTCGTCGATATCCCCTTGAAAATCAAAGATGATATGAGGCAATAGCATCTCATGAGGTCCTTCTCTTCTGGCTCTTCCAAACTGACGGAGAGCTAAGCATGGGTTGTAAGAAATTCCTCCATGGGTTCCTATCAATGGAACATTAGGATACTCTCCACAACGATCAATGATAGTCACCTCATCCATACCCTTAAGAGTCTAGATAATGTCATTATGAGAGAGAGACATCATCCTATAAGCCCAGCCCATTCCTTCTTTGTTCTTCAGCACTGACTTGGGAAGGTGCGAAATAAACCACCTTGTCCATAAAGGAGCACAACACATCAAGGTTCCCCGCTTTCGGGCAGTACGAGCATAGAGCTGATGAAGAATGTCACCCAAGAGAGTGGGTACAGGATTCTGAGAGATGAAGATCTTTATCGCATTCACATCAACAAAAGTGTCAGGATTTGGAAACAATACCAAGCCATAAATCAGAAGAGCTCAAATATCCTCGAACGCCTTAAAGTCTAGGCTATCCCAGAAGTAGTTGGCCTTGCCAACCAAGAACTTAGTCAGAAGTCATTTTGCTCCACTCCTAGTCTCCCAATTAGCCATTACCTCCTCTTTAGTCAAATGAAGGGTTGCAACAATTTCTTCGGGCCTAAGGGTCTTTTCCTAACCAGTAAACGGGGTCTGCTCTAGGACGGAGATACCGAGCAACTCAGAGAACTCTTCTAAGGTGGGAACCAGCTGATAGTCTTGAAAAGTAAAACAATGGTACAACGGATCATAGAATTGGACCAGGACACTCATCATATGTTCGTCCAATTTGGAGGTGACCAAACTGAGAAGAGAACCATGCCTCCTGATGAAGGAAGTAGTGCCAGGCATCTTGGCAACCAACTCTTTAAGCAAGGTAGGAACTTGGACAAAGTTGATCCGGATGGTATTCTTACGCATGGCCATCATGATGACCTACAAAACAGAGCAAAGATGAAACCCTCCTGTATTTGAAATAGGTTAGTCTTATGCAAGATGTATGCAATGTTATGATGTCATGATGTCATGATAAAGGCACACCGCAAGTATCCACAAAAAGCAAACATGGCAAAGGCACACAAGTCACACTGAAAAGCCCTTAGATTTCAGGCTGGCAAGGAGCTTAGGTACTACCCTCTTTCAGTTCAGTTGGTTTAAACGTGTCCTAAAAATAGTAATCGGGTTCTAGAGGATCTCAATATCACTGACTACCCTCAATCGGTCATAATTCCAGTTTAGCAACCTTTTCTTGCAGCCAGAATCATCGCGAGAGTTTAGTCTCAATGAGTGTAGCATACTGCTACTGTTCTATGGCCAAGTTGGTCGATTTAAAGGTTCTAAGGTCAGTTGGTGCTTAATGACCCCTTAGAAGACCCATATTCTCCTCGTTCCAACACAAGGGATAACGGTACAGACTAAAGTGCCACACCAACATAGCTACTGCTTCAACCGTGTTGGTCTATGCCAGATAGTTCCCTCACAGTTTATTGCTACTTACCTAAAAGGGTACCCCCAGATCCGGGTTAGGATCTATAGAAACTCCGATACAAGCCCACAAAATTAAAGCATACAAAGCATACAATTGAAAACACAATGATCTAATCCTAAGGTACACTTCACTTATTAAATTTCCCCAGCAGAGTCGCCAGTTCTGTGATCGGTGGGAATGAGAACTGACTGTTTTGGAATGCTAGTTCGCGTTTTGCGTTTGTTTTCTCAAAATGTCACGGTGAGCAAGAGTCGCCACCGTCTTTTATTTTATCCAACAAGGAAAGGACAAAAGCATAGAAAAATTCCTTTTTCGAGATGTTTCTCGGGTTCGGGAGGTAGATTATAGAAAGGGAAGGTGTTAGCACCCTTTCTATTTGTGGTTATCCACGGGCTCTTAGGTACTTGCTCAAAGTGTTTTCAAAAGTTTGCTTTTCTTTGTGTTTGTGGGTTTGAAAAGGAGTTTTTGTTTGAAAAGAGTGTAAGTGTGAAATGTTTTGTTTTGTTTTAAAAGGAGCAAGTACTTAAGAACCATCTACCTACTCGAAAAAGGAATTAATCTTTGCTAATGTCCTTTAGACAATGCTATCCCACTATTGAGGAGTAGGTAGCATCGTCGTTGGAGTTTAAGGGTCAATTCGATTAAGGGACATGTGGTCACTAAAGCAATGTTAGGACGCCTTAGCGGTAACCCTAATGTCTTAGATCATTTTATCCGAGGCAACCGTTTCGAGGCAACTTATGATCATTAGACAAGAGGGCGACCTCTAAAACTTCCTATACTCAATGACCACGTTCGAAGGCAACCAAGTGAGGTGTACCCTAAGAGTGCGCATGTGCGAGTGTGTTATTTTTCAGTTATCTTTGTACATGTCATGGGTGAGCTATGTTGATTTTAGGTTAAAGATTTGATCTTGTCATGCATTCCCTATTTATCAAACATCTAACAGTTAATAGTTGTGGAATTTAAATTGCGGAAATTAAATCTAAACTATTACAAGGCGTCGGGTATTTACATCGCCAAAAACAAACCCTTTAATTTAAATTGCGGAAAGTAAAATAAAGCGATAAATAATTAAAGTCCTAATTAAAAGCTATTACATACTGGAAGCAATTACAATATTGGATAAAATGATACGCGTGCGAGAAATTTAATCGGGCGAGTTTTTAGGGTTTTGACCCTTTTTGAAAAGAAAGCATGTTTTTTGTTATTTTTGAATTTAGAATGAAATTAAATTAGGTCCAAATTAATTAATTAATTAATTAAATATTTTTTGACTTTTTTGTTTAAGGAAATAAAATAAAAATGGTTAAAAGTTATTAAAAACCTAATTCTACATTGATTTTAATTTATTGCAAAAAATATCAAATGTTAAACCTATTTAAAACTAAGTTAATTAATTAATATTTATTTACAAAAATAAAATAGTGAATTTAATTTTAATAAATAAAAATATTATTTTTTGTGTTTTTGATTTTATGAGAAAAATAATTTAATTAGTTAGTGTAAATAACAAAAATAATTAATATAAAACAAATAATTAAATAAAAGAAAGAAAAGAAAAGAAATAAACCAAATGGGGGGTTTGGGCCCCAAATCAGGAGGTGGAATCAGCATGTTCAAGGCCCAACACGCGTTGGCCTAGGCTAACTTTTGCAATTCCCTACGCCAAGTTGACTGGAGCGCATGGTGGTCATTCAATCTTGACCATCAGATTTGGCCTGAAGGCCATCTGGTGCTTGGGATCTAGAGGTCCATGGTATGCTACGCTTGCTGAAACCACATGCAATTACCTGGAGAAAATTAAGACAAATATATTGGGGGACCTGGGATTTTAACCCATGTCCCATGAGACAATCCACTAGCGTGCTTGCCAACTCAACTAATGCGCCTGTTTGTTATTAGGATACGTGACAATTATTATATTCAAAACAAAGCATTATGCCTGAAATAAAATAAAAACAAGCGCGAATATTCAAAGTTGGCCAATCAGAGGAAGACACCTAGTCGTCTTCTTCACCAAAAAACTGGTTTTCTTACCTACGGATTTTTATCCGCAGCAAGATCCATGGGAACATCCTAAAAAAATTTCCAGGCCATGTAAACACAAACTAAAACCACCATCATGTTTGTATCTCCTCCCTGAACACAATCGTGGCCACCGTTTGTCTTGATTTTGCCTGTATCAAAAATGCCTAAAAACAAGAAACGAAAACCCTAGTTTCGGGCATAGGGTTATAGGCTATGAAAACAAAATTAAATAATGCAGAAATGTTCTAAATGGATCGATTAGCATGATTGTGTAAACGATTTGTCCAAAAGATGCCAAAATATGGAGTCACGATTTCATGTTCAGAGCTATGTTTAGGACGACTTACAGTGCATTTGGAGATGATTCAGGGCTCGTGAGTGGTTGCAATAGCTTCAATAGATGTCAAGCAAGATGATATCGTGGAATTTTCGGCTTGGAAAAGCCTCTAAGATCGTTTTCAGATTCAAGCTTTTCAAGCTTTTTTTCCAAGTTTGCTTTTGTGATTTGGGCAGCTTTTTGGTCGTGTCCTGTATGTCTCTAGCTTGTACATGTATATGGGATTGTATTAGGTTAAATCTTTGGGCTTAAATCCATGTTACTTGATGAATTGAGATATGATTTGATTCCTCCATTAAAGGCCTTCAAATTCTTTCCAAATCCAAGATTTTATGCATGATATGGCTTGGCACGAATTTGATTGGGTGTATCATGATAATTGAAAGCTGTAATGATCAAAAAGATATCAAGCTATTAAGATTTGGATTTTATTTTGATTTAAATTGATTAAAAATGAATTAAATCAATAAAAATCAAATAAAATAGGAAAATTAATAATTGGTCATGAAATTGAAGATAGGACAACTGTGTGGTGTGACAAGATCAAATCAAGTTGAAAAAAGTGGTCCCTTTTGTCAAAAGTTGGAGTTTTGAGGATAATTGACTTTTGGCACTTTTAGAAAAATGCCCAACTTCAACAATGCATAACTTCTTCAATTTTGAGCTTTTAGAAGTTTTCTTGGACTTTTTAGAAACCTTGAGATGTCCTATAACCAACCCTTTTGGTCTAATCTAATTTTGATATTCCATGCTCAAGTTATAAGCTTTGGAAAAAAAAGGTGTTTTTGTTGACTTTCAAAAAATGACCTATAATGTCCAAATTTGTAACTTTTTGTGAGAGCATTTATTGATCTTGGGGTGTGAAGATGGATTGTATGAAATTGCATCCTATTCAAAATGAGCTTTGGATGGGTCATTTCTCATAAAGTATGAGAAAGTTATGCTTGGTCAAAGTTAAGTTGACTTTTTCCTACAAAACCCTAATTTAGCAACTTTTGAATCTTGATGAATTTTGAGCAATCCTTGATGAATCATGATCAACCCTTGATCAAATGATGAATTATCTTTCAAAATGAGAATGTTGACAAAAAATCTTGAGGTTTGACTGGTTATAGGTCACAGTTGACTTTTGCCCTAGCACAGTCGATTTTTGGACCTCTTGAGCAATTGACTGACCAAACTTTCTCTGCAAGGCTTAAAATTTTGACATGGATGAACTTGAGAACATATTAAGGCATTGGGAAGAACTTGAGGCCATTTGGATGTAAGAACCTTGATGCAACACAAAACCCTAATTTTGAATTAACTGCCTTAGGAGGTGATTTGACTTGCCATCTCTTGAGCTAACTTGAGTCACTTGGAGACTATTCTTGACATGTCTTGAGAAATATGGGAGGCAAAATTTTAGGGTGAAACAATATGCATTCGTGTTATCGATGATATATGGATGCGATGTATGCGTACGTGAACTAATCTGTTGCACTGTTGTTGGATTGGGGAAAATAAATCCCTGACTACTACTGGGAATGTAGAGTGTAAGTCTTCATGTTTGTGAAGTTGGAGTGTTGATGAGTTTCTGCTTAGAGAAATAAACTTTGTCGTAAGGGAAACACCGTGTATTGCTTGTAAAATCCTGTTGGGACATCCTGAGAAATCGAACGACTTTAACTGGGGATTGATAATTGGAAGCTTTGTTTTGCTAGGGATTAAACTGTACACTATGGGGGATTTATGGAAATAGCTTAGAGAGATTTCCCTTCCTCTTAAGGCCATCAGTGATTGTCTTTCTATTTTGTTTATTTGAAAACAGTAATTATGTTCAAATGCATATGTTCAAAAATAAATCATTGGACGTTTTTGTAAACAAAATAATAGAGTAAAGAAAAACATATAGTTTTGCACTTTCAAAGGGATATCTTTGTATTTGACTTTGAGTAAGTTTTTTTTTGTACGATGAGACAAACATTCTAGTAAGAGAATGTCGTCGTAGAAGATGAAAATTTTGATACAAAGAAAAGATAGCTATGTGCAATAATCTCATGGGGTTCCCATTCTGCTATAGCCTCCGTATCTCTGAGCATCTTGTCTATTTGTTGCCTCGTCCGAAGATGATTGAATTGATCAGAACCTCTAAGTTTGAATATGGAAGCCAAAGGTTGTCTGTACGGTGATCCAACGGGACATAGTCATACGCTTTAATTCCCTAACTTTAACTTGGACCTCCCTTTCGGGTTTTCAGTCCACCGGGATACCCTTTTTTGCCCAAGCCGCCCTTTTGGGTTTTCAGCTTACCGGGTGTACATATTTTTTTGTTTTATCCCTAATTTTTGCCTGAACCTTTTTGGTTCTCTGGGATGCCCTTGTTTTGCTTAGGTGTGTCAACCTAGAGGGTCTCTTATGCGTAGCATCTTTTGACTATGCCTGCGTTTGCAGGGTGTGGCAGGTCGTTGCCATCCATGATAGTCAAGATCATTGCTCCACCAGAGAATATGTTTTTGATTACAAATGGTCCTTCGTATGTAGGAGTCCATTTGCCCCTAGGATCACCTTGCGGCAGCATGATACGTTTAATCACCAGATCTCCAACTTGATACACTTGGCGTCTGACCTTTTTGTTGAAAGCCTTGATTATCCGTTTTTGATACATTTGGCCATGGAAAACAGCAGTAAGCCTTTTCTCATCAATCAAGTTTAGTTGATCAAGCCGAGTCTGGATCCAATCTTCTTCATTCAGCCCTGCATCCTTTATAATTCTTAGAGAGGGGATCTGGACCTCAATAGGCAAGATAGCTTCCATGCTGTATACCAGAGAGTAGGGTGTTGCCCCAGTCGATGTGCGCGTTATGGTACGATACCCGTGGAGAGCTAATGGTAGCATATCATGCCAGTCTTTGTATATGACTATCATTTTCTGTATGATCTTTTTAATGTTCTTATTCGTGACTTCGACAACACCATTCATCTTTGGCCGGTAAGGGGAAGAATTGTAATGTTGGATCTTGAACTGCTCGCACAAAGTGGTGATCATAGTATTGTTCAAGTTCGTACCATTGTCCGTAATGATCCTCTCCGGGATACCGTATCGGCAGATGAGATTCTGCTTGATGAACCAGACGACAACATTATTGGTGACGGAAGCGAAAGAAGCTGCCTCCACCCACTTTGTGAAATAGTCAATGGCCACTAGGATGAAGCGGTGTCCATTGGAGGCTGTTGGCTTGATTTCCCCAGTCATATCAATCCCCCACATAGAAAAGGGCCAAGGAGTCGTTAAGACATTCAGAGGAACCGGGGGTATGTACACCTTGTCAGCATAAATCTGACACTTATGGCAAGTTCGAGAATGTTGATAGCAATTTGCTTCCATGGCAGACCAGTAATAGCCTGCTCGTAGGATTTTCTTTGCCATTGTATGCCCACTGGAATGGGTGCCAAAAGTGCCTTCATGTAATTCAGCCATGGTCCTTTCAGCTTCAACCTTATCTACGCACCGAAGTAACACAAAGTCATGATTGCGTTTGTAAAGAATACCATTACTAAGGAAGAATTTAGCAGAGAATCTCCTTAAGAACTTCTTATAGTTTACTGAAGCTCCTTCTGAATATTCTTGGATTTAGAGATACCTCTTGACTTCGTGAAACCAAGGCTGGTCCACTACTTCTTCAGTATTAATCTCGTGATAGTGTGCTGGTTCATCCCTTCGTTCAATGGAGATCTGGGGAGCCTCATTATCCCATTTAAGTTTAAACATAGATGACATCGTGGCTAGTGTGTCTGCTAGCTGATTTTCTTCTCGCGGGGAAGTGCTCGAACGTAATATTCTCAAAATGTGGGAGCAATGTCAAAACATGTTCTTTGTAAGGGATAAGGTTAGGGTGTTTGGTGTCCCATTCCCCTTTGATCTAGCTAATGACCAAAGCCGAGTCTCTGAATACATTCAAGGATTTGATCCCCAAGTCTATGGCAGCTTTGAGACCAAAGATGCATGCTTCACATTCCGCCATGTTATTTGTACAATTGAAGTAGAGTCTTGCCGTAAATGGATTATGACACCCTTTAGAAGATATGAGTACAACACCAATACCATTTCCGAGTGCGTTAGATGCCCCATCAAAAACCAGGGTCCATCAGGATCCTTGTTCAGGTCCATCATATGGCCTGAGTTCTTCACAGTTGTTTACCATCATGATGTCTTCATTTGGGAATTCGAACTTCATGGACTGGTAGTCTCCTACAGCTTGGTGAGCAAGGTGATCAGCTAGTACACCGCCCTTTATTTCTTTTTGGGTAGTGTACTATATGTCATATTCTGTCAGGATCATATGCCACCTCGCTATTCTCCCAGAGAGTGCAGGCTTCTCGAAGATGTATTTTATTGGATCCATTTTAGATATCAACAAGGTAGTATGCGTCAGCATATACTGTCTTAGCTGGCGAGCAGCCCATGCCAGAGTGCAACAAGTTTTCTCGAGCAGTGAGTATCTTGTTTCACAGTCGGTAAACTTTTTGCTCAGGTAATAAATAGCATGCTCTTTTCGGCCAGACTCGTCATGCTGGCCCAACACGCACCCCATTGAATTTTCCAAAATGGTCAGATACATGATCAATGGCCTTCCCTCGAATGGCGGCATCAAAACAGGAGGCTCTTACAGGTACTCTTTGATCTTGTCGAAAGTAGTTTGGCACTCATCATTCCATTTGACGACTTGATCTTTCTTCAGTAACTTGAAGATTGGTTCACAAGTAGCTGTCAAGTGAGAAATGAATCTGGCAATGTAGTTTAAACGTCCCAAGAATCCTCTGACTTCCTTCTCAATACGAGGAGCAGGCATCTCTTGTATCGCTTTCACCTTAGCAGAATCTACCTCAATACCCTTATTGCTGACGACAAAGCCTAGGAGTTTACCAGACCTTACCCCAAATGTGCACTTATTTGGCTTCAACCTCAGCTTGTATTTCTTTAGTCTCTCAAATAGTTTCTGTAAATGATCAAGATGTTCTTCTTCTGTTTGAGACCTAGCTATCATGCCGTCCATATAGACCTCTATTTTGTGATGTATCATGTCGTGAAATAGGGCTACCATGGCACGCTGATAGGCTGCCCCAGCATTCTTCAGCCCGAATGGCATAACCTTGTAGCAGAATGTGCCCCACTGTGTGCAAAAGTTATCTTCTCCATGTCTTCAGGTGCCATTTTGATTTAGTTGTAACATGAGAAACCGTCCATGAAGGAAAACACTTTGTGTTGTGCCGTATTGTCAACTAGGATGTCAATGTGGGGAAGTGGGAAATCATCCTTAGGGCTTTCCCTATTCAAATCTCTGTAGTCCATAGACATTCGTACATTGTCGTCCTTTTTAGGCACGGGAACAACATTGGCAACCCATTGCGGATAAGAGGTGACGACCAAGAATCCAGCGTTGAATTGTTTCATGACTTCTGCTTTAATCTTCTCCGATATATCTGGTCGCATTCGACGGACTTTTTGCTTTATTGGCGAACATTCCTCTCTTGTAGGCAGACGATGTACCACAATATTTGCATTAAGTCCTGGCATGTCTTCATACAACCAGGAAAAGACTTCGACATAATCGTGTAACAACTGAATCAGACGCTCCTTGATACTGGGTTCCACATTGGCACCCACCTTGACCTCTTTTTTGTCTTCTTCGGTACCTAGGTTGATTGTATCCACGGGTTCCTCATGAGGCTGAATGGTTCTCTCTTCTTGTTGTACTAGTCTGGCAAGTTCTCCTGGTACTTCACAATCTTCCTCACCTTCGTCTTCGACTTGGTAGATTATATTCTCAGAGTCACAAAAGGCCATAGCAGTATCGTTACCCATGGGATCCCGAATGGATGTATACCTGAATTATGAGTGTGAGTGTGTGTAAGGGTATAGCTATCCTTGAAGAAAATAAAAAATGTAAAAGAAAAATAATGAGCACAAAAGTTTGTATGCAAAAACGTCCATGATTCATTGATGTCATATGAAAATGATATAATAACCCTTAAAAATGGACCATTGTGCCTCGGGTAAGACACAAGGTTTTAAGAGTGCGAATTGTTTTAATATTACAGATCTAACAAAATGTAAAGATAGATTACTGTGGGATAAAAGTGATCGGGACAAAATTTCAAGCCTCCCAATTTCTGAGCCCCCCATTGATAGTTGGGAATATCCAGTCCTCCAAGTCACAACTATCCTCATCATCTTCTACGGTGTTGACCTCATGGTTGCTGATCTTTAGGGGTGGTCCTCCAGCACGAGCGTGGCGTACAACCTTCTGAGCACTTGAAGTGAAACTCAGGCCAAACTTGTCAGACTTATATGGGATATCTGGGAGTTGTCCCCAGATAGTGCACCCACCTTCTTCTACCACTGCTTTGGCATCCTTTAGAGATGACATCCGAAGCGGAGGCCTTGTGATCTTGGGAACAACCTTGGTTACTGCCACATCTTGCGGGACCTCTTCAAAGTGTTGAAATAGAGTTTCAATAAATTCACCATCTAATTCCACATATCTGAAGGAATTGAGATGGTTGATCATATACTCTTCTTCTCCATGAACGGTGATAATCTTCCCTTGAATCAAATATTTCAGCATTTGATGCAACGTAGAAGTGACAGCGCCAGCATTGTGAATCCATGGTCGGCCTAGCAAGCAAGAATATGAGGGACGGATATCCATTACGTAAAAAGTTGAATCAAATGTTTGTGTTCCAACTTTTATGGGAATGTCTACCTCCCCATGTACCATCCTTTTCGAGCCGTCAAAAGCCCTTACTACTATGTTAGCTTCAATATTAATCTCTCACAATCAAGTCTATCAATAGCTTTTTTAGGAAATACATTCAGAGATGAGCCTGTGTCCACCAAAACATGGGCCAAGGTTGTGCCCCTACATTTAACTGAGACATGCAATGCCTCATTATGCTTCCTTCCTCTCGGTGTTAAACCAGCATCCGAAAAACCTAGACCATTATCTGCAGTCAAGTTTGCTACGCAGTCTTGGAATTGATTGGCAGATGTCTCTTGGGGTACGTGGGCAGTTGTCAGGAATTTTACCAAGGCTTTTGCATGCGCCTCGAAACATAGTAGTAATGCTAGCATGGAAATTTTAGAGAGAGTTTGCCCTAGTTGTTCAACTACATCGTAGTCGCTTCTTTTAATGATCTTCAGAATCTCCTCCATCTCTTTCCGGGAGGTTTCAGGGATAGCCAATGACCGAGCCTTCATATGGACAGGCTCAATCAGAATACTTTTACCTCGAGTTTTGGTTAACTCGAAAGCAGGAGTGTCAGTAGGAATGATAACAGGGGTTGTAACAGCTTTGTCAGTTGGAGTATTGGTGGAGATGATTATAGGACCGGGAACAACTTTTGGGGGAGCAACAGCAGGAATGATTACGGGTCCATAAACTACTTTTGGGGGAGCAATTTCTGGAAAGAATATCCTTCTGCTTCGGGTAATCTTGCTAGTTCCTGCAATATTACTGATGTCGGAGTTGACTTTCTCGGAGCTTGAATCTTTGGTGGCTGACCAGTCCTGCTTGATACCATAGTAGTAGACATCCCCTCCATAATTCCATGGTATGGTTTTGTCTGACGAATATGGGACTGGTCCAAGTATTGTAATTATTAAAGGAGTTACTTTTGGAACTGATGTAATTCTAACGGGTCTTTTGGTGGAGACCCCATAAGAATTAGCGGAAATTGTAATGATAGAAACATCTTCAAAAGGAACAGGTGGAACAGAAGTCTTCTCGAATAAAATTTCTTTGTTATCTATTAGGCACTGAACGCCTGCTTTCAACAAAGGACAGTTGGTTGGTGAGGTCAAACAGAAATGATAGTTTTCATTATAGCCTAGGAAAACACCGGCTTTTGACAAGTTCTTTTTGATAGTCAGGAGTGGGGTCACAAGTTCATCAACTGAAGCAACAATTATTAGTGTCATGGCCGGGACTTTCAGAGTGATATGCGCAACGGCCATTGGGATGATAGTGAGGAGATGTTATGTTGGGGTTTTTCGGAGCTTCTTTCAAGGTCACCAAATTGGATATTAGTAGATGCAGTAATACCTAAGATAGGGTCATGTTAATTCTGGTTAATTGTATGACTGGCCTTTCCATCCTTGGTTGGTTATTTCTTTGTTGATCAGGTGTTGGTTTAGGAATCATAACAGCCCCCATCATTAGTCGGCGTTCGGCCCTATCTTGATTTCTCTGTGGATAAACAACAACCACTTTTTTCTTTCCGATAAATGGCTTCCTTATGGCAGCAGAGGAGGATGTATCTTTTTAGATCTTTCCATTCTTTATATCGGCTTCTACCCTTTCTCTGGTCAATATTAGTTCAGTAAAACCTGCAGATGAACTTCCAATTAAATGATTGAAGAAGGGACCAGACAAGGTGCCCAAGAACATGTCTACCAATTCTCTCTCAGATAGAGGGGGTTGAACTCTTCCAGCCAAGTCTCTCCATTTTTGCGCATAGTCCTTGAAACCTTCATTGAAAACCATGGCTATACTCTAGAGTTGAGTACGGGTAGGCGCAAGATCAGCATTGTATTGGTATTGTTTGTAGAAGGCTGCAGCAAGATCTTCCCAGTTTTGAACGTTGACTCTTTCTAGTTGGTAAAACCAATCAAGTTAAGTTCCAGACAGACTGTCTTGGAAGAAGTGTACCCATAAGTCTTTATCAGCTGTATGGGGCTAGATTTTCCTTACATAGGATCGAAGATGCATTTTAGGGCATGAGACTCTGTCATACTTGGTGAACACAGGTGCTTTAAATTTTGGAGGAATGACAATCCCCGATACTAACCCCAATTCCTCAAAGACCAAACCAGACACTTTTTGGATTTCCATCGCACTCAACCGCTCTTCGAGATGTTTATACTTGTCATCAGCTGGAGGGTATTATTCTTCAGAATAGTCTTCTTCTTCCTCTTCCTCTTTTGATTCTGACAGGACAACTTTTTCCTTGCCTTTCCCATCTTGATTGTCTCTTTCACCGGATGTCGTTGCAAAATCTAGGGTTCTTCTTGTCTGCCCATGAAATCTTCTTCCCATGTTTAGGACTCTGGTTACCTTCTTTGTTTTCTTTTTCTTCTCCTCAGCTAGCAAAGTCTTCAACTCTTCTTGTCCTTTGTCTAGGGTCAAGAGTAACTGTTAAAACTGTATATTATGAGCTTGGAGGTCCTTCACTGTTTGCTCGAGATCCATCTTACTGAAATAAATAGTAGAGATATGAGGAGACTTTTTGCAAAAGACCTGCTTATGTTATGATGAATGACAAATGCATATGCAAATGTTTTCAAGGATTTAAAAGATTCAAATTTGTTTTAGACAAAAAGGAAACACACGTTATATTAATAAGTTAAAGCTTTGAGTACATCAATTCCCCTTGGGCAAAATAATACAAAAACTCTAAGATAAAAAGGTAGTTCGCATCCTCTTTGGTGTGATGTAGGCATTCAGAGTCTTCTCCTCATGAAGTAGTCTAGTGAGTTCCAAAACCTTCTTCTTGCTTGCATATAATTGGGCTTCAAAAGTATATCGCTCCCCCTTGAGTTGTATCCAATCCCTTTGTAGATCTTCAAGAGAGGTGGGCATATCAGGATGTAGGATAGTGTATGGAACATCTCCCTCAATGACAGGCTCAATTATTACCGGGAGAATGGAGAGGTAAGGCATCCTAAGACTCTGAGCACGAGTTCGTACCCATTTGAGGTAAGGCTCAAGAGGGATGGAATTCTTGTGCCCCAAAGTCTTTCTATCCACCTTATCCTCCAAGCTCGGATAAATCTCTGGCGAAGACCTTGATCGTCGTTGTCGTAGTCAAATACCAAATCTTGAACCAGCATCTCGTGCGGGCCATCCCTTCGGGCGTAACCAAATTGTCTTAAGGATAAGCATGGGTTTTAGGTGATACCTCCCCTAATTCCAAGTAAAGGGACATTAGGGAACTCTCCACAACGGTCAACAATGATAACATTCTCTTTGGATTGGGAGCACCAATGAATGTTCGAATGTTTAAGCGTCATCAACCTTTGTGACCACCTTGAACCTTGCTCATTTTTTAATACAGATTGGGGAAGATGCAAAATAAACCATCTTGCCAAGAGAGGAGTGCAACACATAAGGACACCTTTTTTCCTCATTGTGTGAGTGTGAAAAGAGTGCAGGATATCTCCTAGCAAAGTAGGCACCGGGTTGCGAGATATGAAGATTTCGACGACATTCGCATCTATGAGTTGGTTAGGATTTGGAAACAAAACCATCCCATAGATGAGGAGAGCCACAATTTCCTCAAAGGCTTTCAAATCCAAAGAGTTCCAACAGTTTTGGGCTTTCCCAAACAAGAACTTTGCTAGGAAACCCTTGACACCACTCCTTGTTTCCCAATGAGTTGTGACATCAGATGAGTGCAAGTGTAGAGCTTGAGCGATCTCTTCTAGCTTTGGGTCTCTTTCTGTAACGTTGAAAGGTAGTTTATTGAGAATGGGAATCCTCAAGAGTCGGGAGAATTCTTCCAAAGTAGGCACAAGTTGATAGTCGGGAAATGTGAAGCAATGGTGTAAGGGATCAAAGAACTGAAAGAGCACCTTCATCATGTCCTCATCAGTGTTGGAGGTGACCAAGTTGAGTAGGCGACCATGTCTCTTGGTGAATGGAGAATTTTCCGGAATCCTTGAAGCTAACTCCTTAAGTTGTGGAGGAATCCTTACAAGGTTGACTTGAATAGTTTTCCTGCGAAGAGAATCCATATCCTACAAAACAGAACAAAGATAAATCCCAAGATCCTTGAAATAGTTAGTGAATTTGTTATGATGTTATGATCTTCATGATGTTATGTACAAGCATGTATATACAAACAAAGCAAACAAGTCCTTAGGTTTTGGCTTGCGTAGAGTCTCATAGGTAAGTACCCTCTTGAAGTTTTAGTTGGCTCAAACCTGTCCTAGTAATAGTAATCGGGTTCTAAGGAGCTCAATATCACTGTTTTGTTTCCTTGGTCATTGTTTCAGCACAAGCCTCTTTAATGGAGACTGAAATATCCCAAGAAACCAAACTTCAATGAGTGTAGTATCGAGTATCTACCAACTTCGGACTGCACCAAAGCCGGTCATCTCACTACGTCCTAATGGCCAAGTAGGTCAAGTAAAGGTTCTAAAAGTAGTGCTTCATGACATCACTCAACGGCTTTGTATTCTCCTTGATTAACTCAAGGGCTATTGGTACCCACAAATATGTCGCACTAACGTAGCTATTGCTTAGGCCATGTCGGTATACCATGCACAATTTCCACAACATATTTCTACTTACCTATAAGGTATCCCAAATCCAGGTAGAGGATCCAAACCCAAACAAAGAACCAAAATGTAAAGCAAACAAGTCAAACAATGAAAGAAAGTAAATGTGATCTAGCCCTAAGGTAACCCCACTTTTAAAAAATCCCCAGCAAAGTCGCCAGTTCTGTGATGCGATGGGAGAACTGACTTTTTGTTTTGCGTATAATTGCAAATGTTACGGGTAGAAAGAGTCGCCACCGACTTTTCTTTTATCCAACAAGGAAAGGTGAAAAAGCACAGGAAAGACCTTTAGAGATGTTTTCTTGAGTTCGGGGGGTAGATTATGAAAGGGGAAGGTGTTAGCACCCCTTTCATCCATGGTTTTCCATGGGCTCTTAGTTGCTTGCTAGATCACTGGCTTTTGTTTGAAATGTGCTTTGTGATGTGGGTTTTGAAAGTATTTTGAAAATGTGACTTTGTAATGGTTCTCGTTTCTATAAGAACGCGTACAAAGTGTTGTTTTGAAAATAGTTCAAAGAGGTGTTTGTGGAATGTATTTTTTGAAAGTGATTTTGAAAAGGGTGTCTTTGTAATGGCTCTCGTTTCTATAAGAACGCGTACAAAGTGTTGTCTTTTGAAAACGTTTCAAAATGAGAGTGTTGGTGTATAAAATGTTTTTGTTGTGAGCAAGTGAGAAAATGGGAGCAAATCTACCTACTCAAAAGGTCTTTAGTGTTCTTTTCCTCCTCCTTTAGATGTTGCTATCTTTACCATTGTTTTGGTAAGAAGCCCCATCGTTGGATGTGATGGGACGGGCACGGGACGTTTTGTATAGTCATAGAAGGAAACTTATGGGACGTTTTAGCAATGTCATTTTAGGGACTAGATCATTTACTGACGGTAACATCGAGGGTCATCGAGGGACTACAATCTTTTATCGAGGGTCTTTGCTAAAACACTCATATTCGAGGGACATGACTATTTTTCCGATAGGCAATAAGGTGGGATTACCCTAAGGGTGCTAGTGTGCAAGTGTGTTTGATTGCATGCATTTTGTCTTGTATTTAAGAGTTATCTATTTGTTGATTTTATCTTGCCATACATTCTAATTATTAGCAATATATGAAAGCAAAAATAAAATGCGTAAAATAAAATCCTAAGCTATTACATCTTGAGGGGGATGGGGATTCAATTTTCAAATAGGGATGAAATAAATGTCTAATTATTACAACCACATCGAACTAATGGGACGTAATGAAAAAATATATGCATAAACAGTATAGAAAATGGGAGAAACTGTTTTTTGAACCATTATGTGTCGACACATGCTGTTATGCATCGACACATAACTTTTCCTTGCTCCTGTAAAGAAAAATCATCTCAGTATGAGTCGACACATAATGGGATGTGTCGACTCATACACCTTCTTTGTGTCGACGCATACGCATTTTGTATCGATTCATGGACTTTTCAACCTTCTGTTTTGAGACATGGGATCAGTATGAGTCGATGCATAAGGTTTATGTGTCGATTCATACCTTATTTTTACTAGGATGAGTCGAAGCATGTGTATATGTGTCGATACATATTGCGTTTTTCTGCCTTAAACATTGTTTTATTGTCCATACATGGCAGTTTACAACATATGATTGATAAATATAAACAACAAGCAAACAGTTAGCTAAAATGGGGCAACGATTACTACATCTTGTCTTCAAGAATAAATCATTAATGATGTATGAAAAAATACCAAGTCAAGGAGACTTACCTTGAAACTACACTTGGTGTTTGAAATCTGAATACTTTTCAAGATCTTGTGAGGGCTCAAATGAATATCCATGCAGCTTGTTCCAAACTGTTGAAACCCAGTCAAGGCTTGTTCCAAACTGTTGAAATCCAGTTAAGTTGTACAATATTATTTTTATGTTTGGATGGTGAGGATAATGGCACTAACAGAAACTGTTTTAGTGTTTTTACACTCTTTATGTGCTAAGGTGTTTGGTTTATGGGAGAGTTTGTAAGATGGAATAATGGATTGAAGTCCTGTTTTGAATGAGATTAGAGCTGGTTTCTTTCTGAATGAGTCAAAATTACAAATAACACTATTTTTCTGTTCAAAACTCTCTCTTCTCTCCAAAAATTCCCACCCCTATGTCTTATGAAATAGTTCCTTTTGTAGACCCTTGACTGAGGTTTAGGGGGAAAATAAAATAAGTCATTTTGAATTGTTCTTTTGCCTACTGTTTTGATACTTTATTCACACAATTTCTTTTGCCATTTTGGTGAAATTTTGGGGCTGTTGTGATGCAGGTTGGTGCAGACTGCATAGAGCAGTTTTGGACTGTATAGGACAGCATATGCAGATTTATGGTGCAGCATAGCACAAGGTTTTTTACAGGGCAGCAATGGAGCAGGCTTTTGGAGTGTTGGGACAATGCAGCATATCATGCTTTGTTCAACTTGGACAACAAAATTTGTAGTATGAAACAAATTTGGCCTTATGGAGTATTTTAATGCACATTGTATCAAGGACAAAACATTGTGGCAATTTTTTTTTCTTTTTGAGTTAAAATAGAAAAATCCAAACAAGGCATAGTTTTAAAATTTGTAAAATTTTCAAAAATGTCACTTGGTAACAACTTGAATTATTTGCCTCATTTTAGAATATTTGGAATTATAGTAAAATGTCATGAGGCAAATGAAATTATCAAGTATAGAAAAATACTTAGAAAATTTTCAAAGTCTTGCAAAAGTTGGATTTTTGATTCTCTTGGTTTCTTTGATGATCAAATTTCACCTTGTGGACGTCTTGACGCAATGTGATTTTTGGGACTCAAATTTGGTCAAAAAGTCAAAGTTTGATTTTTCAGTGTGCTTTTTTACCATTTTGCCCTTGTGAATGATTTTCTTGGAAAATTGTAATTCAAGGCTTGAAACTTGATAGAAGCAAACCTGAGGGTCCAGGATGATTTTTTCGAGAAATGAGAGGGAAAATTTTGGGGTACAACAAGGGGCACAACCTTGGCTCATGTTTTGGTGGACACTGGCTCATCTCTGAATGTATTGCCTAAAAAGGCTCTTGATAGGCTTGACTATGAGGGATTAACATTGAAGCCAAGTAACATAGTAGTGAGGGCCTTTGACTGCTCAAAAAGGATGGTGCATGGGGAAGTGGATATCCCCGTAAAGGTTGGAACCTAAACATTTGATTCAACTTTTTATGTAATGGATATTCTCCCTTCATATTCCTGCTTGCTAGGCCGACCATAGATTCACAATGCTGGCGATGTTACTTTTACGCTGGACCAAATGCTGAAGTATCCAATTCAAGGGAAGATTATCATCGTTCATGGAGAAGAAGAGTATATGATCAGCCATCTCAATTCCTTCAGATACATGGAATTAGATGGTGAATTTATTGAAACTCCATTCCAACACTTTGAGTAAGTCCCGCAAGATGTGGCAGTAACCAGGGTTGTTCCCAAGATCACAAGGCCTCCACTCAGGATGTCATCTTTGAAGGATGCAAAAGCAGTGATAGAAGAAGGTGGATGCACTATCTGGGGGAAACTCCCAGATATCCTATACAAGTCTGACAAATTTGGCCTGGGTTTCACTTCAAATGCTCAGAAGGCTGTACGCCACGCTCGTGCTAGAGGACAACCCCTGAAGATCAACAACCGTGAAGTCAACGCGGTAGAGGATGGTGAAGATGTTTGCAATCTGGAAGATTGGATCTTCCCAATGTCAGTGGAGGGCTCAGCAATTGGGAGGCTAGATATTTCGTCCCGATCACTTTTATCCCACAGTATTTGTCTTTACATTTTGTTGGATATTTAATATTAAAACAATTCAAACTCTTAAAACCTTGTGTCTCACCCGAGGCACAATGGTCCATTTGTAAGGGTTATTATCTCATTTACATATGACATCAATGAATCATGGACGTTTTTCATACAAACTTTATGCTCATTGTTTTTCTTTTTACATTTTTCTTTCAAAGATAGCTATACCCTTACACACACTCACACTCACAATGCATGTCTACATCCATTCAGGATCCCATGGATAACGGTTATGTTATGGCTTTTTGTGACTCTAAAAATATAATCTACCAAGCCGAAGACGAAGGTGAGGAAGATTGTGAAGTACCAGGGAATCTTTCCAGATTACTACTAATAGAAGAGAGAACCATTCAGCCCCACGAGGAACCCGTGGACACAATTAACCTGGGTACTGAAGAAGACAAAAGAGAGGTCAAGGTGGGTACCAATCTAGAACCATACAGAAAATGACAGTCACATACAAATATTGGCATGAGATGCTACCATTCGCTCTCCACGAGTATCGTACCACAGCTCGCACATCAACCAGGGCAACACCCTATTCTCTGGTATACGAAATGGAGGCCGTTTTGCCTATTGAGGTCCAGATCCCCTCTCTAAGAATTATGAAGGATGCAGGGTTGAGTCAAAAAGATTGGATCCAGACTCGACTTGATCAATTAAACTTAATTTATGAGAAAAGGCTTACTGATGTTTGCCATGGTCAAATGTATAAAAAAAATGGATGATCAAGGCTTTCAACAAAAAGGTCAGGCGCCAAGTGTATCAAGTTGGAGATCTGGTGATCAAACGTATCATATTGTCGCAAGGTGATCCCCGAGGCAAATGGACTCCTACATACGAAGGACCATTTGTAATCAAAAACATATTCTCTGGTGGAGCAATGATCTTGACCACCATGGATGGCGACGACCTGCCACACCCTGTGAACGCAGGCATAGTCAAAAGATAATACGCATAAGAGACCCGCTAGGTTGACACACCTAGGCAAAACAAGGGCATCCCGGCGAACCAAAAAAAAAGGTTCAGGCAAAAATAAGGGATAAAAACAAAAAAATATGTACACCCGGCAAGTTGAAAACCCGAAAGGGAGACTTGGGCAAAAAAGGGTATCCCGGTGGACTGAAAACCCAAAAGGGCGGTCCAGGAAAAATTTAGGGAATTAAAGTGTATGACCATGTCCCGTTGGATCACCTTATGGACAACTTGCAAACTCAACATTTTTGACCAATTCAATCATCTTTGGACAAGGCAACAAATAGACAAGATGCTCAGAGATACAAAGGCTATAACAGAATGGGAACCCCATGGGATTATTACACATAACTATCTTTTCTTTGTATGAAAATTTTCATTTTTTACGACGGCATTCTCTTACTAGAATGTTTCTCTCATTGTACAAAAATACTCACTCAAAGTCAATACAAAGATATCCCTTTGAAAGTGAAAAAACTATCTTTTTTTTTTCTTTTCGCTTGTGTTTTGTTTACAAAAACGTCCAATCATTCATTGTTGAACATATGCATTTGAACATAATTACTGTTTACAAATAAACAAAATAAAAGACAGTCGTTGATGGCTTTAAGGGATAGAGAAATCTATCTAAATTTATCTCCATAAAGTTCCCCACAGTGAGCAGTTTAATCCCAGCAGAATAGAGCTTCCAGTTATCAATCCCCAGTAGAAGTCGTCAAATTTATTTGAATTCCCCAAATAGGATTTTTCAAGCAGTACACGAAATTCCCCTTACAACAGAGTTTATTTCTCCAAGCAGAAATTAATCAACACTTAGACTTCACTTCATGAAGACTTATACTCCATATTCCTCAGCAGCAGTCGGGGATTTATTTTCCCTAATCCAACAAGCAGTACAGCAGATTAGCTCACATGTGCATACATCACATCCATATATCATAAACATTGATAACAAGAATGCATTATACTATGCATTTCATACAACATAAACATTGCATGTTAGCTAACATTTTATCTTTTTTCGGGATAAGATTATTCAAACAGCTACCATTAACAATGTTCAAATATTTCAGATACAGTTCAGATACGCTCCAAACACGGATGCCATTCTAATACTCATCCAGATTCAACTTTCAAGATACAGTCCAGATACGCTCCAGACACGGATGCCATTCTGATACTCATTCAGATTCAATTCTCAGATATAGTTTAGATATGCTCCAAACATGGATTCCATTCTGATAATCAGCTTCCAGATACAGTTCAGATACGCTCCAGACACGGATGCCATTCTGATACTCATTCAAATTCAACTCTCAGATACAGTTCAGTTACGTTCCAAACACAGATGCCATTCTGATACTCATTCAAAATCATCTTCCAGATACAGTTCATATATGCTCCAAACACGGATTTCATTCTGATACTCATTCAAAATAAGCTTCCAGATATAGTTCAGATACGCTCCAGACACGGACGCCATCCTGATACTCATTCTTTCAGCTTACAAATTAAAATTCAACAATCACTCTTGGATGGCATCTACAAGATCATCTCCAACATCTTTCTATCACTCCTCCAAATGGCATCTTTAAGCCCATTTCCTCTACCATCACATCGCCGAGTGCAAATTTCTGGGCACTCTAGTGTCCAATCATCTTCCACTTTCGAGTCACGGATGGCAAAACATGCCAATCTAACTCTTCAGGCTTAAGAAGATTGAACAGAGGCAGCTGTTGTACCCCAAAATTTTCCCTCTCATTTATCAAGAATTTTCTCACAAGATCTCCCTTGACCCAAGACTGCACTAGGGTTTGATCAGTTCAAGACACCTCTTTAGGCACTGATGACCAAAATTAGGGTTTGAGTTTGCACAAGGATATTTGAGATTCCAATTCCCCATATGACTTTCATGGATCATTATGGACCCTCAATATTACTCATGTCAAGTTTCAAGCTTTGAATCACACTTTTGATCAGTCAATTGAGCAGTTGACCTAAAAATCAACTATATTGGGGAAAAAGTCAACTATGGCCAATTCAGTCAAACTTCATAATTTTTGGTCCACATCAACATTTTAAACTCATGTGTATCATTTGATCAAGTTGGACCACAACTCCTCAAGAAATTTGATCAAATCACCAAAAGGGCAAAATGGTCAAAATTAGTGTTTTGACTCAGAAGGGGCAATTTTTGATTTTTGACCTAGCAAATGGTCAATTGATTTAAGGCATGATCTCAAGAGTCCAATTGCATCATTTTGACCTAATGACATGGTTCAAAACATTGCAAGTCCAATGGATTGACAGGTGAATTTTTTCAATCAACAGATCAAAAGTCACATGTATACTGAAAAGTAAAACTTTGACTTTTGGTCAAATTCAAGCGCCAAAGATCACAATTCAACAAAACATGTCAAAATATGAAACTTATTCATCAAGAAATTAAAAATTCAAGATTTCATTTTGAAAAGTCAAAATTTCTAAGAAATTTTTCTAAGTGTTGGAAATTTCATGTTTTTTCATAACTTTGAGCCAAATTTTCATGATGCAAGATGATTCAAGAGAAAATTCCAACATGAAAGTTGTAAATCTCCGTGAAATATACAACTTTGCTTCACACAACTCCTTCCAAAAATGCTTGGATCTCAAGTTATGATTTTATGAACATAGGGTCATGAAACTAAACACTTAGTGAAATTTTGCCCTAATTTAGCTAGGATTTTGACCTAACTTCATGACACTTTTTCACATAGTTCCAAGGGGAATATTCAAAAGCAATTCAAATATGGGTTGTATAGAACATTGCAAGCTTTCCAAAATGTCCAAGAACTCCTTGAGATCATTCTTTAGGAGGGAGAATCGAAGAGATGAAGTTAGGGTTTTGTCACTTGAATTACAAGGCATTTTGTGATGAACAAGAATTCAATTTCAAACCTATGCTGCACAATCTTGTTTTACAGGCTTCTAAACCTCAAGATCTCTCCATAATCAGAAAATTAAACTTGCTTTTGAGCTATTATCCACTTGATTCAAGATTTATCCAAGTTGTATTTCCATTAATGGCACAAAGTAACATTGTCATTCTAGTAAAGTGGCTTTAATCACAAAGTCAACTTCTCTTGAGCTTTGCATTTGTTGTTTTTGCACAAGCATCCTATACATAATTAGATAAGTATGTTTAAAGTACCTAACCACTTTAGATAGCCTTGTACCTTGCCTTGGAACAATGCTTGTCAAGCTTGCTTCAAAAACAAGCCAAAAATCCATAACATGTGAACTTGTACTTCTGATCACCCAAGCTTTCAATAACCTTTTCCTATACATTGAGACACTATTATGCAACTCGGTACACGATTTTTGCAAGCCTGAAACTCTCTCAAATTCCCTCTAGCCAGAAATTGCACACAAACTCCATTTTTGTGCAAGTTCTGACCTTGAACTTGTATCTTCTATTTCCCTCGTGCATTCTTTGGCCTTTTAGTTCCTAAAGCTCCTATACATCAAATATAACGTGTCCCTGTCCCTGTTACACGACTGTAACACCATTTGCATCAAACTCCATAACCAAAAACAGAGCATTGCACATTGACTTCTCCAAGTCATTTTAGCCATTCTCAACTCAAGCAAACCATTGCATTAGCTTCCTAGGACCTCAAGGAAGCTAACCTGATCATCACCATCACTTGAAACAAGCCCAAACTCCAAACACAATTTCCAGTTTTGAGGTATGTTTTCTCAACTTGAAACTCTTCATACAGGTATCATCAATAGTTTATTTGTGAATAAAACATGTAGATATCATTGCCCTGAAGCTAACCATGTCCTTAGTTTCCATTAATTTTGCTTGAGCTTAGAGAATTTTGAAACTGAAATTTCTGAAATTTTTAGGGTTCATATTAGGGCCATAAAAATTCTTGCTTATCTTTGATCTATAGTTTTAATACTTTACATTTCTGGAATCGTGAGAAAATTTGCTACAAGTTTCATGTTTACAGTTTTCATTTTTTATGAGAAATAAGCAAGTTACAGTTGGTCTGGCTGGAGGTTGAAGATGAAGTCTTCAGAACACGTTTTGCCTTACATATTTATTGTTTCATTTGTATTAACGGGTGTATACCCACCCCAGTGGTAGAAGCGCGCGTCTGTAACCTATGAGACCTGGGTTCGAGCCCTAGTGGTACCTTTTTCATTTTTCATTTTTTACAATTCTGACTTTTTTTGTTTGCAGGGCGCTGGGCCTCTTTGGGCCAGGCTTATTTTTTTATTTTTTTTGCTGACTGACCTCCCTACTTCCTATTGGCACCCCCTGACCCAAGTTTTATTATTTATTTATTTATTTCATTTTTCTTTTCTTAAATATATTTTCTAAATACTAAAAAAAATTATAAAAATACAAAAAAAATCATATATTTATATTTTGACTTAGTTTATTTTATTTTTCTCACAAAAATATTTTTTAATTATACTTTATTTATTTATTTTACTTATTATCTTGTAAATATAAATAAATTTAGGTTCATAGTTATTTTCTTTCATACTAATTTAAATTCATTATTTTTTATATATAAAAAAAGACTAAAAATATTTTATAATGCTATAAATATTTTTAAGATGAAAATACCAAAATACTTTTCTTGAATTTATTTTCTTTTGATTAATTAATAGAACTAGGTTTTCATTTAAAAAAATTTCTTAATAAATTCATACTTAATAAACTATTTTATTTATTTAATTAGGTTAAGACAAAATCTTCTTTCATGAAAACCAAACAAAATTCATTTTCTATACATTTTTGCATCCTTGTACATTTATTCATTTTTATACTTTGTATTTATTTAATCCCTTGTATATTCATACCAATTTAATATGGTTGTAATATACTAATTAAGTTTAAATTCTTGCAATCCCCATTTACAAATTGTACACCCACTCCCCACAAATGTTGTAATAGCGTAGTAACTTTAAATTTCGCAATTTATCGCTTTTATATAACATGCTAGTAATTAGGATTTGTATGGAAAGAATAAAACCAATATCTAGAAAACCCGAATTCAAGACAAAAACAAGCATGAAAACAATACACTTGCACACAAGCACCCCTAAGGTTATTCCACTTGGTTGCCTTATACAAAATGGCCATATTACACATGTAAGGTATCTCAGTAAAAACAAGCAAATACAAGATCATAGTCCCTCGATGACGCTATCTGAGTTGCCTTATAAATGATCTTAGTCCATCAAAAAGAATGCTAAGATACCTTGCAACATTGCTAATCATGGTTATACGATGACCCACGCCCGTCCCATTTACATCCAAAGATAGGGTTGTTTACCAAATCAATGTTAAGACAACAATGTCAAAGGAAAAGAAAATGAACAAGAAATACATTTGAGTAGGTAGATTGATCCTAATTACTTGCTCCATTTCAAAACAAACATCCTTGTTATTTTCTAAACAAACACCTACACTTTCAAAACATCTTACAAAACTTGAAAACATTTTCAAAAGATCAATATCTTTGTATACATTCTTACGAACAAGAATCATTACAAAGATTGCCTAAAGAATGGCCTATTTTACAAAATACTTTCAAAAAAACCACATCAAGCACAATTTCAAACAAAAAGCAAGTGATCTAGTAAGTAACTAAAAGCTCATGGAAAACCATGGATGAAGAGGGTGCTAATACCTTCCCTTTTCATAAACTACCCCCCGAACTCAAGAAACAATCTCAAAGGTCTTTCATGTGCTTTTTCACCTTTCCTTTTGGATAAAAGAAAAGTCGGTGGCGACTCTTGCTAACCGCAACATTTGCAATCAAACACAAAATCTTCAAGTCAGTTCTCCAACCATATCACAATATCCAAGATGGATCCAATAAAATATATATTCGAGAAACATGTCCTCTCTGGGAGAATAGCAAGATGGAAGATGATCCTGACGGAATATGACATTCAGTAAACTACCCAGAAAGCAATAAAGGGCAGTGTGCTAGCCGATCACCTTGCTCATCAAGCTATGGATGACTATCAGTCTATGAAGTTTGATATCCCTGATGAAGACATCATGATGGTAAACAACTGTGAAGAATTCATACCATATGACGGACCTGAACAAGGATCCCGATGGATCCTGGTTTTTAATGGGACGTCCAACGCACTCGGCAATGGCATAGGTATTATACTCATATCCCCTGAAGGATGTCACACTCCCTTCACTGCAAGACTCTGCTTCAACTGTACAAATAACATGGTAGAATAAGAAGCATGCATTTTTGGTCTCAAAGCTGCCATAGATTTGGGGATCAAGTCCTTAAGCGTATTTGATGATTCAGCCTTAGTCAACAGCCAGATCAAAGGAGAATGAGACACGAAGCACCCTAACCTTATCCCCTACAAAGAACATGTGCTGACATTAACCCCACATGTTTAGAAGATTACCTTCGAGCATTTCCTACGAGAAGAAAATCAACTAGCGGATGCGCTAGCCACAATGTCATCAATGTTTAAACTCAAATGGGATAACGAGGCTCCCCAGATCACCATTGAATAGATGGATGAACCAGCTTATTGTCACGGGATTGACATTGAAGGAGTAGTGGACCAGCCTTGGTTCCATAAAGTTAAGAGGTATCTCGAGGCTCAAGATTATCCGGAAGAAGCTTCAGTCAATGATAAGAAGTTCTTAAGGAGATTCTCTGCTAAGTTTTTCATCAGTAATGGCATCCTCTACAAACTTAACCACGGCTCTGTATTACTTCGTTGCATAGACAAGGTTGAGGCAGAAAAGATCATGGATGATCTACATGAAGGAACTTTTGGCACCCATTTCAGTGGGCATACGATGGCTAAGAAGATCCTACGGGTAGGTTATTACTGGTCTACCATGGAAGTAGATTGCTATCAGCATTCTCGAACCTGTCACAAGTGTCAGATCTATGCTGACAAAGTGCATGTGCCTCCAGTTCCTCTAAATGTCATGACTGCTCCCTGGCCATTCGCGACGTGGGGCATCGATATTATTGGAGAAATAAAACCTACGGCTTCTAATGGACACCGCTTCATCTTGGTGGCCATTAACTATTTCACAAAGTGGGTTGAGGCAGCTTCTTTCGCTTCTGTTACCAAGAATGTTGTGGCCCGTTTCATCAAACAGAATCTCATTTGTCGGTACGGTATCCTAAAGAGAATCATCACAGACAATGGTATGAATCTCAACAATACTATGATCACGGCACTGTGCGTGTAATTCAAGATCCAGCAGCATAATTCTTCCCCTTACCGGTCAAAGATGAATGGCATTGTCGAAGCCGCAAATAAGAACATCAAAAAGATCATATAAAAAATGATAGTAACCTACAAGTAATGGCATGAGATGCTACCATTCTCTCTCCACGGTTATCGTACCACGGCACGCACATCGACCGAGGAAACACCTTACTCTCTGGTATACAGTATGGAAGTTGTCTTGCCTATTGAGGTCTAGATCCCTTCTCTGAGAATCATGAAGGATGCAGGGTTGAATGAAGATGATTGGTTCCAAACTCGACTTGATCAACTAAACTTGATTGATGAGAAAAGGCTTACTGCTGTCTATCATGGTCAAATGTATCAAAAACGGATGATCAAGGCTTTCAACAAAAAGGTCAGACGCCAAGTGTATCAAGTCGGGGATCTGGTGATCAAGTGCATCATACTACCGCAGGGTGATCCCAGGGGAAAATAGACTCCTACATATGAAGGACCGTTTGTGATCAAAAGCATATTCTCTGGTGGAGCAATGATATTAACCACTATGGATGGCGACGACCTGCCGCACCCTGTGAACACGGACATAGTCAAAAGATACTACACATAAGAGACCCACTAGGTTGACACACCTAGGAAAAACAAGGACATCCCGACCAACCAAAAAGGTTCGGGCAAAAATTAGGGATAAAATAAAAAAAAATTGTACACCCGGCAAGTTGAAAACCCGAAAGGGCAACTTGGGCAAAAAGGGGTATCCCGGTGGACTGAAAACCTGAAAGGGCGGTTGTGATACGGTGGGAGAACTGACTTGAGTTTTGCGTTTGTATTCGCACTTGTTCGGTTGAGCAAGAGTCGCCACCGACTTTTTATTTTATCCTAAGGAAAGGCTAAAAAGCACAGCAAAAACCTTTGAGATGTTTTCTTGGGTTCGGGGAGTAGATTATAGAAATGGAAGGTATTAGCACCCTTTCTATCCATGGTTATCCATGGGCTCTTAGTTACTTGCTTAGATTAACTTGCCTTAATTTTCAATTGTTTGAAATGGCGCTTTGTGCGTGTGTGGGTTTGAAAATGTTTTGAAAAGAGGCCAATGTGGTGGCGACCTTTGTAATGATCCATGTTGGGATGTATACAAAGGTGTATGTCTTTTGAAAAGGTTTTCAATGTTTTTGAAAGTTGTTTTTGAAAGTGTAGTGATGTGTGGTTTGAAAAATAGGCAGGTGTTTTGTTTTGCAAGTTGGCAAGTAATCAAGAGCTATCTACCCTAAATTTCTCAAAGATCTTTGCTATGTTTTAACCCTTTTAACAATTTTGTTCCACCATTGTATTTGGTGGACAATCTTGTGTTAGGATGTGAAAGGGACGGGCGTGGGTCATCGCTTAGACCATAATTGCAATGGTGCCAAGTATCTTTGGGCAATTTTCTTTAAGGGACTTGATCATTTTTAGGCAACTTTCGAAAGCGTCATCGAGGGACTATGATCATTTGAATTGTGTTTGTTTTGCCCAAAGAGACCTAACATGCAATATGGCCTATTGTTGAAGGCAACAAGTGGAATACCCTAGGGGTGCAAGTGTGATTAGTGTTGTCCATTTTCATGCTTGTTTATCTTGAATTTAGGTCAAACTATTTTGTTGTTTTTGATTTGCATACAAAACCCTAATTCTAACATGGCATATTTAGAAAGCATTTAAAGTGCGAAATTTAAAAGTCCTAAGTTATTACACAATGATCATGGGAATGGGGGTACAAATGTTCAAATGGGGATGGAACTTTATAGGAGGATAGCACCCAATATTTACAACCAAATTGAATTGCGCAAATATAAATGTATAAATGTGTAATAATGGAACAATGTATATGTGAAGGTATTCTTGTGTAAGTGTATATTTTTTATTCACAAATAATACTAAAAAAATAAATAAAAGAAAAGTTAATTTTTGAATATTTTTATGTTTAGGGCAAAAACCCTAATTTTACAAATAAAAGTATTTATTGTATAATATAGCAATATTTATTAATTATATACAAAAAATAAATAAAAGACAAGTATATTTGTCAAAAAAAAGGTATTTTTAATGTTAAATATTAATAAAAATAAAAATGTATATATTTTGTATTTTGTCCTAAATATTCTAATAAATATATATGTATTTGCATTATTTACTAAATAGATTAAATATATATACAAAAAATAAAATATTTAATATTTACAAGAAAAGTATATTTTATATATAATATTTTCAGAAGATGAAATAAAATAAAAATTAGAAAATAAATATATTCTGTATTATTCCTAATATTCTAAACAAAAAGTATTATGTATTTATTTATGTACAAATGTTAATTTAAACCAATAAATGCTTAATAAATACAAAAATGGTTTGAAAAATATTTTTTATATTTTTAATATTATGAGAAAAAATAAACAAGTCATAAATAACAAGAACACGTCAAAAAATGTTTCAAATAAGCACAATGGGCCAAGGGGGTTTAAAAGTAAAAAGGTGGTGTAAATAAGAAAAATAAAACAAAGCCCAGCCCAAAGGACCTTCTTCAACCTCTGGCCAGAAATTTGTCAAAAAACGCGCGCCTCCTACACTGATTCAAACATCTGGATTCCTGGACTTTTAGCACAAACTCATAACATGAAAAATGTTAAGCATCAAACCACGATTCTGGACATATAAAGAACTCATCCTAACTCTCAGAAATGAGAGAGAATTTCTCCATTCCTAATTCTTAACCTAACTTTTTATCAACGTTCAGACCTCAAATTCTCACAGCATAAGCAAAATAAATGGAAAGTAAAGATATGGGCATGTTCAGGGCTATGAATGTGACATAATTTCTTCACAAATCTAAACCTAACTATGCCTGGATAGAGAGTTAAGAGTTCATGAACTTACCTGTTCAGTTGGAATTGTGTGCAACAATGGAGATGCTTATAAAGCAAGGTAATGATTGGTATAGCTTCCTTGATGTCCAGGGATGCTATTCCAATGCTTGGTATGCCTTGAAACTAAGTGAATCGTGTTATGACACTCCAACTGCAAAACAGAAAATATGAAAATGGTGATGTTAGCTAGGGGTGTTACAGGTCGTGTTTAGGGCTTGGAACAGTTTCAAGGGATGGTGTGGGATGTGTTTGAACAAGTCTTAGCAAGAATGCAAAAGTGGAATGAACTATGGAAGTCCAACTGCAGCTTATGCCCTGTTTTTGCAGTTTTATGGTGGTTCTGTGTTTGAGACTGTTTGGAACTTGGTTGGCTTGTGTTTCAGCTTAGGTTTGATGTTTAGAAAGTGTACAATGACTTTGCTTAAGGTTTTCTTGGCTGAGATGAGAGTTGGTGGTTGTTATGCAAGGTTACTTCAACTTTAAGCAAGAAAATCAACTTGGTCTTTCTAGCTTGTACAGGCCCCCAATCTATGCTGCATACATTAGTCTTGGTTAGAGTGATTTGTGTACAAAATACCAGCTCAAAAGATTGTGCCTATGCTTCTTGGATTTGCATTTGACATAAAGTTCAACTTTTCTAAAATGGATAATTTGCTTTTTCTACTTATGGCTTAATTTTGCATACAATGCTTGAACACATAAAATAAGGTCTTGGCACAATGGGTTAGCATTAAATTATTGAGTGCAAATGGGATATAGGACCTGTAATCAAGGAATGCAAGCTGAGTTCAAAATGGCACAAGTGTATGAACATGTAAATTGGCCATAAACAAAGTGACTTTTTCCCAACTTGCCAAATTCGATTCTCCCTAACCATGAGGTTGTTTGATGAGTTCTTGGACATTTTGGAAAGCTTGGAATGTGTACTACAATCCATCTTTGTAATGCAAATTTAAATTCCAAGTGGAACCATGTGAAAAGTTGCCATGAAGTTAGGCAAAAATCCTGCCTAAAATAGGTCAAAATTTTTCTAAGTTAAGAATGGTTTGGTACCCTTGTTCCAAAAATTGTAACTTGAGCTACAAGCTTCTTTTGAGAAAACTTTGTGACTCAAAGTTGTATATTTTGCAATGGACTACAACTTTCATGTTTTGACTTTTCCTTGAATCCAAATTCATCTTGATGAGAAAGTGGGACAAAGTTAGGAAAAAATTAGGGTTTTTCATAACTTAGAAAAATTCTAAGTTATGAAAAATCTTCATTTCAAACCCTAATTTGTGATTTTTGATTTCTTGATGAACAAGTTTCATGATTTGGCATGTTTTGATGAAAAATGAATCTTGACACTTGATTTTGACCAAAAAGTCAAAGTTGGACTTTTCAGTATACAGTCAAAAATTGATCAATTGACTGGAAAATTCAACTGTCAATCTTGTGCATTTGGGATCTTTTGAACTTGTTGAGTATGTCAAGACAATTCCATGGGGTCCTTGAGTCCATATGTGAGCTTGGTTTGCCATTGGAGAGGTCAAACAGTCAAAAATTGCCTTTGTGCAGTCAAAACCCTAAAAATGACCATTTTGCCCTTTTGGTGATCTAATCAAATTTCTTGTGGAATTGTGATCCAAACTTGATCAAATGGTCCATATGAGTTCATAATGTTGATGTGGGTCAATTTTCATGAGGTTTGACTGTCAATTGGCCACAGTTGACTTTTTCCCCAATACAGCTGATTTCTAGGTCAACTGTCCAATTGATTGGGCAAAGATTTGAATCAAGGCTTGAAACATGGTATGGATAAACTTGGGAGTCCAACATGAAGCATGAAAGTCATCTTAGGCATTTTAGGTCAAAATATCTTTGTGCAAACACAAACCCTAATTTGGGTCAACAGTGCTAGGAGAAGCTTTGCAGAGGAAACCTTAACTGGTTCTTGAGCTCCAAGGGTCTTGTGGTGAGAAAATATTGAGGAAATGGGAGGGCAAATTTTGGGGTACAACAACGGTCCAAGAAAAAGTTAGGGAATTAAAGCGTATGACTACGTCCCGTTGGATCACCTTATAGATAACCTTTAGCTTCGACTGACAAACTCAGTGGTTCTGATCAATCCAATCAACTTCCGACAAGGCAGCAAGTGGACAAGACGCTCAGAGATAAGAAGGCTATAGCAGAATGGGAACCCCATGGGATTATTGCACATAGCTATCTTTTCTTTGTATCAAATTTTCATTTTTTACGATGACATTCCCTTACTAGAATGTTCGTCTCATTGTACAAAAAAGACTTATTTAAGTTAATACAAAGATACCCCTTTGAAAGTGCAAAACTATCTGTTTTTTCTTTATTCCTGTGTTTTGTTTACAAAAACGTCCAATGATTTATTTTTGAATATATGCATTTGAATGTAACTACTGTCTACAAATGAACAAAACGGAACAGAAAGTAGAGAGACAATCACTAATGGCTTTAAGAAATAGGATAATATCTTTAGACTATAAAATCCCCCACAGTGTGCAGCTTAATGATATCAAGCTCTCTCACATCCCCGACGGAACAAAACTTCCAATTATCACTCCCCAGTAGAAGTTGCCCAATTTCTCAGGATTCCCCAACAGGATTTCACAAGCAACACACGGCGTTTCCCTTACAACAGAGTTTATTTCTCTAACAAATAGAAGCTCATCAACTCATTAGCACTTCAAAACATGAAGACTTACACTCCACGTCCCCAACAGCAGTCAAGGATTTATTTTCCCTAATCCAACAGTATTACAGTAGCATAGCTTACATACCCATACATCGTATCCGTACGTCATAAACATCTATGACACGAATGCATACAACATAATTTCATTCATTTGCTAGAACATGATTGTACAATGTATTTCATACATCATGACATTGCATACAACTAATCTTTCATCTCTTCAGGAAAGATCAGTCAACAGATGGATATCATCAACAATTTGCAAAAGGCCAAAGATTGATACCTGAAACAAGCCAGAACAATTATCTATATGACCAGCTAAAGCAATCCTACACGAGCTTCTTCTCATACACTCTTTCAGATACAGTTCAGATACGCTCCATATGCGGATGCCATTCTGATACTCATTCAGATTCAGCTTTCAGATACAGTTCAGATATGCTCCAGATACGGATGCCATTCTGATACTCATTCAAATTCAGCTTTCAGATACAATTCAGATACGCTCCAGATACGGACGCTATTCTGATACTCATTCAGATTCAGCTTTCAGATACAGTTAGATACGCTCTATATACGGACGCCATTCTGATAATCATTCAGATTCAGCTCTCAAATACAGTTCAGATACGCTCAAGATACAGATGCCATTCTGATACTCATTCAGTTTCAGCTTTCAGATAGAGTTCAAATATGCTCCAGATATGGACGCCGTTCTGATACTCATTCAAGTTTCATCTTTCAAATAAGAGTCAAATACAATCCATTTATGGATATTATTCTGGTACTCAACCCAACACATCCACTATTTCAGTATAAATCAACTAGAGATTTATTCTGACACTTTTTCCATTCCTGCCGACAATTATTTTTGGATGGAATCTGTAAGGCCATCTCCTATAACTTTCCATCATCTCTCCAAATGGCATCTTTAAGTCCATTCCCTACACCATCAACCACCACATCATCGAGTGCAAATTTATGGGCACTCTAGTGCCCAATCATCTTTCACCTTCAAGTCACGAATGGCGGATCCGCCAATCTAAATCTTCAGGTTTAAGAAGATTGAACAGGGGAAGTTGTTGTACCCCAAAATTTTCCCTCTCATTTATCAAATATTTTCTCACAAGATCTCCTTGGGTTCAAGACTGCACAAGGATTGATCAGCTCAAGACACCTCCTTAAGCACTGATGACTGAAATTAGGGTTTGAGATTGCACAAGGATAATTGAAATTTCAATGCCTCGTATGACTTTCATGGATCATTATTGACCCCAAGATTACTCAAGTCAAGTTTCAAGCATTGGATCACAATTTTGCTTAGTCAATTGAGCAGTTGACCTAAAAATCAGCTGTATTAGGGAAAAAGTCAATTGTGGCCAATTTACAGTTAAACTTCATAATTTTTTATCCACGTCAACATTATAAACTCATATGTATCATTTGATCAAGTTTGGACCACAATTCCTCAAGAAATTTGATCAAATCATCAAAAGGTAAAAATAGTCAAAATTAGGGTTTTGACTGAGAAAGGGAATTTTTTTTATTTTTGACCTAGCAAACGGTTAGTTGGTTTGAGGCATGATCTCAAGAATTAAATTGCATCATTTTAACCTAATGGCATGACTCAAAACATTGCTCAAGATCATTTGATTGATAGTTGATTTTCAGTCAACTTATCAAAAGTCAATTGTACACTGAAAAGTCAAACTTTGACTTTTTGGTCAAAATCAAGTGTCAAAGATCACAATTCATCAAAACATGTCAAAATATGAAACTTATTCATCAAGAAATCAAAAAGTCAATATTTCATTTTGAAAAGTCAAAGTTTTCAAACTTAGAAATTTTTCTAAGTGTTGAAAACTTCATATTTTTTCACAACTTTGAGCCATTTTTTCACCATGATGAAAGATGATTCAAAATAAACTTTCAACATGAAAGTTGTAGATCTCCATGAGGTATAAAATATTGCTTTACACAACTTCTCCTATAAATGCTTGGATCTCAAGTTATTAATCAATGAAGTCATGGTCATGAAACTAAAACACTTAGTGAAATTTTGAACATTTTAGGTCAGGATTTTGACCTAACTTCTGACCCAAGTTTCACATAGTTCCATTTGGATTTTGCAAAAGTTATTCAAATATGGGTTATAGAGAACATTACAATCTTTCTAAAATGTCCAAGAACTACTTGATATCATTTGTGAGCAAGGAGAATCGAAGGTCAGAAGTTGGGGTTTCAAGTTATTTTACAAGGCAAATTTTGTGATGAACAAAATTCAAATTTCAAACCTATGATGCACAATCTTGCTTTGCAGGTCTCTAAACCTCAAGATCTCTACATAATCAGAAGATTACACTTGCTTTTAAGCTATTATCCACTTGATTCAATCTTTATCCAAGTAAATTTTCCATTAATGGCACAAAGGCACCATTGCCATTTATATAAAGCAAGCTTTATGCAAAGTCAACTTGTATTGAGCTTCGAACTTGTTCCTTTTACACAAGCTTCCTCTATAAAGTCATATAAATATGTTTAAAGTTGGTAACCAATTTACATGATTGTACTTGCTACCTTGAAACCACATTTCTCACTTTTCTTCAAAATCAAGCAACCTAGCCATAACTCTATAACTCAGAAATCCTTTGTGTAAAACCTCTCCAACCTTTTGCTTATAGATACACAAGTCATTTGCAAGAAAACACATGCATGCTTAAGCCCCAAAACTCCCAAGAACTCAGAACGGTATCACATACCTCCATTCTTGCATAACTTGACCAAAAGTTTGAAACACACATCTCCCTCGTGCGTTTTCAAGCCTTTTTGTTCCTAAAGCTTCTAAGCATCATTTAGAACTCATCCCACACCATGTTACAATACTGTAACACCATTAACACCATCCTCCATTTTCAAAAATAGAGCTTTGCACTTGGACTTCTCCAGCACGATTCAACCATCTCCAGTACAAACTAATCATTGCATTAGCTTCCTGGGACCTCAGTGGAGCTATTCTGATCATCACAACATCTTGAGGAGTGCTCAAACTCAGAATACGATTTCCAGTTTTGAGGTAAGTTTCCTTAACTTGGAACTCTTCATACAAGCATCATTAATATTTAATTTGTGAATGAAAAATGTAGACATCATTGTCCTGAAGCTAACCATGTATTTAGATTTCATTTATATTGCTTAAGTAGTTAGAATTTTGAATCTGAACATCTTGGAAAAGTTAGGTCAGAATTTGGTACTATTCAAAATTCATGCTCATTTTTTAGAATTAGTTTAAGTTATTACATTTCTAGAATCGTGGTGAAATTTGCCACAAGTTTCATGTTTACATTTTTGCAAATTAATGAGAAATGAACAAGATGCAGGTGGTTTGGCTAGAGGTTGAAGATGAAGTTGTTTTCAGGAAGCAGTTTCTAATATATATTTATGGTTTGACATAAGTTAACAGATGTATCACCATCCCAGTGGTTAAAGCGCGCACTTGTCACCCTTAGGTCCTGGGTTCAAGCCCCAGCGTGACCTTTTTGCATTTTTTCACTTTTTTTGACATCTTCTTGTTTTTTTTTTTTGCAGCTTTGGGCCAACAGCTTTGGGCCTTTGTTTTTTTTACCATCTAACCCCTTTAATCATTTCCAAACCCCCCTGAATTTTCTTTATATTTTATTTTTATTTTATTTTCTTTATTATTTTCATTACCATTATTATTATTATTATATTTTTTTATTTATTAATAAAAACAAACCAAAAATATTTATATTTTTATGACTCATATTTATTTATTTTATTTTCTTCATAAAAAAAAAAGAACAAAAAACATTTTCATTTAGTAAATTAATTTCTTTTTTTATTCAATAAATACTTAGACTAAATTTTAATCATTTTATTATATTATTTTTCTTGTAAATTAAAATCAATTTAGAATTTAGGACTTTTATTTAATTATTTTTATTTACTAATTTAATTAAATTCACAAAAAAAAGCCCTAAAGAACTTGTTTTCCTTAAATTAATTATTTTACTAACTTAATCTTAATTTTCTTATTTTTAGTTAATTATTTTATTTCTATTTAATTAGGTCAAAAAAACCCTTTTTCATAAAAACCAAACAAAAATCATATTTCTTTTTACATTTACATTCTTGTATTTTATTTGTTCATTTTGTACATTTATTCACATTCAATATGGTTGTAATAATTATTTAGATTTAATTTCTTGCAATATTCCCCATTTGTAATTTGTATACCCCCTCCCCTAAATAATGTAATAGCTTAGTATTTTTATTTTCCGCAATTTAATGTTTTATAGACAAATGCTAATAATTAGGGTTTTGTATGGAAAGATTAAAACCAACAAATAACAAACCCTAATCAAGACAAAACAATGCATGTAAATCAATACACTTGCACACTTACATCCTTAGGATAAACCCACTTTGTTACCTTACAAAAATGGTCATATTACGCATGTGAGGTATTTAGCAAAAACAAACAAAAATACAAGATCACAATCCCTCGATGACGCTATCCATGTTGCCTTTCAAAATGATCTTAGTCCCTAAAGAAAATGCTAAGATATCTTACAACATTGCTAATCATGGCTATACGATGACCCTTGCCCGTCCCTTTTATATCCAAAGATAGGGTTACTTACTAAATCAATGGTAAGATAACAATGTCAAAGGAAAGAGGAAATAAGCATGAAAGACTTTTGAGTAGGTATAATGTTCCTAGTTACTTGCTCAATTTCAAACCAAACGTCCTTGCTATTTTCAAAATAAACACCAATACTTTCAAAAAAACACCTTTCAAACTTTAAAACATTTTTAAAAGATCAAACACTTTGTATACATTCTTATGAATGAGAATCATTACAAAGTTTGCCTAAATGATGGTATCTTTATAAAATACTTTCAAAAACCATACAAAGAATATTTTCAAACAAAAAGAAAGTGATCTAGCAAGTAACTAAGAGCCCATGGAAAACCATGGATGAAAAGGGTGCTAATACCTTCCCTTTTCATGATCTACCCCCCTAAATCAAGAAACAATCTCAAAGGTCTTTCCTGTGCTTTTTCACCTTTCCTTTTGGATAAAAGAAAAGTCGGTGGTGACTCTTGCTAAACCTCAACATTTACAATCAAACGCAAAACAACCAAGCTAGTTCTCCCACCTTATCACAATAACGAATGAAACAGAATAGTCTAGTGGTTGGACTGTGGGTTTGCAAGCGTGGTGTTCTGAGTTCGATTCCTGGAAGGTGTTTTTTTATTTTTCTTTGTATTTTTTCTTAAACACATACTTTTCCTTATTTTTTTATAACAAATAACTTTGGGCTTTACAATTATTTTCTGGCCCATCCAGATTTCTACCTCACACACCCAGAGTCAGTTTAACACCACCATTTTACTTTGTTTTGTTAGTTTTGATTATATTTGTTTTAATTTAATAAATCGTGTAGTTTTGTTAGATAATTTTCTTAATTAGATTAGTTCTAAATTTAATTTAGGAAAATTTTTGAATAATTTTATCAATTAACATTTTATCATTTAGTTAACATTTTATTAATTTATTTAGTTTCTACATAATAAAAAATACTAAAAGCTAAAAAATATACATTTGATTTAATTTCTTTAGTTAAATATTTTCTTTAATAGAATAGAATTTTATTTTTCTTCCCAAACTTTTCAAGCAAATACCTAGAATTTTATTTCCAGATTTTTATTTTGTTAATTAATTTTTACTTCATAGAATTGTTGTAGTTTTAATTAATTGCTCGATTCAATCTGGTTGTATTGATTGCTTATCTTGGACTTTTAATCGCATTTATTCATCCCCATTTCTAAATTTGTACCCCATTTCCGAAAGACTTGTAATAGCGTAGAATTTTAATTTTTGCAATTTACTATTTTCCTTATACTGTATAGTAATTAGGCGTGTATGGCAAGACATAAAATTAATCGCTAGATAACCTAATCAAAGACGAATTAACTTGAATCAAACACACTTTCACCCGCGCACCTCTAGGGTAACCTCGCTTGTTGCCTCAGAAAAACAGTCATGTCCCTCGAATATGGGACGCTTTAGCAAAGACCCTTTGATAAAAAAGATCGTATTCCCTCGATGTCCCTTGATGTTGCCTTCGGTAAAATGATTTAGTCCCTCACAAAAATTTCTAAAGCGTCTCACAAGTTACCTTCTATGACTGTACGATTGACCTGCGCATGTCCCTTCACATCCAACGATGGGGCTTCTTACTAAATCAATGGTAAGATAGAAACATCTAAAGGAGGAGGAAAAGAACATTTAAGACCTTTTGAGTAGGTAGGTTGCTCCTAGTTTCTCGCTTGCTCACAACAAAAACATTTTTTACACCAACACTTCACTTTGAAACATTTCTCAAAAAGACAAAACACTTTGTACGCGTTCTTATAGAGACGAGAACCATTACAAAGACATTCTTTTCAAAATACATTCAAAAACCCACACCACAAGCACATTTTCAAACAAAAAGCAAGTGATCTAGCAAGCAACTAAGAGTCCGTAGATAACTACGGATGAAAAGGGTGCTAACACTTTCCCTTTTCATAACATATCCCCCGAACTCAAGAAAACATCTCGAAAGGTCTTTCCTGTTCTTTTCAGCCTTTACTTATTGGATAAAAGAAAAGTCGTGGCGACTCTTGCTAACCGCAACATTTGCGATCAAACGCAAAACAACCAAGTCAGTTCTCCCACCGCGTTACAGAATTGGAGACTCTGTTGGGGATTATCTTAAAAGTGAGGTTACCTTAGGGCTACATCACCTTTACTTGCTTTCATTGTCTGACTTGTTTGCTTTACATTATGGTTCTTTGTTTGGGTTTGCTTTGACCCTCTACCCGCATCTGAGACACCTTTTTAGGTAAGTAGCAATAGATTGTGGAAACTGTACGACATAGACCGATATGGTTGAAGCAATGGCTACATTAATGTGACATATTTGTTGGTATCGGTATCCCTTGTGTTGAATCAAGGAGAATACGGGGCCACTGAGTGGCGTCATGAAGCACTAACTGACTTTAGAACTGTAGTTGAACAAATTGGCCATTATGACGTAGTGAGATAACCGGTTTTGGTGGAAACCTGAAAATTGGTTGATATTCGATACTACACTCATTGAGATTAGACTTCTAGGATATCTCGACCACAAGAAAAGATTGATTATGCTGAGTGTTGTACCCCAAAATTTGCCCTCCCATATTTCTCAAAACATTTCAAGAAAAATTCACAAGTCCAACCCGGCGCGTCATATTCAGGTGGTCTTTCGCCAAGATATCTCTGATAACGTATTCTCAAATTCAGGTTCGGCTCAAGAGTCAATTCTTTAAAGAAGGTATCCGAATGTGTGAGTTTTCTCGAAGAAATATGGTGAAAAAGTATGTTGAAAGTGCAGTTTTTACGTGCTAAAAAATTCATAACTTGAAGATCGTGGCTCTTTTTGAACTCGTTCCGGTGACCAAAATTCCGTCTTGACATTATCTACGTTTTCATCTCTCACAGCTGGAAGCCAATTTTGATCAGAAGGTCTTCAAAAATGTGGATTTATCAAGTATTTTCATACAGAAAATTTGTGACAATTTTTATTCCGTCATGTTCAGAAAATCATAACTTGGTCCATTTTCATCGTATCGAGCTGGTTCTGGCGCCAAAATTTCACAAATTGAGTTGGTTACATTTTCACAGAAGGTATTGAGTTCAAACGGTATTAAAAAGGCCTTCGTTTTTTGCTCAGAGTGCGTGACACGCTAAAAATCCTGAATGCTGAATATTATTTCATCTGGGCCGAAACTTCGAAAATTCATAACTCGGTCAATTTTTATCGGATTGTGCTCATATTTTTACACAAGGTCACTGACTCATAGATCTACAACTTTGCTTCAAAAGTTGAGACCGGATTATGATCCGATCAATACCAGTTTTTTATTGAAGAACGTGTCAGAGTCGACACTGGAGCCCAAAATAAGTTTGTCTGAGCTGAAACTTCAAAAATTCATAATTAATTCACCGTTTATCTGATTAAGCCGATTTTTGGACAGGAGTTAGTTCTCGATATCGGCTACATTTTGTTTTCACATTTCAACTTCAAAAATTGCACTTAAGTCCGTGCTATTTAGCCTGGAAAGTGACGAACTCAAGTGAACATTGGAGGCCCAATTGCACATTCAAAGGCCATTTTCTTTACCCTAATTTCCATTATATAATCACATTCTTTTCACACAAACCAGGAGAGAGCAAAAAAGGAAAACCCTTGCCACAACACTGTCAGAATATCAAATTCTTTCAAGAACCCTAAAACCTTGAAATCCCAGTTACAAACCAACATCTCACTACAAACAAGCCATCTCAGTTACAAACCAACATCTCACTACTTCTTCAGTAAGGGTAAGGCTGGCTTGATCTCCATGATCAAAAGGGCATAAAAGCATTCATATCACTACTTTTTCAGTAAGGGTAAGGTTGATTTGATCTCCATGATCAAAAGGGTATAATCATTCATACTTGCCATATTGACCTAAATATTAAATTTCTTTATATATTGGCTTTATTTGTATTTTATGATATATAGTAATTTATTTAATGTGTTCATGAGATTCAACACTGCAGATTTAGACAGGATCCCATGCAGGTTCATTAAGGAACGTTGAGGCCAAAACACAAATGGCCAAAAGCCAAAAGCCAAATGGCCAAAACAGAACAGTTTACACATGACACCAATACATGGCGAGACAGACATCCTGAGAAGGTTAAGGAACGTTGAAGCCAAAACACAAATGGCCAAAAGCCAAAACACAAATGGCCAAAATGAAACAGTTTACACATGACGCCAACAGCTGTTTCACCCCTCCAATCAGGCCCGTATACTCCTAAACTCTCTCTCTATTTTTATTATGTTCCTTTAATTAATTAATCGTTATTCTTTTTATTAATCACTAACCAATTAACATTTTTCCTAATAAAATCAAAAGCACAAAAAATATTTTATTTATTAAAATTAACTTCATCACTTTTATTTTTGTAAATAAATTAATTTAATCAATTTAGCTTTAATTAGATTTAACTTTTAATATTTTTTGCAATATTTAAAATCAATTTAGAATATTAGGTTTTTATTAGCATTAATTCAATTTATTTTATTTCTTTAAAAACTCAAAAATCCAAAAATATTTTCATTATTTAATTTAATTTAATTGTTCATTTAATTTAATTCCATTTAATTCAAAAATAACCAAAAAAATCACTTTCTTTCAAAAAAGGGTCAAAACCCCAAAAAAACTCGCATCCGATTTAATTTCCCGCACGCGATCTATTTTATCATATTATTGTATCTGTTTCTCAGAATGTAATAGTTCTTAATTAGGACTTTAATTATTTATCGCTTTATTTTTACTTTCCGCATTTTATTTCAAGGGTTGTTTTTGGCGATGTAAATACCCGACGCCTTGTAATAGTTTAGAGTTAATTTCCGCAATTTAAATTCCGCAACTATTAACTGTTAGATGTTTGATAAATAGGGAATGCATGACAAGATCAAATGTATGAACTTAAAATCAACATAGCTCACCCATGACATGTACAAAGATAATATAACTGAAAAATAATACACTCGCACATGCCACTCTTAGGGTACGCCTCACTTGGTTGCCTCGACGTGGTCATTGAGTATAGGGTGTTTTAGAAGTCGCCCTCCTGTCTAAAGATCAAAGTTGCCTCGAAACGGTTGCCTCGATAAAAAATGATCTAAGACATTAGGGTTACCGCTAAGGCGTCCTACTATTGCTTTAGTGACCACATGTCCCTAAAATCAAATTGACCCGAAAACTCCAACGACGGTGCTACCTACTTCTCAATAGTGGGATAGTATTGTCTAAAGGACATTTACACAGCTTAATTTCTTTTGAGTAGGTAGAGGTTCTCATGTACTTGCTCTTTCAAAATAAAAATACTTTTTCACACTTACACTTTTCAAACAAAAGTTTTCAAACAACACTTCATACACTCTTGAGGACAGATACAAGAGTTAAATCGAAGTTTTCAAACAAACTTTTTCAAAACCCACAAACACAAGAAAAGCAAAACTTTTTGAAAACATAGTGAGCAAGTACCTAAGAGCCCGTGGATAACCACGGATAGAAAGGGTACTAATACCTTCCCTTTCTATAATCTACCTCCCGAACCGAGAGACATCTTGAAAAGGAATTTTGTTGTGCTTTTGTCCTTTCCTTGGAAAAATAAAAGACGGTGGCGACTCTTGCTTACCGCGACATTTCGCGAACCAGCATTCCAAAACAGTCAGTTCTATTTCCACCGATCACAGAACTGGCGACTCTGATGGAGAAATTATAAGTGAGGTGTACCTTAGGATTAGATCACCATGTTTTCAATTGTATGCCTTGAATGCTTTAATATTGTGGGCTTGTATCGGAGTTTTATAGATCCTAACCCGGATCTGGGGATACCCTTTAGAAGTAACAACAAACTGTGAGGGAACTGTGTAGGGTATACCGACATGGTTGAAGCAGTTGCTACGTTGATGTGGCACTTTGGTGAGTACCGGTAACCCTTGAGTCAAGTCAAGGAGAGTACGGGGCCGCCACGTGGTGTCGCGAAGCATCAATTGACCTTAGAACCTTACTTGACCATCCTGGCCTCTTTAAGGGTAGTGAGATGACCGACTTTGGTGCAGTCCGAAGTTGGTAGATACTCGATACTACACTCATTGAGGGTTGTTTTCTTGGAATATTTTGGTCGCCAGTTAAGTGGCTAAATCATAACAATGAACATAGAAAACAATCCAATGATATTGAGCTCCTTAGAACCCGGTTACTATTGATAGGACAGGTTTTGAGCCAACTAACTTCAAGAGGGTACTTACCTACAAACCCCATGCAAGCCTAAACCTAAGGACTTGTTTGCTTTGTGTGAATATGAATGTCTGTATATACACTTGCTTACTTTTTGCATCCATGTACATAACATCATAACATCATAACATTGCATACATCTTGCATAAGGACTAACCCATTTCAAGGATCTCAAGGGTTTGTGATGCAGGTCATGATGAACCAACTGTCTAGCAAGGGGCAAAGGGGATTTATTTTCCTCTAGCCAAGGTTGTTTGGAGATCAAAACATGATGACTTGAGTCAGGGGCTATGACCCACTCGATATGGTGAGCTTTGACTCTTGAAGAAGGACTCTCAGCAACATGAAGTTCCTTCAATCAAGCTACCAGATTCAAATTCTAACAAGTCTCTCTGTTTACCCCGCGAGATCCTTGAAAACATTGCATACATAGATCATACGCATTTCATGCCATCATATGCATAACAGGTACCCCTTCTTACAGGTCACTTATCTTCTTCGCTGTTTATTTCAGCAATCATCATGTCTACCTAACCTACCACTGAACAAGCTATCAAGGCCCTCCAGGCCCAAAATGCCCAGTTCCAAGAGTTGGTTATGAGCCTAGCCCAGGGTCAACAGGATTTGAAGACTCTGATTCTGAAGGAAAGGAAGAAGAAGAAAAAGAGGACTGTCCTATTCAACACTGGACGCAGATTTGGGAATGGACTGCAGAACGAGGTATATCTGACCACCTCCTCTGTAGGGAAAGACAGCCCACAAGAGAGAAAGGTCCCTAGTCCCGTGGTCTCCGACAACGAGACGGATTATGACGAAGAACAGTATCCTCCTGCTGAGGATAAGTACAAACAGTTAGAGGACCGCTTAAGTGCTATGGAGATACAAAAGGTGCTCGGTCTGGACTTCGAAGATCTAGGTCTATCCTCTGGGGTGGTGATTCCCCATAAATTCAAGGCGCCTGACTTTGCCAAGTATGACGGAGCCTCCTGCCCAAAGCTGCACCTCCGATCATATGTAAGGAAGATCCAGCCTTACACCACTGACAAGAATTTGTGGATCCATTTCTTCCAAGATAGTCTTTCAGGGACTCAGCTGGAATGGTTCTATCAGCTGGATGGGGCCAGTATCCGCAATTGGGAAGACTTAGCTACTGCGTTCTATAAGCAGTATCAGTATAATTCCGACCTCGCTCCTACGCGTACCCAACTCCAGGGTATGTCACTAGGGACGGGTGAAGGATTTAAGGAGTATTCTCAAAAGTGGAGAGACCTTGCTGGACGGGTGCAGCCGCCCTTAACTGATCGTGAACTTGTGGATATGTTCTTGGGGACCCTGTCTGGTCCGTTCTTCAACCATTTGATTGGAAATTCTTCAGCCGGGTTTACAGACCTTATTTTGACTGGTGAAAGAATTGAAGTTGGCATCAAAAGCGGGAAGATTCAAGAGGCTACACCTCCTGATACTCAGAAAAAGCCCTACAATGGAAAAAAAAGAGTCCAATGTTGTGTCTGGTAAAAAGAGTCGTCATGACCAACATGTAGGGGCAACTCAGATCTCTGATCCCACGCCTGTTCAACAAAGACAGAGCAATAGGCGTAGGGTAAGATATCAAGAAAGGAAGTATGCTGACATCAACATGCCTTTGTCTCAAGCGTTACAATAGTTGCTAAAGGTGAAACTAATCACACTAAAGGATCATCCTCAAAATCCTGATACTTCATCTTCCAAGTATAACCCGAGTGTGAGATGTGCCTACCATTCTGACAGTCCTGGACATGACACCGGCGACTGTTAGAGTTTGAAGAACAAGATCCAAGACTTGATTGATGCCAAGGAGATCAAGTTTGATCACTGATCCTACACCAAATCATTGAGAATGTCTTTTGTTCATTTGAATTTTCAAGTTGTAATCTCTTTGTTATTCAAACAATTATCCATTACTGCCAAGCTTTGTTTCATTAATACATTGCATATGTTTGTCTTGATTTGATCCAATCATTTTAATTACATCTAAACTACACTTTTTACTCGTTCAACTCTTGCTAAAAGTTACAAGCCTTTTGAGGGAGGATGACGAAATTGATACCACGATCTTTACAGTATGCTTCCGAACAGACCCCGCTGATGAGGTACAGGCATTGTTTCAAATCCTAAACAGTGGAGTTATAAGGAAGATAATCCCTAGTCAACCCCTTTGAGCCAAAGAAGTTGGAGTTTTTCTTTTCAAAAATTAAAACCCTTAATTATAACCTGGGGCAGGGTAGTTTTCTCAGTTTAATCCAGGTGCACAATGAATGGCATCAAAGAAGTCCTTCCGTAACAAAAGACGATGTTGGTTCCGTATAATCGTAAGGACAGACAGTCATTATCTTTCGAAATAAAAGCCCACTTAGTCAAAACCTATGAAGGAGACTTACAAAAAAAAACGGGGGCATCCCGCTGACTGTAATCACAAAAGAAACAGTTCAGGAAAAAGACAGGGATAATAAAATAAAAAAGAAAGAGATTCTGCAAACTCTCAACAAAATGACTGCCTGTTCAAAATAAACTATCAGTATCTGAACCATCACCGGAATATCAGAGCAAAGACTCAAACAAGATCTAATGCACGATTAGCTGAGTTTAGGATCGAAGAACATCACGAAGAACGGGTGGGTACAAATAAAATTTGAGCCTTTGTCCTTTGTTTCTTAAACCGTGAACCAGGCCACGTTATAACCCTTAAAAAGTCCTAGCTGAAGCATGGGTTAGTTCGAAAGCGTACTGTTACAAAAGGTATCCTGACTCCTGTAGGGCTCGTTGTAAAATCTTGAGTTGACATCACATTTTACAAAAAATTCGCTTGTTTTATTGAAAACTGCATTTTCAAAAAACTTCAAGACAGACATAAGCTTTGCATTCTTAAAATAACATTGTTTGCATATGACTATTTGTTCAAACAGCAGAGAAATTCGCACGAAGAATATCTAGTGAACAGAAACCTTCTCAACAAAAGGATCACATCAAGTGGAAAAGCACTTCCAATCAAGGGGCACGGCATGATCATTGTCCATAATCTGGGGCAGTGAAGTCAATATTCAAGGAATCTCTCAAAATGCCAAATAGCCAGGGGCAAATCTCCATCTGAATCAATTGGGGCATTAGACATGAATTCTAGCAACGAATCTTGCATGATTAAACGAAGATCTTCTGGTAGTCTGGCAACACAACGCTACTGACAGTGACAACTCCCTACACTCTGAGAACGTGGACATAGTCCAAAAAAGTGCTACGCATAATCAAAGACTCGCTAGGTCGACTGGCCTAGGCAAAAATAAGGGCTTCCCGGCGAACCAAAAGGGTTCGGGCAAAAATAAGGGATGAAAATGAAAAAATTTGTACACCCGGCAAGTCGAAAACCTGAAAAGGCGACTTGGGCAAAAATGGGTATCTTGATGGACCGAAAACTCGAAAGGGCAGTCCAGGCAAAAATTAGGGATCAAAAGCATACAACTATGTTCCATCATCTCGTTACTTGCCTACCAGAAGAAGATTTGTCAATCGGCAGTCATCAAGCACCTCCACAGGTACCTTCTCCCACAAAAGCTGGGGCAATAAGAATTGTTCGAACTGTACAAGATGCTCTGTCCACCAAGGTACCAAGATAGGTTCAGCTGAAGAGTATGACCAAGATACCTCCACTCCCCGCATAGTAAGACAAGATTCAGCAATACTCTCCCCAAGCAGAGTTAGTCTACCATCAGCCCTAAAAAGGCACAGTATCCCCAGCAAGTCAGCAATACTCTCCCCCAAGCAGAGTTGGTCTACCATCAGTCCTGAAAAAGTTGGGTATCCCCAGAAGATCCTAATCTTCTCCAGTGGAGTATAAAGATATTCCTCAGCAAGCATCCCCGGAAGTCTTAATATTCCTCGATAGAATATAAGATTGTTCCTCGGCGGAATACAAGATACCCTCAGTGGAGCCATTTCCCAGCGCAGTCTGGAAAAAGCTTCCCTGACAGAGTTGAATCATCTCCCCAGTAGATTCTGGAAGCTTGTCCCCTGCAGAGTACAAATATCTCTCCCCAGCCATATTCGGATGTTATCCCCACAAGAGTCTAACTGGGTTATCCTCAGCAGGTTGAAACTGAAAGATCATCCCCAGCGAAGTTCTTTTTATCCCCAGCGGAGTTCATCATCAAAATCCCCAACATAACTTATCAACGGGGTCCCCAGCGGAGTTATCGTTAAAGTCTCAGCGAAGTGTCTCTTCCCCATAGAGTAATTCCCTTCAGAGTAATCTCTTCACCAGGTTTATTCCCCAGCGGAGTCATCTTCTCCTACCGGTTTATTCTTGCAATCATCTTCGTTCATCGTCCCCAGCGGAAACGAAGAACTCTACTTTTCAATATCAGCCCAGGATTTAACAAACTCCCCAGCATTCGTCAAGGATTTATTTTCCCAGATGAAAATACATTCATAAACATATCACATTTCACATCTCCTAGTTACATACATGATAAAGTGCATACAACACGATCTCATTTTGAGAACATCATGCATCTCATACATCATGACATTGCATACAACTAACTCTTTACCTTTTCAGGAAAGAACGATCAACAGATAAAAGTCATTACCTTTTGGAGTAGCAGTCATCCAAGACTCCTTCATCATCCCGTTGAGGTAGAAGTCCAAGATTCCTTCATCATCCTGCTGAGGTAGTAATCGTCCAAGATTCCTTCATCATCCTGCTGAGGTAGTAATCGTCCAAGATTCCTTCACCATTCCCGTTGAGGTAGAAATCGTCCAAGATTCCTTCATTATCCTGTTGAGGTAGAAGTCATCAAGATTCCTTCATCATCCCGTTGAGGTAGAAGTCCAAGATTCCTTCATCATCCTGCTGAGGTAGTAATCGTCCAAGATTCCTTCATCATCCTGCTGAGGTAGTAATCGTCCTAGATTCCTTCATCATCCTGCTGAGGTAGTAATCGTCCCAGATTCCTTCATCATCTATTTGGAGTAGCAATCGTCTCAGATTCCGTTATCACATCATTATCAAAAAGACCTCCTCTTGCTAGATTTATTTCTTCCAATTAATGACAAGCAATCAAAGGCCTTCTCTGGTCCAGTTAAGTCGATTCCTAAAGATTTTTCTGAGGCAAAGCCAGTCAATGGAGACAAAATCAGTTAAATCGATTCCTAAAGATTTTTCTGAGGTGAAACCTGTCAATGGAGACAACCGACCAACCTTTCAAGTTCCAGATCAACACCTGTAACTAGCCAGGAAATATCTGTGGACGACTGATTATAGATCTATACCTGAAACCAGACAGGAAAGTTATCTACATTGAAGAGATTAAAGATTAATACCTGAAACCAGACAGGAAAACCATCTTTCTTTCTCAAGTCATAGATTAATACCTGAAACCTGACAGGAAAACTATCTCGTCGGCCAGCCTTCCAAGATTCCAGATCAACACCTGTAACTAGCCAGGAAATATCTGTGGACGACTGATTATAAGTTAACACTTGAAACTAGACAGGAAAACCACCTATATGAAATGATTGTAGATCTATACCTGAAACCAGACAGGACAACTATCTACTTGACCATCATGAAGTAACCCTACACCGGTTCCTTCTCTTCTAAGATGCAGTTTTACACTGACTCATCATCAGGCAACCCTGCACAGGTTCCTTCTTTCAACCTACCAAGTTACAATTCAACAAACATTCCCAGATGGCATCTTTAAGCCCATCTCCACAACTATCCATTATATTTCCAAATGGCATCTATAAGCCCATTCCCGACATCACATTGCTGATACTACACCATGCGAGTGCAAATTTCTGGGCACTTTAGTGTTCAATCATCTTCCACCTTCGAATCAAGAAAGACACGCAAGTCAATCTACATCCTCAGGTTTAAGAAGATTGAACAGGGGCAACTGTTGTACCCCAAAATTTGTCCTCCCATATTTCTCAAAACATTTCAAGAAAAATCCACAAGTCCAACCCGGCGCGTCATATTCATGTGGTCTTTTGCCAAGATATCTCTGATAACATATTCTCAAATTCAGGTTCGGCTCAAGAGTCAATTCTTTAAAGAAGGTATCCGAATGTGTGAGTTTTCTCGAAGAAATATGGTGAAAAAGTGTGCTGAAAGTGCAGTTTTTACGCGCTAAAAAAATTCATAACTTGAAGATCGTGGCTCGTTTTGAACCCGTTCTGGTAGCAAAAATTCCGTCTTGACATTATCTACGTTTTCATCTCTCACGGCTGGAAGCCAATTTTGATCAGAAGGTCTTCAAAAATGTGGATTTATCAAGTATTTACATACAGAAAATTTGTGACAGAAGTTTATTTGCGTCATGTTCAGAAAATCATAACTTGGTCGATTTTCATCGTATCGAGCTGGTTCTGGCGTCCAAATTTCACAAATTGAGTTGGCTACATTTTCACAGAAGGTATTAAGTTCAAACGGTATTCAAAAGGCCTTCGTTTTTTGCTCAGAGTGTGTGACACGCTGAAAATCCTGAATGCTGAATATTATTTCATCTGGGCCGAAATTTTGAAAATTCATAACTCGGTCAATTTTTATCGGATTGGGCTCATATTTTTACACAAGGTCACTGACTCATAGATCTATAACTTTGCTTCAAAAGTCGAGACCAGATTATGCTCCGATCAATACCAGTTTTTTATTGAAGAACGTGTCAGAGTCGACACTGGAGCCCAAAATAAGTTTGTCTGAGCTGAAACTTCAAAAATTCATAATTAATTCACCGTTTATCCGATTGAGCCGATTTTCGGACAGGAGTTAGTTCTCAATATCGGCTACATTTTGTATTCACATTTCAACTTCAAAATTTTCACTTAAGTCCCTGCTATTTAGCCTGGAAAGTGACGAACTCAAGTGAACATTGGAGGCCCAATTGCACATTCAAAGCCCATTTTCTTTACCCTAATTTCCATTATATAATCATATTCTTTTCATACAAACCAAGAGAGAGAAAAAAAGGAAAACCATTGCCACAACGCTGTCAGAATATCAAATTCTTTCAAGAACCCTAAAACCTTGAAATCCCAGTTACAAACCAACATCTCACTACAAACAAGCCATCTCAGTTACAAACCAACATCTCACTACTTCTTCAGTAAGGGTAAGGCTGGCTTGATCTCCATGATCAAAAGGGCATAAAAGCATTCATATCACTACTTTTCCAGTAAGGGTAAGATTGATTTGATCTCCATGATCAAAAGGGTATAATCATTCATACATGTCATATTGACCTAAACATTAAATTTCTTCATATATTGGCTTTATTTGTATTTTATGATATATAGTAATTTATTTAATGTGTTCATGAGATTCAACACTGCAGATTTAGACAGGATCCCATGCAGGTTCATTAAGGAACGTTGAGGCCAAAACACAAATGGCCAAAAGCCAAAAGCCAAATGGCCAAAACAGAACAGTTTACACATGACACCAATACATGGCGAGACAGACATCCTGAGAAAGTTAAGGAACGTTGAAGCCAAAACACAAATGGCCAAAAGCCAAAACACAAATGGCCAAAACAAAACAGTTTACACATGACGCCAACAGCTGTTTCACCCCTCCAATCAGGCCCGTATACTCCTAAACTCTCTCTCTATTTTTATTATGTTCCTTTAATTAATTAATCGTTATTATTTTTATTAATCACTAACCAATTAACATTTTTCCTAATAAAATCAAAAGCACAAAAAATATTTTATTTATTAAAATTAACTTCATCACTTTTATTTTTGTAAATAAATTAATTTAATCAATTTAGCTTTAATTAGATTTAACTTTTAATATTTTTTGCAATATTTAAAATCAATTTAGAATATTAGGTTTTTATTAGCATTAATTCAATTTATTTTATTTCTTTAAAAACTCAAAAATCCAAAAATATTTTCATTATTTAATTTAATTTAATTGTTCATTTAATTTAATTCCATTTAATTCAAAAATAACCAAAAAAATCACTTTCTTTCAAAAAAGGGTCAAAACCCCAAAAAAACTCGCATCCGATTTAATTTCCCGCACGTGATCCATTTTATCATATTATTGTATCTGTTTCCCGGAATGTAATAGTTCTTAATTAGGACTTTAATTATTTATCGCTTTATTTTTACTTTCCGCATTTTATTTCAAGGGTTGTTTTTGGCGATGTAAATACCCGACGCCTTGTAATAGTTTAGAGTTAATTTCCGTAATTTAAATTCCGCAACTATTAACTGTTAGATGTTTGATAAATAGGGAATGCATGACAAGATCAAATGTATGAACTTAAAACAACATAGCTCACCCATGACATGTACAAAGATAATATAACTGAAAAACAATACACTCGCACATGCCACTCTTAGGGTACGCCTCACTTGGTTGCCTCGACGTTGTCATTGAGTATAGGGTGTTTTAGAGGTCGCCCTCCTGTCTAAAGATCAAAGTTGCCTCTAAACGGTTGCCTCGATAAAAAATGATCTAAGACATTAGGGTTACCGCTAAGGCGTCCTACTATTGCTTTAGTGACCACATGTCCCTAAAATCGAATTGACCCGAAAACTCCAACGACGGTGCTTCCTACTTCTCAATAATGGGATAGTACTGTCTAAAGGACATTTACACAGCTTAATTTCTTTTGAGTAGGTAGAGGTTCTCAGATACTTGCTCTTTCAAAATAAAAATACTTTTTCACACTTACACTTTTCAAACAAAATTTTTCAAACAACACTTCATACAATCTTGAGGACAAATACAAGAGTTAAATCGAAGTTTTCAAACAAACTTTTTCAAAACCCATAAACACAAGAAAAGCAAAACTTTTTGAAAACATAGTGAGCAAGTACCTAAGAGCCCGTGGATAACCACGGATAGAAAGGGTGCTAATACCTTCCCTTTCTATAATCTACCTCCCGAACCGAGAGACATCTCGAAAAGGAATTTTGCTGTGCTTTTGTCCTTTCCTTGTTGGAGAAAATAAAAGACGGTGGAGACTCTTGCTTACCGCGACATTTCGCGAACCAGCATTCCAAAACAGTCAGTTCTATTTCCACCGATCACACTTAGACAATGTCTAAAAGAAAGGTCGGTGATATTGAGATCATTTAGAACCCGATTACTATTACTATGACAGGTTGAGCCAACTAAACTTCAAGAGGACACTTACGTATAAGACTCCATGCAAGCCTAAAACATAAGGACTTGTTTGCCTTGTGTGTATATGCTTACTTGTACATAACATCATAAACATCATAAACATTCTCACTAACCATTTCAAGGATATTGGAATTTATCTTTGTTTTTGTTTTGTAGGCCATGAGCTCCGTCCGAAGGAACACCATCCGAATCAGCTTCGTAAAAGCACACCCTCAGCTCCAAGAGTTAGCATCAAGGGTGACCAGAGATTCTCCTTTTACCAGGAAATATGGTCGACTCCTCAGTCTGGCTACCTCTAATTTCCTAGAGGAGATGATGTGTGTGCTCTTCCAATTCTTTGATCCCATACATCATTGTTTCACTTTTCCTGACTATCAGTTGGTACCTACAGTAGAAGAGTTCTCTTTACTATTAGGGGTTCCCGTGCTTGATCATATACCATTCACTGGTCTAGAAGGGATTCTGAAACCTGAGGTCGTCGTCGAAGCTTTGCATTTGAAGAGAGCCGACACCATAGCAAATTGGGAGATAAGAAGCGGGGTCAAAGGCTTCCCAGCTAAGTTTCTATTGGAGAAGGCTCGTTCATTCTGGGAAAATATGGATTTTCAAGCTTTTGAAGATGTCCTGGCTCTTCTCATTTATGGTTTGGTTCTATTCCCCAACTCACACCAATTCATAGATGTTAATGCCATCAAAGTATTTCTCTCTCGTAATCCTATACCTACCTTGCTGGGAGACATCTTACATTGCTTCCATACCCGCACCGTGAAGAAAAGAGGTACTCACTTGTGTTGTATTCCCCTACTCACCAAGTGGTTCACTTCACACATACCTCGATCAACATTGAAGAACGAGCCAAGATTGACATGGTCTCAAAGGATAATGTCCCTCACCCACTTTGATATTCATTGGTGTTAGAGATCCTTGGAAGATACTTCTATCATTGACCGTTGTGGAGAATTCCCTAACGTACCACTGATTGGTATTGGGGAAGGTATCACTTACAACCCTTGCTTAGCTTTATGACAGTTTGGGTATACCCAAAGAGATGGTCCTCATGAGATGCTCATCCAAGGTATGGTGTTCGACTACGAAAGCGACGATCAAGACTACCATCAGAGGTTTGTACGAGCTTGGAGGATGGTAAACAAAGTGGATAGTAAGACATTGGGACGCAAAAACTCTATTCCCCTTGAGCCTTATCTTAGATGGGTGCGAGCTCGTGCTCAGAGTCTCGTAATTCCTTACCCTTGTATCCTCCCTGTTATCATAGAGCCTGTTGTTGAAGGAGATGTCCCATACATTGTCCTTCATCCCAACATGCCTACCTCTCTCGAAGACTTGCAAAGAGATTGGGTTTAACTAAAGGAAGAACAAGACACTTTCGAGGCCTGATTCTACACCAGTGAGAAGAAGGTTCTGGAACTCATCAAGCGGCTTCATGAAGAGCGGAGTCTGAACACCTACATCGCACCAAAGAGGATACGTTCAAATTCTTTGTCTTAGGAGTTTTGTATTTTATTTCTTTCATTGTAAGCCCAAAGAGTCATGATGTACTCAAACTTGGATTTATTAATATAATATGTGTTCCTTTTTGTCTAAAGCAAATTTAAATCTCTAATTTCCTTGAAATCATTTGCATATGCATCTTCATTCATCATAACACAAACATGTTTCTTACAGCAAGTCTCCTTATCTTTCTATTGTTTATTTCAGTGAGATCATTATTGAACAGACAATAAAAGATCTCCAGGCGCAGAACGCTCAGTTTCAACAAATGTTCTTGACTCTGGAAAAAGGACAAGAAGAGTTAAAAACTCTGCTAATCAAAGAAAAGAAGAAGAAAGCAAATCAATCAACCAGTGTTTTGAATCTGGGAAGAAGGTTCAAAGGACCATCCAGACGAACTCTAGACTTTGCAACATCATCAGGTGAAGGGGATAATCAAGAAGGGAAAAACAAGGAAGTGACTGACCATCCAGAATTTGAAGAGGAAGAAGAAGTTGACTACTCTAAAGAGCAGTATCCTCCAGCTGACGAAAAATACAAATATTTGGAAGATCGCCTTAATGCTATGGAGATCCAGAGGGTTCCCGGGTTGTATTTTGAAGAGCTAGGAGTTGTCTCAGTGGTTGTCATATCGCAAAAATTCAAGGTCCCTACTTTCGCTAAATATGACGGTGTCTCTTGTCCAAGGCTGCATTTGAGATCATACGTCAGGAAAATTCAACCCCATACTGCAGATAGGAATCAATGGGTTCATTTCTTCCAAGAAAGCTTGTCAGGGACGCAGTTGGATTGGTTCTATCAGTTGGAAGGGACCAACATCCATAATTGGGAAGATTTGGCGGCCGCTTTTTACAAGTAATACCAGTATAATGCTGACTTAGCTCCAACTCTGACATAGTTGCAAGGCATGTCTATGAGTACGGGTGAAGGTTTCAAAATCTATGCTCAAAAATGGCAGGATCTCGCGGGAAGGGTCCAACCCCCTCTATCTGACAGAGAATTGGTGGATATATTCTTAGGCACACTATCTGGTCCATTATTCAAACACCTGATCGGAAGCTCCTCGGTTGGGTTTACCGAATTAATCATGACCAGTGAATGGGTAGAAGCGGGTATAAAAAGTGTCAAAATTCAAAGAGATGCATCCTCGAGCACGATGAAGAAACCCTTTACCGGAAAGAAGGAGGTCAGTGTTGCATATGACCATAGGAGTCATGACAGAACTGAACATCATCCAGCGGTAGGGACTGTCATGATCTCTAAGCCTACACCTACTCAATAAATGAACAATAAGTCTAGAACAGAAAGGCCAGTAAGACAGTTTACCCGGATAAATATGACGTTGTCTCAAGTCTTGCCACATTTGTTGAAATCTAATCTGGTAACCTTGTGGGAAGCTCCGAAGAATCCCAACACTGCCTCTCCCCGTTACAACGCAAATGCTCGTTTTGCTTACCATTCAGAAAGTCTAGATCATGATACAAACGACTCATGGGCCTTGAAAAACAAGGTGCAAGACCTTCTCGAGGCAGAGGAAATTGAATTTGACGCCCTTGAGATCCCAAATGTTATCACTTCTCTTATGCCCAAGCACGACCGTGGTGTTAACGTTGTTGAAGATTATGTGTTTGTTACTGTTGTTGATGAACTTGTTACTCCTCTCCTGACCGTCAAGAGGAACCTGTTGAAGGCTGGTTTATTTCTGGGTTGTGGCGAAGGTTGCCACCTCTGTTTATCTCTACCGACTTGTTGTCATTTATTGAAGGCAGGTGTCTAGCGCCTGATGGATGACAAAGAGATTTTGTTTGAAAAGACTCCCATTCCAACCATTTCTTACAAGGATGTTTCAATAATAACCATTTCCGCCAATCCTCCCAGGGTCTCCACCAAAACACCCGTTAGGATTACATCTGTTCCGAAGGTGACTCCACTGATAATTACTATGACATGGCCAATCCCATACTCCTCAGACAAAACTGTTCCCTGGAACTATGGGGGTGACGTCTACTACCACGGTGTCAAGCAAGATTGGATGGCTGATGAAGACCCAGTTTTTGAGAAGGCTGACCCCGACATTGGAAACATTGTGGGAACCAACAAAATAACCAGAAGTGGAAGAGTGTTCTCCCCTGAGATTTCTCCTCCGAAAGTTGTTGCTGGTCCTGTGATCATTCCTGCTTTTGTTTCTACTGATACTACTACTACAGTTCATGTAATTACCCCTATTGACACCCCTATCACCGAGTCGACCGAGATTCGGGGCAAAGACATTTTGGTTGAGCCTGTTCGGACGAAGGCGCAGTTAGTATCTATCCCAGAGGCTTCCAAGAAGGAGATGGAAGAAATTTTGAAAATTATAAAGAAAAGCGACTACAATGTAGTCGAACAGCTAGGGCAGACCCCTTCAAGGATTTCTATGCTAGCTTTACTGTTGTGCTCTGAAGATCATGCGAAGGCTTTGGTGAAATTTCTTAAAACTGCCCATGTGCCACAGGAAACCTCAGCTGACCAATTCGAAAATTGTGTGGCTAGTTTGACAGCTGATAATGGTTTGGGCTTTTTTGATGTTGATCTGACACCTATAAAGAGGAAACACAATGATGCGTTGTATGTCTCTGTCGAATGCAGGGGCACTACTTTGGCCTATGTCCTGGTAGATACTGGTTCATCATTGAATGTGCTGCCTAAGAAGGCTCTGGATAGACTAGACTATGAAGGTTTGACCTTAAAACCCAACAACATAATGGTAAGGGCCTTCGATGGTTCGAAGAGAATGGTGCACGGGGAGGTGGACATCCCCATCAAAATTGGTCCTCAGAACTTTGATTCAAATTTCTATGTGATGGATATCCGCCCTTCCTATTCCTGTTTGTTGGGCCGACCTTGGACTCATGGAGCTGGTGCCGTCACCTCTACATTACATCAAATGTTGAAGTACCCAATCAAGGGAAAGATCGTCACTATTCACGGGGAGGAGGAATATATGGTCAGTCACCTGAACTCTTTTAGGTACGTGGAAATGGATGGTGAGTTCATCGAAACTCCGTGTCAGCATTTCGAAGAGGTCCCACTAGCAATTGCGATAGCCAAGACTACTACCAAGATTCCAAAATTTACCAGACCACCATTGAAAATGGCCTCATTGAAGGATGCTAGAGCAGTGATTTAAGAAGGTGGATGCACTATCTGGGGTCAACTTCTGCATATTCCTTACAAATCCAAAAATTTTGGTTTGGGCTTCACCTTGGAAGCACAAAGGGCTATTCGAAAAACTCGCATCGGGGGCCCACCTTTACGTATCAGCAATCAGGGAGTCAACGCAGTGGAAGACAGTGATGGCAGTTGCGACCTAGAAGAGTTGATTTTTCTAACCATCAGCGTAGGACTCAACAACTGGGAAGCCAAAGAATTTGTCCCTATTACTTTTATCAAAGAGTAATTATCTTTAAATTTTTGTTTGACTTGTAATAATTAAACAATTTAGACTTTAAAACCTTGTGTCTTACCCGAGGCACAACGGTCCATTTGTGAGGGTTATTACTTCATTTTCATATGTCATCAATAAATCATGGACGTTTTTGCATGCAAATTTTACGCTCTTTGTTCTTCTTTTTCTACATTATTATTTTTTCAAAGATAACTATGCTCTTACACACACTCACATATCAAAATACGGATCCACGTCCACTCAGGATCCCATGGGCAACGATTCTGCTATGGCCTAATGTGACTTTGAAAATCCGATCTACCAAGCCGAAGACGAAGGTGAGGAAGATTGTGAGGCACCAGGGGAACTAGCCAGGTTACTACAACAGGAAGAAAGGACCATACATCCCCATGAAGAGTCGGTTGAAACCGTTAACTTAGGTACCGAAGAGGACAAGAAAGAAGTCAAGGTAGGGGCCAAAATGGAACCTAGTGTCAAGAAGCGCTTAACTCAGTTACTACATGACTATGTTGAGGTATTTTCCTGGTCATATGAAGACATTCCAGGACTTGACGCTGATATCATGGTCCATTGTCTGCCGACAAAAGAAGATTGCCCTCCGGTAAAACAGAAAGTCCGTCGCATGCGGCCAAAAATGTCAGAGAAGATCAAGACTGAAGTCATGAAGTAGTTCAACGCTGGATTCTTAGTCGTCACCACCTATCCACAATGGGTCGCCAATGTTGTTCCAGTGCCTAAAAAGAAGGTAAAGTACATATGTGTATGGATTACAGAGACTTGAATAGGGCAAGCCCTAAGGATGATTTCCTGCTTACCCACATCGACATTCTAGTTGACAACACCGCACAACATAAAGTATTCTCCTTCATGGATGGTTTCTCCGGATACAATCAAATCAAAATGGAACCTGAGGACATAGAGAAAACGACCTTCGTCACACAATGGGGCACGTTATGTTACAAATTTATGCCATTTGGGCTGAAGAACGTCGGGGCAACTTATCAGCGCGCCATGGTAACTCTGTTTCACGATATGATCCATCACGAGATAGAGGTCTACGTGGATGACATGATATCCAGATCTCAAACTGAAGAGGAACATTTTGACCATTTGTAGAAACTGTTTGAAAGACTGAAGAAATACAAACTAAGGTTAAACCCGAGTAAATGCACTTTTAGAGTGAGGTCCGGTAAACTCTTAGGCTTCATTGTCAGTGGTAAAGGTATCGAAGTGGACCCTGCAAAGGTAAAAGCAATACAAGAAATGCCTTCTCCTCACACCGAGAAGGAAGTCAGAGGATTCTTAGGACAACTAAACTACATCTCCAGATTCATTTCTCACATAACCGCAACTTGTGAACCAATCTTCAAATTACTGAAGAAAGATCAAGTGTTGGATTGGAACGAAGACTGCCAGGCTGCCTTCGACAGGATCAAAGAGTACCTTCAAGAGCCTGCTGTTTTGATGCCGCCAGTCAAGGAAAGACCTTTGATCATGTATCTAACTGTCTTGGAAAATTCAATGGGGTGTGTGCTGGGGCAGCATGACGAATCTGGACGAAAAGATTATGTAATATACTACCTGAGCAAAAAGTTTACCGACTGTGAAACCAGATATTCACTGCTTGAGAAAACTTGTTGCACTCTGGCATGGGCTTCTCGCCGGCTAATAAAGTATATGTTGACCCATACTACCTTATTGATATCCAAGATGGATCCAATTAAATAAATATTCAAGAAGCCCGCCCTCTCTGGAAGAATAGCAAGACGGCAGATGATCCTAACTGAATACGACATTCAATACACTACCCAAAAAACAATACATGACAGTGTGCTAGCCGATCACCTTGCTCATCAGGCTGTGGATGACTATTAATCCATGAAATTTGAGTTCCCAGATGAAGACATCATGTTAGTAAACAATTGTGAAGAACTCAGACCATATGACAGACCTGAACAAGGATCCCGATGGACCTTGGTTTTTTACAGAGCTTCTAACACACTCGGAAACGGCATAGGCGCTGTGATCATATCCCCTGAAGGATGTCATACTCCCTTCACTGCGAGGCTTTGTTTCAACTGTACCAATAATATGGCGGAATATGAAGCGTGTATTATGGGTCTCAAAGTTGCCATAGATTTGGGAATCAAGTCCTTAAATGTATTTGGAGATTCAGCCTTAGTCATCAGTCATATCAAAGGAGAATGGGACACGAAGCATCCTAATCTCATCCCTTACAAAGAACATATGTTGACATTAATCCCACATTTTGAGGAAATTACCTTTGAGCATTTTCCACGAGAGGAAAATCAACTAGCGGACGTGCTAGCCACTATGTCATCCATGTTTAAAATCAGGTGGGAAAATGAGGCTCCTCAGATCACCATTGAGAGGATGGAGGAACCAACTCACTGTCACGAGATTGATACTGAAGAAGTAGTAGACAAGCCTTGGTTCCTTGAAATTAAGAGGTATCTCGAGGCCCAAGAGTATCCGGGGGGAGCTTCAGTCAATGATAAGAAGTTCTTGAGAAGATTTTCTGCTAAATTCTTCCTCAGTAACATAATCCTCTATAAGCGCAACCACGACTCTACTTTGCTTCGTTGCATAGACCAGAGTGAGGCAGAAAAGATCATGGTTGATTTACACGAAGGTACCTTTGGAATTCATTCTAGTGGACACACGATGGCTAAAAGATCCTACGGGTAGGATACTACTGGTCCACCATGGAAGCAAATTGTTATCAACATTCACGAACTTGTCACAAGTGCCAGATCTATGCTGACAAAGTACATGTGCCTCTGGTTCCTCTAAACGTCCTGACTGCTCCTTGGCCCTTTGCAATGTGGGGCATTGACATGATTGGAAGATCAAACCCACAGCTTCTAATGGACACGGCTTCATCTTGGTTGTCATTGATTATTTCACAAATTGGGTCGAGGCATCTTCATTCGCTTTTGTTACCAAGAACGTTGTAGCCCGATTCATCAAATAGAACCTCATCTGTCGGTACGGTATCCCAGAGAGAATCATCACAGATAACGGTACCAATCTCAACAATACTATGATTACCGTACTATGCACGCAATTCAAGATAAAACATCATAACTCTTCTTCTTACCGACCAAAGATGAATGGCACTATAGAAGCCACTAATAAAAACATCAAGAAGATCATACAAAAAATGACAGTGACCTACAAGGACTGGCATGAGATGTTACCATTTGCTCTCCATGGTTACCGTACCACGGCGCACATATCAACAGGGGAAACTCCTTTCTCTTTGGTATACGGCATGGAAGTTGTATTGCCAATTGAAGTTCAAATACCTTCTTTGAGAATCATAAAGGATGCTGGTTTAAATGAAGATGAATGGATTCAAACTCGACTTGACCAATTGAACTTGATTGATGAGAAGAGGCTTACAGCTTCCTGTCATGGTCAGATGTACCAAAAACGTATGATCAAAGCTTTTAACAAGAAGGTCAGGCGTCAGGTATATCAAGTTGGTGACTTGGTAATCAAGCGTGTCATATCGCCACAAGGTGATCCCAGGGAAAAATTGACTCCTACATACGAAGGACCATTTATGATTAAAAACATATTCTCTGGTGGAGCAATGATCTTAACCACTATGGATGGCGATGACCTTTCGCACCCTGTAAACACGAACATAGTTAAAAGATACTACGCATGAATAAAGACCCACTAGGTCGATTGGACTAGGCAAAAATTAGGGCATCCCGGCGAACCAAAAGGGTTCGGGCAAAAATTAGGGATAAAATACAAAAGAAAAAAATATGTACACCCGGCAAGCTGAAAACCTGAAAGGGCAGCTTGGGCAAAAAAGGGTATCCCGGTGGACCAAAAACCCGAAAGGGCGGTCCAGGAAAAAGTTAGGGATTGAAAGCGTATGACTATGTCCCGTTGGATCACCTTACAGACAACCTTTAGTATCGGATGACAAACTCAGATGGTTCTAATCAATCCAATCGGCTTCGGACAAAGCAGCAAGTGGATGAGACGCTCAGAGACACGAAGGCTATAGCAGAGTGGGACCCCCATGGGATTATTTCACCTAGCTATCTTTTCTTTGTATCAGTTTTCATTTTCTACGATGACATTCTCTTACTAGGATGTTCGTCTCTTTGGAAAAAAATACTTATTCAAGTTAATACAAAGATATTCCTTTAAAAGTGTAAAACTATCTGTTTTTCTTTTAATTTCCTGATTTGTTTGCAAAAACGTCCAATGATTATTTTTGAACATATGCATTTGAATGTGATTAACTATTTACAAATGAGCGCAAAAAGGAGGGGAACAGAAAACAGAAAGACAATTACTAATGGCTTTAAGAAATAGGATAATATCTATATGACATCCCATAAAATCCTCGCAGGTACTTTCTCCAGCAAGAGCGGAAGCAAGGATATCCTACTACAGGATCACTAACGTATTTCTAGTATGCATCCTAATGGTATCAGGTGCTCTCACATCCCCGACAGAGCAAAACTTCCAGTTACCACTCCAAAGATTCCCCCGGTGAAAGTCGCCCAGCTTCTCAGGATTCCCCAGCAGGATTCTACGAAGTCCACAAGCAATGCACGGCGTTTCCCTTCCCTAACAAAGTTTATTTCTCTAATAATGGAAACTCATCCATCAACGCTTCAACTTCAAAATATGAATACTTACACTCCTTATTCCCAGCAGTACTCAGGGATTTATTTTCCCTGAGTCCAGCAACACTATAATAGAACAGTTAATATGTTCATACATTGCATTCATACGCCATAGCATTGACAACACAAATTCATATAGCGTAATCTCATGCCATGCATTTCATACATCATGGCATCGCATACAACTAACTCTTCACCTTTTCAGGAAAGATCAATCAACAGAAAATTATCATTAACAAATTTCCGATAGGACAACTATTCATGGACAAATAAATTACAAATCAATTCCCGAGAAAAGACTGGTTGACCATCTACATAACAAATATTTCCTTCAGACCTCTGCCAGTTCAGTTTAAATCTCTCAATGGTTTATTCCGATTCTTTCCCGCAGATATCTTCTCTGGTTCAGATAAGTCGCTTCAAGAATTATTCTAATTCTTCTCCAGACCCCTGCTGGTTCAGTTTAAATCTCTCAACAGTTTATTCGGATTCTTTCTGCAGACATCTTCTCTGGTTCAGATAAGTAGCTTCAAGATTTATTCTGATTCTTCTCCAGACCCCTGCTGGTTCAGTTTAAATCTCTCAACAGTTTATTCTAATTCTTTCCCACATACATCTCCTCTGGTTCAGATAAGTCGCTTCAAGATTTATTCTGATTCTTCTCCAAACCCCTACTGGTTCAGTTTAAATCTCTCAATGATTTATTCTGATTCTTTCTCGCAGATATCTTCTCCGGTTCAGATAATTTGCTTTAAGATTTATTCTGATTCTTCTCTAGACCCCTGCTAGTTCAGTTTAAATATCTCAATGATTTATTCTGATTCTTTCCTACAGACATCTTCTCTGGTTCAGATAAGTCCCTTCAAGATTTATTCTGATTCTTCTCCAGACCCCTGCTGGTTCAGTTTAAATCTCTCAACGGTTTATCCTGATTCTTGCCTAGTATACACTTTCTCTGGTTCAGATAAATCGCTCAAAGATCTATTCTGATTCTCTCCAGTTAAAGAATACCCAAGACCTCTTTTGACCTCTCAACGGTTTATCTTGATACTTTCCAAATAGACATTTTCTTTGGTTCAGATAAATTGCTCCAAGGTTTATTCTGATTCTTTCCAGTCAAACAACATTCAAGACTTCTGCTAGTTTCAGTTTAAATTGACCAAAGGTTTATTCTGATTCTTTTCCAGTTCAAGTCAGGTTCAGACTTAGTCAAATTTCTATCAAAAATCACCTTTGGATGGCATCTATAAGCCCATCTCTGACAACTCTCCATAATTTCTCCAAATGGAATCTTAAGCCTATTCCCTACACAATCAACCAACACATCACCGAGTGCAAATTTCTGGGCACTCTAGTGTTCAATCATCTTCCACTTTCAAGGTATGAACGACAAACATTCCGATATCACTTTTCATTCAAGATACTATCCTAGGGTTTCTCGAGTACTCAAATTGGCTTAGAAGTTGATCAGACAGATTCTCTTCCTAAGCAGTAAGTCAACAATTAGGGTTTGGTATTTCTTAAAGAAAATTGAGTCTTCAAGGTTTCAAATGGTCTTCATAGATCTTCATGTCTCCTCAAGGATGTTCGTGCCAAGTTTCAAATCTCGCATTGCAAGTTTGCTCAGTCAATGGTTCAGATGACTGAAAATGACTCCATTGACCCAAAAGTCGACCTTTTGCAGTATCAAGTTCAAACGATTGTAACTTCTTCATTAATCGATATTTTTGAGCGGTTATGTTTGCGTATGACTCTCCTTGACATCGTCTTTAATTTCTCTGCACAAGTCAAGAGCTGATTATATGCGAAAGATCATCGAAAATTCGAATATTTTAGAGGTTGCTTCATGGACTTTGACCTAATATTAAATAATTGTTGCCTAACTTCCAAGAATCGTAATTTCCTCAATTTTCAAGATTTTGAGACGATTATTTCTGCAAATTGTCATAAGTGATGTCGTTTACGAGTTTATCTTTAAAGATCAAAGGAAAATTGTGTTTGGAAGACTTTGAAAGTTATCGAATCATCACGGGTCATTTACTTGATTTCGAATGTTCTTAACTCCTAATTTTAATTCATACCACAATTGTTTTCTCAGGACTATGATTCTCATGTTAAAGTTGTTAATTTTACAAGATTGATGAATACTTTTAAAGCATATGTTTTGTCATCAAGAGATTGAATTCAGGTTTGGCAATGAAGTTCCATTTGAATCGAGCATGGCATACGAGTTTCATTTTGAGTGCAAGTTTCATGGAATCAAGAGGGTATACAATGTTCAAAACATATCCAATATTATCAAACAAACTTCACTCAATACATGTTCGAAATCGCATTGATTCACTTATGTGTCGATCTCCTTCAAGCTTTTGAGACCAATGAGTTTACACAAGGAAATTTCGAGTTTTTATCTCACAAATCATTCAAAGTTGTTACATTACTATAAGAGACTTACAAACTTCAAGTTCCATCAATTTATGTTACAATGTTACAAGTTACAATACAAACTACAAGTGTTTTGTTTACAGAAAAAAGAAAATATTGCTTCTTCACTTTTCTCTTGCTTCACCTTCAAGAAAATCATCCACTCCTCGCCATGGCTTCTTCGCCATTCAACCTCGCTTTCCATCCAATTGCTCGTACATGTAACAAAAGAAAGAAAAATTAGCAAACAATCAACATGTGAAAAATTCAAGCAAGAATGATTTGTTAAACAAGAAAGTTCATCATTAGGATTTGCATTTGGAATCAGAACTAAAAGGTTTTGTTTTTAATCATGGACTATCTCCTACTTTCGTAAATCACAAAAAGTTTGATCTTTTTGGTTCACAAAAGGGAATAGAAATCCGCAAATGTTTTCCTACTGCAAAAGGAAAATTGAAACTACCAAGTACAAAAACAGATGCACCAAAGCACCAAGGCAGCAACAGGCCAACAACCACAAAAAAAACGGTGTAAACCACAAAAGAAAACAGCGCAAGCCACAAAAACAAACAGCAAGGCAGTAAAATAACCAAAACACAGGAGCAGCCAGCAGCAGCTCTAAGCCAGCAAACTGCCCAACAATGCAACAATCCAAAAAATAGAAGGGAAAAAACCAAAGAAGGCTAAACAACATCGCAACAACTTAAAACAGTAGGGCAAAAACCAAAGAAGGCAAAATAGCATCAACAAGTAAAAAAAATAGCATAGCACCAATTCATATCCCTTATGTCATCATTTCCCTATACTACAAATCCTTCAGAGATTGTGTAAAAAAGCAAAAATTTGCATCATAGAAAGATGAAGAGGGAAAGAGAAAGAGACAGAAAGATATCACCTAGCATATAACAGTCCAAATAACCTGCACTAGCTGCCCAAAAATCTGCACAAACTATAAAAAAAAAGCAGCCCTGCTGTCCACTGATAAACTGTTAAAACAGTCCACAAAACTCTTTGCCTAAACCTGCCAAAATTCTGCTACAAAGCAGCCCGCAAAGACCAGAAAAAAAATTGTCAACTACAGTCTAAAACATTGCACAAATTCAACAAAGCATATATGCATCAGAAAAGCACAAAAACAGCGTGTCGAAATAGTTCAAACACTTACCATTTTCCCTCCCAAAATCCATTCCTATTCACTATAAAGAAAACCAATTGTTCGCACGCTGGAGGGGGAGAAAAAAATACAGAAGGAAATATCAATCCAAAACTCAGAAAACCACAAACTAAAACCATCTCTGACTCACTCACAAAATCTTCATCTTCATCCCCACACAACTTCTAACCTTGTTCCCTAAACTCTGCAATAAACAAAAAAAACTCTATCTCTTTCTCTCTCTGAAATCCTTCATCCTTTATCTCTTCACCATCCTTCAACAACTTCAGCCACAACAACAGAACCTCACATTTATCACAACACAACCTCTTCCTTCAGCCGTGAACTACCCTTCAAGCCAGCATACTCCTATCCGCAAGTCAGCTCACTACAACAATACATTCAGCCTGAGAATTCTTGAACCAGTTTCACAAGAAGGAAGAAGAGATAAAGCAGAATCAAAAGTGCAGAGAAGGCGTCAAAGCATACCTAAGAAGAACCAAAACTCAAATCTAGTAACTTTTTTTCTTTCTTTCTCTTCATTTCTGTTCCACTGATTATTGTTATATTAAACACATGAGGCTACTACAGTTTGTTATTCTGTATGAATATTTTGTTTTGCTGTCATAAGAAACTCACAGTGATTCATAAAGAAAAATATATACCTCATACCTGTAACTCCACACACAATCAAATTCTGCCATTGAATTGAGTCATTCATATCAAAATTGAGAAAAGAGAGATTACGGATGTTAGAAAAAAGTAATACAACAAAAAAGAGAAAAATTGTTTAATACACAAAAAAATCCAGAAGATACCTCGTTTCAACTTCATCGAACACCACCTTCCTCCATTCATTATTTTTCCACGAGATTTCACCGAGCAACACAAAAACGTAATACTTCCCCATCGAGCTTATCCTTCAGCTTCCAACAATAATCATTCCTCTTATCTTCACGATCTTCATCTATTCATTATCCATCTTTAACAACTCTAATCTCTGTATCACCATGTTTTATTCTACCATCAACCCTCATTCCCTTCACTACATCATCACCTTCGCGATTAACTCCCAGAACCAAATCCGTCATAAGAGGTACAATTTTGCAGCATTGCAGCCAACAATCTGGGGAGAACAGGACTAGGTATTCCCACTGGAATTTGCTCACAGACTGAAAAACATGAGGAGAGTTTTTTTTATGATAAGCATAAGAATTGGAGTTCTACTGAGAATAACGTATGTTAAATATGACTTCTTCCTATTCCAATAACCCATCACCGTGCCTCTTTCCTTTGGTCACTAGGGTTTCAAACCCTTTCTCTTTTTAGTCCAAACAGGGTCGCCCCATTGGGCTTGCTGGCCCAATCACACTATCATTTTCCCCTTATATTTCAATTAAGTCATATTAATAACGAATGAAACAGAATAGCATAGTGGTTGGACTGTGGGTTTGCAAGCGTGGTGTTCTGAGTTCGATTCCTGGAAGGTGTTTTGTTTCTTTTTCTTTGTATTTTTTCTTAAACACATACTTTTTGTTATTTTTTTTTAACAAATAACTTTGGGCTTTACAATTCTTTTCTGGCCCATCCAGATTTCTACCTCACACACTCATAGTCAGTTTAACACCACCATTTTACTTTGTTTTGTTAGTTTTGATTTTATTTATTTTAATTTAATAAATCATGTAGTTTTGTTAGATGATTTTCTTAATTAGCCTAGTTCTAAATTTAATTTAGGAAAATTTGTGAATAATTTTATCAATTAACATTTTATCATTTAGTTAACATTTTATTAATTTATTTAGTTTCTACATAATAAAAAATACTAAAAGCTAAAAAATATACATTTGATTTAATTTTTTTAGTTAAATATTTTCTTTAATAGAATAGAATTTTATTTTTCTTCCCAAAATTTTCAAGCAAATACCTAGAATTTCATTTCCATATTTTTATTTTGTTAATTAATTTTTACTTCATAGATTTGTTGTAGTTTCAATTAATTGCTCGATTCGATCTGGTTGTATTGATTGCCTATCTTGGACTTTTAATCGCATTGATTCATCCCCATTTCTAAATTTGTAACCCCATTCCCGAAAGCCCTGTAATAGCGTAGAATTTTAATTTCCGCAATTTACTGTTTTCCTTATACTGTATATTAATTAGGCGTGTGTGGCAAGACATAAAATTAACCACTAGATAACCTAATCAAAGACGAATTAACTTGAATCAAACACACTTTCACCCGCGCACCTCTAGGGTAACCTCGCTTGTTGCCTCGGAAAAACAGTCATGTCCCTCAAATATGGGACACTGTAGCATAGACCCTTTGATGAAAAAGATCGTAGTCCCTCGATGTTGCCTTCGGTAAAACGATCTAGTCCCTCATAAAAATTGCTAAAGCGTCTCACAAGTTACCTTCTATGACTGTGCGATTGACCCGCGCCTGTCCCTTCACATCCAACGATGGTGCTTCTTACCAAATCAATGGTAAGATTGCAACATCTAAAGGAGGAGGAAAAGAACATTTAAGACCTTTTGAGTTGTTAGGTTGCTCCTAGTTGCTCGCTTGCTCACAACAAAAACATTTTTTACACCAATGCTTCACTTTGAAACATTTCTCAAAAAGACAAAACACTTTGTACGCGTTCTTATAGAGACGAGAACCATTACAAAGACATTATTTTCAAAATACTTTCAAAAACCCACACCACAAGCACATTTTCAAACAAAAAGCAAGTGATCTAGAAAGCAACTAAGAGCCCGTAGATAACTACGGATGAAAAGGGTGCTAACACCTTCCCTTTTCATAACCTACCCTCCGAACTCAAGAAAATATCTTGAAAAGTATTTCCTGTTCTTTTCATCCTTTCCTTATTGGATAAAAGAAAAGTCGGTGGCGACTCTTGCTAACCGCAACATTTGCAATCAAACGCAAAACAACCAAGTCAGTTCTCCCACCGCGTTACAGGTGGCACATGCATTTTATCAGCATAGATTTGGCATTTGTGACATATCTTTGTATAATGGTAGCAATCATCTTCCATCGTGTGATACGGTGGGAGAGCTGACTTGAAGGTTTTGCGTTTGATTGCAAATGTTGCAGTTAGTAAGAGTCGCCACCGGCTTTTCTTTTATCCAAAAAGAAAGGTGAAAAAGCACAGGAAAGACCTTTGAGATTATTTCTTGAGTTCGGGAGGTAGATTATGGAAAGGGAAGGTATTAGCACCCTTTTCATCCATGGTTATCCATGGGCTCTTAGTTACTTGCTAGATCACTTGCTTTTGTTTGAAATTGTGTTTTGTGTGATTTTTTTTGAAAGTATTTTGTAAAGAGGCCATTGTTTAGGCAATCTTTGTAATGATTCTCGTTCGTAAGAATGTATACAAAGATGTTGATCTTTTGAAAATGTTTTCAAGATTTGTAAGATGTTTTGAATGTATAAGTGTTTGTTTTTTTTTAAAATAGCAAGGATGTTTTTTTTGAAATGGAGAAAGTAATTAGGAGCAATCTACCTACTCAAATGTCTTTCTTGTTCATTTTCTTTTCCTTTGACATTGTTGTCTTACCATTGATTTGGTAAGAAACCCTATCTTTGGATGTAAACGGGACATACGTGGGTCATCGTATTACCATGATTAGCAATGTTGCAAGGTATCTTAGCATTATTTTTGAGGGACTAAGATCATTTGTAAGGCAACTTAGATAGCGTCATCGAGGGACTATGATCATGTATTTGCTTGTTTTGGCTAAGATACCTTACATGCGTAATATGGCCATTTTGTATAAGCCAACCAAGTGGAATAACCCTAGGGGTGCTTTTGTGCAAATTGTTGTACCCCAAAATTTGCCCTCCCATATTTCCTAATACATGTCAAGAATAATCTCCAAATGGTTCAAGATTGCTCAAGAGTTGGACAGTCAAATCATCTCCTAAGGCAGTCAACCTCAAATTAGGGTTTTGTGTTGCATCAAGGTCCATACATCCAAATGACCCCAAGTTCTCCCCAATGTCATAATATGTTCTCAAGATCATCCATGTCAAATTTCAAGCCTTGCAGAGAAAGTTTGGTCAGTCAATTGCTCAAGAGGCCCAAAAATCGACTGTGCTAGGGCAAAAGTCAACTATGGCCTACATACAGTCAAACCTCAAGATTTTTTGTCAACATTATCATTTTGAAGGATAATTCATCATTTTATCAAGGGTTGATCATGATTCATCAAGGATTACTCAAGATTCATCAAGATTCAAAAGTTGCTAAATTAGGGTTTTGCACGAAAAGTCAACTCAACTTTGACCAAGCATAACTTTCCCATACTTTATGAGCAATGACCCATCCAAAGCTCATTTTGAATAGGATGCAATTTCCTACAATCCATCTTCAAATCCCAAGATCAATAAATACACTCAAAAAAAGTTACAAATTTGGACATTATAGGTCATTTTTGAAAGTCAACAAAAACACCTTTTTTGCCAAAGCTTATAACTTGAGCATGGGATATCAAAATTAGATGAGACCAAAAGTGTTGGTTATAAGATATCTCAAGGTTTCTAAAAAGTCCAAGAATACCTCCAAAAGTTCAAAATTGAAGAAGTTATGCATTGTTGAAGTTGGGCATTTTTCCAAAATTGCCAAAAGTCAACTATCCCCAAAACTCCAATTTTTGACAAAAGGACCCACTTTTTTCCACTTGATTTGATCTTGTCACACCACACACGTGTCATATCTTCAGTTTTGTGCCAATTTATTAATTTTTCTATTTTATTTTTATTGATTTAATTCATTTTTAATCAATTTAAATCAAAATAAATCTAAATATTAATAACTTGTGATCTTTTTTATCATTACAGGTCTTAATTATCATTATGCACACAATCAAATTTGTACCAAGGCATATCATGAACAAATATTGGATTTTTTGACAAATATGGAAGCTTGTTCATGGAAGATCAAATCATATCTCAATTCATCAATTCACATGGATTCAAGGCCCAACCTTTAACCTAATTCATTCCTTATTACTCATACAAGGCAAAGACATCAAGGACACGACCTGAAAGGCAGCCAAATCTCAAAAACAAAAAACTAAAAAAAAGCTTGAAAAAGCTTGGAATTGAAATCTTGGTTAGAGGTGAATTCAAAGAGAAAACTCAACGCTATCTTCTTGCTAGCCATTCACTGAAGCTAAAGCAACCACTCACGAGCCCTGAAACACCTCCAAACGCACTGTAAGTCGCTTGAAACTCCGCCCTGTACATGGAATCGTAACCTTAGATTCTTGCATCTTTTTGACAAAACGTTGGTATATTCATGACTCTTGTGTGATTTCTAAGCATTCTGCAATATTTGATTTCGTTTTTATGGCCTGTAACGTAACACCCGAACCTAGGGTTTCAATTCCTTGTTTTTAGGCGTTTGCTGTGCAGGAAAAATTGGGACAAATAATTGGTATAAAGATGCTCAGGAAGGAGAGACGAAGCGAACCATGGCTTTGGATTGCATTTCTATAGCCTAGGATTAATTTTAGGATGAACCTAGGGATTTTGCTGTGGATAAAAATCCACAGGTATGGAAACCAGGTTTTGTTGAAGAAGACGAAGACGTGGCTCGTCTTCATTGGCCCATTCATATATTGGCGCGAGTTTTTTTTAATTCCAGCATATTGATTGTCTTTCATATATAATGTTCATTACCTATTCCACTAACAACTAAGTACATTGGCTCAGCTGGCAAGCGCGTTAGTTCCAAATCCCATGGGACCTGGGTTCGAATCCCAGGTCCCCCAAAAACTTTGTGTCATTTTATTTCAGGTATTCCAGTATGCACTCAAGCGCCTAGGCCCATCATGCTCCCTCAGATCCCAAGAGCCAGATGGCCGGTAGACCAAATCCAAGGGCCAGGATTGAAGGCTCGCTATACTCCTCAGTCAATGCATACGTGTGAAATGGAGAAAGTCAAAACAGGCTGGCTTGAATTGGGCCAAACAAATGTTATTCTCACCACAATCTGGGCCCAACACCCCCATGAGTATCTCTTTTTATTTTTATTTTACTTTCTTTATTTATTTTAATATTCTTAATTAATTACTAACCAAATAATTTATTTTCCCTCATAAAATCATAAAACACCAAAAATATTATTTTTATTTATTAAAATTAAATTTGACTTTATTTTTGTAAATAAATATTAATTAATTAACTTAGTATTAATTAGGTGTAATTTCAATATCTTTTTGCAAATAATTAAAATCAATTTAGAATAACTAGGTTTTATTAACATTAACCCATTTTATTTTATTTCCTTAAATATTCAAAAACCCAAAAATATTTTAATTAATTAATTAATTAATTTTGGCCTAATTTAATTTCCATTTAATTCACAAAAATAATAAAAAAGTGCTTTCTTTCAAAAAAGGGTCAAAACCCTAAAAAACTCGCCCGATTTAATCTCTCGCACGCGTATCGTTTTATCCAATATTGTAATTGCTTCCGATATGTAATAGCTTTTAATTAGGACTTTAATTATTTATCGCTTTATTTTACTTTCCGAAATTTAAATTAAAGGGTTGCTTTTGGCGATTGTGATCGGTGGATCTGGAACTGACTGTTTAACGCTGGTTCGCGAAATGTCGCGGAAGCAAGAGTTGCCACCGTCTTTTATTTTATCCAACATGGATAGGACAAAAGCACAGCAAAATTCTTTATGAGATTGTTTCTCGGTTCGGGAGGTAGATTTATAGAAAGGGAAGGTGTTAGCACCCTTTCTATCCATGGTTATCCATGGGCTCTTAGATACTTGCTCATTTGTGTTTTCAAAATGTTTGTTTGCTTTTCAATTGTGAGTGGGTTTGAAAAAAGTTCCGTTTAAAATTTCAGTTCGACTCTTGTATCAGTCCTCAAGAGTGTTTGAAAAGTTGTTTTTGAAAGCTTTTTGAAAAGTGTCGGTGTGAAAAGAAGTTTTTGATTTGTTTTGAATTAGAGCAAGTATCTATGAGTCATCCACCTACCCTAAGGAATTAGGCTGTGTAAATGTCCTTAAGGTAGTTGCATCCCACCATTAAGAGGTAGGTAGCACCACCGTTGGAGGTGTTCGGGTCAATTCGAGTTTAGGGGCAGTGTGGTCACCGAGCAACAGTAAGACACCTTAGAAGCTACCCTTATGTCATTGATCTTTTTATTCCGAGGCAACTATTCTGAGGCAACCATTTCGAGGCAACTTGTTTCGAGGCAACTAGATCAATGGACATAAGGACTCACTAAGACGTCCTATACTCGACGACCACGTTTCGAGGGGCAAGGCAACAGTGAGGCGTACCCTAAGAGTGGTGTGTGAATTGTGTGTCATTTTCAGTTTATGTTTTATCTTGATCATGCATTGGGTGAGCTACGCTTTGATTTTATTTGGGCCATTCATTCTTTCATGCAATAGTTAGCAGTTAAAAGGTGCGGAAATTAAAATGCGGCAAATAAAGTTCCTACGCTATTACAAGGCGCGGGTCTATACATCGCCAAATTAACAAAGACCCGTTTTTGAATAAAATGCGGAAAATAAATGAAGTTCCTAATAACTATTACAAGGCTTTGGGGCAATTACATAATATTTAAAAGAAACATAAGAATACGCGTGCGAAAAGAAATTAGAATTGGATATGCGAGGGCGTTGGACCCTTTAAAGAAATTAAATTGGAATTAAAAGGCAATTAATTATTTTAATAAGAAAAGAAGTTATTTTTTGATGTTTTTTGCATTTATGAAATAAAGGAAATTAATTAAATTAAAAGTTAAATTAAAACCTAGTTCTAAATTATTTTTAATTGTTAAGTTTGACCTAATTTATACTAATTATTTAATTACATGAGTATTTACAAAATTAATTAATAGTTAATAATAATAATAAGAAAATTTTATTTATTGAGAAAAAGAATAAAAAATGCTAAAAACTTAATTTTTACATTTTTTAGTTATTAAGAAAATATTAAAATTGAAAACCTAAAATTAAACTAAATTGATTAATAAAATTTATTTACAAAAAATATTAGTGAATTAAATATTTAAAAAAACAATAAACATATTTTATTTTTATGATTTTTCTGGTTTTTATTTTATTATGAAAATTATTTTATGAATTAAATAAAAAAACAATTAAAATAAAAAAGAAGAAAAGAAAAGGGAATTAAGAAAAGAAATACAAACAATGGGGGGTTTCTGCCCAATTTGGAGGTTAATTGCAAGGAAATTGGCCCATTGATTCCAAGCCCTTTTTGACTTTCAGCGTTTGCGTATGGCATGGTTGACTAGTGTGCATGATGGACTGCAGGTTCTGGCCATTGGATTGATCTCTTGGGCGCGTGGCAAGCAGGCAGGTGAGAGCACATAATGAACCCTGGGAGAGCATGGTGCATGGGAACGTTTTGAGAAAAATATTATTGAAGAAGTGGGGGACCTGGGAATCGAACCCAGGTCCCAGTGCCTGCAAGACAAGTCATCTTCCACCAAGCCAAATGCACGTTTTTGTTAATATACTGGGTATTGATTATAATATATGAAAAGAAAGAATTATGTTGGGAATTAAAAACGCGCGCCACATATTTGAATGCACCACTCACGTCCATCCACGCATCATCTTCTTCAACTGGCCTGAAATAAAAAGCATTTGAATAGCGGGGGTTTTAAACCCCCACAAACTGAAAACGTCAAAATAGCGATTAGACGTACAATCAATATAAAAAAGGCGCGATGATGTCAATCGTTTTGTCTTGTTCTGATGAGTTTGTCTGTATTAGTTTGATGGTCCAATTTTTCCTTATGTGTAAAACCCTAAATCAAGGTTTCTGAAACCCTAACATGCGTTCATGGTGGATTATTGTACAGGCAGCCATTCTTCAATTGAATGGTACCATTAGATTCAGAGCACTCATGTTAGTATAAATCAGCAATCAAAATACATGTATAATGCATGAAAAGTAAAACACGATTATCAATTTTTTTGTGAAAAGTGCAACATGGTTCTACCAATTCCTTGTGCGTGGAGACTGGAAAGGTATTGAGACACGTTCAGGAAGGTCCCAACAAGCGTTTGGAATACTTTTTGAGCTTTGAATCACACTACAACTATGTTTTCAGATTTCAATTTTTAATCAACTTTTGCAAATTGGTAGGCAGCCTCTTGAGCAATTTTTCGTCTTCCTTAGGATTAGGTTATCTTCTGCTTATGTATCTAAGCAATTTAGGTTAAAAAACCAAGCCCAAAACCCTTGTGTTAATGATTCAATATTTGATTTTTAATCCAATCTTTTTCATGCCTTTCTTATGCCAATCATTGCCAATCATATTGAATCTTTCCATATTGAATGGTGCACGAAATATTGAGTGAATTCTATGCACAAAAAGATTTGAAGCACATGGTTTAGTATTTTTCTCATAATTGATTTTAATTAAATGAATAAATAGGATTAAAAATTCAATTAATTAATTAAAAATAAGAAAATAACTCCCTTTAAAGTCAATGGGTCGTGCATGGCCTTTGGGTGATGATTCATGGAAGAAATTGAGGCCCATTAGCAATTTTGAGGCATTTGAAGCAAAGTTGACTTTTCAAAATTCCCAAAAATTTCCCAACTTCCACAAGGCATATCTTGCTCAATTTTTAAGCTTTGATCATGTTCTTGGACATTTTGGAAAGTTCTTGAAGTCCTCTAACCAATGTCTTTGGTCCCATGTAATTTTTATTTACCAATCTCAAGTTATGGTCTTTGACTTAAAGTGCCTTTTTGTTGACTTTTGAAAATGACCTATAATGTTGAGATTGATAACTTTTTGTGAGAGCATTTCTTGGACTTGGAATGTGAAGATGAGTTGTAGGAAATGTCATCCCCTTCAAAATGAGCTTTGGATGGAATTTTTCTGATAAACCATGTGGAAGTTATGCCTTGGTCAATTTGCAGTTGACTTTTTCAACTATCCAAAAATAGAAACTTTTGCATCTTGAGACTTTTTGAGCCATGCCTTGAGAATCATGATCAAGAATTGATCAAATGATGTTTGTGGCTTCAAAATAAGATGTTGACCAAAAATTTTGACTTTTGACTGTCAAATGACCATTTTGCCCCTGCAGTTGACTGTGAAGCAATTAGGGTTTTTGACTGTGCAATCTGGTGCTGTGAGTCTTGAAACTTGGCATATGGATGCTTGACAATGTATGTAGGCATGTGGGACTTGATTGGATCCTTGGAAACTTCAATTTCTTTGCCAGAACCCAAACCCTAATTTTTGACTGTTAGGAGGCAATTGGACTGTGCAACCCTTGAGAGATTTTGAACCTTGATCTTGGCAAATCTTGGAGAATATGGGAGGGAAAATTTTGGGGTACAATAGTTGCCCCTGTTCAATCTTCTTAGACCTGAGGATGTAGATTGGCTAGCGTTCCTTTCGTAATTCGAAGGTGGAAGATGATTGAACACTAGAGTGCCCAGAAATTTGCGCTCACATGTTAGCAGTATGATGGTGGGAATGGGCTTATAGATGCCATTTGGAGACTGATGGATAGGAGGATGGGCTTATAGATGCCATCGGGAGGTTGTCGATCGCGTAAGAGTTTCCTTAGCGAGAACTTGCGTACCTGAGAAAGAAAATGATTACCTGGCCTGTTGCTGGAGTTGGTCTTCAAACTCTTCAGACGCACCCTGGCAAGATACAGGAATCGGGTCTGGTACTTCAAAAGGTTTTTGTTAATAATGATGTGATAAAGGAATCTGAGACGATTGCTACCCCAGCAGGATGACGAATGGATCAGGGACGATTACTACCTCAACGGGACGGTGAGAGAACCTTGGACGATTACTACCTCAACAGTAACGATGAGAGAACCTTGGGCGATTACTACCTCAACAGTAACGATGAGAGAACCTTGGGCGATTACTACCTCAACAGTAACGATGAGAGAACCTTGGGCGATTACTACCTCAACAGTAACGACGAGAGAACCTTGGGCGATTACTACCTCAACAGTAACGATGAGAGAACCTTGGGCGATTACTACCTCAACAGTAACAATGAGATAACCTTGGGAGATTACTACCTCAACAGTAACGATGAGAGAACCTTGGGCGATTACTACCTCAACAGTAACGATGAGAGAACCTTGGGCGATTACTACCTCAACAGAAATGATGAGAGAACCTTAGGCGATTACTACCTCAACAGTAACGATGAGAGAACCTTGGGCGATTACTACCTCAACAGAAACGATGAGAGAACCTTGGGCGATTACTACCTCAACAGTAACGATGAGAGAACCTTGGGCGATTACTACCTCAACAGTAACGATGAGAGAACCTTGGGCGATTACTACCTCAACAGAATGATGAAGGAATCTTGGATGTCTTCTATTGAGTCTTCATCAGGAAAATCTTTAGGAATCGATTTAACTGGACCAGAGAAGGCCTTTGACTGGATCGGCATCAGAAAAATCTTTAGGAGTCAATTTAACTGAACCAGGCAAGGTCTTGGAATCTTCAACTGGGTCTTCATCAGGAAAATCTTTAGGAATCGATTTAACTGGACTAGAGAAGGCCTTTGACTGGATCGGCATCAGAAAAATCTTTAGGAGTCGATTTAACTGAACCAGACAAGGTCTTGGAATCTTCAACTGGGTCTTCATCAGGAAAATCTTTAGGAATCGATTTAACTGGACCAGAGAAGGCCTTTGACTGGATCGGCATCAGAAAAATCTTTAGGAATCGATTTAACTGAACCAGGCAAGGTCTTGGAATCTTCAACTGGGTCTTCATCAGGAAAATCTTTAGGAATCGATTTAACTGGACCAGAGAAGGCCTTTGACTGGATCGGCATCAGAAAAATCTTTAGGAGTCGATTTAACTGAACCAGGCAAGGTCTTGGAATCTTCAACTGGGTCTTCATCAGGAAAATCTTTAGGAATTGATTTAACTGGACCAGAGAAGGCCTTTGACTGGATCGGCATGAGAAAAATCTTTAGGAATCGATTTAACTGAACCAGGCAAGGTCTTGGAATCTTCAACTGGGTCTTCATCAGGAAAATCTTTAGGAATCGATTTAACTGGACCAGAGAAGGCCTTTGACTGGATCGGCATCAGAAAAATCTTTAGGAGTCGATTTAACTGAACCAGGCAAGGTCTTGGAATCTTCAACTGGGTCTTCATCAGGAAAATCTTTAGGAATCGATTTAACTGGACCAGAGAAGGCCTTTGACTGGATCGGCATCAGAAAAATCTTTAGGAGTCGATTTAACTGAACCAGGCAAGGTCTTGGAATCTTCAACTGGGTCTTCATCAGGAAAATCTTTAGGAATCGATTTAACTGGACCAGAGAAGGCCTTTGACTGGATCGGCATCAGAAAAATCTTTAGGAGTCGATTTAACTGAACCAGGCAAGGTCTTGGAATCTTCAACTGGGTCTTCATCAGGAAAATATTTAGGAATCGATTTAACTGGACCAGAGAAGGCCTTTGACTGGATCGGCATCAGAAAAAATTTTAGGAGTCGATTTAACTGAACCAGGCAAGGTCTTAGAATAGCTGAGAACTTACCTGGATCTTTCCTGAAATGTAAAAGTCAGTCGTATGTAATGCATGCCATGGATCAAGCAATGATGTTCTCAACATAAATGAGATCGTAAGATATGATGCGTTTATGCATGTATCATGATGTATGCGATGTTTTTGAATGTATTTTCGTCTAGGAAAATATATCCTTGACGAATGCCGGGAGTTAAATCATGGGCTGATGGTTGAAGAGAGTTCTTCGTTTCTGTTGGGGATGAAGATTGTAAGAATGAACCGGTGGGAGAAGATGACTCTGTTGGGGAATAAACTTGATGAAGAGATTACTCTGCGGGGAATAACTACTCTAGCGATCTTGCTGGGGAACAATACTCTGTGGGAGGAGAGGTGCTTCGCTGAGATGAATGAGAACTCTATTGGGGATACCATTGTTGAGTTTTGTTGAAGAATATGATGAACTCCGCTGGGGGATAGGAAGACTTTGTCGGGGACGATCTTTCCCTGGTTATTGGCTGAGGATAACCCAGTTATATCCTGGTAGGGAACTAACCTTTGAATAAAGCCGGGGGACGCGTTCGTGCTCTGCAAGGGGAAAGCTTCCAGAATCTACTTGGGATAAGCTTCCTGCTGGGGAGATGATTCAGCTTTCCTGGGGAAATCTTCAGACTGGAATCTCCTGGGGAAATCTTTGAGATATATTAGGGAAGTGGCTTCGCTGAATGTCTGGTATACCGCCGGGGAACAATCTTAGATCAAGACTGCCGGGGATGCTTGTTAGGAAGGTCTGTGTACTCTGCTGAGGAATGTTTGATATTTGCTGGAGGATGCCCAACTTCCTTAAGGCTGACAGGATAACTTTGCTTGGGGAGAGTATATTGACTTGCTGGCTCACTCTCTGGGGAGTTAAGATATCTTAGTTGCGTCCTTCAGCCAAACCTATCTTGGTACCTTGATGGACAGAGAAACTAGATTGTTTAGACAACTCATTACTGCCCTTGTTTCTGTGGGAGAAGATACATGTGGAGATCTTGATAACTGCCGATTGACAACTCTTCTTCTGGTAGGCAAGTGACGAGATGCCGGGACATAGTCGTACGCTTAAATCCCTAATTTTTGCCTGGACCGCCCTTTCGGGTTTTCAGTCCACCGGGATACCCATTTTTGCCCAAGCCGCCTCTTCAGGTTTTCGACTTGCCAGGTGTACAGATTTTTTTCATTTCATTCCTCATTTTGCCCGAACCCTTTTGGTTCGCCGGGAAGCCCTTATTTTTGCCTAGGTGCGTCAACCTAGCGGGTCTTTGATTACGCGTAGTATCTTTTTCGACTATGTCCATGCTCTCAGGATGTAGGGAGGTGCGCTTGTTAGTAGTGTAGTGTTGCCATACTACCAGAAGATCTTTGTTTGATCGTCCAACGCTCCAAGTGATCCAGATGGAGATTTGCCCCAGGTTGGTTGGCCTTTTGAGAGATTCCTTGAATCTTGGCTGGACTGCCCTAGATGATGGACAATGATCAGGCCATGCCCCTTGATTGGGAGTGCTTTTGTTCATTAGACTTTCGTCATGCGAATTTCTCTGTTGTTCAAACAACTAGTCATATGCAAGCAATGTTATATTAAAAATGCAAAGCTTATGTCTGTTTCGAAGTTTTTGGAAATGCAGTTTTTTAATAAAACAAGTGAGTTCTTTTGTAAACTGTGATGTCAACTCAGTATTTTACAGCAAGCCTTAAGGAATCAGGATACCTTTGTAACAATATGCTTTCGAACTAACCCATGCTTCAGCTAGGACTTTTAAGGGTTATAACGTGGCCAGGTTCACGGTTTAAGAAACAAAGGGTAAAGGCTCAAATTTTATTTGTACCCACCCGCTCTTCGTAATGTTCTTCAAACCTAAACTCAGTTGATCATGCGTTAGACCTTGTTTGAGTCTTTGCTCTGACATTCCGGTGACGGTTCGGATACTGATAGTTTATTTTGAACAGACAGTCATTTCCTTTTGTTGAGGGTTTGTATGACCTCTTTCTTTTTGATTTTATGATCCCTATTTTTTGCCTGAACTGTTTCTTTTGTGATTACAGTCAGCGGGTTGCCCCAGTTTTGCAAGTCTCCTTCATAGGTTTTGACTTAATGGGTTTTTATTTTTGAGATATAATGACTTCCTATCCTTATGATTATTCGGAATCATCACTGTCTTCTTTTTTTTGTAAGGACCTCTTTGGTGCCATTTGTTATGCACTTGGATCAACTGAGAGAACTACCCTGCCCCAGGTTATGATAAAGGGTTTTAAATTTCGAAAAGAAAAAACTCCTACTTCTTTGGCTCAGAGGGGTTGACGAGGGATTATCTTCCTTATAACTCCAGTGTTTAGGAATTGAAACAATGCATGTACCTCATCAGCGGGGTCTGTTCAAAAGCATATTGTAGATTGCGGTATCGTTTTCGTCATCCTCCCTCAAGAGGCTTAGAATTATTAATCGAGCATTGAACATCACAAAAAATGAAAGCAATTTTAAATAGCGAATACGAAATAATTACTTCAAAACAGACATGTGTAGTGCATTAATGAAATAACAATCTTTAACATGAATAAATGTTTGAACAATCAAAAGAAAATCACAACTTGAAAAATTCTAATGAACAAAAGTCTTCTAGTCTCAGGGCTTGTTACTTCAACTGGTGCATCTTGTAGGGATGGAAGGAGCATTCAGCCTGGCCCATCTGGGTGAAATCCACAGCTCTTTCATTAATCAGGTCTTGGATCTTATTCTTCAGAGCCCAGCAGTCGTCGGTGTCATGTCCTGGACTGTCAGAGTGACATGCACATCTTTCCTCAGGATTGTACTTTAGGGAGGTTGTGTTGAGATTCTTAGGAGGGTCCCTTAACGTCACCAGATTCAACCTCAACAATTGTTGTAAAGCTTGAGACGGTGACACGTTGAGCTTGGTGAACTGCCTTTTAGGATTGTCTGGCTTGCTCTGATCAGCCCGTTATTCTTGGCGAGGTCGTTGTTGGACCTGTGAAGTAGTAGCAGCTCGGAGAGGCCCATTCATTAAACCAAACCTTTGACTTCTTGGAGGCTGATTAATGACTTGGTCCCTGACTTGGACTGGCTGCTTCATGTTGTATCTGTCTTGATGGAGTTGACTGATCATGGTCCTCAACTCTTCTTGCTCCCGAGCTAAACCTTGGATGAGAGCCCTTTGCCCCAGCATCTAGGTTTTCAATGTGTCTACCTCAGCTTGTAGACGTTTCAGTCGTTCGTCCTTGTCATCTTCAGGGTTTTACTTGGCCATATTCCCCATGAGGAGTGTCCTTAGCTCCTCCTGCCCCTTGGATAGATTCAGGAGGATTTCCCCGAACCGAGTCTCTTGAGCATGAAGGTCCTGGTTGTATTGTTGGGAAGCCATTGCTGAAATAAACAGCACAGATGGTGAGTGACCTGTAACAAGGGTACCTGTAATGCAATGATATATATGTAGGCATGCAATGTTTTCAAGGATCTCGCGGGGTAAACAAGAAGATTGTTAGAATTGGAAACCGGTAGCTTGATTGAAGGAACTTCATGTTGTTGAGAGTCCTTCTTCAAGGGTCAAAGGCTCACCATATCTAGTGGGTCATAGCCCCTGACAACCTTGGCTAGAGGAAAATAAATCCCCTTTGCCCCTTGCCAGACATGTTGGTTCATCATGACCTGCATCACAAGCCCTTGAGATCCTTGAAATGGATTAGTCCTTATGTAGGATGTATGCGATGGTATGATGTTATGCTATGCATGGGGTAAAGTAGGTAAACCCTGTTATGAGTCCCAATTAAGGACTGTAAACAAACCTGCAAGAAACTCAAGTGTCAGATAACAAGTATGCAAATAGTCAAGTATGAAAGCACACAAGTCACACCACAGCCCTTAGAGTTTAGGCCAGCATGGGGTCTAGGTATTACCCTCTTGAAGTTGGTGGGCTCAACCTGTCCTATCAGAAGTAACCGGGTTCTAAGGGTCCCAATATCATTGGATTGCTTTCATTGTTCATCGTTTCGATTTAGCCACTGAACTGGCGACCGAAATATTCCAAGAAAACAACCCTCAATTGAGTGTAGTATCGAGTATCAACCAACCTCGGACTGCACCAAAGTCAGTTATCTCACTACCCTAAAGAGGCCAAGATAGTTCAATTAAGGTTCCTAAGGTCAGTTGATGCTTCACGACACCACGCGGAGGCCCTGTACTCTCCTTGACTGAACTCAAGGGTTACCGGTACACACCAAAGTGCCACATCAACGTAGCAGACTGTTTCAACCATGTCGGTATACCCTGCACAGTTCCCTCACAGCCTTGTTGCTACTTTCTAAGAAGGTATCCCCAGATCCAGGTTAGGATCTATAGAACTCCCAAGACAGTCCCACAATTTAAAGCAAACAAGTCAAAGCAATTGAAAACACAAGTGATCCTAGTCCTAAGGTACACCTCACTTTAAAATTAATCCCCAGCAGAGTCGCCAGTTCTGTGATCGGTGGATCTGGAACTGACTGTTTAAAGCTGGTTCGCGAAATGTCACGGAAGCAAGAGTCGCCACCATCTTTTATTTTCTCCAACATGGATAGGACAAAAGCACAGCAAAATTCCTTATGAGATTGTTTCTCGGTTCGGGAGGTAGATTTATAGAAAGGGAAGGTGTTAGCACCCTTTCTATCCATGGTTATCCATGGGCTCTTAGATACTTGCTCATTTGTGTTTTCAAAATGTTTGTTTGCTTTTCAATTGTGAGTGGGTTTGAAAAAAGTTCCGTTTAAAATTTCAGTTCGACTCTTGTATCAGTCCTCAAGAGTGTTTGAAAAGTTGTTTTTGAAAGCTTTTTGAAAAGTGTCGGTGTGAAAAGAAGTTTTTGATTTGTTTTGAATTAGAGCAAGTATCTATGAGTCATCCACCTACCCTAAGGAATTAGGCTGTGTAAATGTCCTTAAGGTAGTGCCATCCCACCATTGAGAGGTAGGTAGCACCACCGTTGGAGGTGTTCGGGTCAATTCGAGTTTAGGGGCAGTGTGGTCACCGAGCAACAGTAAGACACCTTAGAAGCTACCCTTATACCATTGATCTTTTTATTCCGAGGCAACTATTCCGAGGCAACCATTTCGAGGCAACTTGTTTCGAGGCAACTAGATCAATGGACATAAGGACTCACTAAGTCGTCCTATACTCGACGACCACGTTTCGAGAGGCAAGGCAACAGTGAGGTGTACCATAAGAGTGGTGTGTGAATTGTGTGTCATTTTTAGTTTATGTTTTATCTTGATCATGCATTGGGTGAGCTACGCTTTGATTTTATTTGGGCCATTCATTCTTTCATGCAATAGTTAGCAGTTAAAAGGTGCGGAAATTAAAATGCAGCAAATAAAGGTCCTACGCTATTACAAGGCGCGGGTCTATACATCGCCAAATTAACAAAGACCCGTTTTTGAATAAAATGCGGAAAATAAATGAAGTTCTTAATAACTATTACAAGGCTTTGGGGCAATTACATAATATTTAAAAGAAACATAAGAATACGCGTGCGAAAAGAAATTAGAATTGGATATGCGAGGGCGTTGGACCCTTTAAAGAAATTAAATTGGAATTAAAAGGCAATTAATTATTTTAATAAGAAAAGAAGTTATTTTTTGATGTTTTTTGCATTTATGAAATAAAGGAAATTAATTAAATTTAAAGTTAAATTAAAACCTAGTTCTAAATTATTTTTAATTGTTAAGTTTGACCTAATTTATACTAATTATTTAATTACATGAGTATTTACAAAATTAATTAATAGTTAATAATAATAATAATAAGAAAATTTTATTTATTGAGAAAAAGAATAAAAAATGCTAAAAACTTAATTTTTACATTTTTTAGTTATTAAGAAAATATTAAAATTGAAAACCTAAAATTAAACTAAATTGATTAATAAAATTTATTTACAAAAAATATTAGTGAATTAAATATTTAAAAAAACAATAAACATATTTTATTTTTATGATTTTTCTGGTTTTTATTTTATTATGAAAATTATTTTATGAATTAAATAAAAAAACAATTAAAATAAAAAAGAAGAAGAGAAAAGGGAATTAAGAAAAGAAATACAAACAATGGGGGGTTTCTGCCCAATTTGGAGGTTAATTGCAAGGAATTTGGCCCATTGATTCCAAGCCCTTTTTGACTTTCAGCGTTTGCGTATGGCATGGTTGACTAGTGTGCATGATGGACTGCAGGTTCTGGCCATTGGATTGATCTCCTGGGCGCGTGGCAAGCAGGCAGGTGAGAGCACATGATGAACCCTGGGAGAGCATGCTGCATGGGAACGTTTTGAGAAAAATATTATTGAAGAAGTGGGGGACCTGGGAATTGAACCCAGGTCCCAGTGCCTGCAAGACAAGTCATCTTCCACCAAGCCAAATGCACGTTTTTGTTAATATACTGGGTATTGATTATAATATATGAAAAGAAAGAATTATGCTGGGAATTAAAAACGCACGCCACATATTTGAATGCACCAGTCACGTCCATCCACGCATCATCTTCTTCAACTGGCCTGAAATAAAAAGCATTTGAATAGTGGGGGTTTTAAACCCCCACAAACTGAAAACGTCAAAATAGAGATTAGACGTACAATCAATATAAAAAAGGCGCGATGATGTCAATCGTTTTGTCTTATTCTGACGAGTTTGCCTGTATTAGTTTGATGGTCCAATTTTTCCTTATGTGTAAAATCCTAAATCAAGGTTTCTGAAACCCTAACATGCGTTCATGGTGGATTATTGTACAGGCAGCCATTCTTCAATTGAATGGTACCATTAGCTTCAGAGCACTCATGTTAGTATGAATCAGCAATCAAAATACATGTATAATGCATGAAAAGTAAAACACGATTATCAATTTTTTTGTGAAAAGTGCAACATGGTTCTACCAATTCCTTGTGCGTGGAGACTGGAAAGGTATTGAGACACGTTCAGGAAGGTCCCAGCAAGCGTTTGGAATACTTTTTGAGCTTTGAATCACACTACAACTATGTTTTCAGATTTCAATTTTTAATCAACTTTTGCAAATTGGTAGGCAGCCTCTTGAGCAATTTTTCGTCTTCCTTAGGATTAGGTTATCTTCTGCTTATGTATCTGAAGCAATTTAGGTTAAAAAACCAAGCCCAAAACCCTTGTGTTAATGATTCAATATTTGATTTTTAATCCAATCTTTTTCAATCTTTTTCATGCCTTTCTTATGCCAATCATTGCCAATCATATTGAATCTTTCCTTATTGAATGGTGCACGAAATATTGAGTGAATTCTATGCACAAAAAGATTTGAAGCACATGGTTTAGTATTTTTCTCATAATTGATTTTAATTAAATGAATAAATAGGATTAAAAATTCAATTAATTAATTAAAAATAAGAAAATAACTCCCTTTAAAGTCAATGGGTCGTGCATGGCCTTTGGGTGATGATTCATGGAAGAAATTGAGGCCCATTAGCAATTTTGAGGCATTTGAAGCAAAGTTGACTTTTCAAAATTCCCAAAAATTCCCCAACTTCCACAAGGCATATCTTGCTCAATTTTTAAGTTTTGACCATGTTCTTGGACATTTTGGAAAGGTCTTGAAGTCCTCTAACCAATGTCTTTGGTCCCATGTCATTTTTATTTACCAATCTCAAGTTATGGTCTTTGACTTAAAGTGCCTTTTTGTTGACTTTTGAAAATGACCTATAATGTTGAGATTGATAACTTTTTGTGAGAGAATTTCTTGGACTTGGAATGTGAAGATGAGTTGTAGGAAATGTAATCCCCTTCAAAATGAGCTTTGGATGGAATTTTTCTGATAAACCATGTGGAAGTTATGCCTTGGTCAATTTGCAGTTGACTTTTTCAACTGTCCAAAAATAGAAACTTTTGCATCTTGAGACTTTTTGAGCCATGCCTTGAGAATCATGATCAAGAATTGATCAAATGATGTATGTGGCTTCAAAATAAGATGTTGACCAAAAATTTTGACTTTTGACTGTCAAATGACCATTTTGCCCCTGTAGTTGACTGTGAAGCAATTAGGGTTTTTGACTGTGCAATCTGGTGCTGTGAGTCTTGAAACTTGGCATATGGATGCTTGACAATGTATGTAGGCATGTGGGACTTGATTGGACCCTTGGAAACTTCAATTTCTTTGCCAGAACCAAAACCCTAATTTTTGACTGTTAGGAGGCAATTGGACTGTGCAACCCTTGAGAGATTTTGAACCTTGATCTTGGCAAATCTTGGAGAATATGGGAGGGCAAATTTTGGGGTACAACAGCGATGTAAATACCCGACGCCTTGTAATAGTTTAGATTTAATTTCCGCAATTTAAAATCCGCAACTATACACTGTTAGATGTTTGATAATAGGGAATGCATGACAAGATCAAATGTATGAACTTAAAATCAACATAGATAACCATTGACATGTACAAAGATAAATTAACCGAAATAACACACTTTCACATGCCACTCCTAGGGTACACCTCACTTGGTTTCCTTCGAATGTGGTCATTGAGTATAGGAAGTTTTAGAGGTCGCCCTCTTGTCCAAGGATCATAAGTTGCCTCGGAATGGTTGCCTCGGAAAAATGATCTAAGACATTAGGGTTACCGCTAAGGCGTCCTAACATTGCTTTAGTGACCACACGTCCCTTAATCGAATTGACCCGAAAAATCCAACGACGATGCTACCTACTCATCAATAGTGGGATAGCATTGTCTAAAGGACATTAGCACAGTTTAATTCCCTTTTCGAGTAGGTAGATGGTTCTTAAGTACTTGCTCCTTTTAAAAACAAAACAAAACTTTTCGCACTTACACTCCTTTAAAACAAAAACTCTTTCAAACCCACAAACACAAAGAAAAGCAAATTTTGAAAACACAATGAGCAAGTACCTAAGAGCTCGTGCATAAACACAGATAGAAAGGGTGCTAACAACTTCCCTTTCTATAATCTACCTCCCGAACCCGAGAAACATCTCGAAAAAGGAATTTTTCTGTGCTTTTTTCCTTTCCTTGATTGGATAAAATAAAAGACGGTGGCGACTCTTGCTGACCGCGACATTTTGCAAAAACAAACGCAAAATGCGAACCAGCATTCCAAAAACTGTTAGTTATATCCCACCGTATCACAGAACTGGCGACTCTGCTGGGGATTCATAAGTGAGGTGTACCTTAGGATTAGATCATGGTGTTTTCAATTGTATGCTTTGTATGCTTTAATTTTGTGGGCTTGTATCGGAGTTCTATAGATCCTAACCCAGATCTGGGGATACCCTTTAGGTAAGTAGCAATAAATTGTGAGGGAACTGTACAACATAGACCGATACGGTTGAAGCAGTAGCTACGTTGGTGTGGCACTTTAGATTGTACCGATATCCCTTGTGTTGGAACGAGGAGAATATGGGTCATCTAAGGGGTCATTAAGCACCAACTGACCTTAGAACCTTTAAATTGACCAACTTGGCCATAGAACAGTAGCAGTATGCTACACTCATTGAGACTAAACTCTCGCGATGATTCCGGCCGTAAGAAAAGGTTGCTAAACTGGAATTATGACCGATTAAGGGTAGTCAGTGATATTGATATCCTCTAGAACCCGATTACTATTTTTAGGATAGGTTTAAACCAACTGAACTGAAAGAGGGTAGTACCTAAGCTCCTTGCCATCCTGAAATCTAAGGGCTCTTTTGTGTGACTTGTATGCCTTTACCATGTTTGCTATTTGTGGATACTTGTGGTGTGCTTACTATCATGACATTGCATACATCCTGCATTGGACTAACCTATTTCAAAGACAGGAGGGATTCATCTTTGCTCTATTTTGTAGGTCATCATGATGCCCATGCTTAGGAATACCATCCAGATTAACTTTGTTCAGCTCCCCACCTTGCTTAAAGAGTTGGTTGCCAAGATGCCTGACACTACTTCCTTTATCAGGAGGCATGGTTCTCTTCTCAGTTTGGTCACCTCCAAATTGGACGAGCAGATAATGAGTGTCCTGGTTCAGTTCTATGATCCGTTGTACCATTGCTTTACTTTTCAAGACTATCAGCTGGTTCCCACCCTAGAAGAGTTCTATGAGCTGCTCGGTATCTCTGTTCTGGAGCAGACCCTGTTTACTGGTTGGGAGAAAACTCTTAGACCCGAAGAGATTGCTGCAGCCCTTCATTTGACCAAAGAGGGGGTAATGGCTAATTGGGAGACTAGAAGTGGAGCAAAGGGCTTTCTGACTGAGTTTTTGGTTGGTAAGGCTAACTATTTCTGGGATAGCCTAGATTTCAAGGCGTTCGAGGATATTTTGGCTCTTCTGATTGATGGCTTGGTATTGTTTCCGAATCCTGACACTTTTGTTGATGTGAATGCGATAAAGATCTTCATCTCTCAGAATGTTGTACCCACTCTCTTGGGTGACATTCTTCATCAGCTCTATGCTCGTACTGCCTGAAAGCAGGGAACCTTGATGTGCTGTGCTCCTTTATTGTCGAGGTGGTTTATTTCGCACCTCCCTAAGTTAGTACTGAAGAACAAAGAAGGAATGGGCTGGGCTTATAGGGTGATGTCTCTCTCTCATAATGACATTATCTGGACTCTCAAGGGTATGGATGAGCTGACTATCATTGATCGTTGTGGAGAGTATCCTAATGTTCCATTGATAGGAACCCATGGAGGAATTTCTTACAACCCATGCTTAGCTCTCCGTCAGTTTGGAAGAGCCAGAATAGAAGGACCTCATGAGATGCTAATGCCTCATATCATCTTTGACTTTCAAGGGGATAGCGACGAGCAGCGTCGTAGATTCGTAAGGGCTTGGGATAGAGTTCACCAATCTGATCCACATGAGCTGGGTCCAAAGACTTCACTCCCGATGGAGCCATATCTCAGATGGGTCCGTATCCGTGCCCAAAAGCTGGGTATGCCGTATGAAGCTGTCCGGCCTGTCATTCTTGAAGTTGCCAATGAAGAGGGGGTTCTTCCAACCATCCTCCATCCTTATATGCCCACTGACATTGGGGAACAGAAGAGATCTTGGATGCAACTAAGGGAAGAACGAGATTCTTACCGAGAGAAGTTCAACGAGCAAGAACAAAAGATCCAGAAGCTGACTAGGCAGTTAGAGAACGAGCGGATTCTCAATGACTATGTCTACACTGATAAGAAGAGACCATGGGAGCGTTGATTGACCTTTGATGTTTTCCCTTTCCAGTTTTATTTACTTTTCAGTATTTCCATTCTTGTAACGCCTTAAGGGTAGTTTGTTGAACAATTTGAATTACCAAGTTTATCTAATAAAGTGTGTTTCCTTTCTTGTTTACAAATTTGAATCTCTCGATTGTCTTTGAAATCATAATCATACGCATTTCATCCCATGCACTCCATAACAGGTACCCATTACAGGTCTCTTATCTTCTTCGCTGTTTATTTCAGCGATCATCATGTCTGCTGAAACTTCAACTGAGAAAGCTATCAAGGCCCTCCAGGCCCAGAATGCCCAATTTCAAGAGTTGTTCATGAATCTAGCTAAGGGTCAGCAGGATCTGAAGACCTTGATTCTGAAAGAGAAGAAGAAGAAGAAGAAGAGGACTATCCTGTTCAACACAGGACACAAGTTTGGGAATAGGCTACAGAGTGAAGTTGATCTGACCACCTCATTTGGAGGGAAAGGTAGTCAAGAGGAAAGGAGGGCTGCTAGCCCTGTGGTCTCCGACAACGAGACGGACTATGATGAAGAACAGTACCCTCCTGCTGAGGATAGGTACAAACAACTGGAAGACCGGTTGAGTGCTATGGAGGTTCAAAAGGTGCCTGGTCTGGACTTCGGAGATCTAGGTCTATCATCTGAGGTAGTGATTCCCCATAAATTCAAGGCACCAGCCTTTACTAAGTATGACAGAGTTTCTTGTCCGAAGCTACACCTCTGGTTATATGTGAGGAAGATTCAGCCGTACACTGCTTATAAGAACTTATGGATCCATTTCTTTCAAGACAGTCTCTCGGGAACTCAGCTTGAGTGGTTCTATCAGTTGGACGGAGCCAGTATTCGTAGTTGGGAAGATTTGGCTACTGCATTCTACAGGCAGTATCAGTACAACTCCGACCTCGCTCCTACGCGTACCCAACTCCAGGGTATGTCAATGGGAACGGGTGAAGGATTCAAAGATTATGCTCAGAAGTGGAGGGACCTCTCCGGGAGAGTGCAACCACCCTTAGCTGATCGAGAGCTTGTGGACATGTTTCTGGGGACCCTGTCTGGTCCATTTTTCAACCATCTAATTGGAAGCTCTTCGTCTGGATTTACAGAGCTTATTTTGACCGGTGAAAGGATAGAAGCTGGTATTAAGGCTGGTAAGATACAGAAGGGTGCCTCGTCAAGCACCAAGAAGAAGCCATTCAAGAAAGAGTCCAGTGCTGTCTACAGTTCAAGAAACCAGAATAGACCTGAACGCCGTCAAGCTGTGAATTCGGTTGTTATTTCAAAACCTGCTGGTGCTCCTCAGCACAATAACTAACAAAAGGATGAGAGACCTCGAAGGCAATTCACTCGTCTCAGCATGACCTTATCTCAGATTCTACCACAGTTGCTGAAGACTAATCTGGTGGTTCTAAAGGAAGCCCCGAAGAATCCAAATACCATATCACCGAGGTATAACCCTAATGCCCGCTGTGCTTTTCACTCTGATAGCCCGGGGCATAATACAGATGATTGTTGGGTTTTGACGAACAAGGTACAAGACTTAATTGATGTGAAGGAGATTGAGTTTGAGGCGCCCGAGAGGCCTAATGTTGTGACTGCTCCCATGCCCAAGCATGGAGTGAATGCTCTAGAAGAAGACTTGTTTGTGGTTTCTGTGGATGATATTGTTACCCATTTGATGACTATAAAGAAGAACCTTTTGCTAGCCGGTTTATTTTCGAGCTGTGACGAAGGTTGCCATATGTGTTCTATTTTACTTACCGGTTGCCCATTCTTAAAGTCAGGTATCCAAAACCTGATGGATAGTAAGGAGATCCTGTTTGAGAAGACTATTGTTCCCTCCGTTCCTACTAAAGAAGTTGCCATTTTTACCATTTTCGACAATTCTTCCAAGGCTCCCTCGAGGAAGCCTGTTAGAATTACATCTGTTCCGAGAACCGCACCTGTAATCATCACTGTTTTGGGGCCCATCCCCTACACCTCTGATAAAGCTGTCCCTTGGCACTATAGGGCTGATGTTTATTTTCATGGAGTTAAGCAAGAGTTGGATGCTGATACTGACATCAGTAACATTACTGGACCTGCTAAAGTCACCCGCAGCGGAAGACTTTTCTCACCTGATATCGCTCCACCAGCTGCCCGAAGACCTGTTGTTATTACACCTTCCAGTGTACCTGCTACTATTCCTGATCAAGTTCCTATTCTTACCCCTGTCACCGAGTCATCTGACGCTCGGGGCAAAGGGATCACCACTGATGTGCCTGCCCAGACGGAGGCACCGAAGACGATAACTGTTGAAGCTTCCAAACAAGAGATAGAAGAGATCCTAAAGATCATCAAGAAGAGTGACTACAATGTAGTTGAACAACTGAGGAAAACCCCGTCTAAGATTTCTATGTTGTCACTATTGCTATGCTTAGAGGCTCATGCCAAGGCTCTGATTACCTTTTTGAAGACTGCCCACGTGCCACAAGAGACATCAGCTGATCAGTTTACAGATTGTGTGGCCAATTTAACTGCTGATAGTGGATTGGGTTTCTCTGATGTCGATTTGACTGCTAAGGGGAAGAATCACAATGATGCCCTGCATGTCTCCATTGAATGCAGGGACACTACTCTTGCACATGTATTGGTGGATACTGGTTCCTCATTGAACGTCTTGCCTAAGAAAGCTATAGACCGGTTGGATTGTGAAGGGTTGGAGCTGAAACCAAGCAACATCGTTGTCAGGGCCTTTGATGGGTCTAAAAGAATGGTACATGGAGAGGTTGATATCCCGATCAAGGTTGGTTCCCAGGTCTTCAACTCTACATTCTATATGATAGACATTCGGCCATCTTATTCTTGTTTGTTGGGTCGTCCATGGATCCACAAAGTCGGGGCTGTAACCTCAACGCTCCACCAGAAGCTGAAGTACCTGGTCAAAGGGAAGATTGTGACAATGCAAGGGGAGGAAGAGTATATGGTCATCCACCTCAACTCGTTCCAATATGTAGAAATGGATGGGGAGTTCATTGAGACCCCGTTCCAGCATTTTGAAGAGGTTCCCCAGACACTGGCGTCAGCTGAGACTGTTGTTGAAGATTCTCCTATGAGGATGGCTTCCTTAAAGGATGCCCGGGCTTCTATTGAGAAGGGTGAGTGTGAAAATTGGGGCCGACTCCCTGATTTTACACCAAAGACTAACAAGTTTGGTTTGGGTTTCACTGCAGAAGCTCAAAGGGCTATTCGGAATGCAAAGATCGGAAGACCTCCTGTGTTCATCAGCAACTCGGGAGTGAATGCCATTAAAGATGATGCGAAAGAGTCCAAATTCGACAGCTGGATCTATCCTACGACAGACGGTGGACCAAGCAACTGGATAGCAAAGGACTTCATCCCTATTACTTTTGTTACCCAGTAATGAAACTTTTTGTTTTTGAATTTGTAATAGACAATGTTTTGAACTCTATGGCCCAGTGTCTTACCTGGGGCACTGTGGCTTCATTTGTGAGGGCGTTATGTGTGTCATTTTCATATATCATTAATAAAAGCATTGGATGTTCTTGCATTTCAAATTTTGCGCTCCTTGTTTTTCTTTATTATATATTGCAAAACAGCTATTTTACACACACTCACATATACAGGTCCACATCCACTCTGGATCTCACTGGTAACGACACTGCTACTGCCAGTTATGACTTTGAAAATCCGATCAACTTAGCCGAAGACGAAGGTGAAGATGATTGTGAAGTGCCTGGTGAACTTGCAAGACTGTTACTCCAAGAAGAAAGGGCCATTCAGCCGCATGAAGAGCCGGTGGAATTAGTGAATCTGGGTACAGAGACAGACAAGAAAGAGGTCAGGGTCGGCGCAAACCTAGAGCTTAGTGTGAAACAATGGTTGATTCAGATGTTGCGTGACTATGTTGAGATCTTTGCCTGGTCTTACAGAGATATGCCCGGTTTGGATACTGATATTGTGGTTCATCGCCTGCCTACCAAGGAAGAATGTCCTCCAGTAAAACAGAAGGTCCGCCAAATGCGCCCAGAGATGTCTGAGAAAATCAAGGTTGAGGTGATGAAACAGTTTGACGCCGGTTTTCTAGCAGTTACTTCTTACCCTCAATGGGTGGCCAATGTGGTTCCTGTACCGAAGAAGGACGGTAAGGTTCGAATGTGTGTTGACTATAGGGATCTGAACAGGGCAAGCCCCAAGGATGATTTCCCTCTACCTCATATCGACGTTCTGGTTGACAACACCGCTCAGCATAAGGTATTCTCCTTTATGGATGGTTTCTCCGGTTATAATCAAATTAAAATGGCTCCCGAAGACATGGAGAAGACAACCTTTGTTACTCAGTGGGGTACCTTTTGCTACAAGGTTATGCCTTTTGGACTAAAGAATGCTGGGGCAACATATCAACGTGCCATGGTTGCTTTGTTTCATGACATGATCCATCATGAGATTGAAGTATACATCGACGATATGATTGCAAGGTCCCAGACTGAGGAAGAACACCTTGACCATCTGCAGAAACTGTTTGACAGGTTGAAGTTGTACAAGTTGAGGTTAAACCCGAACAAGTGCACCTTCGGGGTGAGGTCTGGTAAACTGTTAGGCTTCGTCGTGAGCGACAAAGGTATTCAAGTTGACCCTACAAAAGTGAAATCCATACAGGAGATGCCAGCTCCCAGAACAGAGAAAGAAGTCAGAGGCTTTCTGGGACGATTGAACTATATTGCCCGATTCATCACACACCTAACCGCTACTTGTGAGGCAATCTTCAAGCTGCTGAAGAAAGATCAAGTAGTACGTTGGAACAATGAATGTCAGGCTGCTTTCGAAAAGATCAAAGAGTATCTCCAAGAGCCACCTATCCTGATGCCACCAGTTGAAGGGAGACCTCGGATCCTATACTTGACAGTACTCGACAACTCAATGGGGTGTGTGTTGGGGCAGCATGACGAGTCTGGCCGAAAAGAGCATGATATTTATTACCTTAGCAAAAAGTTTACCGACTGTGAGACCCGATACTCACTGCTCGAGAAAATTTGCTGTGCTTTGGCATGGGCTGCTCGCCGGCTGAGACAATATATGCTGACTCACTACTCTATTAATATCAAAGATGGATCCAATCAAGTATATCTTCGAAAAGCCTGCCTTGTCCGGAAGAATAGCGAGATGGCAGATGATCTTGACTGAGTATGACATCCAGTACACGACTCAAAAGGCAATCAAGGGAAGTGTATTGGCAGACCATTTGGCACATCAGGCAGTGGATGATTACCAGTCTATGAACTTTGAATTTCCGGACGAGAATATCATATTGATAACTGATTGTAAGACACTTGGACCGGATGAAGGACCTGAGGAGGGATCCCGATGGTTTATGTACTTTGATGGAGCTTCGAACGCTTTGGGTAATGGCATTGGTGCCGTAATCATATCTCCTAAAGGCTCTCATACTCCATTTACCGCCCGACTATGTTTCAACTGCACCAATAACATGGCGGAGTATGAAGCGTGCATCATGGGTCTTCAAGTTGCAATTGACCTAAGGATTAAGTTTCTGAGTGTCTTCAGAGATTCCGCTCTCGTGATCAGTCAGATCAAAGGCGAGTGGGATACGAAACACCCAAATCTTATTCCTTACAAGGAGTATGTGTTGACTTTGCTTCCCCACTTCGAGGAGATAACCTTTGAACACTTCCCTAGAGAGGAGAATCAGTTGGCGGACGCGTTGGCTATGATGTCTTCTATGTTCAAAGTCAATTGGGACAACGAAGCTCCCCGGATTATCATTGAAAGGTTGGACGAACCGGCACATTGCTTTGATCTTGAGACTGAAGAGGTAACAGAAGGTTTCACGAAGTAAAAAGGTACCTTGAGGCTCAGGAATACCCTGAGGGTGCATCTGTTAATGATAAGAAGTTTCTGAGGAGGTTTGCAACGAAGTTCTTCACCAACAATGATATTCTTTACAAGCGTAACCATGATTCGACCTTACTGCGTTATGTGGATAAGACTGAAGCAGAAAGGATCATGGCGGAGTTGCATGAAGGTACTTTCAGAACTCATTCCAGTGGACACACCATGGCAAAGAAAATCCTCCGGGCAGGATATTACTGGTCCACAATGGAAGCCGACTGTTATCAGCATTCTCGGACATGTCACAAGTGTCAAGTCTATGCTGATAAGGTGCACATACCTCCAGTTCCTCTGAATGTCTTGATAGCTCCTTGGCCTTTTGCAATGTGGGGCATTGATATGATCGGCGAGATCAGACCTACGGCATCCAACGGGCATCGTTTCATCCTAGTAGTGATCGATTACTCTACAAAGTGGGTTGAAGGAGCTTCCTTTGCTACCGTAACCAAGAACGTCGTGGCGCGGTTCATTCGGCATAATCTGATTTGTCGATATGGTGTACCAGAGAGGATCATTACGGACAATGGTACCAATCTCAACAACAAGATGATCACCGAGCTCTGCGAGCAATTCAAGATACAACATCACAATTCTTCTCCCTACCGGCCGAAGATGAATGGGGTTGTCGAAGCGGCTAATAAGAACATTAAGAAGATTGTGCAGAAGATGATAGTGACATACAAAGATTGGCATGAGAAGTTATCATTCGCTCTTCATGGGTACCGTACCTCAGCACAGACGTCAACAGGGGTAACACTCTACTCCGTGGTTTATGGCATGGAGGCAGTCTCGCCCATTGAAGTTCAGATACCCTCTCTTCGGATTATGAAGGATGCAGGTTTGAGTGAAGATGACTGGATCCAGACCCAACTTGATCAGCTGAACCTAATCGACAAAAAGAGACTTACTGCTATTTGTCATGGTCAGACGTACCAAAAACGGATGACCAAGGCATTTAACAAGAAAGTCAGACGACAAGAGTATCAAGTTGGGGACCTGGTAATCAAGCGCATTATCTTACCTCAAGGTGATCCCAGGGGCAAATGGACCCCTACTTATGAAGGGTCATTCGTGGTTAAGAACATTTTCTCAGGAGGAGCAATAATTCTAACCACCATAGATGGTGACGACCTTCCTCACCCCGTCAATGCAGACATAGTGAAAAGATACTACGCATAATCAAAGACCCGCTAGGTTGACTGGCCTAGGCAAAAATAAGGGCTTCCCGGCGAACCAAAAGGGTTCAGGCAAAAATAAGGGATGAAAATAAAAAATTTGTACACCCGGCAAGTTGAAAACCTGAAAAGGCGGCTTGGGCAAAAAAGGGTATCCCGGTGGACTGAAAACCCGAAAGGGCGGTCCAGGCAAAAATTAGGGATCAAAGCGTAACACTATGTCTCATTGGATCACCTTGCATCCAGACTTCGGTATCGACTATCAAACTCAGACGACACTAATCAATCTGATCTATCTTCAACCAGTAGCAAAGTGATGAGATGCTTGAGGACATAAAGGCAATAGCAGAGTTGGAACCCAGTGGGATCATTCACATGGTTGCTTTGTTTCTTTTTACAAATTGTGTAAATTCTATTTATTCGGCGGTGTTCTCTTACTAGGACGTCAACCTCTTGTACAAAAACGCCTATTTACAGGCCAAACTTCAAAATCAATACAAATTCATTTTCAAAGAAAATCCAAACTATTTTTCCTTTATCTGTTTTGATTTGCAAAGAGCGTCCAATGTTCATTTTTTATATATGCATTTGACATTAATTGTTGCTCATAAATATTTACATGCGAAACAAAAGATGAATTACTGGTAATATCAGAAGCAGGGGCATAAGAAGTGTCCAAGTTGTACAGTTGCCCTGTCCACCAGGTACCAAGGTAGATTCAACTGAAGAATATGGCTAAGATACTTTCACTCCCCGCAGAATAAGACAATAATGGTAGCTCTCCCAGCTAAGACTTACAACCATGAACGAATCAGCAATACTCTCCCCAAGCAGAGTTGGTCTACGATCAGCCCTAAAAAGGCTGGGTATCCCCAGAAGATCTTAATATTCCCCAGCGGAGTATAAAGATATTCCCCAGCAAGTATCAGGGTATCCCCGACAGTCTTAATATTCCTCAACGGAGTATAAGAATGTTCCCTGGCAGAATAAAAGATACCCCTACTGGAATCAATATTCTCCAGCACGGTCTAAAAAATCTTCCCCAACGAAGTTGAGGCATCATCCCTAGTAGACTTTGGAAGCTTACCCCCAGCGGAGTACAAAATAAATCTCCCCAGCCAAATTCAGAGGGTTATCCCCACAAGAGTCTAACAGGGTTATCCCTAGCAAGTTGCAACTGAAAGATCATCCCCAACAAAGTTCTTTCTTTCCCCAAACAAGAGTTCAATCCTCAACAGATTCAATATCACCAGCAACGATAATCCATCCCCAGCGAAGTTTATCAGCAGAATCCCCAGCGGAGTTTATCGTTAAAATCTTTAGCAGAACATCTCTTCCCCACAGAGAAATTCCCCACAGAGTAATCTCTTCATCAGTTTATTCCCCGATGGAGTTCTCTTCTCCTACAGGATTATTCCCGCGACCATCTTCATTCATCATCCCCAGTGGAAACGAAGAATCCAACTCTATTCTCCAACAGCTATCCGAGATTTATTTTCCACAGCTAAAACATCACATTTTCATACATCATGATACATACATATACACATCATACCATACAATCTCATTTATATTGAGAATATCATTGCTTGATCCATCTCATGCATTGCATATGACTGACCTTTACCTTTCAGGAAAGATGCAGTTAAATTCTCAACCCGTCAATGGAGACAACTTGTCAATGGAGACAACCTGTCAAAAGAGACAACCAGTCAAAGAAGACAATTTTCCTTTGTCATAGTGTGGACGAGATCTGTAGTTTCAACGGTATACTACGTTGAAGACCAGGCAGTTCCTAGATCTTGATGTTTTCCTCCGTCATAGTGTGGACGAGTTCTCTAATTTCAACGGTATACTACGTTGAAGACCAGACAGTTCCTAGATCTTGATGAAGATGTTTCCCTACGTCATAGTGTGGATGAGTTCTCTAATTTCAACGGTATACTCTGTTGAAGACCAAACAGTTCCTAGATCTTGATGTTTTCCTCCGTCATAGTGTGGACGAGTTCTGTAATTTCAACGGCATACTACGTTGAAGACCAGACAATTCCTAGATCTTGATGAAGATGTTTCCCTACGTCATAGTGTGGACGAGTTCTGTGATTTCAACGGTATACTATGTTGAAGACCAAGCAGTTCCTAAATCTTGATGTTTTCCTCCGTCATAGTGTGGACGAGTTCTGTATTTTCAACGGTATACTACGTTGAAAACCAGACAGTTCCTAGATCTTGATGAAGATGTTTCCCTATGTCATAGTGTGGACGAGTTCTGTAATTTCAACGGTATACTACGTTGAAGACCAGGCAATTCCTAGATCTTGATGTTTTTCTCCGTCATAGTGTGGACGAGTTCTCTAATTTCAACGGTATACTACGTTGAAGACCAGACAGTTCCTAGATATTAATGAAGATGTTTCCCTACGTCATAGTATGGACAAGTGCTATAACCTCAACGGTATACTACGTTGAATACTAGTCAGTTCCTAGATCTTGATGTTTTCCTCCGTCAAAGTGTGGACGAGTTCTACAATCTCAACGGTATACTACGTTGAAGACTATACAGTTCCTAGATCTTGATGAAGATGTTTCCCCCCAATTGAATTATGGACAGGTTCTTAAGACTTAGCCGAGGCATTCTCTCAGTTGAAGTACAGGCAAGTTCCTAAATCTCAACAAAAGTTAGACTTCCCCAGCGGAATCTTCTACAAACAATAAGTATGCAAGTTCTCGCTAAGGAATCTCTTATGCGATCGACACTCCTGCAGATGGCATCTATAAGCCCATCCTCCTACCAACAATCTCCAAATGGCATCTGTAAGCCCATTCCCGACATCACAATGCTGATACTACACCATGCGAGTGCAAATTTCTGGGCACTCTAGTGTTCAATTATCTTCCACCTTCGGATCACGAAAGGCTCGAAAGACAATCTATATCCTCAGGTTTAAGAAAATTGAACAGGGGAAACTGTTGTACCCCAAAATTTGCCCTGTCAAGAATAATCTCTAAATGGTTCAAGATTGCTCAAGAGTTGGACAGTCAAATCATCTCCTAAGGCAGTCAACCTCAAATTAGGGTTTTGTGTTGCATCAAGGTCCTTAAATCCAAATGACCCCAAGTGCTCCCCAATGTCCTAATATTTTCTCAAGATCATCCATGTCAAATTTCAATCCTTGCAGAGAAAGTTTGGTCAGTCAATTGCTCAAGAGGCCCAAAAATCAACTGTGCTAGGGCAAAAGTCAACTGTGGCCTACATACAGTCAAACCTCAAGATTTTTTGTCAACATTCTCATTTTGAAGGATAATTCATCATTTGATCAAGGGTTGATCATGATTCATCAAGGATTACTCAAGATTCATCAAGATTCAAAAGTTGCTAAATTAGGGTTTTATAGGAAAAGTCAACCCAACTTTGACCAAGCATAACTTTCTCATAATTTATGAGAAATGACCCATACAAATCTCATTTTGAAGAGGCTGCAATTTCCTACAATCCATCTTCACACCCCAAGATCAAGAAATGCACTCACAAAAAGTTACAAATTTGGACATTATAGGTCATTTTTGAAAGTCAACAAAAACACCTTTTTTTCCAAAGCTTATAACTTGAGCATGGATTATCAAAATGCGATTAGAGCAAAAGGGTTGGTTAGAGGACATATCAAGGTTTCTAAAAAGTCCAAGAACACCTCCAAAAGTTAAAAATTGAAGAAGTTATGCATTGTTGAAGTTGGGAATTTTTCCAAAATTGCCAAAAGTCAACTATCCCCAAAACTCCAATTTTTGACAAAAGGGCCCACTTTTTTCCACTTGATTTGATCTTGTCACACCACACACGTGTCATATCTTCAGTTTTGTGCCAATTTATTAATTTTTCTATTTTATTTGATTTTTATTGATTTAATTCATTTTTAATCAATTTAAATCAAAATAAAATCTAAATATTAATAACTTGTGATCTTTTTAATCATTACAGGTCTTAATTATCATGATGCACACAATTAAATTCGTACCAAGGCATATCATGAACAAATATTGGATTTTTTGACAAATATGGAAGCTTGTTCATGGAAGATCAAATCATATCTCAATTCATCAATTCACATGGATTCAAGGCCCAACCTTTAACCTAATTCATTCCTTATTACTCATACAAGGCAAAGACATCAAGGACACAACCTGAAAGGCGGCCAAATCTCAAAAACAAAAAACTGAAAAAAGCTTGAAAAAGCTTGAAAATGTTGGAATTGAAATCTTGGTTAGAGGTGAATTCAAAGAGAAAACTCAACGCTATCTTCTTGCTTGCCATTCACTGAAGCTAAAGCAACCACTCATGAGCCCTGAAACACCTCCAAACACATTGTAAGTCGCTTGAAACTCCGCCCTGTACATGGAATCGTAACCTTGGATTCTTGTATCTTTTTGACAAAACGTTGGTATATTCATGACTCTTGTGTGATTTCTAAGCATTCTGCAATATTTGATTTCGTTTTTATGGCCTGTAACGTAACACCCGAACCTAGGGTTTCCATTCCTTGTTTTTAGGCGTTTGTTGTGCAGGAAAAATTGGGACAAATAATTGGTATAAAGATGCTCAGGAAGGAGAGACGAAACGAACCATGGCTTTGGGTTGCATTTCTATAGCCTAGGATTAATTTTAGGACGAACCTAGGGATTTTGCTGCGGATAAAAATCCGCAGGTAAGGAAACCAGGTTTTGTTGAAGAAGACGAAGACGTGGCTCATCTTCATTGGCCCATTCATATATTGGCGCGATTTTTTTTTAATTCCAACATATTAATTGTTTTTCATATATAATGTTCATTACCTATTCCACTAACAACTAAGTACATTGGCTCAGCTGGCAAGCGCGTTAGTTCCAAATCCCATGGGACCTGGGTTCCAGTCCCAGGTCCCCCAAAAACTTTGTGTCATTTTATTTTAGGTATTCCAGTATGCACTCAAGCGCGTAGGCCCATCATGCTCCCTCAGATCCCAAGCGCCAGATGGCCTGTAGACCAAATCCAAGGGCCAGGATTGAAGGCTCACTATACTCCCCAGTCAATGCATACGTGTGGAATGGAGAAAGTTAAAACAGGCTGGCTTGAATTGGGCCAAACAAATGCTATTCTCACCACAATTTGGGCCCAACACCCCCATGAGTATCTCTTTTTATTTTTATTTTACTTTCTTTATTTATTTTAATATTCTTAATTAATTACTAACCAAATAATTTATTTTCCCTCATTAAATCAGAAAACACCAAAAATATTATTTTTATTTATTAAAATTAAATTTGACTTTATTTTTTTAAATAAATATTAATTAATTAACTTAGTATTAATTAGGTGTAATTTCAATATCTTTTTGCAAATAATTAAAATCAATTTAGAATAACTAGGTTTTATTAACATTAACCCATTTTATTTTATTTCCTTAAATATTCAAAAACCCAAAAATATTTTAATTAATTAATTAATTAATTTTTACCTAATTTAATTTCTATTTAATTCAAAATAATAATAAAAAAGTGCTTTCTTTCAAAAAAGGGTCAAAACCCTAAAAAACTCGCCCGATTTAATCTCTCGCACGCGTATCGTTTTATCCAATATTGTAATTGCTTCCGGTATGTAATAGCTTTTAATTAGGACTTTAATTATTTATCGCTTTATTTTACTTTCCGCATATTAAATTAAAGGGTTGCTTTTGGCGATGTAAATACCCGACGCCTTGTAATAGTTTAGATTTAATTTCCGCAATTTAAATTCCGTAACTATACACTGTTAGATATTTGATAATAGGGAATGCATGACAAGATCAAATGTATGAACTTAAAATCAACATAGATAACCATTGACATGTACAAAGATAAATTAACCGAAATAACACACTTGCACATGCCACTCCTAGGGTACACCTCACTTGGTTGCCTTCGAATGTGGTCATTGAGTATAGGAAGTTTTAGAGGTCGCCCTCTTGTCCAAGGATCATAAGTTGCCTCAGAATGGTTGCCTTGGAAAAATGATCTAAGAAATTAGGGTTACCGCTAAGGCGTCCTAACATTGCTTTAGTGACCACACGTCCCTTAATCGAATTGACCCGAAAACTCCAACAACGATGCTACCTGCTCATCAATAGTGGGCTAGCATTGTCTAAAGGACATTAGCACAGTTTAATTCCCTTTTCGAGTAGGTAGATGGTTCTTAAGTACTTGCTCCTTTTAAAAACAAAACAAAACTTTTCGCACTTACACTCCTTTCAAACAAAAACTCTTTCAAACCCACAAACACAAAGAAAAGCAAATTTTGAAAACACAATGAGCAAGTACCTAAGAGCCTGTGGATAACCACTGATAGAAAGGGTGCTAACACCTTCCCTTTCTATAATCTACCTCCCGAACCCGAGAAACATCTCGAAAAAGGAATTTTTCTGTGCTTTTTTCCTTTCCTTGATTGGATAAAATAAAAGACGGTGGCGACTCTTGCTTACCGCGAAATTTTGCAAAAACAAACGCAAAACACGAACCAGCATTCCAAAAACTGTCAGTTATATCCCACCGTATCACACAAATGTATTGTTTTAATGCTTGATTTTGTCTTGAATTAGGGTTTTCTAAGTATTGGTTTTAGTCTTTCCACACAAACCCTAATTACTAGCATGTTATATAAAAGTGATAAATTGCGAAATTTAAAGTTACTACGCTATTACAATATTTGTGGGGAGGGGGTGTACAAATTGAACGGGGATTGCAAGAATTGTAAACCTAATTAGTCTATTACAATCATATTGAATGGGTATTAATGTACAAGAATTTACATAAATACAAAGTGCAAAATGAATGAATTGTACAAAAAATGAAAAATGTAAAGAAAATGCATCTTTGTTTGATTTTCATGAAAAAAGAGATTTTGTCTTAACCTAATTAAATAAAGAAAATAATTAATTAAATTTAAATTTTATTAAGAAAAGATTTTAAGTAAACCCTAGTTCTATTAATTAATAAATAGAAAATAAGTTTAAGAAAAGTATTTTTTGATATTTTTATCTTAAAAATATTTATAGCATTATAAAATCTTTTTAGTCTTTTTTATATCAAAAATATTGTATTTTAAATGGTGTGAAAAATAAATAAATAAAAATATAGTATTAACTAAGTTTACAAGATTATTTAATAAAATACATAAAGTGCAATAAATAAAAATATTTTTTGTGAGAAAAATAAAATAAAATAAGTCAAAATATGAATTTATCATTTTTTGTATTATTATGATTTTTAATGTTTGGAAAAATATTTAAGAAAATAAAAGTGAAATAAATAATAAAATAAATAAATGAACTTGGGCCAGGGGTGCCATTAGTCAGCAGGGAGGTCAGCTAGCAAAAACAAAAAACAAGCTAGGCCCAAAGGCTCCAGCGCCTGCCAAAAACAACAAAAATCATAAAAGTGAGAAAGTGAAAAATGAAAAGGGTACCACTGGGGCTCGAAGCCAGGTCTCTTAGGTTACAGGCGCGCGCTTCTACCACTGGAGTGACTATACATCCGTTAATACAAGAAAAATAATAAATATGTAAGGCAAAACACGCCCTGAAGACTTCATCTTCAACCTCCAGCCAGACCAATTGTAACTTGCTCATTTCTCATCAAAAATGAAAACTGTAAACATGAAACTTGTAGGAAATTTTCCCACGATTCCAGAAATGTAAAGTATTAAAACTATAGATCAAAGATAAGCAAGAATTTTAATGTCCCTAATCTAAACCCTAAAAATTTCAGAAATTTCAGTTTCAAAATTCTCTAAGCTCAAGCAAAATTAATGGAAACTAAGGACATTGTTAGCTTCAGGGCAATGATATCTACATGTTTTATTCACAAATAAACTATTGATGATGCCTGTATAAAGAGTTCCAAGTTGAGAAAACTTACCTCAAAACTGGAAATCGTGTTTGGAGTTTGAGCTTGTTTCAAGCAGTGGTGATGATCAGGTTAGCTTCCTTGAGGTCCTAGGAAGCTAATGTAATGGTTTGCTTGAGTTTGGAGTGGATGAAATGACTTGGAGAAGTCAATGTACAATGCTATGTTTTTGGTTATGGAGGATATGGTAAATGGTGTTACAGTAATGAAATAGGTCAGAAATGGAGGATAAGGAAGCTTTAGAAACTAAAAGGCCAAGAAACGCATGAGGGAAATTTGAGTTTGAAGTTCAAGGTCAGAAATTGTGCAACAATGGAGTTTTTGGGCAATTTTTGATTTGAGAGAGTTGTGGTCTATTTCAGGGTGTTCAAGCTCCTCCTCCAGCTCACAAATAGTGACTCTATTTATAAGTAACAAGTTTGGGTACCTCTTGTTGATCAGAATTCAAAATCATAAGTTTATGCATAACATGTGATTTTTTGAGAAATTCAAGTTTCCATGCCTTGTACTTGGTTCATAGAGTTGTTAGCCACTTTAAACACAATATTCTGACTTTGTGGATGGAGTGTAATCAAGGAAAACAAGTTGGGAGCTCAAGAAGCTGACTTTGTGCATAAAGCTTGCTTTACAAGAATGGATATGTTACTTTCTCCCTAAAATAGCAAATCGATTTGGACAAAGCTTGAAACACTTGGATAAGGGCATAATCAGTTGTGTAAACTATTAATTATGGAGTGAAAAATAAGTTTGAGGCCTGCAAAGTGAGGATTATGCAGCATGGCTATGGATCTGGTTCATATGTTCATCAAAAATGACTTGTAATTCAAGTGACAAAACCCTAACTTCATCTCTTCAATTCTCCATCCTCAAGAATGATCTCAAGGAGTTCTTGGACATTTTGGGAAGCTTGAAATGTGCTATACAACCCATATTTGAATTGCTTTTTAAGATTCCCCTTGGAACTATATGAAAAAGTTCCATGAAGTTAGGTCAAAATCCTGAACAAATTAGGGCAAAATTTCACTAAGTGTTTAGTTTCATGACCACATGTTCATAAAATTATAACTTGAGATCCAAGCATTTTTGGAAGGAGTTGTGTAAAGAAAATTTGTATATTTCATGTAGATCTACAATTTCATGTTGGAAGTTTCTCTTGAATCATCTTGCATCATGGTGAAAATTTTGTTCAAAGTTATGAAAAACATGAAATTTCCAACACTTAGAAAAATTTCTAAGTTTAGAAATTTTGACTTTTCAAAATGAAATCTTGAATTTTTGATTTCTTGATGAATAAGTTTCATATTTTGACATGTTTTGATGAATTAAGATCTTTGGCACTTGAATTTGACCAAAAAGTCAAAGTTTGATTTTTCAGTATACAGTTGACTTTTGATCAGTTGATTGAAAAATTCATCTGCGAATCCAATGGACTTGCAATGTTTTGAACCATGCCATTAGGTAAAAATGATGCAATTGGACTCTTGAGATCATGCCTTAAACCAATTGATCATTTGCTAGGTAAAAAAAATCAGAAATTACTCCTTCTTAGTCAAAACCCTAATTTTGACCATTTTGCCCTTTTGGGGATTTGGTCAAATTTCTTGAGGAGTTGTGGTCCAAACTTGATCAAATGATACATATAAGTTTAAAATGTTGGTATGGATAAAAAATTATGATGATTCAGTGTAAATTGGCCATAGTTGACTTTTTCCCCAATACAATTGATTTTTAGGTCAATTGCTCAATTGACTGAGCAAAAATGTGATCCAAGGCTTGAAACTTGATATGAGTGATCTTGGGGGTCCATAATGATCCATGAAAGTCATATGGGGCATTGTAAGTTCAAATGTCCTTGTGCAAACTCAAACCCTAGTTTTGGGTCATTAGTGCATAAGGAGGTGTCTTGAGCTGATCAAACCCTAGTACAGTCTTGAGCCCAGGGAGATCTTGTGAGCAAAAATCTTGATAAGTGAGAGGGCAAATTTTGGGGTACAACAAATCGTCAGCCAATAATAACCTGCTTGCAAGATCTTTCTAGCCATGACATGTCCATTTGTGTGAGTTCCAAAAGTGCCTTCATGGATTTCTCTCATAAGCGTATCGTCTTCATGTTTTTCCATGCACTTGAGCAATATCATGTCATAGTTTCTTTTGTACAACACATACCCATTTAGAAAATTTTTTGAAGCTAGCTTCCGTAGAGTTCCCTTGTCAATCATAGAGGAATTTTCTGGATATTCTTGCTTCTCGAGACACCTCTTGATGTCGTAGAACCGAGGCTTGTTATTTGGTCCTTCTTCAATGGCAAGGCAATGTCCAGGTTCTTCAAAATGTTTGACTGTAATGTACAGTTCACGATTTGGCCAAGTTACTTTGAACATGGCTGATAAAGTTGCCAAGGTGTCTGCCATATGATGTTCTTCTTGCAGAATATGAAGGTAATCTCAATAAATTATGTAGCTAGCTTCAAAACATGATCCCGATATGGAATCAGTTTGGGATGCTTAGTGTCTCATTCACCATTGATTTGGTATATGAATAACGTTGAATCTTCATACACTTTGAGGTGTTTAATTCTTAGATTGATAGCATCTTCTAGGCCTAAGATACAAGCTTCGTATTCAGCGATATTATTGGTACAGTCAAAATATAACCTTGTAGTATAAGGTTTGTGAAAATTCTTCAGAGAAGTCAACACTGTCCAATACCATGCTCTAATGCATTTGAAGCACCATCAAACATGAGCGTCCAACGTGCCCCTGATTCAGGTCCTTCGTCGAGTCCTGATATTTCATAGTCACCTATAACCATGACATCTTCGTCTAGAAAGTCGAACTTCATTGGTTTATATTTTGGAAATGGCTGATGAGCTAAATGGTCAGCTAGTACACTTCCCTTGATGGCCTTTTGAGTAACACATTGAATGTCGTACTCAGATAGTAACATCTGCCATCTGGAATCTCCACGATTGTCCAATTCTTGAGTTCTTCACCTGGAGCGCATTCACGGATGAAGTCAGATGCTCTTTTAGTGCTGCTCTTATTAGATATCATCGCCACTTGTCCACCATGCTCTACTCCTTTATTGATGAAGGTTTTCTGGATAGGAGGAAACCAAACCTTTCGTTTTAGAATAGTATTTGATGGTTTGTAGCCCAAATTAAAACAATTTTTCTTCTCAGGTATCTCCACAAGTTTACCCCGGTTTTTTGAGGTACCATCTTCCACAACTGCTTGTAAATCTCTCCACAATGTCACAGTAGGTTTCTTGATTTTCTCCACTGGTAGGGTTACCATTGAAGCAACCTCTAAGACTTGAAATGGTGTTGCTATGCAATCTTCATCTGCACTGATATATCTGTAGGATTCTATGTGACTTACAAAATGTCCTTTTCACCGTCGATTATAACCAATCTTCCTTCAACGAGGAACTTTAATTTCTTATGTAGAGTTGAAGTAACAGTCCCCGCTGCATGAATCCAAGGTCGATCGAGCAAACATGTATATACTGACTCTATATCCATTAATTGAAAGGTAATATAAAACATATGCAAATCGATCTTGGCAAGAAGATCCACTTATCCAAATACTGAACTTTGAGAACCATTGAAAGCTTTAACTATCGTAGAGCTTGGTCTTATAACAACATCATCTAGCGTTAACATTATCAAGATGGATTTTGGTATCAGTGAGTACCCTGGATAGGCTGGTTGTTCCTATCTCTATAGAAATGTACAACACCTTGTTATGAGCTCTAACTCGTGGTGAAAACTCATTGTCATTAAATCCTAGATATGATTCAAATGTTAGGTTTTCTACGACATTGTCAAACTGATTAACTACAATCTCTTTTGTAACATGAGCAGAACTTAGAATCTTCATCAAAGTATCTCGACGCGCTTCTGAATTGATAAGCAACGAGAGTATTGAAATTTTGGTCGGGGTTTGGCGTAGCTGATCTACATCCCTATAATCACTTTTCTTGATTATTTTCAGGAATTCTTCCTCCTCTTGGTCGGTAAAATTCTTGCTTGGAGGTTCTTGTTCTTGACTTGCTTCCACCACATCTTTTCCCTTATCCTTAACCATAATATGATCCTTATTTTGTGGTTCGGGACCATAGACTCGACCGCTGCGGGTCATGCCCCTAATTCCTGTTATATTTGTGATTGCATGTTCTTGACTTGTGAATGCTTCACATTCTTGTTTTAAACCATTAACATCAACCATAGTATCATAACTTCATGGTACAACTTTGTCACTTTCGTACGGTAAAGGGGATGGCCCCCTAATCACCACCATCGTCTTTGGAATCACTAGTATTCTCAGAATATGGCGTGGTATCATCATTGGTGCTTCTGTTGACTCTCTCCGAGGAATCACAAGAGTTTTCTTAGCCGGACTCGGCCCTTGGTCGGGAATTACCAATGGCTTCTTCGTACTTCCATCGATAGCAGCTACATACTCTTCCTTGGGGTATCGCCCTAATTGGACTATCCCTAAGTCCGTCAATTTCTGTAACGTCTTCTCAAAAGCTTCACTGTGTTCCAAGAGGAACCCACATTCAAACAAATATCCTTTCACAGTTGGCCCACCATGCGGAGGCATGAGGTTCGTCTATATGTTCAGCTTGTTAAAAGTGATATCTTGGAAATCCAACAAATCTTGAACCTTATGTCTAAAGGCCAAACATTTTTCTATGGTATGCCCTGGAGAATTGGCATGATATTCACACTTGGAATTTGCATAATACTTTGGCGGGAGTACCCAAATTGGAAGAGCTAATGGCTTTAGCTCTACCAAAGATGTTTTGAGTAAATGCTACAATAATTGATTGTGAGGCATGGGGAGGGGATCATATTTTCTTGGAGGCCTTTCAAACCTGTTTTGTTGTTGTTCTTGTGGAATCACCAATGATTGTTGTGCTCTTGGATGTAATGCCACAACATTAATTTCTCCTTCCTTCTTTTTCAAGAAGTTAGAAACATGCTATTGTACCCCAAAATTTTCCCTCTCTTTTCTCAATACATTTCTCACAGAGATCTTCAACAACTCAAGTTTGCACAAGTGTTGACTAGGTCAAACCACCTCCTAAACACTGATGCCCCAAATTAGGATTTTGATTTTCACAAGAACAATTGGACTTATAATGGCTCAAGTAACATTCATAGATAATTATAGACCTCCAAGAATACTCATGTCAATTTTCAAATCTTGAATCACAATTTTGCTCAATTAATTGATCAGATGACTGAAAAATCAGCTGTATTGGTTAAAAAGTCAACTGTGATCAACCTACAGTCAAACTTCAAGATTTGATCAAGTGTGGGTCACAATTCCTCAAGAAAAGTGTTCAATTTATCAAAAGGGTAAAATGGTCAAAATTAGGGTTTTTGATTAGAATGACTGATTTTTTACTTTTAACCTAATACACGACTTATTGGTTTGAAACATGATTTCAAGGATTTAATTACATTATTTTGACCTAATTGCATGATTCAATTCATCCCTCAAGATCAAACAATTGATAGATGAAATTTGATCAACTGTTGAAAAGTCAACTGAAACACCAAAAGTCAAACTTTAATTTTTTTGGTCAAAATTGAGTTTCAAAGATCACAATTCATCAAGACATTAAAAAATATGAAGCTTTATCATCAATAAATCAAGAAAGTCAAAATTCAATGAAAAAGTCAAACTTTTCAAGACTTAGAAATTTTTCTAAGTGTTTTGGACATGATAAATTCATTACTTCATGTAGAGGTGGCAAAATGGATGGATTTGATGGATATGAATTTGATTAATAATGGATGGATCAAAACAATCCATTAATCCATTAACAATCCACTAAAACTTCCTTAAAAATATCCAATCCAATCCATCCATTAAGAATAAAATCCATCAAATCCATCAATTAACAACATTTTAATGAACAGATCCATCCATCCAAAAAAATTAATTTAAATATATCCATTTATTTATTTTTAAATATATTTTGTATTTTCGAATAAATTCGATTTTTTTTTTATATTTTTGAAAAAACTTAATATTTGATTTTTCAAAAAAATCCGATTTTTCGATTTTCCAAAAAAAATCGACTTTTATGCATTTCTATTTTTTTTTTGATTTCCCAAAAAATTTGATTTTTCGATTTTCCAAAAAAGAACAATTTTTTTAATTTTCCGAAAAAACTCGATTTTTTCAATTATATGAAAAAAATACGATATTCCAAAAAAACTCAATTTTTTGTTTTTTCAAATATAAAACTCAATTTTCTGAAGAAAAAAACTCGATTTCTTAATTTTCCAAAAAAACTAGATTTTTCGATTATCAAAAAAAACTCGACTTTTCGATTTTCCAAAAAAACATGACTTTTTGATTTTCCCAAAAAACTTGATATTTCGATTTTCCGTAAAAAGACTCGAGTTTTTTGATTTCTAGAAAAAAACTCGATTTTTAGGAAAAACTCGATTTTTTGATTTATCGAAAAACTTGTTTTTTAAAAAAAACTCGATTTTCAATTTTTCGATAAAACTCAATTTTCTGAAGAAAAAAAATCGATTTTCTGAGAAAATTCGATTTTTCAAATTTCCAAAAAACCTCTATTAATCAATATTCTGAAAAAACTCAATTTTTCGATTTTCCTAAAAAACTCGACTATTCGATTTTCCCAAAAAAGTCGTTTTTTCGATTTTCCCAAAAAGTTGATTTTTTCGATTTTCCAAAAAAACTCATTTTTTCGATTTTTTAAAAAAACTTGACTTTTCGATTTTACGAAAAAATTCAATTTTCTAAAAAAACTCGATTTTCTAAAAAAACTCGATTTTTTGATTTTCTGTCAGAAAAACTCGATTTTTCAAAAAAACTTATTTTTTTTGAACAAACTCGATTTTTTGATTTTCCAAAAAAACTCGATTTTTCGAAAAAAACTCGATTTCCTGAAAAAACACAATTTTTCTGATTTTACGAAAAAACTCGACTTTTAGAAAAAACTCAAATTTTCAATTTTTTGAAAAAACTCAATCTTCCAAAAAAATTCGATTTTTAAAATTCTAAATAAAATAGTTTTCTTTATTTAATTTTTTTTTTATTATTTAAAAAAAAAGATTTATTAAATTTAAATAATAATATAAAAATTATCCATTGGATCATGAAAATACGGTAGATACATTAAATCCATTTATATATAAATGAATGTATTTAATTCAATATATTAATTTATTTTTTATTTAATGGATGAATGAGATAAATTTTGTCTTGAAGAATTTAATTGCCACCCTACTCTCATCTACCGAACTATCGCGAATTCATTTTCTCTAGTTGTCATCATCTTGATTACGACTTCCTTCAAATTCACACACTTTTCCCCCAAATCGACTACCTTCAAGGGTTCATTTCACGTCACCCGCAACAAACCAATGCCTTCTCCAAAAGCTTCCAATTCGCAGTACAGTCCCACTGTTACAGAAAATCTCGGCGACATTACCATTTTCTCCGCAGCCGGTGTGCCTCTCATGTTCAAAGATCTTTGGGACCAGGAACAGGTCACCGTGCTTATATTCATATACAAAAGCTTTCATCTTTAACCTTCTCATGTGTTTTCGCCACTAACTTTTTTTTACCTAAATTTCTGATTTTTTTATTATTAATTATCCCTTGTGTTGGGTTCAATTTGAACTAGTATTACTTAATTAGAGGTTGGTGTATTAGTTAATATTAATTTGAACTAGTATTTGATTAATAGAATGTGCTTCTCTCAATGTCTCATGTTCAAACAAGATTTAAAAAAACATATTGCGTTTAATCAGTTGATGGTAATTTGTGATTGGTGATTAGAGTTAATTCTTGCAGGGAATAGCTGTGGTGGCACTTTTGAGGCACTTTGGATGTCCATGCTGGTAATTTAATCTTCTTCGCCTTTGGATTTTTTGTTATCATTGATCACAACTTGTTTGAGTGATAATTCTTGTTACTGTGGATTGTATTCTTTTGTTCTTAGCTGGGAATTGGCTTCAACTTTGAAAGAATCCAAATCAAGGTTTGATTCGGCTGGTGTGAAGTTAATTGCAGTGGGTGTCGGTGCCCCCAATAAAGCCCGTCTCCTTGCCCAACGAGTAATGTTTTTCGTTCTCCTTTCTTATTTCAGTATTTCTAGCTAATTATGATGGTTTATAATAGTAACATAAAATTGAAGCAACTTTTGACAAGTCTCTGCCTTCTTTTATGACTAACTTTAGTGAATCCTGTTGTAAGGAAATCTATGAATAGTTTAGTTTTTTATAACATTTCTTAGAGCCATTGCAGATGGAAAATGCCATTTCTTGGACTTCATTTTTTTTTGGAAATCATGTTGAATTTAGTGGAAGTCTAGTCATACTTCTCATGTACGACTTTGTATGCAAATTCAATTACGCAACAAAGTCGGATGTGGGGGTTACGACTTCCCTTAACTATACTGAAGTCGCATACCATGTGCGTCTGTCTTCCATGAAATCCAAAGCCTCAATTATTAGGGTTTCAAGATTGAGTATATAAATGAAAATCAAGCATACATGGTTCTACAATGCACATATGGCTAGTATATAAAAAGTCCTATTGTGGCATCTAGAAATTGTATCGTTGCAAATCCAATCCAAGTTAACTTTCTATAATCTGGGGACTGAAGTTGTTAGGGAAGAGATAGGCTATAGAGGAAGAAAAGAAACTATCAAATTGAGTTCAACTTAGTATTTGACACATATCTAACAAACATGTACACTGCTGCAGAATTGAAATATTTCACACAGAAAACAGGAACACAGACACAGTTTCACCAAGGTTCTTAAAGCTTGATTCTCTCCCTTCCCAGCAACCACTCAATAACTTCCCTAGATATTCAACTATACCATGTCCTCTTTCCATTTATTGTTACAAACATGCAACATATCTGACACACAAGTCATTAATGAAACATAACTGATAGAAATATAAAACATATCTCCCAAACAATGATTCTGACTCAAGTTCACCTTGTTATCTCCAGCTGCCAGTAGGCAGTAGCCATCAAAATCTTCAGTGTTTAAAGAAACCCCAGAAATAAAAACAAATAGATCCATGATAGGATATTGGATTTGGGCCTTAGCCCAATAGAAAGACTTAATAGAGTATTGGATATAACTGCTTATGTCGGAAGAAGGAAGGGTAGTTATATAAGGACCCCGATAGCAAGGGAGAATTCATTACGTGTATTTTCGGTTAGAAACCTTTTGGGTTGGGCAGAGTGAGAATCATCTCTCCTCTGAGGAGCACTTGGCTCTAGGATTATAGGGATTCCTCTCTGTAATAGTTTTAATTTCAATCAATAATACATTTTCCGTTTATCTGAGTTTTGAGTTTCTATCAATCCATCACATGATAAAATTTGAGCATGACCCAAAAAAAAAGGAAGCAGAGAATTTAAGACTTTATTGTTACCAGCACAGTTCACAGTAGCTCTGCAAAGTGTGCAACCCAACATGGTCTTGTGGGTTCAGGAAGCGGATGAAAGAGAAAGACCGTGCATTTGCAATCTTGTGTTTGCAAGACTGCTTGAAGGATACACACTGCAGATGAGATTACTGTGCCATCAATGAACAGATCCTCATCATAGAAGAAAGAAGTCTGTGGTTGGCGATCCTGGATTTGAGTTTCAGCGTGGTTCTTTTCAGCAAGAGAGAGAACACGTGAATGGGTTCAAAAACATTTCAATTTTGAAATGCTGGCCAAATGAAAAATAGGTATAGATTCATATGGTGTGGTGTTTTGAGGGAAGGGACTGCCTTTGTTGTGGAGGTGGTCAAATTGTAGATTTTGTGAATTGAAGAGATGTAGGATAAATTTCACCAATTTGAAAACAATAGATACAAGAGATTGAACAGTGATAAGGTTGAAGAGGTTTTTTTTTTTAGGTTTGTCTCATTTGCTGTTCTTGTGAGCTTCTTTTCTTTGTAGACTCACATAACCTCTTTTTTTTTTTACTCCTCATCTCACACAACCTTTCTTTTGCTTTATTCCTCTTAATGTCACTCACCATTTGCTGCATTATCCCTTATTTGGTTAATTTGTGTAAGAGTTATAAATGATAGTGATAGCCCTAGTTTGGTGAAAGGTAGGAAACCATGGCCACTATTTTCTATAAAGATTTTTTGGTCAATCGTTATACTTGTGAAAATTATTGTGTGACCAGTCCCAAGTATGTTTTGGCTCAATGGTCTGTGATTTAATTTTAAATGCACTTTGTTGATGGGTCACCACCTTGTTGTAAATTAGCCAAGGGTAGCAATGTGGGTTCAATTTAATTTATAGATATCTATACTTTTAGCATACCTGAAATTTGAAGACTTTTCTTGTAATTTACTTATTTATATAATATTGGTATGAACATGTACTTGATGTCAAGACTCAAAACTAATATTTTCTTTTTCAATTGATATTGTATGTTCAGTTACCATTTCCAATGGATTGCCTTTATGCAGATCCTGACCGCAAGGTAACACATGGATAACATGTTGAATATTCACCCACTAGAACGCATCTTGTAAATGTATATTTTAACCAATTTCTCCGTCTTTCAGGCTTATGATTTTCTAGATCTCTACTACGGGTTTGGCCGTACTTTCTTCAATCCAGCCAGTGTAATCTTTACCTTAGACTTCTCTGAAATACATGTGTATATATTTCGCATGCTGATAAACGTGTTCCGGCTACAAAATTGTTATTAACAGGCAAAGGTGCTGTTGAGATTTGATGCTTTGCGAAAAGTGACCAAAAACTATACAATAGAAGCCACTCCAGATGATAGAAGTGGTGTTTTGCAACAGGTTTGATACGCTAATCTGGTGGCAAAAGAGTGAAAACAAACTTAATATTTTACTTTACAACTATGGTTTCTTAAGTTGATCAATTTGTACTTTTTGTCAGGGAGGGATGTTTGTGTTTAGAGGGAAAGAGCTGTTATATGCAAGGAAAGACGAAGGAACAGGTGATCATGCCCCTTTAGATGATGTTTTTGATGTTTGCTGCAAAGTGCCTGTTGCTTAATTGTACTGTATAAAATTGTAAATTTGCAAAAACATTAGAAATGTCCAGTTTGAGAAGAGTTGTGTTATTAGAATAAGATTCATTGTGAATCATACAAGAGCCAACATATAAAAATCATATTTATACAATTCAATCTATAAACCTTTTTGTAATTTATTATATACAGTAGTTCATTGTGAACTTAATAAGTAAATTGTACCAAAACTTGAGTTAGAAATGGCACTTGTCACATATATAAGCTGTTGTTGTTTTAATCATTTGAATGACTATAATGAAATTGTAAACTGTTGTACTTACCTAAAACTGAAAATTTGAAAAAAAACAGTAATGGTAATATAATTGTAAGTCCTAACTACAAGAACAAAACTCTCTTTTCTGTTGAGGCTATAGGGCCTTGTCACGGTGGTAATTGTGTTGGCCTTATATTATTTGGGCCATTTTCCCCAAGCTGGATTATTTGGGCCCAACTTTATCTTCAACATGGGGATTGTTCAATACATGCTAAGAGTTACTAACACACCCTGGTGAAATTTCTAAAAATCTAGAGCTTTTAAAATCCCAACACATTTAATAAACAACATGCTCTTTCTTGAACACGCCAAATCAAAAGAAAAACAAGTATGGATTTTGAAATGCAAATTAACAAATTATGCATATTGAAGTCTAGACTCGCTCAAACACAACCGAATCCAAATTTTAAAAACGGGCAAAATCAAAATTAAAAATTTGTCCGGATTTCATTTTTGCAGGGTTTTTAACCTCTCAAGTTTGAAATTTGAAAAAATATATGTCATTCATTGAGTAACCAATTGTATTAATTTATATGTCATTTCTTTAAAATAAAGGCCTAAGGATTCCTCTTAAAGAAAAAGTTTTGCAAGAGTATGAGCATAGAGTAATCGAGAATGTTTTTGCTTTAACCCTTTTGTTATAGGCTTTGCCTACTCATTCCTTTTTCCTTTTCAGAATATCTAATGCATATAACCTTTCTTCATCTAAATCAACTAACTCATCTAACATCATATTCCAATAATGTTCATATGGTATTCGTTTTGTTTTTGAATCCTAGTTGATTGTAGATATATTTCGACAGATAAGACATCATCATGTCCATAAATTAGATGAAAAAGAGAAGTATTTGTCGCCTCCTTAGGGGAAATCCAACATGTCCATAAAATTTTTGGTTTCTTTCCCACATGCTTTTTTATTAGACCAATTACGATTTTATTGGCCACTTCAACTTGGTCATTTGCTTGGAAATAATAAGGTGTGGATGTTAACAACTTAATCCTTACCTCTGAAGTAGACTCCTGCATCTTTTAACCAGTTAATAATGACCCTTGATCAGGTAATAGTCTCATGGATCTCAAATCTATAAATGGTATGTATTTGGATAAAGTCTATTACTTCCTCCTGGTCAACATTGACTAGAGGTACCACCTCTATCCATTTGGTAAAGTAATTTATACCTACTAATATGTACTTTTGACTTTTAGATGACACTGGTCGAATTTTGCCAACCAAATCCAAAACCCATCCTCTGAGTGGCCAAGGCTTTATGATTACATGTAATTCACTTGCAAAAACATGTTGAATACCTGCATGTATTTGACACTATTGACATACCTCAGCGAATTCGATACAATCCTTTAACATTGTAGGCCAGTAAATACCTTGTTGAAATAATAACCATTTCATTTTATGTTCAGCCTGATGGAAATCACAAGCCCCACTATGGACATTTGATAAGGCTAGATATGTTTCGCTTTCACCAAGACACTTGAGCAAAATCTCTTTAGGTGTCTTTTTGAACAATTTGTTCCCTATGATAACATAACTCATAGATAGATATTTAATCTTTTGATTATTCGACCCTATTGGATTTTCAGGTAATCGACTATTGGTCTTTGCTAATCAGTACTCATTAAATTGTCGATGGCAAAAATCTCAATTTTTTTAGGATCTGCAGGTCCTAATTTTGTCATTGCTAGATTTGAAGGATATGAACTCGTTGCCATTACTCTTCCTCGTACTTCGATTAAGTCTTCCAACTTTCACTTTGACACTTTATATCCTGAAGTAACCTGAGCCAGATCATTTGCTTATGGATTTTTGAGTCGAGGAACATGTTGAATGTCCACAAAATCGAACTGTTTCAATAATCGATTCACTATAACAAAGTACATTATCTAATTCCCTTTAATACATCTTTATTCTTTGGTTATTTGTTTAACGACCAATTTAGAGTCCCCTCTTACTTCGACTCCTTTTGCCTCCAAATCTAGCAAGATTTCAAGGCCGACTATCAAAGCTTCATATTCGGCCTCATTATTCGAGCAAGAGTCGTTAATCTTGTACTTGAACTTCGTTGGAATTTTATGGGGAGAAATTATTAAAACCTCAATGCTAGTTCCAGTTTTATGGCTAGAACCATCTAAGTACAATGTCCAAGGTCTAGGTTCCAAATAATCTTGGGGTGCCTAGACTATCGCATGATCTACGATGAAGTCAGCGACCACATATCCCTTCATTGATTTTAAAGGAACACATGTTAGGGAATACTGAGTTAGGGAAATAGCTCATTTCCCAATTCGACCATGCAAAATTTTCTTAGATAACATATGCTTAAGAACATCAAAATGATAAGAAACGTAAACACCAACGAGTTTTACATAATGCTTAAGTTTCATACAAGAGAAGTACAAACAAATGCATAATATTTAGATTAGGTTATACCTAATTTCTGCATCATTCAAGAATCGACTGAGGTTATAAATAGGTCTTTGGACACCATTAGCGTCCTCTTGCACTAACATACTTCCTATGGTCAAGTTTGAAGCAGAAATATACAATCTCATGCACTTATTTTTAGCAGGAGGAACCAGTACCGAAGGATGAATCAAGTACTTCTTTATTTCATCAGAAGCCTTTTTGTGCTCTTGTTTCCACTAAAAAATTTCTTTCTTCAAACGAAGCAATAGCGAGAATACTTGAGTCTTGCCACTAAGGTTCGTTATAAATCTTCTTAGAAAATTTCCCTCAATAATGATTGGAGTTCTTTCATGGTCGAAAAAGGCTTAGTCTTCATAATGTATTTTGTCTTATTTTGGTTTATTTTGATGCCCTTTTTATGAACAACAAAACCAAGGAAATCTCTAGACTGTACATAAAAGGCACACTTAAGAGGATTCATTTTTAGTCCGTACTTCCTCATTATTTCGAACAATTGTCGAAGATGGTCTAGATGATCATGTCCCAACACAAACTTAATGACTATATAATCAATGTATATTTGCAGAAAAGTTTCGATATAATCATGGAAATTAAATCCATTACGCTTTGGTAAGTTACCCCGATATTTTCAAACCAAATGGCTTCACCAACCATTCATAGGGGCCTAAGGCTCATGGGAAACAAAATATCATTTTCGGCACATCCTCATCTGCAATAAATATTTGGTTCCAAAGTAACCATCGAGAATGCTAAGATAGTCGAAACCCGCTGCTGAGTCGACCAACATTTCGACGACATGCATGGGGTAATCATCTTTTGGGGTTGAAGCATTCAGATCTATGAAATCTATGCAAACCCTTAGTGTTCCATTCTTTTTAATTACCAGAACTATATTTACAAGCCATTCAACATACCTTTTCCTTCTTATAAACTTGCTTTTAAGGAGCCTTTCAACCTCCTCTTTTATTTTTAACATAATCTCTGGTGTAAACCTTCTTGGCATTTGATTGATCGACTTTTCCCATACTTTATTGGCATCTTTTCCACCAAATCTCTACTTAAACCTGAAATTTCATTATAATACCAAGCAAAATAATCTTTATATTCTCTAAGTAAATTAATTACCTCAATTTTCAAGCTGGGGTCGATGTTGGCAATGATGTATGTCATCCTACTATCTATTCCTTCGCCTAAGTTAATCTCCTCTAAGTGATCTTGGGGATGCATCTTTATCACTGACACAACTGGAACCTTCTTGAACCCCAAAGGCTCATCGTCATATATGCAATCGAGCCTCTGGCCTTATACACAACCATTTTCCATGCCTGCTGATTGTGGATCGTCGACTAGTTTTGGCTCAATAGTTATTCTTTTCTCCACGTCGAATATCTCTACTTCATTGGCTTCGACAAACATATGTTAGACTTCGGCCTCTAGGCCACTTTTAGTCTATTTTTGGCTACATAGGCCGAAATTCGATGTAATGTGTTGAACTCAGACATCATCATCGAATTCGCTCCCCCATCCATTCGACTGGATGAAATACACACCTTTATCACCCATTATTTTTCTATCCCATATAAATCCATGGGTGGGATGAAGTGTAAGAGAATAAAATGTCTCCTCTAGAGGAATATATGCAAACCCTGCAGGTGGGAAAGGTTCTATATTTACTAGGTTTCTATCAAAGTTTCTTTTATCCACATGGTTCACTTCATCCATAAAATATTCCTGATCCGCTTCTATGTTTTCAACAACTCTGTCATCCCTCCAAATTGCAACTCTTTGATGGAGTGATGAGGGCACCGCCTCTATATCATGAATCCACTCCCGACATATGAGTATATTGTAACTTGCTTCTGAAGCTATCACCATAAAAATGATGGGTCTAACAATTGACCTAACTGTCACACCAACTTGTATCACTCCCAACGTATGCCCCATCTCGCCCTCGTAGTTTGATAACACCATGTTGTGTGGCCTTATATCAGCATCATACTTCCCAATTTTCTTCAACAAGAAATGAGGCATTATGTTAGCCGCAACCCAACCATCTATCAAAATCTTATCTATTCTAACATTCTCTACTTTGGCCCTTATGAATAAAGGCTACAAGTGATTTTTCATACCCTCATCTGGTCTCTCAAAGAATACATTCTACTCTTAAATACAACTGTTATTTATCACAAAGTATAACACATGTTTTTGCTTCGCCATTACCTATTCGTCATAATCTATTGGGTCTGACACCTCTATAACACAGTCTTATTCAATGGGAAGCACTAGAACTACATTACATATCACATTGAAACCATCCCCAGATCCTGATTCAAAGTTATTTTTCACCACTTCTTCATCCTTCAATGGTGGCTCCTCTTTTTCTTTTCCCTTCGCCTTGAACGACATAGGTGAAAATAAATGCCTTCCTATTGGTTTTTTAACTTGATCCCTAACTTGTGTTTAATATGGTTTGTGGCTACTCGACTCAATAATCTCCTTCTCTGCTTTCTTCTTTCTTTAGAATCTCCTCCATTGGGTCCTTGACATTAGGTTCTTCCCATTGTAATTGTTGGGTCCATAAGAACGTTTCTCTGACACCTGGAACTTTTCACGATAGGTTAGGTAGGAACCCCTTCCTATTTCAAATCTCTTCCATTTATGGTTATTGGATCTTTCTTTGCATATTGGTCGAACCCACTTCCCTTGGGGCGAGTCGGATGTTAGAATATAAGTGTTGGGTTTGTTCGTTTGATGAGTCGAGAAATGTTGTCTCTTCTAGGGGATTCCCCTTTTATCAAAATAGAACTGAGGCATGTTGTTCCTCTGTTTTTGTTTCTACTACGCTTGTCGAGCATTTCCACTTCCTTAGCAGTCTTCTTGTCCAAGATTGCACTGCATCTTGGGCAAAATATCACCTTCAACTTCCTAGCTTTGCAGCATTGAAGGAAGTCAACAAGACCATCATCAGCTTTGAGATAACCAACAATCATCTTGTTTCTGTTGCTTTCGAAATCCTCTTCTCCAGCCTCCATGTCGAAATCTTCAGTTATTTCGACCATATTGATTTCCATTAGTTCAGCATAATGAGTTTCCTTAATCTAAAGTGGGTCATAATCAATCTTCATTAGAGCCTTACTCTTCTTAGCAAACTTTAATTTTCTGTCTTTCAAAGCATTTTTAAAAAGATCCCTGAAAAGAAAATATTATGAAGTTTTATGCCCAAAAAAATTATGATATTTGCAAAACCCTCGTTTCTTTTCTTTAATGGCGACACTTTTGCGCCTTGTGGCACTAAGATTTGGCCATATGCAACCAATAGATCGAATATCTCATCACATTTGATCACATCAAAAGTATAGGTTTTCTTGGGGAATTTATCGCTCTTTTTGGGCTCAACAGGGTTCTTCCCATTAGCTAGTGTAAGAACTTTACACAAATATGGGGAAGTTAGCTTCAACTTGGCTAAATTGACCTCTTTTCCCTTGACAGGACTACATTCGACATCTGACGCTCATTCATTTTCGTCTATATCGATGTAAGCCACTCTTTCCTTCTTCTTACTATTTACCCTAGATTTTTCAGACTTCAATCGTTTGACTTTTCGAACTCTATATGCTAGTTGGGCCATATACCTTAGATATTGGGTATCCAATTTATTTCTAATGGAGTAGTCTAAGCCCCCAATAGCCATCTCGACTAATTCATGTTTAGGCACATGGGTAAAGCACACTACTTTCAAAATTCGGAACCTATTTAAGTAATCATTGATAAATTCAGTCAACTTTCGCTTCACACTAACCAATTATTTCAGGCTAATCTTAAACTTCCCCATATAAAATTTCTCATGGAATAATCTTTCTAAACGAGTCCAATCATTAATGGAATATGCTGGGAGTGTAGTGAACCACGTGAAAGCGTTCTTTGTGAGAGAACTACGGAAACATCTCATCCTCAAATTATCGTTATTTGAGACGTCTCATGCTTCAGTCAAATATCGAGTGATATATTCAACTGTAGATTCACTAGTATCACCAGTGAACTTGGTCAACTTAGAGACTTTCCAACCCCTTGGGAGTTCTGTCTGCAATACCTACTCCGATAGCGGGGATATATAATTTGGCCTCTAAAGGCCAACATTCATACCATTTCCCGCCATTATCCTTTCGACCACGGCTGCCAGATTATTCTCTCCCGCGAGACCGTCTTGTTGAACTTGATGGACCAGTTGGTAAGCATCCTGATTTTAATTGACTATAATAACTAGCAGACGTTTAACCCCCCTAGGCCTTGTTTGTTCAACTACATGGGACAAATTGTTGGCCCTGGTTAAGTGTGTTATCCTCAAGGATTACTCCCCCGTTTTGAATAGGCCTAGCCGGCCGAGGTTGCACAATTGGTCGAACCCGCGCCTGAGGGGCACTAAAGAAGTCAACAATTCAAGTCATTTGAGTCACTAACTGTTAATAACTATGTTTCGTGTTTTGAATCAAATGGTTGAATATCATATCCATTTGTCACTTAAGCAATTTAACCTTATCATAGTTGCTCTCATCCATTTATTGTCTCAACATAGTTACATAATTTGTTGTGAAAATCGACATCACTTGGGTAGAAAATCCCATTCCCAAGGGTTAGGTTCTTTAACCAAGGATATTTATGGTCGATCCTAATTCCTGTATTAGTGAATATGTACTCGCCGCATTGTCAACAAATGCCGACACATTTGTCTCCAGTCCTGCCATCATTGATGTTGGCATGTCGTAGGTTTGTGTACGATGATTCATGGGAATTTTGAAACTTGACATGTATGGCATAAAATTACTAGCCACAGTCGGTCTAGGAGTCACAAGGTGACTCCATGTCGTCAATGGGGAGAATATCACCCACTTTGTGCAATCGATGGTATAGTCGTCGTACTGGTTATGGAGGCAATTGTTTCAGTAAAACTTGCAACGACTGTGCCTTCCCCTGTAGTATTAGAAGGTTGTTCTCCGTTGTTGTTGTTGTTGTTGTTTCTTGAATTAACCATTCTCCTAATATACTTCCTAGGTTTTCTAATGTACTTCTTGGTGACCCCCCCACTCCTCAATCTCATGCACACTAAAAAAATCTTGAGAAGTTTCATGAATTAAGAACATGCATATTTTTAAAAGATCTTTAGAGAAACTAATTTTTTTTTTGCAAAAGCGTCCCACTAGGCATGCCAATTTTTTTACTGTTAAATTTGGTAAATAAACACCAGTCTCTTATGAAAGGTTACTTGCAGGATCAACTAGTGAATCCTAGGACATATGTGCTTAAATTTTTCTGAAATTTATATTGTTTTGTGTAAAAAAACAAAGATTTCAATGTTGTCAAAATCTTTAAGAAATGAAACTGAATTGAAAATAAGAAGTAAAATGATAAACGTGAATGCAAAAAATTAACTTTAATGTAAAAGGCTTTGCATACAATAAAAATTGTATTTTCATACATACATTGCACTCGATTAAACTCTTTTTCCACTTTGCTCGGATACTTTGAGTATATTGAATTTTTTAGTAAATTCAACACCCCAAAATATAACACTAGAATTCCTATTTATACTGAAATCTAAATAACTACAATGAACAGTTCTTTCTCAACTGATTGACACATCTTCATCTGCATGCATGTCGCCTTCGAACTTGCTTCCATGCGCCCTCCCTATACAGAGACCAAAAGGTAGTTATTTAGTCACGCTTCACATTCCAACTTATACTGTCGAAATGGTCTTCCATGTTACTCTTAAAATCGCCAAGTTTCAAACGCTACTACACACATAAAAACTTTGACACATTACTTTGAAACAATCATGTTGAAAAACTCTCCAACATGTCAGTCAAAAAACACCAATAGAATCATCCAAAATATACTAAGTGTTTCTTCAATCCTCTTCTTAATATACTGATATTTGAGGTATGTCAAAAATCCCAACGAACACCACCATAAAACGTAATATAACTACAAAGGCCTCTGAGTCTCCCCACCCTTGTAGGGGGAACATGGACACATGTACTTTTTGACTAGTATAGTGGCACCCGCCGCATAACTTGATAAAACTAACTTGGGCCACACATTCACTCTAACCCCTTCCACTTCTCTCTGAAGATGGCCGAAAAGACTCTACACTACAACACAAACACCATTTTTGGAGTTTTCATTAGGGGAGGCAACTCTAGAGCTGCCCGAAGAAAATACACAAGACAAGTGTTTGTAGACAATGTAATATCCCCTGGCTTTCCCAAAGGCATCCTAGGGAACATAAAGGTTAACATCATTTTCTCGAAGGAGGATACCCTCGACATCAACCCTCAAGATGATGATCCCTTGGTCATCATTGTGCAACATGACAATTGGGATATCAAAAGCGTCTTGAGAGATCCAAGTAGCTCCTTTGATGTCTTATTCACGTATTCCTTCCAAAAACTTCTCTACCTCTTATTTATTGATCAGGCGATGATCCCGATCCTTGTGCGAGAAATAGACAGGGTGGAGAAACCTGTGGATTTCGTAAGCAAGGTGTTCAAGGCACTGAGGTGTGCTATCAGAAGATTGAGAAACTAGTGCTAGCAACCATTGTTGCAGTGAGGAAACTAAGATCACACTCTCAAGGTCACAAGATTCTGGTGAAAACCAACTATCCAATTCGTCATGTTTTGAAAAAGCCCTATTTAGCGGGGAGGATGGTATCCTAGGTGATAGTGTGGAACCCTATTTTGCAGGTAATATACCTTTAATAAAGATCTGTATTTTAAGTTTTGATGAATACAACACATGAAGATCTATATGTGTTTGCAAAAGAGGACTCAAGATAAAAGTGCCTATACAATCAAATACTATCTAGCAAGAAGTCTTGAAGCCTCTTTAAAGGAAGATGTGAAAGCTCTCAAGGTCTTGTCTGTCGGTCTGTCTGAGTGAATTGAGTACTTCAAAAATAAGGTAGTAGCTTAAGAGTACTAAGGTAACTCTCTCTCTCTCTCTCACTCTCTCTCTCTCTCTCTCCCTCTCTCTCTCTCTCTCTCTCTCTCTCTCTCTCTCTCTCTCTCTCTCTCTCTCTCTCTCTCTCTCTCTCTCTCTCTCTCTCTCTCTCTCTCCTCTCCCTCTCTCTCTCTCTCTCTCTCTCACACACACACACATACACACACATACCAAAAACATTTTTCCAAAATATTTTTATCAAAAGACCCTACTATAAATAATATATTTCACGACGAAGCTTTCACCTCAGCCAGAAAAAACCCGAGGTATTATGCCTAGGCGCGCCATGTTTTATTTTTTATAAAAATAAAATAACATATTCCTTCAGTTTTTAAGAAAAAACAAATTAGTACACGCTTCGAATCCCATCTATTGCAGTTTATATTTTTATTTGTTATAAGTGAATACTAAATGATCTATCCCTTCGGTTTCGATAAAAAACGAGGGATAACATAATCATATTTTACTATTAAAGAACCTGTTAAACAAATTTAACCCTAATCTTTACGTTTATGAAGCCGCCCAAACTAGTACACACCATTCTTTGGGATGAATTACAAGACATAAAAAATCTTCAATGTTCTTCTATCCTTAAACAAAATATTTTTCCGCCCTTGGAATCTATCTCACATAATGATGTTGATGTTGTATTTTTGGAACAACTCTTTGTTAAAGAATGTTGTAAAAGTTCCCTATGATAGATTGCAAGTGCAGAAAAAAATTCATGCTTCCAGGTTAAACAAATAAGGTTGTTCAACCTTTGAAAATATATATGCAACAAAATCTGGAATTTTGTAGCGATGATGATGAATTTGGTTTTTTTTTTTAATATTCTGTGTACACAGTGTAATATTTTAAAAAAAACAAGATATTATTCACCCCAGTTTTATTCTAAAATCGAGGGGCTTTCTTATTTTATTTTATTTTTGTATTTAAAATAGAAAATATGTTTCCCCTTGGTTTTTTCAAAACACCGAGGTAACATGTTACACATCTACAACAACGAATCTCTACCCTACATTTTTAAAGAAACAACACTCAATATATTGCCAATACATCAATCCACAATAAAATATCTACATCCAACAATATATATCTTTCTTATGAAAGCATTGGCCTTGATAACATTTGCTTAAGATAATGAAATTTTGGAGCTTAAAGAAACTCGGAAAAGTTATCAATGATGGATTGTAAGTGTAGAAAAAACATTTTCAATGTTTGGAATTGATATTTCCTTACTTGGGAACGATAGATCTTTAGAAGTTGATTGCATGAAATCCATTGAACTTTAAAATAATGAGCATAAAATATATCCAATAGGATCTGAATTAGAGCGAAGATATGTTTTTTTCCAAGAACAACAACTACTATGATAACACTGCATTTGTTGTGTTAATGTAATTTAATATTCTTTATAAACAATGTAATATTAAAAAAAATTTATACATCTTTTACCTCGGTTTTTAACTGAAACCAAGGGAATAATTTTGGCGTGATTATTGAGGATATTTATCACTGTCCTTAAACAAATTTGTGCCATCCATTTCACGAGTATCAACGCTCAAGACACTTCCATTAGTGATCCACTTGAAACCTAAAATACATCCATTATAAAAGCATTATGAATATCAATTATTGTTAATGAACCATAACATGAAAACTTTGAAGCGTAAAAAACTTGGTAAAGTTCTCTACAATGAATTGCAAGAGTAGAAAATAAACATGGTTTAAGGTTTGTGTTCTTCAATAATCAATTTTTTTATGGTGTTATTCAATAATCATATATTCATTCATTTAACTAACCATTTTCTTGTTTTACATCAGAAACAATTAAATGTGAAAGGGGCCTGGAATATACTACACCCAACATTTTCTCTTGCCCGACATTTCAATGAAACGAGAATCCAACATCTGATCTTCACCAACAGGGATGACGATGAATCATATTCCAAATTTGTTATATATATTTACAGAAATATTCTTTCTAAACAATTTAATATTATGGATAAACAATTAATTTATTAATATTCTATAGTTTTAATGAGATTAAAAAAACATCAATCTTACACCTCGGTGTAATTGATAAATTGACAGGTTTGATGCACTAGTTTTGAAAATATTAAAAGTGTAGTGGTTGGGGTTCGTACTCATGTGCATAAGAATTCCCCCCTCGATGTTTTAAAAATCGAGGTGTTAAGTTGACACTTTTGATGACGCCTTTTGTTACCTAACTTCTTTAGCCGAGGTTAAAAGCATTCCGCGCCCGAGCTTAAACGTGCTTTTTGTAGTAGTGAGAAAACATTTAAAAATGATTTGGAAGTTGTGCCAGATGGTTTCGAAGCAGTAGAAATGACTAGAGGGAAATTTTTATCTTATCTAATAGATTAAGACTTTGGTCTAATCAATTAGAATAGATCAAACTTACGCCCCAAGTCATTTAGACAACACTTAAAATATTTTCAACGACTCTATATCACAACCTTCCATTTTGGGCAACATAACCACCTTACTTAATCAATCTAATCAATTAGATCAATCAATTAAATATTTAATGAGGCCAATGTATTGTTTCCTTATTGAGTGATTTCAACTACTATATAAAGGGGTGGCTCCCTCACTTGAAATCACACCCCTTTCCAATGTTTTCATATTTATTTATCTCTCTAAGTTCTCTCCATCTCTTGCTAGAAGATTTTTCTTCACTTGTGGTTGCCTTATTGCTTTAGAGTGAAAATTTATTTGTGAGGAAAATATTATTTTATAAGTGGTTGTGCTGGTCATTTATAGTATTAAGGGTGCGATACCTTTAGGAGGTTCAATTTTGGTTCTTGAAATAAATCATAAATCTCGATTATTGGTTTATTAAGCTTAGCCAGAAAAAGATTTGTTTTGGTTAAAGAGCCAGAATAGTCTTGGACGAGCATGATGATATAGTAAAAGAAAGTGGCGCCAGAATAGTCTTGGACAGTGTTGCACCCCAAAATTTACCCTCTTGATTTAGGCTTATGTTTCATCATAAACATCATATTGCATTACATTCATACATTATGATGGGATCAAAGTACTTTGGTTGTCAAGTCTTCCTCAAGCTTTGGAAGTTGATTGTATTGAAAAATTGCTCAAGGAGAGCCTCATTATCTTAACCTCAGTATCTTTCAAGTCCCAAGGATCTCTCATGTCTCAAGATATCTCATTCGTCTCATCGGTTTATCAAGAGTTGAAATATTGCAAATATTTGAAGAGGAATCCATGTGTCTCCTCCATCTGATGAAATTAGAGTTTTGACCCATTGTGTGACTTGAAGCTTGTCTAAGCCAATTTATTTAAGAATTATCTTCTTATTATCATTTGAGACAACTTTGTTCAAATAATTTCTCAAGAAGGTCTAGTGGAATTAGGGTTTTGAAGCTTGAGCATCATCCTCCTATACAAATGACCAAATTAGGGTTTTGGATTTAATTAGGATTTCTTCAACTTTTTAATTCAAGCTTGATCCCATGTGTTTCTATATGTTATTGAACATCTATGATTGAAATATTTAGGTTCAATTTTGATTAGAAATGAGTCAATTGATCACAAGGGGCAAAATGGTCATTTTGACAAAAAGTCAACAAAATCAGGAGTTGACCAAGTGATTTTGGTCAACCCTCAATTAAAACATACTAATTTCATATTTCATGGCTAATTTCATCATTGAATCAAGGGAATTTAAGAAATTAGGGTTTACTTGTTCATGAAGTTATTTGAATCTTTGAAAGTTTCTAAGTATCCATAGTATACAACTTTGGCCAATCACAACTTGAATTTGGTTAATCTGATGGAGGCAAACCATACATATTCAAAAAGCTCTTGAAAAATACTAAAAGAGTGTCATTGTATGTGGAAGGCCCAAAAGTGAATCATTTAGGAGATAATCAAGTTGGAAGTTTTGGCCACAAAAGATGTCAAGTTGTCTTCTCATTGGCATGTCATGCACATAATTTTGACAAACAGTTAGTTTGCCATTTTCATGGCTTAATTTCTTTTTATTCAAGCATGAATTTGAAAATCTAATTGGAGCATTTTTTATTTTTCCATGAAATATTTCCAATGAACATGGAATCATTCAATTTGGCCTAAGATTGATCAAGATGTGATCATTAAAAGTCATGATCTCAAAATTGACCTGCATGCCCCATGCAAGACCCATGCACACCCACATTTTCTCGCCAGAAATTCATGTATCTTGCTCAACTTTGAACAACCATATCACACTCATTTCAGCTCCATTTTCAATGATCCAAAGCATATAGTGAAGCTCATTGTGATATCTCTTGATAGGCCTCTATAAACAAGAAAACACACGAGCCATTTTGGAGAATGATGAACCATAAGCGAGCTAGTCATGGAGTATGCATGCCTGCCATGCCAGGAAAACTTTTGTGCATAATTTTTTTCTTCCTTTTAATATTTCAGGCACATGCTATGCACGCACACTCACTTATTCTCTTTATCTCAATTAGTCAAACAAATAAAATACCCCATCACTCATATTTTTGTGACCTGCCATTTTTGGCAAATTATTTCTTTTCAAAATTTCATCCCCATTTGCTAACGATTCCAACTCATTACTCCCTAATGATTCATTCATTTTGTACTCATTTAGAGGCCACCAAAATGCAGATCAGGTGACACCAAGTTCAAACAAAACGTAACATACATCATCAGTTCTTTTTTCTGATTTTTTTCGCACATTGCCTCTAATGGTTTTAATCCCCTCAAAGACCACATACCCTCAACATTAACTCTCTATATAAGCTTCCATTCACTCTCTTTCATAACATGCTTCATTCTCCTCATAAAACCAAATATGAAATTCCTTCTCTCTCAAGATTTCTTCGAAGCTCTCTCTTTGTCTCTTTTCACTTGATCCAGTCACAATTTCTCTCTGAACTTCACTTCAGTGGAGCTTAAGGAGCAAGATTTGTAGGGTTTTAAGTTCATTTAAGAGGCATAAGTTGGATTTATTTTCCAACTGTGAAGGTATGATCAGATCTGAATTCATGCGATTTTAGTTTGTTCTTGTTTGATTTTGAGCTTGAAATCATGTTATTAGCTGGCCAGGTACTAGACCTGATGTATAATTTGGCTTGATTCGAATCGTGAAACATGATATGAACTTCTGAGTTTTTTGAATTTTTTGTGTTTTCGTGGTTTTCTGGATTTGATTTCTTACTCTATGGAAAATGATTTTGAATTCTATGAGTATCATATTGTAGCTTGTTGCTTGATCTTTAAAATGCACTTTGAATCGTGTTAATTGGTTGTGAGTTGAATGAGAACGAGGATCTGGAAGTTTGGTTGTGATTAAATTAAAACGCGTGTTTTAGGGTTTGTCTTGAGGAAGAAGACAATGAGTTGTCAGCTTCTGGTTGGCTGATTTGAATTTTAATGCAATTTTATATTATTTCATTTAATTGATTTCTATGATTTTATTTCTTGATCAAAACATTTTAAAAAATTATGAAAAAATTCCATACGTATATTTTAATCTCTAATATTTGATTGTAGTTTTTCTAGAATTTTTAAAAATCTTTTGATTGGTATAAAAAATTCGTAGATTAATTAATTTTGTTTAATTGATTTTTGCATAGTTTTTTTATTAATTTTTGTTTTTGACTTTTTCTTCGTACAAAAATTATACCAAAAATATTTTAGGCACTTTAATTAGTTTATTTTGATATTCTAAATTTTATTTTAGAATATCCCTTTTTTGGTTAATCAAATAATTTGTGACATTTAATTGATTTTTAGGCATTTTCACAATTAGTTTAATCATTTTCCTTAGTACAAAATTCACAAAAAATATTTTTAGTTATTTTATTGACATATATGTGATTTCTGAATTTCATTTCACATTTTTAATATTTTTGTTTGATTAAGAAAAAATGTAGGAATTAATTAGGTTTTTATTAAAGATTGTTTTGTTTTGACTTAATTTCCTATTTTCTTTCAATTCTAAAAATCAATAAAAATACTCTTTGACTTCTTTAGATCATTTTCTAGTCATGTGAATTTTATTTCAATTTCATTTTGTGTTCTTGACCTCTTTTGAAAATTGAACATTAATTGTGTGGTTTTGTTGACTTTTGCTTGCTTAGGTCATATGTTAGGGTTTATTGACCAATCTCCCTTGACTTCTAAGTCAATTTCTGTTTAAGTTAGGGTAGTATGATATCTTAGGGCCTTATAATTAATTTTTCTTAATTCTAGGAGTTGATTTGATATTTTTCCCAATTAATCAAGCCAGGGTTTCCAATTAAAGGTTTATCTAGGCTAGACTAACTTGTATGATTAAATTTTCAACTTGAATCTTGCTAACTTTGTATTGAGCTTGGTGTTACTGACCTATTGATGTCTTGTGAACCTTGAAATATCTTTGTCTTATTTTTACAAGTCTTGTTTCTGTTTTTGATTCAATTATCCTTATCATGTATGCTTTTATGCTCTTTTGAATTAGAGGTAGAGGGAATGCACTTGTGCAACCCATGACAAATCAAATAATTTCTTTTTATAATCCTAACTACTGTTTTAGAGGCTCGAGTTTATCAAAGAACCATTCAAGATCTCATAACTTTCTTATTTTTGTTGATATTTACTTGTGACCATGGTTTAAGAGGTAGCTTTTGTGCACCACTTTTTGTGTATCATTTGGATCCGTTTTGATTTGAATCTTTTATTATTTTAACTTTTTAAGGTTTTCTTATTACCATACAAAGCTCCTTGATCCTTGATTGGCATTTCATTGCTCATTCAATATGGTGACAAGATAGGAGCCACATTTCCTTAGTTTTTGACCTACTTTGTGTTTGTTTGCTTGAAAGGTCTTTAAGTCCCACATTTATTAATGTTTAAACTTTGATTTTACTTCTCTTATCATCTCCACTCTCTATGCTCCTATGATCCACTTGGTTAGTTCTCACTTGCTAATTCATCATGGTGATACAATAGGAGTTATATTTACCCCTTGCATTTGGTTTTAAATTTTTAGTTGTTAATATTTGCTTCTTATGTTTGTGAAACTTATCCCAAGCTTGTACCTTGACTTTGGTTGTTTCCCATAAAGTCTAAGGATATTGAGTTTAAATTACTTTGATCACCTTGCTTATAGCTTAAGGGACTACATTTCTTCAATGTCATGAAACTTAACTGTGTTACCTTGTTAACATTTCTTAAGGTCTTAGATGCATGATTAGTATCTTATGAGGGTTTTATCATCACCCAAGGACAAATAAGATGCTTTATTACTTTCATTTGGTCTTTATCAACTTCATTTGATCTAAGATAGAATGCCTTTACTTTCCTTTTAGATGATTTTGCTCATTAATTAGGTGACTTTGTTTATGTGAGAAGTCTCAACTTCTACTTGGTTACTCTTGAGTCTCGTATTGAGATAACCTATTATATAAGTCACACATTCCATGATTCTAAAATCATGCACTCTTTTTTAAAATCCATACTTTATCAATGTAAACTTGTTTTGTTTGTTTCTTTTTAACACTTCCCTTTTATGTGATGCATGTGTGACTTTTCTTACGTGGTTTATAATATTTGAATGTGATCTATAGATATTGGTTTTATACTGAATTTTATGATAGGATACTCGCCTAACCATGTTCATCCTTCACTTACTCTCTCCTCCCACCTCTTTCACTCTTAGAGTTAGTTTAGGGTTGATTTTGGGCCTAGTGTTATGATTATACCTAAGATTATTCTAGTAGGTCCTTGTTGGGGTTTCCATAGTTTCTCAGGGAACACTAACCTTTTGTGTTTACTTATGATCTCATCATCCCTTGACTTGTCTTGCCTTGATCATTTAGTCATTTACCTAGGCACACTTCACTACACCATTTCGTCGGATACTAGTTCATTTGCTATGGAAGTTATACTACACTTTAAAATGATTAACTGAGTGCTTTCTTAACCATGATAAATTATAAATGAATAACATGTTTATATTCACATTTTATCTTACCTTGTTAATACTAATCAATTTGTTGAGCTATGCGAGGTATGTCATGGACTTTCTTTACTTTGTGTTCCACTTTATTTGTGGGATACAACTTCACTTTTGAGGCGATCTATTTGGTTTCTCATATCTATGAGATATACATATATTTTTTCACTATTGCGTTCTTTGACTGTTTGTATTACTTGCAGAATATTTGTATGGTCATGTTCGCTACACACGATTTGTGATTTATTTTCACACTGAGGCTTTGATGTTTATGTTTGACGATGCGACTTCTGACTTTTTTCTTTGATTGATGCTAGCTCGTTCGAAGATCTCTAGGTTTAGTTACTGTTTAGTTGCTTATTTGCGGATTATATCTGTTTGGTACTTTCTTATCCAATTTACCCTTTTCCCGCATTTTACTTCTTACTTAGGGTTGGGAGTCCATGCCACTTGGCAGGCAATTCTGAAAGTCCTCACTAGGAGGCCATGTTTTTGTTTGTTTAATAATTGTGCCCGCATTATATTATAGAGGATAAGCCCTCAAAAAGAGGCGAGCAGAGAGGGTTCATAATCAACCCCCGCACATTCTAGTCCGTGTCGTTCCTATGCTCACTTTCTATAAGTAGATGCTCTAACACGTGCTCAAGATCTGAATGAATTTAAGCCTTCAACTGTAAGTGAAAGGTTTCTTACAATCGGATCCCCATTCTTTCTTTAGCTCGCGTTGACAAACGCTGATGCTTAGTGTACGCACACACTATGTCTTTCCCCCCAGATCTTTCTTGCCTTGGTAATTGATACTGCGATTAAGGACCCCTTATATTCCCACAATCTTATGGCTTGGTTGACTCGGGTAATTCACTACCCATGGCTATGGCTTGACCCCCTGTATGATGCTTGGTTGCCTGTCTATGGTGGGACCTCCTATTTTACTACTTGGCCTGTGCTTTGTAGGTGTTTGATATTTGAGTGATGCTCGAGCTTTTGATTATCCCAGATGTTTTATCATCTGTTTACTTGATTTTTGTCACAGGATCTGTGACATTTTATTTGCCATGCTCCCTTAGGATTGCTCGTCGAGGCTAGTTTTCGAGCTAAACATTAAGATAGGAATCCATGTATGTTCACTTAGGTAAGTAATCCCCTTTCAAAACTCAACCTTTTGGTCCATCATTGTATGATTACACTAGGGCTAGAGATTAGGATAGTCTCCCTTAGTTGTTTTCTTTTCTTTGTATATTGCATCTTAAAACAAAAACTTTCTCTTTTCTTGGAAAATCATAAAATATCTTTAATGAACTTAAATCCTTCTTCAAGGTAAAAAATACAAACCAATCTCAATTTCTTATGTTCCTTTTGGCTCTATTTTAAACTTTGATAAGTTGACATCTTACCGTCCTTACCATGATATTTCACTATCTTTTTGCCGATGCTTCATCATCACATATGTTTGTTATCATACATTGATTTTCAATATCATTGTCAGGTGTGATGTTTTATCATCTAAATTGTAATATTTTGCCATTTTTTTCCATTATATTTCACCATCTTTTTGCCGATGTTTCACCATCGCACATGTTTGTTATCTATGATACGGTGACAAAACTGACTGTTAATACTGGTTTTGCGTTTGTGTTCACAAATGTTGCGATAAGCAAGAGTCGCCACCGACTTTTCTTTTATCCAAATTAAGGAAAGGGTGAAATGAATAGAAAAAGACCTTTTCGAGAATTTTTTGAGTAAGGGGGATAGATTATGGAAAGGGAAGGTGTTAGCACCCTTTCCATCCGTAGTTACCTACGGGCTCTTAGATGCTTAGCTCATTTTTTAAATACCTTATGCTTTGTGTTATGGGTTTGAAAATATTTTGAAAAAAAAACGTCTTTGTAATGATTCTCGTCTCTATAAGAATGCGTACAAAGTGTTGGTTTTGAAAATAGTTCAAATATGTGTTTATGGAAGATGTTTTTGAAAAGTGCCTTTGTAATGATTCTCGTCTCTATAAGAATGCACACAAAGTGCTTTGACTTTTGAAAATGTTTCAATTGAAAGTGTATGTGTGAAAATGACTTTTTGTTGTTGTGAGGAAGCATCTAAGAGCTATCTAATTGTACTCGAAAAGGTAGTTCTTTTCCTCCTATCCCTTAGATAGTGCTATCCTACTATTAGTGAGTAGGTAGCCCCTTCGTTGGATGTATGAGGGACGGTCGAAGGGATGTACAGTCATAAAGGCAACATGTGAAGATGCTTTAGCAATTTTTTCTAGGGACTAGATCACTTATCGAAAGGAAATTGTAGGGTCATCGAGGGACTATGACTATTTTTCGAAGGCCACCAAAGTGGAACCCTAGAGGTGTATAAGTGCAAGTGTGTTATGTTTCTGTTACTTTTGTATTTTTTGTTAGGTTTGCTAGCGTTTGATTTTAGTCTTTGCCATACAATCCTATTAGTTATACATCTAGCAGTTAATATGAAAAACAATAAAAAATGCAGAAACTAAGGGTCCTACGCTATTACAACCAAATCGAAAGACAAGAAAAATGTAAAAACAAAGAACAAAATAAAGAAGAGAAATGAATTATTTGATCCAGGCCATGGACTCCTTCGATTCACCCTTCTTTTTCCTTCTTTCGATTGGGCTTAAGGGTTGATGTGAGCAAGCTTAGATTTTCACCCTTTCCTGCCTCCTTCGACTGAGTTTGGGAATGATATGGGCAACCTTCGATTGCAGCCTTCTATACTTCTTTCGATTGAATCAGGGAGTGGGCATGAGCAACCTTTGACAAACTCCTATGCTTCTTTCAATTTAAATCATGAAGTAACATGGACCTATAGAGCAACATGAGTGTATATCCTTCGCTCACACTCTTTCTATCTTTCGTTTGAATCTGTACAAGTTAGTTCCAACAAGAAAAGCAAACAAACTAAAAGGTTAAAAACGAAGAACATAACTAAGAGGCTATCTACATATTATGCTAAAACGAAAAGTAAGTAAAAGGCTATTTACATGTCATGCTGAAACGAAAGATGCAAGGTCAAGGGGACTTACCTTGCTTAAAACTGGAACTTGCATGCGGGACTAGAGTTGCTGGATGCTCTTGGATTCGAAAGGAGAGAGAACAAGCGTGGTGTGATCTTGTTGAGTTTTGAGAGTTTTTGGTGTGCTTCTCTTAGGCTGTGTATGCGTGTAAAACAATATGTGTGTATGGTTCCCCTAGGCTTATCTCTCTAGTCTGTGTATGTATGTATGTGGTCTCCTTATATAGAGGGGATGGAGGGGACAAGGTAGCAAGGTAGTAAACAACCATAAACATGTTCTTTAAAGCCATGAATGAGAATTTGAATTTTGGAAAAAGACATGTAATTCTTGTCTCTTTTTGAACTTGAATGAATATGGACACCTTTGACTTTCGAATACCTCCAGTCCTTGCCTTTCGATTGGACTCTTGTATATCCTTCGAATGGGTCTTTTGAATGGACCTTTTGTGTACCCTTCCAATGGGCCTTTTGAATGTCTCCTTCGAATGGTTTTTCTAGTGTCTTTCAAATAGTCCATATGTATGCCTTATGCCCTCTTCGAATGGGCCACCAAGGTTTGTCCTTCGAATGGCTCAAGTCTCATCATTGGGGCCTCTTCGATTGAGCCCCTACTCAGCTAGCCGCAACGAAAATTCTTTCCAGGATAATCGAAGCTTCCTTCAGTATGAATGCTTGTGCAGGAAACTTGAGTATGGAATATGTGGGATTTTGGGCCAGCCACCATCTCCGAATGGATCATTTATGTCTCCTTTGAATGGCTTTAGATTGGACCCATCTATTTACCTTAGCTGTTTAATTCAGATACCCTCAAGTGAGAACTTCATTCTGTCAATCAAAGCTTCCTTCGTCACTTCCTTCGAATGCCATTTGCACAAGAAGCCTGGGCCTGGCCACATGTAAGACCAAGACTCATCATAAGATAAACTTGCATTATGTGTCTCTTTAGAATGGCCAATAATATGTGTATCCTTCATTTTGAACCAATGTGTGTGCTCTTTTGAAGGGACCACATGCATCACTTGCCATTCCTTTGAATGGTCCATCAAAGTAAATCCTATGCATGTCGAAACAAACTTTCCAAGGGAGATACTGCCCAGTTGAAGCAGGAATCAAGCTTTCTCTAAAGAAAACAAATGTCTAATCGAAGCAGGAATCAAGCTTGCATGCAGGTAGTCATCAAGAAAAACCTGCAGAGGCCCTTGCTCAATCGAATCAGGCATGCAGGTAACCATTTCATTGTGAATCAAGCAAGCATGTAAAGCCAGTGGTGCAATCGAAGGATGTATGCAGGAGGCCATTGCCTTATGCTTGCTGGCATGAAGGAAGTTCATGCCTTGTGAATTGAAGGAAATCTTTTCAAAAGGAACTTGTCTTCTGAATCAAAGGGCGCCAGTAGGAATCCAACACCTTATGAATCGAAAGGAACCAGTAGGAAGCCACTAACTTCTGAATCGAAGGACACCAACAGGAGGACCTTCCCTTTTGAATTGAAGGAGGTTGTTTCAAAGGAAACAAATGCCCAGTCGAATCTTGTATACAACAAACAAGCAAAAGGCCAAGGCTTCAATCGAAGCTTGGAAATTTGAAGCAAGCTTGAAGGAGGTTAGGTGCTCAATCGAAGAAAATTTTATGCAGCCTTGACTTAGTGGAAATTTTGTGAGAAAAATATTTGAGAGATGGGAGGGAAAATTTTGGGGTACAACAGCTGCCCCTGTTCAATCTTCTTAAACCTGAAGATATAGATTGGCTTATCTGCCTTCCGTAATCTAAAGGTGGAATATGATTGAACACTAGAGTGCCCAGAAATTTACACTCGCATTTAGTAACACTGATGGTTGATGATGGCGGGAATGGGCTTACAGATGCCATTTAGAGAAGATGACTGAGAGTCGTCAGAGATAGGATTAAAGATGCCATCCGAAGTAGATGCTAACTTCCTAAGAGGTATATTTATGGGGAATTCCTATTCTTGCTGTCTGAGGAGGAGTCCGCCGGGGAATGTAGGTTTCTGTTGTTCTCCTGCTTGAGGAAAACTCTATGGGGAATAGAGTTTAGGAACTTCAGTTGTCAAAGGCTCTAATGAAGAGTTATCTCTGGAGAGATGAAAGTTTGCTGTTTCCTGGTTGAAATCCAGGCTTCACAGTAACTTGCTGGGGATAATGGAATTAACTATTATCTAATATATTAGAAAGAGCCTGTGTACGGATGTTTCCGTATGAGTCTGTGTTAGCCTGCATCCGGAGATGTATGAGAAGAAGCCTGTGTAAGATTGCTTCGTCTGAGTCATGTAGATAGTTTTCCTATCTGGTTTCAAGTGTTGATCTACAATCATCTGTTCACAGATAGTTGTCCTGTCTTGTTTCAGGTATTAAATCTAGAACTTGAAAATTATCGGTCATAGATAGCTTTCTTGGCTTGTTACAGGTATTAATCTACAATCAGTCATCCATAAATAGTTCTCATGGCTTGTTACAGGTATTAATCTGGAACTTGTTTTTATTGGTCGTTGTGATAGTTGTCCTGGCATGTTACATGTATTAATCTTTGACCTGAGAAAGAAAGATAGTTTTCCTGGCCTGTTACAGGTATTAATCTTCAATCTTCTTATGTAGATGGTTCTTCTGGCTTGTTTCAGGTGTTAATCTACAATCAAGCTGTCCAACAGATAGTTTTCTTGGCTTGTTACAGGTGTTAATCTGGGACTTGTTTTGTTGGTCACATAGATAGTTTCCCCGTCCAGTTTCAGGCATTAATCCGTGGCCTACTGTATTTGTTGGTAAACCCGTCTTGCTTCGGAAGTTCATACCATTTGGTCATGTAGATGGTTTTCCTGTATGGTTTCAGGCATTTAACCTTTGACCTGTTGTATAAGGTGATAGTGTTTGTCTTCCTGCAAACTCAACCTGGAAAGGTAAAGTTAATTTCATGCGATGTCATGATGTATGATTTGCATGATGCTCTCAAAATAAATGAGATTGTGATATATGCATTTGTACTGCATATGCTATGATGCTTTCATGAATGATGTATGAACATGTCAGTTGTTCCATTGTCATGTTGTTGAATTAGGGAAAAATAAATCCCTGACTGTTGCTGGGGGTGAAGAATGTAGGTCTTCAGATTTGTTGAAGTTGAAATACTGGGAGATGAACTTCCGTTGTTAGAGAAATAAACTCTGTTGGGGAAGGTAAACTCCGTGAACTATTTGAGGATTGTCAGAGTGAATCTATGTCATGATTGTATCTGGAGATATGTTGAATAAGTATCAGGATGACATCCATCTCTAGATCGTACATGAACTGTTTTTAGAAGATGATCTGAATAAGTACCAGGATGACATCCATCTGTAAATCGTACATGAACCGTTTCTAGATGAGAATCTGGAGTAAGTGTTAGGATGACATTCATCTTTGGATCGTACCTGCACCGTTTCTAGATGATAGTCTAGAATAAGTGTTAGAATGACATCCGTCTCTGGATCGTATCTGCACCGTTTCTAAATGAGAATCTGGAGTAAGTGTCAGGATAACATCCGTCTCTAGATCATACCTGAACCATTTCTAGATGTTAGTCTGGAATAAGTGTCAGAATGACATCCGTCTCTGGATCTTATCTGCACCGTTTCTAAATGATAATATGGAGTAAGTGTCAGGATGACATTTGTCTTTGGATCGTACCTGAAATATTTCTAGATAAGAATCCGGAGTAAGTGTCAGGATGACATCCGTTTCTGGATCATACCTGAACTATTTCTAGATGAGAATCTGGAGTAAGTGTGAGGATGACATCCGTTTCTGGATCGTACCTGAACTGTTTCTAGATGAGAATCTAGAGTAAGTGTCATAATGACATCCGTGTCTGGATCGTATCTGAAACATTTCTAAAAGATGATCTGAATAAGTATCAGGATGACATCCGTCTATGAATCGTACCTGAACTGTTATTAGAAGAGAATACGCTTTATTTAGAATGTTTCCGCTGGGGATTCCTGTTTTATTGTTTTGAGAAGAAATCCGTTGGGGAATCCTGAGAAGCTTGGTGAATTCACCGGGGAATTCTTAGATGTTGGAGAAGTAATTGGAGATTCTTGCTCTGCCGAGGGTATGAGAACACATGACATCATTAGGCTTCATGTTGAGAATATGGCGGTGACCTTGCAACGAGATGCCTCCGCCTCTGTACTTGTTGGACAAAATATATGTTGGGATTTTATAGATGGTTTGACTGTTATCCAAACTCTTAGAGTCCTTGGTGAATGCATATTAGGGTAGTAAACCTTCTACTGATAGACAAGTGACAAGATGACGGGGCATAGTCGTACGCTTTAATCCCTAACTTTTGTATGGACTGTCCTTTCAGATTTTCAGTCCATCGGGATACCCTTTTTTTCCCAAGCCGCTTTTTCAGGTTTTCGACTTGCTGGGTGTACAGATTTTTTCATATGTATATCCCTAATTTTTTCCCGAACCCTTTTGGTTCGCCGAGATGCCCTTATTTTTGCCTAGGCCAGTCAACCTAGCAGGTCTTTGTTCATGCGTAGTATTTTCCGACTATGTCCATGTTCACCGAGTACGGATAATTGTCACTATCCATAGTAGTAGGTGTTGTCACACTGCTAGAAGGTGTTTATTTGATTGTATAGGATTCGTTGCAAGAATTCATGTCCAATGCCCCAAGTTATTCAGATGAAGATCTTCCCCTGGCTATTTGGTATTTTTGAGAGATTCCTTGAACCTTGACTTGACTTCCCCAGATCAGCTGGACACCATACTATGACCCTTGATTATGAAAGGCCTATCACTGGAATGTCTTTCCATTTGAGGTGATTCTGTTCACTGAGAGGATTTCTGTTCATCAAATATCCGTCGTGCAAATTTCTCAGATGTTGAACAAATAGTCATATGCAAACAATGGTATTTTAAGAATGCAAAGCTTATGTCTGTCTTGAAGTTTGAAAATTCATTTTTTAGTAAAACAAACGAATTTTGTAAGAGTGTGAGATCAGCTCAGGATTTATAGTGAACCTTATAGGAGTTAGGATACCTTTTGTAACAATATGCTTTCGAACTAACCCATGCTTCAGCTAGGACTTTTAAGGGTTATAACGTGGCCTGATTCACGGTTCAAGAAAAAAAAGATAAAGGCTCAAATTTTATTTGTACCCAACCCATTCTTCATGATGTCCTTCAGTCCTATGCTCAGTTAATTGTGCGTTTAAATCCCGATTGAGTCTAGAATCTTTGCTCTAATATTCCGGTGATGGTTTAGAAATTGAACGTTTGTTTGAGAAGGCATTCATTTTTGTAACCATTTTTCTTTTTTTGTTGAGGATTTGTAGGACCTCTTTTTTTATATTTTGTTATCCCTACTTTTGCCTGAACTGTTTCTTTTGCGATTACAGTCAGCGGGATGCCCCAGTTTTTCTTAAGTCTCCTTCATAGGTTTTTGACTTAACGAGCTTTTATTTTGAGAGATAATGACTAGCTGTCTTGACGATTATATGGAACCATCATCATCTTTTGGAGGGCATCTTCTACACTATTTGTCGTGTATGAAGGTAGAGCTTGCGACTGAATTCATATCTGAATTAACTGAGAAAACTACCCTACCCCAGGTTATGATTAAAGGTTTTAATTTGTGTGAAAAGAAAAACTCCTACTTCTTAGGCTCAAAGGGGTTGACTAGGGATTATCTTCCTTATAACTCCACTGTTTAGGATTTGAAATAAAGCCTGTACATCATCAGCAGGGTCTGTTCAAAAGCATACTGTATAGATTATGGTATCGTTTTCTTCATCCTCCCTATAAAAGCTTATAGCTTTTAACCAAGAGTTGAATATCACAAACAGGAAGTAAAAGCGCAGTTTAGGTATAGTGACAACGAATGAAATAACTCAAGACAAACATATGTAATGCATTGATGAAATAAAAAAGTTTGGCATAAATAAATGTTCGAACAATCAAAAGAAAATTACAACTTGAAAATTCTATTGAATAAAAGCGTCTTTGTCTGAACTTGTCACTTTAGATGATGTGCCTTTGAGGGATGGCAGAAGAATTCAGTCTGGCCATCTTGTGTGAACTCCAACACTCCTTCGTTGATCAAGTCCCGAATCTTATTTTTCAATGCCCAACAGTCATTCGTATCATGTACAGGACTTTTGGAATGGTATGCGCACATTGCATCAGGATGATAGCTAGGAGCGGAGACATTGTGATTTCTAGGAGGATCCCTTAACGTAATCAACTCCATCTTCAACATGTGTTGCAATATATGTGCCAAAGGCATGTTAATTGTGGTGAATTGCCTTTTAGGTGTGTCCTGCTTATGCTGATTGCCTTTCCGTTTTTTATGCATCGATGCTGGAACAAAAGTCCGCATTACCCCCACAGATTGGTTGAGATTACTCTTATTGTGACCCTTCTGGTCGTACACGGTATCAGACTGTTTCTTCCCATTGTATGACCTCTTCTGAGTACTTGAAGATGCAGTCCCTTGAATGTCACCGCTCCTGAGTTTATTTTCAACATGTCCCCGTATGAATATGTCACCCAATTCCCTATCTGCCAAGAGAGACTGATCATTGATTAGGCCCCAAGCTCTAGCAGTTTGACCCAGATTGTCGTATCTGTCCTGAAGAAGCTTGCTAATGAGAATCCTCAACTTTTCTTGTTCCCGAGCTAAACTTTGGATAAGGGCCATCTGACTACTCATCTGGATTCTCATCCTTTCTATTTCAGCTTGCAGTTGTTTCAACTGGTCATCCTTATTGTTGTCAGGATGTTTCTTGGTAAAGTTCCCATTGAGGAGTGCTTTCAACTCTTCTTGCCCATTGGATAGGTTGAGGAACATTTCCATGAACTGAGACTCTTGAGTTTGGAGATCTCTATTGTTCTGTTTGAGAGAGATTTCCCTTGTTGAAATAAACAGCGAGAACATGAGAGACCTGTACTAAAAGACCTGTTATGTAATGACATGCATGATGTGTAAATGTTTTCAAGGATCTCACGGGGTAAACACAAGAAAATGTCAGAAGTTGAATTTTGATTGCAGCTTTGACGGAAGAACTTTGTATTGTTGATCGTCCTTCCTTGAGAAATTAGCTCACCATGTCAAGTGGGTCATAGCCCCTGACTCAAGTTGTTGTGTTTTGGTCTTTTGAAGGCATTTGGTTAGAGGAAAATAAATCCCCTTGCCCCTTGCTAGACGTCTTCTTTATCATAACCTGCATCAAAGGCCTTGAGATCCTTGAAATGGTTAAGGAAATGCTATGGTATGATGCTATGATGTGTATGCTATATGTCAAGCAAAAATGCAGGGTGATGAAGACAAGTATGTCTTGCTAGAAAATCAGGTCATTGGACAATGACTCATATCATCAGATGATAAACGAAACCCCTGCAAGGAATTCAAGTTGTTAGATAATGAAAGCAAACAAGTCACACAAGTAGCCTTAGGTTTAGGCTTGCATGGATTTCACAGGTAAGTACCCTCTTGAAGTCTAGTTGGCTTAACCTGTCCTAGTAATAGTAACCAAGTTCTAAGGAGCCTCATATCACTGACCTTTCTTTTAGGCATTGTTCTAGCTCAAGCACCAAAGTATTGCGGCCAGAATATCCCAAAAGTCTAGTCTCAATGAGTGTAGTATCGAGTATCAACCAATCTTCGGTCGGAACCAAAGCCGGCCATCTCACTACTTTCTAATGGCTTAGGATGAGTCAATTAAAGGTTCTAAAGGCCAGTTAGCGCTTAATGACACTAAGGAAGTCTAATGTTATCCTTGACTGACTCAAGGAACATTAGTATAAACTAGAGTATCACGCTAACGTAGCCATCACTTTGTCCATATCGGTCTACGCTGTACAACTTCCATGATTTATTTCTACTTACCTAAAAAGGTGCCCCAGATCTGGGTGTAGGATCTATAGTAACAACCCAAACAAAACCCTAAAAAGTAAAGCATACAAAACACACAAGGAAAATAGTTTTAAAATGACCTAAACTCTATGGTAACCCCACTTTTTTTTAGTATTATCCCCACCAGAGTCGCCAGTTCTGTGATACGGTGGCAGAACTGACTGTTAATACTGGTTTTGCGTTTGTGTTCACAAATGTTACGGTAAGCAATAGTCGTCACCGAATTTTCTTTTATCCAAATTAAGGAAAGGGTGAAAAGAACATCAAATACCTTTTCGAGAATTTTCTGAGTAAGGGGGATAGATTATGGAAAGGGAAGGTGTGGTACGGTGGGAGAACTGACTAGTGTTTTGCGTTTGTATTCGCACTTGTTCGGTTGAGCAAGAGTCGCCACCGACTTTTTATTTTATCCTAAAGGAAAGGTTAAAAAAGCACAGCAAAAACCTTTTGAGATATTTCGTGGGTCCGGGGGGTAGATTATGAAAAGGGAAGGTATTAGCACCCTTTTCATCCATGGTTATCCATGGGCTCTTAGTTACTTGGTTTTTTAGATCACTTGCCTTGATTTTCGATTGCTTTGAAATTGTGGTGCGTGTGTGTGTTTTGAAAATGTTTTTGAATAAGATGCCTTGTCTTAGGCTACCCTTGTAACAATTCTTTACTCGAATGTTTTACAAAAGTGTGTATCTTTTCGAAAAGATGTTTCAAATGTTTTTGAGAGTTTGTTTTGAAAGTGTTTGTGGAATGTGGTTTTTGAAAAGAAGGCAAGTGTTTTTGCAAGTTGATCTCAAGTAACTAAGAGTTTTGTCTACCTTATTGTACTTAAAGGTTTTCTCTATGTTTTTAACCCTTTTTTAACAATTTTGTTCCACCATTGAAATTGATGGACAATCTTGCGTTTAGGATGTTTAACGGGACGGGCGCGGGTCATCGTATGGACCATGAATGCAATGGTGCCAAGTGTCTTTGGCAATTTGCTTTGAAGGGACTATGATCATTCCATTTAAGCAACTTTCGAAAGCGTCATCGAGGGACTTATGATCATTTGAATTTGTTTTGCCAAAGATACTCGACGTGCAAGCATGGCCCATTTTGGAAGGCAACATGTGGGATTACCCTAGAGGGTGCAAGTGTGATTGTGTATTGATTTCATGTATTTGTCTTGTATTAGGTTATCTAGCATTTGATTTTATGTACATGCAAACCCTAGGTCTAACCATGGTATAATTTGAAAGCGGTAAATTGCAGAAATGTAAAGTCTATGCTATTACAAAATAAGTATCCGGGAGTGGGGGTACAAATTTACGAATGGGGATGAGACTTTAGGGATGTAGTGTCCAATAGGTTACAACCAAATCGAATCGATCAAATGTAAATGTAACGTATATACAAAATAAGCAAATGTATAATGTATCAAATGTAAGTACATTGTGTAAGTGTATGTGTATATGTGTATGTAGTTATTTACAGGTGCGACAATGTGAATTAATGTATTGCTTAAGCATTGTTTTAACCTAATGGTGAGAATTAAATACTTGCTTAATTTGTAATCTTGTATATTTCTTTTAATATGTACAAAATAATGTTTTGATTAAATGTTTTAAGTTCTAATTATGTATATTAAAAAATGTATTTTTATTTATTATGTACAAAAAAGAAAATTTTAAAAAGTTTGAAAATTGTCATTTTATGTTTGATATAAATTTGTATCTTTATGTTTTTGTGTTTTTAATAACGACAAAAAGGATATTTTAATTAAAAGATAGAAAGAATGTTTTTTTTTCAATTTTAATTATATTATGTAAAAAAAATGTATCTTTCAAATATTATATACAAGTGATATTTCAAGAGTTATTCTTATGCATTTGTATTTTATTTAATTATGTTAGTATAAAAAAAGTATTGTTAGTGTAAAAAAATTAAATAAAATTAGTATTAAGTAAATTATGAAAAAGTGGTTAATTAATGTAAAATGTTTAAAAGATGTTAGTAAGAAATGAATGGGCTTAGTGTTTGAAACGGGCAAGGCCCAGCTGTGGAAACGAACGCTTTAGGGTTTGAATCAATTGTTTTCAATTGGGAATTTTTTTAGGGTTTTGAGACAGAGGCGCCGTTGCTAGTTCCACTTCGTCCTCTCCGTTCGTTTCCTTCATCTCTTCAACCCAGGGCCGCTGATCCCCTCCAACCTTCGACTACCGGGCGCCACTTCCATCCTCATCTCTTCACAGTTGCTCAATTAAGATGGCAAGAAAGGTAACAAGCTTTTGGACACTCTAAGGTTCTTCTTAATTACTGTCTTTGCATGTCATGATTCCATGATTATTGAATCTCAATTTGTGTTTTATTATCGTTTCTGTGAGCGAAAAAAGGAAGAGAAGGGGTTTATACCTTAGGCTTTTGGGAGATGGAGATGAGGCGGACCGGAGGCGCTGAGGATGGTCGGAGGGTGGAGGTTCGATGATGATGGACTTGGAACCCTGGTTTGTGTATTCTTTGTCTTTTGCCCTTTTATTTGGTGATGACGATGAACTGAGCCTTTTTGATATTCACTTCTTCTTCTCTTTCACTGTATGCTGAACATGCTTGATATTCTTTGAAATGTTTGTTGCCTTTGAGTTGCCTTTGAACGTTTGCCTGTGATGAAAATTTCTGAGGCCTGATGCTTGACTATTCCTTTGAAAATGCTATTGTTGAAATGTTGTTTTGACTAGCTGGACTTCTTCTTCTTCTTTCTGCTTTGCTTCTGTATATTAATACTTGGTTGCCTTGATGTTTTGAATGTTGGTGGATACCTTGTGTTACCTAATGATGAAGAGATTCTGAAGGCATTTTGTGGGTTTGGGAAATTGGTTTTACAGGTTATGTATGTTCTGGTTTTTAGTTTGGCCAAGGTTATGTTACTATAGCTTAGGCTTTGAAAATGGCTATGGCTTTGGTCTCGAATACAGGTTATATGTTTTATTAGGCTATGGTTATGAAATGGCTATGGTTAGGCTTGAACAAGTCTTACTGGTTTATTGTTAGGCTTCAGGCAGGGTGAGGCTTGGGTTTGAAACTGGTTTTCTGGCTTGTCTTTTGATGATAGGCTTTGCAGGTTTTTATGTTACTGGCTTTTTGTTGACAGGTTATGAGGCTGGTTGGTTCTGGCTTAATGCTTATTGATAAGGCTTATGCAAGTCTGGTAGAGGTTTTGTGGTTATTAGCAGGTTTTGGCTTTGAGGCCCAGGCTTGGCCTTGCTTGCAGATTATCTGGTTTAAGGCGTTTGGTTGTTATGCTTATACAGTTTTGTGTATTTTCTTTGTATTGGTTTTTCCCTCCTCCTCTACTGTACTGTGTTCAGTTCTTTTATATTTCTTTCTTCCTGCCTAAAGCCTAAGCCTGCTTTCTTTTTCTCTTCTCTCTCTCTTTAGTACAGTTTGCATTAAAATAATGTTTATGCTGTACTTTTCTGAAAGGGCCACTTGGGAAATGATGAAAATGAGATAGTTTGCTTGCATAACAATTTTCCTCTGCATATTTGTCCCTTCTTTTGACAGCTTCTTGTACTTTTGGATCTTTTGATATCTTGCCAAATCTTCTTTTTGATAGCTTGGGCAGCCTTGTACAGTTTGACAACAAGTTTGAATTTTTCAGTTTGGACTTTGTAGTTTGATTTGCACTTGCTTTTGAACTATGCAGTTTGACAATTTTTGAATTGTGCAATTTTGACTTTTGTGCATTCATTTTTAGCAAATAAATATTCGTCCCTCTTTGTGAACCGGGAGAAATCCCGTGATTTGCAGAGAGGGCTAACTGATCCCAATCAGTGGCCCTTAATGATGAACTGTAATTTTATCTGTCTCCTTTATTTTATTTATCTGCTATTGATTTTCCTTTTTTTTCATTTGCAGATAAAAAATTAAAATGGAGCACTGGAGCAAGGGATAGCAGATGAAGAAATGAAGATTAGAAAAAATGTTTAGGATAGTTTTATTTAGGTTTAAATTACTTGTAAAATCATTGTTGTAAATAAATTGTAAACAATAATTGTACGAATAATTTAAAAATAAATAAAAGTTTTTATTATCCAATTAATTCTTTTTCCTCCTATTGTTTATTTATTATTTACAATTCTTTAATTAAAATAATTGAAAATAAATTCCAATCATTTAATCTTAGAATAATAAATAATTTAAATAAACAATGCTTTAGCAATTTGATCAGTTAAACCTGGCATTTCCAACATCCAAAGCAAAGCAACAGTTAATCAAAACAACTGATCAGGCGCATTCCCTTTTCACTGATTTTTACCCAACACTGCAAATCCAAACTGAATGTATCCTTTGACTGGTTCAAACAAACAAATGTGAATTCAATCCAAATGCATTCTTTTACTGATTAAGTCAAACAATGCGAAGTCAAACCAAATCTCGGAGTAACTTGCAAAGCACCGTAGAATTAAATCTTTCTGAAGAACCGCGCATGAACAACCCTAATTCCTGATTAAATGCCAAAGAACGTTCGCTTGATCAAAGTTGAGCCAAAATCAACCAAAACCCTAAGCCAACTGTTTGAAACAATCTAGAGCCCTGAAAATCAATAAAAACCCTAATTGTGTCTGACTGACGAGAAAAGTCTGTTTGACCGATTCTTGAGCCAATCTGAAAAATCAAGAAACGCCCGAAGCTGTGATTTCTTGTGGAAAAATGCGAGGGCAAATTTTGGGGTACAACAGTTGCCCCTGTTCAATCTTCTTGAACCTGAAGAGTTAGATTGGCAAGTTTGCCTTTCGCGACTTGAAGGTAAAAGAAGATTGGACACTAGAGTGCCCTAAAATTTGCACTCGGCGATGTGATGGTAGAGGTGAATGGGCTTAAAGATGCCATTTGGTGATGGGCTTAAAGATGCCATCTGATGCGATAGAATCTTGTCGGGGGATGGGCTTAGAGATGCCATCTGAGAATGGGCTTAAAGATGCCATTTGGCGGCTGCTGATAGGAGGATGGGCTTAAAGATGCCATCTGGAAATGGGCTTAAAGATGCCATTTGGTGATGTTGAACTGTATTTCATTGGTGAGTGGACAAGTATCAGAAAGGCCTCCCTGTTTTGGAACATCTCTGAACTGGGGGTCTGAATAAGCAATAGATTGACATCTGTGTCCGGAGAATCCGTGAACTGTTTTCAGGAGTTGAGATTGAATAAGCAATAGATTAACATCCGTTGTTGGGAAGAATCCGTAAACTGTTTTCAAAGAGTTGAGAAGAGTCTGAATAAGCGATAGGTTAACATCCGTTACTGGAGAACCCGTGAACTGTTTTCAGAGCGTCTTGAAGTTGAATAAGCAATAGAGCAGCATCCGTTGTTGGGAAGCGTCCGTAAACTGTTTTCAAAAATTGCATCTGAACAAGTTGGTAGATTAACATCCGTTGTTGGGAAGAATCCATAAACTATTTTCAGAAGTCTTGAGAAGAATCTGAACGAGTGATAGGTTAACATCCGTTACTTGGAGAACCCGTGAACTGTTTTCAGAAGTCTTGAGGTTGAATAAGCAATAGAGTAGCATCCGTTGTTAGGAAGCGTCCGTAAACTGTTTTCAAAAATTGCATCTGAACAAGTTGGTAGATTAACATCCGTTGTTGGGAAGAATCCGTAAACTGTTTTCAGAAGTCTTGAGAAGAATCTGAACAAGTGATAGGTTAACATCCGTTACTTGGAGAACCCGTGAACTGTTTTCAGAAGTCTTGAAGAGGAACCGGTGTAGGGCTTCTTGATGATGAGCTCGTGTAAAACTGCATCTGGGTGAATCTGGAACTAGTATCAGAATGTCGCCGTGTCTGGGTCACATCTGAACTGTCTCTGAGTGAATCTGGAATAAGTATCAGAATGTCGCCATGTCTGGGTCACATCTGAACTACTTCTGAATGAATCTCGGGAGATGATCTTTGTCTGTCGACTGATCTTACCTGAAAAGGTAAAGGGTTAGTTGTATGCAATGTTATGATGCATGATGCAATGTATGTGACATCAATGTTTATGACATGAATGTGATGAATGCGCATGTAAGCTGATGAGCTATCTTGCTGAGGATAAATGAATCCTGGATGGCCGAAGATAAAAGAATCTTGACTGCTGCCGGGGAAAATAATTCTTTGGCTGCTGCTGTGGAGGGCAAGAATCTTCAATTGTTAAAAAAAATGAGAAGTCTTGGGACCACTGTTGGAGGAAATCAGAAGCTTGGGTTGTATGCCAAACTACTGGGGTCTTCCTGTCTTGAGGAGATCTGTGTAGGATTTCCTGATGATGAGTTCGTGTAAAACTGCATCGGGTTTTTGAACACTTTTGACATTCGAATGCCCCAAGTGGTGATGTAGATAATTTCCTGGCTTGTTACAGGTGTTGGTCTACAATCGGTCGTCCACAGATGTTTCCTGGCTTGTTACAGGTGTTGATCTGGAACTCTTCAGACATGCCCTGGCTAGATATAGGAATCGAGTCTGGAAATAGTCGTCAACAGATATGCCCTGGCTGGATACAGGAATCGAATCCTCAAACTCTTCAGACGTGCCCTGGCTTGATACAGGAATCGAGTCTGGAAATAGTCGTCAACAGATATGCCCTGGCTGGATACAGGAATCGAATCTTCAAACTCTTCAGACGTGCCCTGGCTAGATACAGGAATCGAGTCTGGAAATGTGATAGTTGATTTGTTGAACACTTTTGACATTCGAATGCCCCAAGTGATGATGAAGGAGTCTTGAATCAGATTACTCTGCATATTGAGAGATTTCTTGAAACCTTGACTGGACTGCCCCAGGTTAAACTAACTCTGAAAGATCTGTTGAAACCTTGACTGGACTGCCCCAGGTTAAGAGGACTTTGAAAGATCTATTGAAACTTGACTGGACTGCCCCAGGTTAACTGAACTTTGAAAGATCTATTGAAACTTGACTAGACTGCCCCAGGTTAATTGGATTTTGAAAGATCTGTTGGACCTTGACTGGACTGCCCCAGGTTGATTGGATGGTGACATGTCATGCCCCTTGCTGATAGGAGATTTGTAATGGAAGTGTCATCCTCTTGAAGTGATTTTAACTTACTGAGAGAGTTTTCGTTCCTCCAAACATTCGTTGTATGAAATTCTTCGCTGTCAAACAAAAAGCCAAATGCAGACAGTGATATTCAAACAATGCAAAGTTTATGTTTGTCTCGAAGTTTTGAAAAATGCGTTTTTTAGCAGAAAACTTTTATAAGACAGATCAACACAAGATTTAGAGCAAAGCCTTACAGGAGTCAGGATACCTTTTGTAACAATATGCTTTCGAACTAACCCATGCTTCAATTAGGACTTTTGAAGGGTTGTAACGTGGCTTGGTTCACGGTTTAAGAAACAAAGGATAAAGGCTCAAAGTATATTTGTACCCACCCGCTCTTCGTGATGTTCTTCAACCTAAGCTCAGTTAATTGTGCGTCACACTCTGTTTTGAGTTTGGAACGACTTTTGGGCGATGGTTCACTAGTTGAATTTGGGGAGACAGTCATCATCTCCTCTTTTCTTTTTCAACATTTTTCATGTTGTTGAGGATTTTGTAACGACCTCACTATTTTGATTTTGATTTGTTATCCCTAACTTTTGCCTGACTGTTCCCATTTTCGAGATTACAGTCAGTGGGATGCCCCAGCTTTTTCGAGCTTCCTTTACAGGTTTTGGCTCAGTGGGCTTTTTCTTTTTTGAGAGATTGACTGTCTATGTGATAGGGAACCACCACTGTCTTTTGATTCCAAGGGAGTGCTTTTCTTTTGTTTTTGACGTCGTTCGTTGTGTTACGAACTGGGAGTTTGCGACTTCAATGCGCATTTCCTTTTTGAATTAACTGAGATACTACCCTGCCCCAGGTTTATATCAAAGGTTTTGATTGTTTAGAACAGAAAACTCCTACTTCTTTGGCTCGAAGGGGTTGACTAGGGATTATCTTCCTTATAACTCCAGTGTTTGGGAATTGAAAGAAATGCCTGTACATCATCAACAAGGTCTGTTCAAAAGCATACTGTATAAGATCATGGTATTGTTTCGTCATCCTCCCTCTAAAGGCTTGCAGCTTTTTATCAAGAGTCAAATATCATAAAGAAAAGCATAAAAGTAGTGAAACGAATGGATGAATTCAAGACAAACATATGCAATGCATTAATGAAAACAGAGTTTAACATCAACAGATAATTGTTTGACAGCAAAAGAAATTACAACTTTGAAAATTCAAAAAGAAGCAAAAGTCTTTCCGCTTGAGCTTCGTCACTTCAAGTGGAGAACCCTCTAACGGAAGATTTTCATCTCGCTGTCTGGCATGAATTCCAGCACCCCAATGTCGATCAGATCTTGAATCTTGTTCTTCAAGGCCCAACAGTCGTTGGTGTCGTGTCCCGGGCTGTAGGAATGGTAAACACAAAATGCGTCGGGACGGTAGTTAGGAGAGGAGGTATTGAGCTTCTGAGGAGGATCCTTTAAGGTAAGCAGGTTGACCTCCATCAGGCGCTTCAGTATAAAGAATGATGGTATTTCAGTCTCCGTGAACTGTCTTCCCGACGTTTCTTGCTTACGCCGATTACCCCGTTGACGCTGGCGAGGTTGTTGATGGGCTTGTGACCCTGAAGCAAGCAAAGGAGCTTTCCCCTTGTTTTCTTGAGTGGCTGGAGGCTGAGTGGTGACTTGCTCTTCAACCTCAGATGTTTGCCCCAATTGGTTGTTTGGAAGCAATTGGCGGACAAGAACTCTGAGTTCCTCTTGTCTTTGAGATAGGTCTTGGATGAGAGCCATCTGGCCCACCAACTGTCCCATCACTTGGGTCCTCAATGTTGTTAGATCAAACTGCAGCTCCGCAAGCTGATCACTCCTGGCATTGTTGGAATTCTCCAAACCCTTGGTGAGGAGAGCTTTCATTTCTTCTTGCCCCAGAGACAAGTTCAAGAACATCTCTTGCAGCTGAGCCGTCTGGTCTTGGATGTCTTTGACAGACCTTTCTAGAGCCATCTCTTACTGAAATAAACAGCAGGAGAGTAAGGAAACCTGAAAAAGGAAAGACTGTCAAAATGCAATGCATGATATGTGGGTGCATGCTCTCAAGGATCTCTCGGGGTAAACACAAGAAAATGTTAGAGGTTGAACTTTGCTCTTGGATTAGAGAACTTTGCACCGGTGGATGTCTTTCCACTAGAATCAAGCTCACCATGTCGAGTGGGTCATAGCCACTGATTCAAGTTGTTGCACTTGATCTTTGATCGGAGAACTTTGTATCGGTGGATGTCTTTCCACTAGAATCAAGCTCACCATGTCAAGTGGGTCATAGCCACTGATTCAAGTTGTTGCACTTGATCTTTGATCGGAGAACTTTGTATCAGTGGATGTCTTTCCACTAGAATCAAGCTCACCATGTCAAGTGGGTCATAGCCACTGATTCAAGTTGTTGTACTTGAACTTTGATTGGTATTGGTTTAGAGGAGAAACCTCTCGCCCCTTGGTAGACGTCTGGTTCAACGTAACCCTGCATCAAAAGAACCCTCGAGATCCTTGAAATGGTTATTGAAAATGCTATGGTATGATGTCATGATGTTATGTACATGTATGCGAAAAGCAAGTGAGTGTATATACAGGCAAACATATTCACACAAAGCAAACAAGTCCTTAGGTTTAGGCTTGCATGGGGTTCAGATACTACCCTCTTTCAGTTTCGTTGGTTAAAACCTGTCCTATCAAAAGTAACCGGGTTCTAGAGGATCTCAAATCATTGGCTACCCTCGATCGGTCATAACTCCAACATCGCTATCTTTTCTTGCGGCCGGAACCATCGCGAGAGTTTAGCCTCAATGAGTGTAGCATACTGCTACTGTTCTAATGGCCAAGTTGGGTCAATTTAGGGTTCTAAGGTCGGTTGGTGCTTAATGACTCCTTGGAAGACCCATATTCTCCCCGTTTCAACACAAGGGATATCGGTACAGACCAAGGTGCCACACCAACGTAGCCACTGCTTCACCCATGTCGGTATACCCCGGACAGGTCCCTCGCAGATTATGCTACCTAAAAAGGTTTTCCCCAGATCCGGGTTAGGATCTATGAAACTCCGATACAAAGCCCACAAATGTAAAAGCAAACAAAGCAATCAATTGAAAACAAAGGTGATCTAAACCCTAAGGTAACCCCACTTTGAGTAGTTATCCCCAGCAGAGTCGCCAGTTCTGTGATACGGTGGGAGAACTGACTAGTGTTTTGCGTTTGTATTCGCACTTGTTCGGTTGAGCAAGAGTCGCCACCGACTTTTTATTTTATCCTAAAGGAAAGGTTAAAAAAGCACAGCAAAAACCTTTTGAGATATTTCGTGGGTCCGAGGGGTAGATTATGAAAAGGGAAGGTATTAGCACCCTTTTCATCCATGGTTATCCATGGGCTCTTAGTTACTTGGTTTTTTAGATCACTTGCCTTGATTTTCGATTGCTTTGAAATTGTGGTGCGTGTGTGTGTTTTGAAAATGTTTTTGAAGAAGATGCCTTGTCTTAGGCTACCCTTGTAACAATTCTTTACTCGAATGTTTTACAAAAGTGTGTATCTTTTCGAAAAGATGTTTCAAATGTTTTTGAGAGTTTGTTTTGAAAGTGTTTGTGGAATGTGGTTTTTGAAAAGAAGGCAAGTGTTTTTGCAAGTTGATCTCAAGTAACTAAGAGTTTTGTCTACCTTATTGTACTCAAAGGTTTTCTCTATGTTTTTAACCCTTTTTTAACAATTTTGTTCCACCATTGAAATTGATGGACAATCTTGCGTTTAGGATGTTTAACGGGACGGGCGCGGGTCATCGTATGGACCATGAATGCAATGGTGCCAAGTGTCTTTGGCAATTTGCTTTGAAGGGACTATGATCATTCCATTTAGGCAACTTTCGAAAGCATCATCGAGGGACTTATGATCATTTGAATTTGTTTTGCCAAAGATACTCGACGTGCAAGCATGGCCCATTTTGGAAGGCTACATGTGGGATTACCCTAGAGGGTGCAAGTGTGATTGTGTATTGATTTCATGTATTTGTCTTGTATTAGGTTATCTAGCGTTTGATTTTATGTACATGCAAACCCTAGGTCTAACCATGGTATAATTTGAAAGCGGTAAATTGCAGAAATGTAAAGTCTATGCTATTACAGAATAAGTATCCGGGAGTGGGGGTACAAATTTACGAATGGGGATGAGACTTTAGGGATGTAGTGTCCAATAGGTTACAACCAAATCGAATCGATCAAATGTAAATGTAATGTATATACAAAATAAGCAAATGTATAATGTATCAAATGTAAGTACATTGTGTAAGTGTATGTGTATATGTGTATGTAGTTATTTACAGGTGCGACAATGTGAATTAATGTATTGCTTAAGCATTGTTTTAACCTAATGGTGAGAATTAAATACTTGCTTAATTTGTAATCTTGTATATTTCTTTTAATATGTACAAAAGAATGTTTTGATTAAATGTTTTAAGTTCTAATTATGTATATTAAAAAATGTATTTTTATTTATTATGTACAAAAAAGAAAATTTTAAAAAGTTTGAAAATTGTTATTTTATGTTTGATATAAATTTGTATCTTTATGTTTTTGTGTTTTTAATATAGACAAAAAGGATATTTTAATTAAAAGATAGAAAGAATGTTTTTTTTTCAATTTTAATTATATTATGTAAAAAAAATGTATCTTTCAAATATTATATACAAGTGATATTTCAAGAGTTATTCTTATGCATTTGTATTTTATTTAATTATGTTAGTATAAAAAAAGTATTGTTAGTGTAAAAAAATAAAATGAAATTAGTGTTAAGTAAATTATGAAAAAGTGGTTAATTAATGTAAAATGTTTAAAAGATGTTAGTAAGAAATGAATGGGCTTAGTGTTTGAAACGGGCAAGGCCCAGCTGTGGAAACGAACGCTTTAGGGTTTGAATCAATTGTTTTCAGTTGGGAATTGTTTTTGGGTCTTGAGACAGAGGCGCCGTTGCTAGTTCCACTTCGTCCTCTCCATTCGTTTCCTTCATCTCTTCAACCCAGGGCCGCTGATCCCCTCCAACCTTCGACTACCGGGCGCCACTTCCGTCCTCATCTCTTCATAGTTGCTCAATTAAGATGGCAAGAAAGGTAACAAGCTTTTGGACACTCTAAGGTTCTTCTTAATTACTGTCTTTGCATGTCATGATTCCTTGATTATTGAATCTCAATTTGTGTTTTATTATCGTTTCTGTGAGCGAAAAAAGGAAGAGAAGGGGTTTATACCTTAGGCTTTTGGGAGATGGAGATGAGGCGGACCGGAGGCGCTGAGGATGGCCGGAGGGTGGAGGTTCGATGATGATGGACTTGGAACCCTGGTTTGTGTATTCTTTGTCTTTTGCCCTTTTATTTGGTGATGACGATGAACTGAGCCTTTTTGATATTCACTTCTTTCTTCTTCTCTTTCACTGTATGCTGAACATGCTTGATATTCTTTGAAATGTTTGTTGCCTTTGAGTTGCCTTTGAACGTTTTCCTGTGATGAAAATTTCTGAGGCCTGATGCTTGACTATTCCTTTGAAAATGCTATTGTTGAAATGTTGTTTTGACTAGCTGGACTTCTTCTTCTTCTTTCTGCTTTGCTTCTGTATATTAATACTTGGTTGCCTTGATGTTTTGAATGTTGGTGGATACCTTGTGTTACCTAATGATGAAGAGATTCTGAAGGCATTTTGTGGGTTTGGGAAATTGGTTTTACAGGTTATGTATGTTCTGGTTTTTAGTTTGGCCAAGGTTATGTTACTATAGCTTAGGCTTTGAAAATGGCTATGGCTTTGGTCTTGAATACAGGTTATATGTTTTATTAGGCTATGGTTATGAAATGGCTATGGTTAGGCTTGAACAAGTTTTACTGGTTTATTGTTAGGCTTCAGGCAGGGTGAGGCTTGGGTTTGAAACTGGTTTTCTGGCTTGTCTTTTGATGATAGGCTTTGCAGGTTTTTATGTTACTGGCTTTTTGTTGACAGGTTATGAGGTTGGTTGGTTCTGGCTTAATGCTTATTGATAAGGCTTATGCAGGTCTGGTAGAGGTTTTGTGGTTATTAGCAGGTTTTGGCTTTGAGGCCCAGGCTTGGCCTTGCTTGCAGATTATCTGGTTTAAGGCGTTTGGTTGTTATGCTTATACAGTTTTGTGTATTTTCTTTGTATTGGTTTTGCCCTCCTCCTCTACTGTACTGTGTTCAGTTCTTTTATATTTCTTTCTTCCTGCCTAAAGCCTAAGCCTGCTTTCTTTTTCTCTTCTCTCTCTCTTTAGTACAGTTTGCATTAAAATAATGTTTATGCTGTACTTTTCTGAAAGGGCCACTTGGGAAATGATGAAAATGAGATAGTTTGCTTGCATAACAATTTTCCTCTGCATATTTGTCCCTTCTTTTGACAGCTTCTTGTACTTTTGGATCTTTTGATATCTTGCCAAATCTTCTTTTTGATAGCTTGGGCAGCCTTGTACAGTTTGACAGCAAGTTTGAATTTTTCAGTTTGGACTTTGTAGTTTGATTTGCACTTGCTTTTGAACTATGCAGTTTGACAATTTTTGAATTGTGCAATTTTGACTTTTGTGCATTCATTTTTAGCAAATAAATATTCGTCCCTCTTTGTGAACCGGGAGAAATCCCGTGATTTGCAGAGAGGGCTAACTGATCCCAATCAGTGGCCCTTAATGATGAACTGTAATTTTATCTGTCTCCTTTATTTTATTTATCTGCTATTGATTTTCCTTTTTTTCATTTGCAGATAAAAAATTAAAATGGAGCACTGGAGCAAGGGATAGCAGATGAAGAAATGAAGATTAGAAAAAATGTTTAGGATAGTTTTATTTAGGTTTAAATTACTTGTAAAATCATTGTTGTAAATAAATTGTAAACAATAATTGTACGAATAATTTAAAAATAAATAAAGGTTTTTATTATCCAATTAATTCTTTTTCCTCCTATTGTTTATTTATTATTTACAATTCTTTAATTAAAATAATTGAAAATAAATTCCAATCATTTAATCTTAGAATAATAAATAATTTAAATAAACAATGCTTTAGCAATTTGATCAGTTAAACCTGGCATTTCCAACATCCAAAGCAAAGCAACAGTTAATCAAAACAACTGATCAGGCGCATTCCCTTTTCACTGATTTTTACCCAACACTGCAAATCCAAACTGAATGTATCCTTTGACTGGTTCAAACAAACAAATGTGAATTCAATCCAAATGCATTCTTTTACTGATTAAGTCAAACAATGCGAAGTCAAACCAAATCTCGGAATAACTTGCAAAGCACCGTAGAATTAAATCTTTCTGAAGAACCGCGCATGAACAACCCTAATTCCTGATTAAATGCCATAGAACGTTCGCTTGATCAAAGTTGAGCCAAAATCAACCAAAACCCTAAGCCAACTGTTTGAAACATTCTAGAGCCCTGAAAATCAATAAAAACCCTAATTGTGTCTGACTGACGAGAAAAGTCTGTTTGACCGATTCTTGAGCCAATCTGAAAAATCAAGAAACGCCTGAAGCTGTGATTTCTTGTGGAAAAATGCGAGGGCAAATTTTGGGGTACAACAGTTGCCCCTGTTCAATCTTCTTGAACCTGAAGAGTTAGATTGGCAAGTTTGCCTTTCGCGACTTGAAGGTAAAAGAAGATTGGACACTAGAGTGCCCTAAAATTTGCACTCGGCGATGTGATGGTAGAGGTGAATGGGCTTAAAGATGCCATTTGGTGATGGGCTTAAAGATGCCATCTGATGCGATAGAATCTTGTCGGGGGATGGGCTTAGAGATGCCATCTGAGAATGGGCTTAAAGATGCCATTTGGCGGCTGCTGATAGGAGGATGGGCTTAAAGATGCCATCTGGAAATGGGCTTAAAGATGCCATTTGGTGATGTTGAACTGTATTTCATTGGTGAGTGGACAAGTATCAGAAAGGCCTCCCTGTTTTGGAACATCTCTGAACTGGGGGTCTGAATAAGCAATAGATTGACATCCGTGTCCGGAGAATCCGTGAACTGTTTTCAGGAGTTGAGATTGAATAAGCAATAGATTAACATCCGTTGTTGGGAAGAATCCGTAAACTGTTTTCAAAGAGTTGAGAAGAGTCTGAATAAGCGATAGGTTAACATCCGTTACTGGAGAACCCGTGAACTGTTTTCAGAGCGTCTTGAAGTTGAATAAGCAATAGAGCAGCATCCGTTGTTGGGAAGCGTCCGTAAACTGTTTTCAAAAATTGCATCTGAACAAGTTGGTAGATTAACATCCGTTGTTGGGAAGAATCCATAAACTATTTTCAGAAGTCTTGAGAAGAATCTGAACGAGTGATAGGTTAACATCCGTTACTTGGAGAACCCGTGAACTGTTTTCAGAAGTCTTGAGGTTGAATAAGCAATAGAGTAGCATCCGTTGTTGGGAAGCGTCCGTAAACTGTTTTCAAAAATTGCATCTGAACAAGTTGGTAGATTAACATCCGTTGTTGGGAAGAATCCGTAAACTATTTTCAGAAGTCTTGAGAAGAATCTGAACAAGTGATAGGTTAACATCCGTTACTTGGAGAACCCGTGAACTGTTTTCAGAAGTCTTGAAGAGGAACCGGTGTAGGGCTTCCTGATGATGAGCTCGTGTAAAACTGCATCTGGGTGAATCTGGAACTAGTATCAGAATGTCGCCGTGTCTGGGTCACATCTGAACTGTCTCTGAGTGAATCTGGAATAAGTATCAGAATGTCGCCATGTCTGGGTCACATCTGAACTACTTCTGAATGAATCTCGGGAGATGATCTTTGTCTGTCGACTGATCTTACCTGAAAAGGTAAAGGGTTAGTTGTATGCAATGTTATGATGCATGATGCAATGTATGTGACATCAATGTTTATGACATGAATGTGATGAATGCGCATGTAAGCTGATGAGCTATCTTGCTGAGGATAAATGAATCCTGGATGGCCGAAGATAAAAGAATCTTGACTGCTGACGGGGAAAATAATTCTTTGGCTGCTGCTATGGAGGGCAAGAATCTTCAATTGTTAAAAAAAATGAGAAGTCTTGGGACCACTGTTGGAGGAAATCAGAAGCTTGGGTTGTATGCCAAACTACTGGGGTCTTCCTGTCTTGAGGAGATCTGTGTAGGATTTCCTGATGATGAGTTCGTGTAAAACTGCATCGGGTTTTTGAACACTTTTGACATTCGAATGTCCCAAGTGGTGATGTAGATAATTTCCTGGCTTGTTACAGGTGTTGGTCTACAATCGGTCGTCCACAGATGTTTCCTGGCTTGTTACAGGTGTTGATCTGGAACTCTTCAGACGTACCCTGGCTAGATATAGGAATCGAGTCTGGAAATAGTCGTCAACAGATATGCCCTGGCTGGATACAGGAATCGAATCCTCAAACTCTTCAGACGTGCCCTGGCTTGATACAGGAATCGAGTCTGGAAATAGTCGTCAACAGATATGCCCTGGCTGGATACAGGAATCGAATCTTCAAACTCTTCAGACGTGCCCTGGCTAGATACAGGAATCGAGTCTGGAAATGTGATAGTTGATTTGTTGAACACTTTTGACATTCGAATGCCCCAAGTGATGATGAAGGAGTCTTGAATCAGATTACTCTGCATATTGAGAGATTTCTTGAAACCTTGACTGGACTGCCCCAGGTTAAACTAACTCTGAAAGATCTGTTGAAACCTTGACTGGACTGCCCCAGGTTAATTGGACTTTGAAAGATCTATTGAAACTTGACTGGACTGCCCCAGGTTAACTGAACTTTGAAAGATCTATTGAAACTTGACTGGACTGCCCCAGGTTAATTGGATTTTGAAAGATCTGTTGGACCTTGACTGGACTGCCCCAGGTTGATTGGATGGTGACATGTCATGCCCCTTGCTGATAGGAGATTTGTAATGGAAGTGTCATCCTCTTGAAGTGATTTTAACTTACTGAGAGAGTTTTCGTTCCTCCAAACATTCGTTGTATGAAATTCTTCGCTGTCAAACAAAAAGCCAAATGCAGACAGTGATATTCAAACAATGCAAAGTTTATGTTTGTCTCGAAGTTTTGAAAAATGCGTTTTTTAGCAGAAAACTTTTATAAGACAGATCAACACAAGATTTAGAGCAAAGCCTTACAGGAGTCAGGATACCTTTTGTAACAATATGCTTTCGAACTAACCCATGCTTCAATTAGGACTTTTGAAGGGTTGTAACGTGGCTTGGTTCACGGTTTAAGAAACAAAGGATAAAGGCTCAAAGTATATTTGTACCCACCCGCTCTTCGTGATGTTCTTCAACCTAAGCTCAGTTAATTGTGCGTCACACTCTGTTTTGAGTTTGGAACGACTTTTGGGCGATGGTTCACCAGTTGAATTTGGGGAGACAGTCATCATCTCCTCTTTTCTTTTTCAACATTTTTCATGTTGTTGAGGATTTTGTAACGACCTCACTATTTTGATTTTGATTTGTTATCCCTAACTTTTGCCTGACTGTTCCCATTTTCGAGATTACAGTCAGCGGGATGCCCCAGCTTTTTCGAGCTTCCTTTACAGGTTTTGGCTCAGTGGGCTTTTTCTTTTTTGAGAGATTGACTGTCTATGTGATAGGGAACCACCACTGTCTTTTGATTCCAAGGGAGTGCTTTTCTTTTGTTTTTGACGTCGTTCGTTGTGTTACGAACTGGGAGTTTGTGACTTCAATGCGCATTTCCTTTTTGAATTAACTGAGATACTACCCTGCCCCAGGTTTATATCAAAGGTTTTGATTGTTTAGAACAGAAAACTCCTACTTCTTTGGCTCGAAGGGGTTGACTAGGGATTATCTTCCTTATAACTCCAGTGTTTGGGAATTGAAAGAAATGCCTGTACATCATCAGCAAGGTCTGTTCAAAAGCATACTGTATAAGATCATGGTATTGTTTCGTCATCCTCCCTCTAAAGGCTTGCAGCTTTTTATCAAGATTCAAATATCATAAAGAAAAGCATAAGAGTAGTGAAACTAATGGATGAATTCAAGACAAACATATGCAATGCATTAATGAAAGCAGAGTTTAACATCAACAGATAATTGTTTGACAGCAAAAGAAATTACAACTTTGAAAATTCAAAAAGAAGCAAAAGTCTTTCCGCTTGAGCTTCGTCACTTCAAGTGGAGAACCCTTTAACAGAAGATTTTCATCTCGCTGTCTGGCATGAATTCCAGCACCCCAGTGTCGATCAGATCTTGAATCTTGTTCTTCAAGGCCCAACAGTCGTTGGTGTCGTGTCCCGGGCTGTAGGAATGGTAAACACAAAATGCGTCGGGACGGTAGTTAGGAGAGGAGGTATTGAGCTTCTGAGGAGGATCCTTTAAGGTAAGCAGGTTGACCTCCATCAGGCGCTTCAGTATAAAGAATGATGGTATTTCAGTCTCCGTGAACTGTCTTCCCGACGTTTCTTGCTTACGCCGATTACCCCGTTGACGCTGGCGAGGTTGTTGATGGGCTTGTGACCCTGAAGCAAGCAAAGGAGCTTTCCCCTTGTTTTCTTGAGTGGCTGGAGGCTGAATGGTGATTTGCTCTTCAACCTCAGATGTTTGCCCCAGTTGGTTGTTTGGAAGCAATTGGCGGACAAGAACTCTGAGTTCCTCTTGTCTTTGAGATAGGTCTTGGATGAGAGCCATCTGGCCCACCAACTGTCCCATCACTTGGGTCCTCAATGTTGTTAGATCAAACTGCAGCTCCGCAAGCTGATCACTCCTGGCATTGTTGGAATTCTCCAAACCCTTGGTGAGGAGAGCTTTCATTTCTTCTTGCCCCAGAGACAAGTTCAGGAACATCTCCTGCAGCTGAGCCGTCTGGTCTTGGATGTCTTTGACAGACCTTTCTAGAGCCATCTCTTACTGAAATAAACAGCAGGAGAGTAAGGAAACCTGAAAAAGGAAAGACTGTCAAAATGCAATGCATGATATGTGGGTGCATGCTCTCAAGGATCTCTCGGGGTAAACACAAGAAAATGTTAGAGGTTGAACTTTGCTCTTGGATTAGAGAACTTTGCACCGGTGGATGTCTTTCCACTAGAATCAAGCTCACCATGTCGAGTGGGTCATAGCCACTGATTCAAGTTGTTGCACTTGATATTTGATCGGAGAACTTTGTATCGGTGGATGTCTTTCCACTAGAATCAAGCTCACCATGTCAAGTGGGTCATAGCCACTGATTCAAGTTGTTGCACTTGATCTTTGATCGGAGAACTTTGTATCAGTGGATGTCTTTCCACTAGAATCAAGCTCACCATGTCAAGTGGGTCATAGCCACTGATTCAAGTTGTTGTACTTGAACTTTGATTGGTATTGGTTTAGAGGAGAAACCTCTTGCCCCTTGGTAGACGTCTGGTTCAACGTAACCCTGCATCAAAAGAACCCTCGAGATCCTTGAAATGGTTATTGAAAATGCTATGGTATGATGTCATGATGTTATGTACATGTATGCGAAAAGCAAGTGAGTGTATATACAGGCAAACATATTCACACAAAGCAAACAAGTCCTTAGGTTTAGGCTTGCATGGGGTTCAGATACTACCCTCTTTCAGTTTCGTTGGTTAAAACCTGTCCTATCAAAGTTGAGCCAAAATCAACCAAAACCCTAAGCCAACTGTTTGAAACATTCTAGAGCCCTGAAAATCAATAAAAACCCTAATTGTGTCTGACTGACGAGAAAAGTCTGTTTGACCAATTCTTGAGCCAATCTGAAAAATCAGGAAACGCCTGAAGCTGTGATTTCTTGTGGAAAAATGCAAGGGCAAATTTTGGGGTACAACAGAATGTGTTAGCACCCTTTCCATCCATAGTTATCTACGGTATCTTAGATGCTTAGCTCATTTTTTAAATACCTTGAGCTTTATGCTATGGGTTTGAAAATATTTTGAAAAAAAAACGTCTTTGTAATGATTCTTGTCTCTATAAGAATGCGTACAAAGTGTTGGTTTTGAAAATAGTTCAAAGATGTGTTTGTGTAAGATATTTTTGAAAAGTTCCTTTGTAATAATTCATGTCTCTATAAGAATTCCTACAAAATGCTTTGACTTTTGAAAATATTTTAATTGAAAGTGTATGTGTGAAAATGATTTTTTTTGTTGTGAGCAAGCATCTAAGAGCTATCTAATTGTACTCGAAAATGTAGTTCTTTTCCTCCTATCCCTTAGACAGTGCTATCCTACTATTAGTGAGTAGGTAGCCCCATCGTTGGATGAATGAGGGACGATTGAAGGGACGTACAATCATAAAGGAAACATGTGGAGACGCTTTAACAATTTTGTTTAGGGACTAGATCACTTACCGAAAGGCAATTGTAGGGTCATCGAGGGACTATGACTATTTTTCAAAGGCAACCAAAGTGGGCGTACCCTAGAGGTGTATATGTGCAAGTGTGTTATGTTTTAGTTATTTTTGTCTTTTTTGTTAGGTTTGCTAGCGTTTGATTTTAGTCTTTGCCATACAATCCTATTAGTCATACATCTAGCAGTTAATGTGAAAAATAATAAAAAATGCAGAAAGTAAGGGTCCTATGCTATTACGACCAAATCAAAAGACAAGAAAAAATGTAAAAACAAAGAACAAAATAAAGAAGAGAAACAAATTCTTCGATCCAGGCCATAGACTCCTTCAATTCACCCTTTTTTTGTCTTCTCTCGATTGGGCTTAAGGGTTGATGTGAGTAAGCTTCGATTTGCACCCTTTCCCGCCTCCTTCGACTGAGTTTGGGAATGATATGGGCAACCTTCGATTGCACCCTTCTCTACTTCTTTCTATTGAGTCAGGGAGTGGGCATGAACAACCTTCGACTGCAAACTCCTCTGCTTCTTTCAATTTAGATCATGAAGTAACATGGACCTATAGAGCAGCATGAGCGTATATCCTTCATTCACACTCTTTCTATCTTTCGTTTGAACCTGTACAAGTTAGTTCCAAGAAGAAAAGCAAACAAACCAAAAGGACATAAGTGAAGAATATAACTAAGAGGCTATCTACATATTATGCTGAAACGAAAAGTAAGTAAAAGGCTATTTACATGTCATGCTGAAACGAAAGATGCAAGGTCAAGGGGACTTACCTTGCTTAAAGATGGAACTTGCATGGGGGACTAGAGTTGCTGGATGCTCTTGGATTCGAAAGAAGAGAGAACAAGTGTGGTGTGATCTTGTTGAATTTTGAGAGTTTTTGGTGTGCTTCTCTTAGGCCGTGTATGCGTGTAAAAAAATATGTGTGTATGGTTCCTCTGGGCTTATCTCTCTAGTCTGTGTGCGTATGTATATGGTTTCCCTATATAGAGGGGATGAAGGGGACAAGGTAGCAAGGTAGTAAACTGCCATAAACATGTTCTTTAAGGCCATGAATGAGAATTTGAATTTTGGAAAAAGACATGGAATTCTTGTCTCTTTTTGAACTTGAATGAATGTGGACATCTTTGAATTTCGAATACCTTCAGTCCCTGCCCTTCGATTTGACCTCTTGTATATCATTCGAATGGGTCTTTTGAATGGAACTTTTGTGTACCCTTCAAATGGGCCTTTTGAATGTCTCCTTTGAATAGATTTTTGAGTGTCTTTCGAATAGCCCATATGTGTTCCTTGTGCCCTCTTCGAATGGGACACCAAGGTGTGTCCTTCGAATGGATCAAGTCTCATCATTGGGGCCTCTTCGATTGAGCCCCTACTTAGCTAGCCCCAACGAAAACTCTTTCCAGGCTAATCGAAGCTTCCTTTAGTATGAATGCTTATGCAGGAAACTTGAGTATGGCAATATATGGGATTTTGGGCCAACCAACATCTCCGAATGTATCATTTATGTTTCCTTCGAATGGATTTAGATTGGACCCATCTATTTGCCTTAGCTGTTTAATTCAGATACCCTCAAGTGAGAACTTCATTCTGTCAACTGAAGCCTCCTCCGTCACTTCCTTCGAATGCCATTTGCACAGGAAGCCTGGGCCTGGCCACATGTAGGACCAAGACTCATCATAAGATAAACTTGCATTATGTGTCTCTTTCTAATGGCCAACAATATGTGTATCTTTCATTTTGTACCAATGTGTGTGCTCTTTTGAAGGGACCATATGCATCACTTGTGTGCATCACTTGCCATTCCTTAGAATGGGCCATCAAAGTAAATCCTATGCGTGTCTATTGTACCCCAAAATTTTCCCTCCCTTTTTCACAAGAAATCACAACCCTAGGGTTTTCTCTGATTTTTAAGATTGGCTCAGGAATTGATCAAGCAGACTTTTCTTTGGCAGTAAATCAAGAATCAGGTTTTCTCTCGCATCTCTCAGAAGAAATTGAATCCACAGAAATTCAGTTTTACTGTTACATTGTTTTCACACTTTTTCAAAGTTTGCTGAAAGGTTAACTGATGGTTCTCAAAACCTGATTATCTGGGATAAGAGCTGAGACTTTTATTTGGAATATTAAGGCATCTGCTTGTTAATGGAGTGAAAGGTTTGTCGGTTAATGAAATTCTTGCTTATTTATTATACAATGCGTATTGTGATTCGAATACTGATGCAAGATTACGAGACTTCAAAGTTTTTGATTATTTGGAATTTAAGTTATCTGGATTAGAATTGTTGAAACGTAGTTTCAATTATTTTGATGTGAGAATCTTAAATAATAAAGTAAAGGTGCAAGGAAGAATGACAATAGAAAAATTCTTTTGGATAAAGACTTTTATTCATTTCAAATGTTGTTACAAAATTATTTGAATATTGTAAGTTTACAACTTATAGTATTTAAAATAATAATTGTTTACAATAAATGGAAAATAAATCTAAGTCTAAAGCCTAAACTCCATTGCCCCATGCTCAAGGTTTTTGCTTCCTCTGCTTTCTCTATCGTCCAATTGATCCTCACCTGCAAAAGACAAAGGAAAAGAAAATTAGTACAAGAATTTTCAAATAGAAAAGAAAGAAAAAAAGTCATCATTAAAATTGGCCGTCTGGAATCAGAATGCTTATTTTCATCACGCTTTATTTTTCTCTTTGCAAATCACAAGAAGATTGCTCTTCTTGGTTCACAAAGAGAAAATTAAAATACAAATTGAAAAAATGCAAGCATACTGAGTTACAAAGTGAATATACAAGGCAAACCAAGGCGCCAAAATTCAAATATGATGGACACCCATTGTACTGCATTGCAAACCAAACTGTCAAACTAAGCAAACTAAACATGGCAGCCAAACCAAACTGAGTTACAAATTCAAAGGGGCAAACAGGCGCCAAAACTGCCAAAGCATGAGTCAAACAAATATACAATGCAGCAGCAAGCAAAGTCCCAAATTCAGCTATAGAACAAATTGCCCAAAACCAAGTTACAAGACAAATTGGATAAATGTAGTAATGCAGCATGGAAACAGTAAATACAGCAGGCAAAAGTAAAACAGCAAGAGGTAATCCACTTGACAAGTCAAAGCTTGTCAAAAGCTGTCATCATTTTCCAGACAGCCAATTTTTCAGAAATATAATATAATAAGCAAAAAGTGCTTATTTGAGAGAGAGAGAAAAAGAGAGGACCTTTGGTGAAAAAATTGGCAGTTTGGCTAAAGCAGGCTGTCTCAAGTTATCAAAGGCAAATACAAAAAGATATAAAACAAAAGGACTGCATAACAGTCTAAAGGAGAACATTAGAGCCAAGCTTAAGAAAAAACTCTCCAAACCTGCAAGTTACAAAAACTCTCCAAACCTGCACGATTTACAAACCTGCACAAAGCCAAAACAGAACCACAAACTAAACAAACCACAAGCCAAGCTTTCTCAAAACAGCCAACCTGTTATTAAAACAAAAAACACTCCCAAAAACCTGCAAGCATATCCAAAACACCACAAACTACAAATTCAACAGACCAAGCCTGCCCAACTGCAACCTATTTTGGCCAAGACTGCAAACAAACTCAACAAGACTCAGTAAACAACCAACAAAGCTTCCCAACCTGCTTGCCAAGCCTGTAGTTCAAACTACAAACCCAGTAAACAAGCTAAACCAAGCTTCTCAACCAGCTTTCCAAACCTGTACCAAACTACAAACTACAAACTCAAAACCGTGTAAAGTTTCAAACAGGAACAAACAAACCTGCACGAAACTGCAACAATACCAAAAGCTATAAACTTAACCAATCACAAAAAAACCCATTGAAACATCAACCACCAAGCTCAGTTTCAGCAAAATCCATAAATCAAAACATAGTTCAGAAGCTACCAACAAGTTTCACAATAAGTTTCATATCCATCATCAATATTCAATATCAAAGAAAAGAGGAAGAGGTTTCAGAAACTTGTAACAAGTTTCATCATTAACCAAATCTCAACATCAACAAAGAAACAGTTTCAGATTTCATCATTAACATCATTAGCCACGAAAGAGGAAGAGGTTCAGAAGAAAATCAGTAACAAAAGTTTCAGAATCAAATCATCATTAACAAGCCAAAAAAGAGGAAGAGATTCAGAAGCAAAGCAAATAGGATTTCAGAATCAAATTCATCATCAACAATCAACAAACAATCAGTTTTCAGAAAATCTTCATCATCAAACAAATCTTAAAGGACCAAAGAGAGATTACCAGAAGTGCGGCCATCGTCTCATCTCCATCCTCTGCCTAGCCTCCAAGGAGCGCCTCCGTCTCACATCTCTCTCTCTCTCTCTCTCTCTCTCTCTCTCTCTCTCTCCACTTTCCAGAAAAAAAAGCTCAAGGTAAATGTTCCTCAAACCCTTACTGCATAAAACATCATAGATTAAAAGGCTAACTGTAAAGCAAAACATGAACATACAAGCAAACAAAACTATAAAACGCGAAAGAAAAAGATAACGAATCGTACCATCTTAGAACCAAAACCGTGGGCCACTGCGAGAAGGAAGAGAGTGAGAGAGGGCGGCGCTCCGGTAGCTAGGGTGTAGGGAGAGAATCAGAGCGTCATGGCTTGAGAAGGATGAAGACGAAGAAGAGAGCAAAAGGGGGCGCCGCTGCCAAGCCAAACAACAAACCCTAATCTGCCAAAATGGGTGAACCCCTAAACAAAAAACATTGTACAACTTTTCATTTGGGCCGCCCCACGCATTTGCCTTAAGCCCACATTTTTTTTACCAGCGAACCCCCCATTCTGTCCATACTGACCATCCTTCCCTTTACTTTTTGCTTTAGGCCTAACCATAAATCCCCAAGCCCATTCTTTTTTAACAAATGTTAATTGTTTTTTTTTATATTCACTCACTTTAACTATTTTGTTTTATTTTGTTAATGATAACACTAATAAATTTATTTTATTAAAATATAATATTATTTTCTTCTTTTATTAATTAATTTTGTTTCATAATAAAAATACAAAAATAATAGAAACTTTAACTTAATTAATTTTTCTTCTTTTAAACCTTTTATTTACATAATTCATAAAACACAAAAAGTAATAATAATACTTGATCTTTCTTTTTTAGAATAGATTTTTGTTTACACATGCATTTCATAATTTATTTATTTTCCTTATTTTATAATTTGTTATAATTGCGATAATTCGATTTGGTTGTAACACATAATATTTGGACATTGTTATCCTTGTGAGATTCATCCCCATTTGTAAATAATTGTACCCCCATCCCCGGATACTTTTGCAATAGCTTAGAATTTAATTCTCGCACTTTATGCTTTCAATATACTGTATAGTAATTAGGTGTGTATGGCAAGATTCAAAATCAATCGCTAGATAACCTAATACAAGACAAAAAGCATGAAAATTGACAAACACAACGCACACTTGCACCCCTAGGGTAACCTCGCTTGTTGCCTCGGAAAATGCAATCATGTCCCTCGAATATGAGACACTCTAGTAAATGCCCCTTCATTAAACAATGATCGTAGTACCTTGATGAACCTCGATGTTGCCTTCGATAACATGATCTCGTCCCTTACAAAACTGCTAGAGCGTCTCACAAGTTGCCTTCAATGATTGTATGCGATGACCCGTGCCTGTCCCATTTAACATCCTAATACAAGGTTGTTCACCAAATGCAATGGTGAAATAACACTGTCAAAAGGGTTAAAAACATAAGAAAGATCTTTGAGTAAAATAGGGTAGACAACTCTCAGTTACTTGATCAAAAGCTTGCAAAACATCCTTGCTACTTTCAAACACACATCACAACACAATTTCAAAACAAACTTTCAAAACATTGAAATATCTTTTCGAAAAGACAAACACCTTTGTATATATTCAAACAAGAATCATTACAAAGGTTGCCTAGACAAGGCCTCTTTTTCAAAGCATTTTCAAAACCACACACACAAAGCACCATTTCAAACAATTGAAAAGCAAAATCAAGTGATATAAAACAAGTAACTAAGAGCCCATGGAAAACCATGGATGAAAAGGGTGCTTGCAGCTTCCCTTTTCATAATCTACCCCCCGAACCCAAGAAAACATCTCAAAGGTCTTTCCTGTGCTTTTTGACCTTTCCTTAGGATAAAATAAAAAGTCGGTGGCGACTCTTGCTAAACCGAACAATTGCAAACACAAACGCAAAACCTCAAGTCAGTTCTCCCACCGTATCATAGAACTGGCGACTCTGCTGGGGAGAATTCTAAAAGTGGGGTTACCTTAGGGTTTTTAGATCACCTTTGCATGATTATCTTGTTTGCCTTGATTTCTTTACATTTGGTTCTATTGTTTGGGCTTGAAATCCTCTACCCGGATTTGGGAAACATTCATAGGTAAATAGCAATACATTATGGAAACTGTGTGGGGGTATACCGACATGTTGAAGCAATAGCTATATTAGTGCGACATATTTGTGGGTACCGGTAGCCTTTGAGTCAATCAAATAGAATACAGGGCCGCTGAGTGATGTCATGAAGCACTAATGAACTCTTAGAACCTTACTTGATCATCTTGGCCTTTTTTAGGGGTAGTGAGATGACCGGCTTTGGTGCAGTCCGAAGTTGGTAGATACTTGATACTACACTCATTGAGGGTTATTTTCTTGGAATATTTCGGTCGCCAGTAAAGTGGCTAAACTGAAACAATGAACACAGAAAATAATCCAGTGATATTGAGCTCCTTAGAACCCGGTTACTATTTATAGGACAGGTTGAGCCAACTAACTTCAAGAGGGTACCTACCTATGAAACCCCATACAAGCCTGAAACTAGGATCTTGTGTGACTTGTTTGTACATATGCTTGTGCATACATCATGAACATCATAAAGCATCATATGCATCCACTAACCATTTCAAGGGTTTGGATCTTCATCTTTGTTCTTGTTTTGAGGTCATGGAATCTCTTCGCAGGAAAACAATTCAAGTCAACCTTGTAAGAATCCCTCCTCAACTCAAGGAGCTTACTTCCAAGATTCCAGAGAATTCTCTCTTCAGTGAAAGACATGGTAGACTCCTCAACTTGGTCAACACCAACATTGAAGAAGACATGGTGAAAATTCTCTTCCAGTTCTTTGACCCCCTTCACCACTGTTTCACATTCCCTGATTACCAACTAGTACCTACATTAGAGGAATTTTCTCAACTCCTGAGGATTCCTATTCTTCATCAACTACCCTACAACGGTACGGAAAAAGAACCAAAGCCTGAGGATGTTGCTCAAGCCTTACACTTACAACCATCTGATATCAAAGGTCATTGGGAAACCAGAAGTGGTGTCAAGGGTTTCTTGGCAAAGTTTCTGATTGATAAGGCACAAGACTGCTGGAATTCTCTAGATCTACAAGCTTTTGAGGAGATTGCAACACTTCTCATATATGGGTTGGTCTTGTTCCCAAACCCTGATCAACTTATAGATGTGAATGCTGTCAAGATTTTCATATCTCGGAATCCTGTGCCTACATTGCTTGGGGACATCCTACACTCATTTTACACACGAACAATGAGGAAAAGAGGTGTTCTCATGTGCTGTACTCCTCTTCTAGAAATGTGGTTTATTTTGCACCTTCCCCAGTCAGTCTTGAAGAATGAACAAGGCTTGAGGTGGTCACAATGATTGATGACTCTTACACACTCTGATGTTCATTGGTGTTCTCGGTCCAGAGAAAATGTCATCATCATTGATCATTATGGGGAATTCCCTAATGTCCCGCTACTTGGCATTAGGGGAGGCATTACCTACAATCCCTGTTTAGCTCTGAGGCAATTCGGGTATTCCCGAAGAGATGGCCCTCATGATATGCTGATCCCTGACTTGGTTTTTGACTTCGACAACGACGCTCAAGGACTTCGACAAAGGTTTATCCGAGCATGGAGGATGCCCAACAAAGTGGACAGTAAGACACTGGGGCACAAGAATTCCATCCCTCTTGAGCCTTACCTCAAGTGGGTACGAACACGCGCCCAGAGTCTTATGATGCTTGACCCCCACATTCTCCCCGTGATTAAAGAGCCTGTTATGGAAGGAGAGGTTCCATACACCCTCCTACATCCAGACATGCCAACATCATTGGAAGAATTGCAAAAGAGTTGGATACAGCTCAAGGAAGAGCGAAACACTTTTGAAGCCAACTTCTATGCCAGTTAGAAGAAGGTTTTGGAACTTACCCGCCGACTTCACGAAGAGGAGACTATTAACACTTACATCGCGCCAAAAAGGATGCGCAACGTCTTTTTACCTTAAGAAGCTTTGTAATATTTTGTCCATGGGGCATTTATCTACTGACAAATTTATTCTTATTAATATGACGTGTGTTCTTTTTGTTTGCAACAACTTTGAATTTCTGAATCCTTGGATGCATTACATGAATAAACATATCATTCATCATATGCATAAACAAGTCTTCACACCAGGTTTCCTTATCTTTCTGCTGTTTATTTCAGCAAGATGGATATAGAGCAGACGGTCAAAGATCTGCAAGCATAAAATTCGCAATTTCAACAACTCCTCATGACCTTGGAAAAGTGTCAAGAGGACCTTAAAGCACTGTTAGAGAAGAAAGAACAGGAAAAAGGAAAAAAGAAAAAGAAAAGAGTCGGAGTAGCTACTCTGGGAAGAATATTTGAGAATGAAGCTAGAAGAGTCCTGGAGTTCCCCTCGATGTCTGATGAAGGGACCGACAAAGGAAAATGAGCCATAGTACCTTCCGAGTATGAGGCTGAAGAGGAAGAAGTTGGAGTGGATGAAGATTACTCCGAGCAGTAGTACCCTCCTGCGAACGACAGGTATAAAAATCTGGAAGAGCGGTTGGCAGCTATGGAAGTGCAAAGGGTTCCCGGACTGGATTTCGAAGAACTGGGATTGGTTACTGGGATCGTCATTCCCCCTAAGTTCAAAGTGCCTACATTCGCTAAATACGACAGTTTGTCTTGTCCAAAGATGCATTTGCATTCTTATGTCAGAAAGATCCAACCCCACTCTTCTGATAAGGATCTGTGGATCCACTTTTTTCAAGATAGTTTGTCGGGTACACAATTGGACTGGTTCTACCAGCTTGAGAGGGATGATGTACATAACTGGGAAGACTTGGCTGCTGATTTCTACCGACAATACCAATACAACGCAGATTTAGCGCCTACTCGTACTCAACTACAAAGTATGAGTATGGTTTCTAACGAGGGATTTAAAGAATATGCCCAGAAGTGGCGGGATTTTGCTGGAAGGGTGTAGCCACCTTTGTCTGAAAGGGAACTTATTGATATGTTTTTGGGGACCCTGTCTGGTCCATTCTTCAATCACCTAATAGGGAGCTCATCTGTAGGGTTCACTGAATTAATTCTGATAGGGGAAAGGGTCGAAGCTGGTATTAAGAGTGGTAAGATTCAGAAGGATACATCTGCTTCAGCCGCTATAAAGAAGACCTTCCCAGCCAAGAAGGAAAGTTCTGCTATTTACACCAGAGAAGTCGGGAAAGAGAGGAACACTGACAAACAGTGAGGGCCGTGTTAATTCAGAAGTCCACATCAGATCAGCCTAGAAACAATCAACCGAGGAATGATCAGCCCAGAGCCTATCAGCAAAGGTTAGAAAGGCCACAACGACAATATACCCCGATAAATATGACACCCGCTCAGATCCTTCCACATTTCCTGAAATTAAACCTTGCTAAGTTGAGAGAGGCACCGAAGAATACAAATACCACTTCTCCACATTATCATCCCAATGCAAAATGTGCTTATCATTCAAATAGCATAGGGCACGACACCAACGACTGTTGGGCTCTTAAAAACAAAATCCAAGACTTGATAGATGCCAAAGAGGTAGAATTCGATGCGCCCGAAAAGCCGAATGTGATTTCTTCCCCAATGCCCAAGCACGGTCATAATGTCCATGCCGTTATGGAAGATCTTCATGTCACCGCCGTTAATGAATTAATGACTCCGTTACCAGTGATTAAAGTGAATTTGATGAAAGTCGGGATATTCCCAGGCTGTGGAAAAAACTGTTACTTTTGTTCAAAATTGCAGACTGACTGCCCACTATTGAAATCAGGCATCCAACGCCTGATGGATACCCATGAGATCCTCTTTCAAAAGACTCCTGTTGATCCTATCACTCATGTTACTCCTGTTACCTTTGATACTCCAACCAATGACATTGCCATAATAACCATCTTCGACGATCTTTCCAAGACCTGTAAAAGGCCTATTAAGATTACGCCTGATCCTAAGTTCGTACCGTTGAAAATTACCATGCCGGGGCCTGTCCCGTATAAATCTAACAAGACGATACCATAGAACTACGGAGGAGAAATCTTCTACCATGGTATCAAGTAGATTGAATCAGTCCAAGAGAATTCCGATGATGAAACCCCTGATATAGGGAATATTGCGGGAACGAGCAAGATAACTCGCAGCGGAAGGATCTTCTCTCCGGAGATTTCTCCTCCACGGGCAGTCTTCGGACCCTCGAGAGTTTCTGTGCCTGTTAAGCCATCTGTGCAAAGCCCGGTAATTGAAGAATTGGATGCTCCCGAAGCTAGACTCTCCGACGTTACTGCTAATAAGGGTAAGGGGATACAAGAAGCGCCTGTCAGGACGAAGGCTCAGACTGTGGTTATCCCCGAGACCATACAAAAAGAGATGGAAGAAATCTTAAAGATAATCAAGAAGAGAGACTACGATGTTGTGGAGCAGCTAGGGCAGACCCCTTCCAAAATCTCCATGCTGGCTCTCCTACTCTGCTCCGAGGCTCATGCTAAAGCCTTGATCAAATTTTTAAAGACGGCACACGTGCCTCAAAAAACTTCTGCATACCAGTTTCAAGAGTGCGTGGCTAGCCTTACTGCTGATAATGATCTTGGTTTTTCCGATGCTGATTTGACCCCTAAGGGAAGAAAACATAACGACGTGCCGCATGTCTCAGTAGAGTGCAGGGGAACCACACTTGCCCATGTCCTGGTGGATACCAGTTCATCTTTAAATGTGCTACCAAAGAAGGCGTTGGACAGATTGGACTGCGAAGGTTTGACCCTAAAGCCCAGTAACATAGTTGTTAGAGCCTTCGACGGTTCTAAGAGGATGGTTCACGGAGAAGTGGACATTCCAATCAAAGTGGGTACATAAATTTTCAACTCTACTTTTTATGTGATGGACATCCGTCCCTCATATTCATGTTTGTTGGGAAGGCCATGGATCCACAACACTGGGGCAGTCACTTCCTCTCTACACCAAATGCTAAAGTATCCAGTTCAGGGTAAGATCATAACGGTTCATGGGGAGGAAGAGTATATGATAAGTCACCTTAACTCCTTCCGCTATGTGGAGTTAGATGGCGAATTCATAGAAACGCCTTTCCAACACTTTGAAGAGGTTTCTCATGAAGTCGCAGTTGCAAAGACAATGACTGATGTGCCTATCATTTCCAAGCCTGTGTCTCGGATGACATCCCTTAAAGATGCAGAGGCTATAATCAAAGAAGGAAGGAGTACAGTGTGGGGGTAACTGCCAGATTTTCCTCACAAGACAGACAAGTTCGGATTGGGTTTAATTGCTGCTGGCCAGAAATCTGTGCGTCGCTCCCGGGCTGGAGGACCACCCGTAAAAATCACTCACCATGGAGTTAATGCCTTAGAAGATGATGATGAAGAAGACAACTTTGAAGATTGGATCTTTCCAACCGTTGAAGGAGGATTAAGCAACTGGGAGGCGAAAGACTTTGTTCCCATCACTTTCATCAACCAGTAATTTATCTTTGAACAATTTCCTATTTTGGTCTGTAATAATTAAACAATTCGTACAATCTTTTCACCTTATGCCTTACCCGGGGCATATAGGTCCATTTGTAAGGGCTCGATTTCTTCATTATCATATTCCATTTTTAATGAATCATTGGATGTTTTCATCTATAAACTGTTGTGTTCATTTTCTTTCCTTTTACATTTTGTTTTGTTTAAGGATGGCTATCCCTTACACACACCCACACTCACAAAATGCAGGTACCCATCCACTCCGGATTCCATGGGTGACTATTCTGCTTTGGCCTTCAGTAACTCTGAAGATTTGGTCAATCATGCCGAGTACGAAGGGGATGAAGACTGTGAAGTGCCTGGAGAATTAGATAGACTTTTGCAACAAGAAGAGAGGGCTATTCTGCCCCATGAAGAGTTGCTAGAGACAATCAATTTGGGAACAGAGGAAGACAAGAAAGAGGTTAAAGTGGGTGCCAACCTAGAGCCAAGTGTCAAGGAGAGCTTAGTTCAGCTGTTGAATGAATATGTTGAGATCTTCGCCTGGTCCTATGAAGACATGCCGGGACTCGAGACAGATATTGTGGTTCACCGTCTCCCTACAAGAGAAGACTATCCACCAATAAAACAAAAAGTCCGACGAATGAGACCCGACATATCTGAAAAGATCAAAGCTAAGGTGATGAAGCAATTCAATGCTGGCTTTCTGGGTGTTACTTCCTATCCATAATGGGTTGCTAACATTGTGCCCGTGCCTAAGAAGGACAGCAAAGTCATAATGTGTGTGGACTATCGGGACTTAAACAGAGCTAGCCCTAAAGATGATTTTCCACTACCACACATCGACATCTTGGTTGACAATACAGCTCAACACAAGGTATTTTCCTTCATGGATGGATTCTTGGGATACAACCAGATCAAAATGGCCCCCGAAGACATGGAGAAGACTACTTTTGTTACGCAGTGGGGTACCTTCTTCTATAAAGTGATGCCATTCGGACTGAAGAATGCCGGGGAAACCTATCAGCGAGCCATGATAGCTTTGTTTCATGACATGATACATCATGAGATCGAAGTCTATGTAGACGACATGATAGACCGTTCACAAACAGAAGAAGAACACCTCGACCATCTACAAAAGCTGTTTGTCAGGTTGAAGGAATATAAGCTTAGACTGAACCCTAGCAAGTGCACTTTCGGAGTCAGGTCTGGTAAACTCTTGGGATTCATCGTCAGCAACAAAGGCATTGAGGTTGATCCTGTAAAAGTCGAAGCTATACGAGAAATGCCTGCCCCCTGCACTGAAAAGGAGGTCAGAGGTTTCTTAGGACGCCTAAATTACATTGCAAGGTTCATTTCTCACCTAACATCTACCTGTGAACCAATCTTCAAGCTGTTGAAGAAAGATCAGGTGGTTGAATGGAATGATGATTGTCAAGCGGCTTTTGATAGAATCAATGAGTATTTACTAGAACCTCCTATCTTGATGCCACCCGTCGAAGGAAGGCCGTTAATCATGTATCTGACTGTTTTGGATAATTCAATAGGGTGCGTACTGGGCCAACATGACGAGTCTGGTCGAAAAGAGCATGCCATTTATTACCTTAGCAAAAAGTTTACCGACTGTGAGACTCGCTATTCACTGCTCGAGAAAACTTGCTGCGCTTTGGTATGGGCTGCTCACCGACTAAGGCAGTATATGTTGACACATACTACTCTGCTGATTTCTAAAATGGATCCGATCAAGTATATCTTCGAAAAGCCTGCTTTATCTGGAAGAATTGCTAGATGGCAAATGATCCTGACTGAGTATGATATCCAGTACACAATCCAAAAATCTATAAAGGGGAGTGTACTAGCTGACCATCTAGCTCATCAAGCTGTAGAAGATTATCAATCCATGAAATTCGACTTTCCAGACGAGGACACTATGACATTGGACAACATTGAAGGTAATGGACCGTATGACGGACCTGGACAAGGATCCCAATGGACCCTGTACTTTGATGGTGCTTCAAATGCACTTGGCAACAGTATCGGTGCGGTACTTATCTCTCCAGAAGGTTTCCATACACCTTTCACTGCTAGACTCTGTTTATGTTTCACCAACAACATGGCCGAGTATGAAGCTTGTATCTTTGGTCTTAAGGCTGCAATTGACTTGGGAATCAAATCTTTGGCTGTATTCGGAGACTCAGCTTTGGTTATCAGTCAAATCAAAGGAGAGTGGGACACTAAACATCCTAATCTCATCCCATACAAAGAACATGTCCTGACATTGTTACCTCATTTCGAGCAGATTACCTTCGAGCATTTCCCGCGAGAAGAAAATCAGCTAGCGGATGCTCTAGCTACAATGTCTTCCATGTTTAAACTTAACTGGGATAATGAGGCTCCCCGAATCACCATCGAGCGAATGGATGAACCTGCACATTGTCATGAGATTAATATTGAAGAAGTAGTGGAACAACCCTGGTTTCACGAAGTCAAAAGGTATCTCGAGACTCTAGAATACCCTGAAGGAGCTTCAGTCAATGACAGAAAGTTCTTAAGGAGATTTGCTGCTAAGTTCTTCCTGAGCAATGGCATCCTATACAAACACAACCATGATTGTGTTTTGCTTCGTTGTGTGGACAAGGTTGAAGCTGAGCAGATCATGACTGAACTGCATAGTGGCACATTCGGCACCCATTTGAGCGGACATACGATGGCTAAGAAGATCCTAAGGGCAGGCTACTACTAGTCTACCATGGAGGATGACTGTCATCAATACGCCCGTACTTGTCACAAATGCCAAGTTTATGCTGACAAGGTGCATATTCCTCCGGTCCCTCTCAACGTCCTAACAACTCCTTGGCCATTTGCAATATGGGGCATCGACATGATTGGAGAGATCAAGCCTACGACATCCAATGGGCATCGCTTCATCCTGGTGGCTATTGATTACTTTACCAAATGGGTCGAAGCAGCTTCCTTCGCCTCTGTTACAAAGAATGTGGTTTCTCGCTTCATCAAGCAGAACCTCATTTGCTGGTACGGTATTCCTGACCGAATCATTACGGACAATGGTACAAACCTGAACAACACTATGATCACCGCTCTGTGCGAACAGTTTAAAATTCAACATCACAATTCATCTCCCTATTGGCCAAAGATGAACGGTGTTGTCGAAGCTGCGAACAAAAATATCAAGAAGATCATTTAAAAGATGACAGTCACCTACAAGGACTGGCATGAGATGTTACTGTTTGCTCTACACGGGTACCGTACCACGGCGCGAACATCAACTGGGGCAACACCCTTTTCTTTGGTATACGACATGGAAGCTGTTTTACATATAGAAGTTCAGATTCCTTCCCTAAGAATCATGAAGGATACTGGTTTGAGTGAAGACGATTAGATTCAGACCCGGCTTGATCAACTTAACTTGATTGACGAGAAGCGACTAACTGCTGTTTGTCATGGTCATACGTATCAAAAATGGATGATCAAGGCTTTCAATAAGAAAGTCAAGAGACAAGTATATTAAGTCGGGGATCTTGTAATCAAGCGGACTATCTTGCTGCAAAGTGATCCCAGGGGCAAGTGGACTCCTACTTACGAAGGACCATTTGTGATCAAAAACATCTTTTCTGGCGGGACAATGATTCTGAACACCATGGACGGTGATGACCTACCGCACCTTGTGAATGCATACATAGTCAAAAGATACTACGCGTAAACGACCCGACAAGTCGAAAACCCGAAAGGGCGACTTGGGCAAAAATGGGCATCCCGGTGAATCGAAAACCCGAAAGGGCGGTTCAGGCAAAAATTAGGGATAAAAAAAATCTGTACACCCGGCAAGTTGAAAACCCAAAAGGGCAACTTGGGCAAAAAAGGGTTTCCCGGTGGATCGAAAACCTGAAAGGGCGATCCAGGCAAAAGTTAGGGAATTAAAGCGTATGACTATGTCTCGTCGGATCACTTTAAGGACAATCTCGTCACAGACCAGCTCCGAAACTTATGATCAATCCAATCATCTGCGGACGAAGCAACAAATTGACAAGATATTCAGAGTTGTGAAGGCTATAGCAGAATGGGAACCCCATGGAATTGTTACACATAGCCATCTTTCTTTGTATAAATTTTTTCTCAGCTTTTTGACAATGTTCTCTTACTAGGATGTCTGTCTCCTTTATACAAATACTTACACAAAGTTAATACAAAGTTACTTCAAAGTACAAAAAAAAACTGCTTGCCCCTTCTTTCTTTTTTACATTTGTGTTTTATTTGAAAACGTCCAATGATTTATAAAATGAGCATATGCATTTGAATATAATCACTGCTTACAAATAAAACAAAATGAGAAAGAATAATGACTGATAGGATGGAAGTGTAGGAAAGTGTCTGTAGGCTATTCCAGGATAAATTCTCTACAATATATCATCCAGATCCTAGGCAGAACTAAAGCTTTATAAGGCATATCCCCAGCGGAGTTAAGGTTCAAGGATCCCCATCAGAGTTGAGTGTTTAAATTCTCAACCAACAGCGGAGCAAAACTTTGAACTACAAACTCTCAGTAAGAATGAAACTTTCTTCCCCAAGCAGAGTCAAACCTTCAACCTGTCAACACCAGTGAAGACCATCCAGTTTCCTCCCTTCTCTCGGAGAGTTGCTTTTAAACCAGATAATTCATCAGAAAGTTGTTTTTAAACTTTTCCCAGTGAATTCGCCAATCAAATCAGCACGTCACTAGGACCCCCAGCAAAGAGGAAACTTTGAGCTGCCAATCCCCAGCGGAAACCATTCAGTTTTTCCCTGATATCTTCAACAGAACGGAGTTTCTCATTCTTGCTTCCCCAGTAGAGTGGCATACAACCTAAGATACTAAACTTCTTCCTAACAGGAATAAGCTTTTCCCAGGGTCCTGAGCTTACTCTCCAGCAGTATGGCTATTCCCCACAGAATTTCTAATCCCCTGCAGATCAAAGATTCTCATTCTTGATTCCTCGGCCCAAATTCCCCTAGCAGAATGAAGAATCTCATTCTCAATTCCCCAGCGGAGTTCTCCTCAAACAACAGAACACAAGTCCCCAGTAGATTGGCGTACAACCCAAACTACTGATTTCCCCAGCAGTATAACTTCTCCCCGCAGAGGTCGTCAAAAAGCTTGAAGACACACATACTCTTCAACAATGGTCCAGGTTTTGAATCCCCAACAGCAGTCAAGGATTTATTTTCCTCGGCAGCGGTCAAAGAATTTATTATCTCCAGCTATCCAGGATTTATCTTCCTCAGCCAGACAACTCATCAGCTCACATGCGCATGCATTGCATTCATATATCATAAACATTGATATAACACATATATTGCATCATACATTTCATGCAACATAACTTTGTGTTTCAGCTAATATTTTAACCTTTTCAAGGATAAGATTAGCAAGCTTCGAATTCAAGAATCCTGAAAACAGTTTACAGATACTTCCCAACATGGATGTCAATCTATCGCTTGTTCAGATTCAACTTTTGAAACCAGTTTACGGATGCACCAAACATGGATGCTAATCTATTGCTTATTCAACCTCAACTTCTGAAAACAGTTTACGGATACTTCCTAACATGGATGTCAATCTATCGCTTGTTCAGATTCAACTTTTGAAAATAGTTTACGGATGCTTCCCAACATGGATGTTAATCTATTGCTTATTCAACCTCAACTTCTGAAAACAGTTTATGGATGCTTCCCAACATGGATGTTAATCTATCGCTTATTCAGATTCAACTTTTGAAAACAGTTTACGGATGCTTCCCAACATGGATGTTAATCTATTGCTTATTCAACCTCAACTTCTGAAAACAGTTTACGGATGCTTCCCAACATGGATGTTAATCTATCGCTTGTTCAGATTCAACTTTTGAAAACAGTTTACGGATGCTTCCCAAACATGGATGCTAATCTATTGCTTATTCAACTTCAAGACTTCTGAAAACAGTTTACGGGTGCTTCCAAACAGGGATGTCCATCTATCGCTTGTTCAGATTCAGCTCGCTGAAAACAATTTACGGAAGCTCCAAACATGGATGCTAATCTATTACTTGTTCAGGCCCCCAGATCAGAGACGTTCCAAACATGGATACCTTTTTGATACTCATTCTTTCAATAAATATTCTTGGATGACATCTTTAAGCCCATCTCCGACAAGGTTTTGTCACATCTCCAAATGGCATCTTTAAGCCCATTCCCTCAACTATGCTTTGACGAGTGCAAATTTATGGGCACTCTAGTGTCCAATCATCTTTTACCTTCGAGTCGCGAACGGAAAAATTGCCAATCTAACTCTTCAGGTTCAAGAAGATTGAACAGGGGCAGTTGTTATACCCCAAAATTTTCCCTCCCTTTTTCACAAGAAATCACAACCCTAGGGTTTTCTCTGATTTTTAAGATTGGCTAAGGAATTGATCAAGCAGACTTTTCTTTGGCAGTAAATCAAGAATTAGGTTTTCTCTCGCATCTCTCAGAAGAAATTGAATCCATAGAAATTCAGTTTTACTATTACATTGTTTTCCCACTTTTTCAAAGTTTGCTGAAAGGTTAACTGATGGTTCTCAAAACCTGATTATCTTGGATAAGAGCTGAGACTTTTATTTGGAATATTAAGGAATCTGCTTGTTAATGGAGTGAAAGGTTTGCCGGTTAATGAAATGCTTGCTTATTTATTATACAATGCGTATTGTGATTGGAATACTGATGCAAGATTACGAGACTGCAAAGTTTTTGATTATTTGGAATTTAAGTTATCTGGATTAGAATTGTTGAAACGCAGTTTCAATTATTTTGATGTGAGAATCTTAAATAATAAAGTAAAGGTGCAAGGAAGAATGACAATAGAAAAATTCTTTTGGATAAAGACTTTTTATTCATTTCAAATGTTGTTACAAAATTATTTGAATATTGTAAGTTTACAACTTATAGTATTTAAAATAATAATTGTTTACAATAAATGGAAAATAAATCTAAGTCTAAAGCCTAAACTCCATTGCCCCATGCTCAAGGTTTTTGCTTCCTCTGCTTCCTCTATCGTCCAATTGATGCTCACCTGCAAAAGACAAAGGAAAAGAAAATTAGTACAAGAATTTTCAAATAGAAAAGAAAAAAAAAGTCATCATTAAAATTGGCCGTCTGGAATCAGAATGCTTATTTTCATCACGCTTTATTTTTCTCTCTGCAAATCACAAGAAGATTGCTCTTCTTGGTTCACAAAGAGAAAATTAAAATACAAATTGAAAAAATGCAAGCATACTGAGTTACAAAGTGAATATACAAGGCAAACCAAGGCGCCAAAATTCAAATATGATGGACACCCATTGTACTGCATTGCAAACCAAACTGTCAAACTAAGCAAAATAAACATGGCAGCCAAACCAAACTGAGTTACAAATTCAAAGGGGCAAACAGGCACCAAAACTGCCAAAGCATGAGTCAAACAAATATACAATGCAGCAGCAAGCAAAGTCCCAAATTCAACTACAGAACAAATTACCCAAAACCAAGTTACAAGACAAATTGGATAAATGTAGCAATGCAGCATGGAAACAGAAAATACAGCAGGCAAAAGTAAAACAGCAAGAGATAATCCACTTGATAAGTCAAAGCTTGTCAAAAACTGTCATCATTTTCCAGACAACCAATTTTTCAGAAATATAATATAATAAGCAAAAAGTGCTTATTTGAGAGAGAGAAAAAGAGAGGACCTTTGGTGAAAAAATTGGCAGTTTGGCTAAAGCAGGCTGTCTCAAGTTATCAAAGGCAAAGACAAAAAGATATAAAACAAAAGGACTGCATAACAGTCTAAAGGAGAACATTAGAGCCAAGCTTAAGAAAAAACTCTCCAAACCTGCAAGTTACAAAAACTCTCCAAACCTGCACGATTTGCAAACCTGCACACAGCCAAAACAGAACCACAAACTAAACAAACCACAAGCCAAGCTTGCTCAAAACAGCCAACCTGTTATTAAAACAACAAACACTCCCAAAAACCTGCAAGCATAGCCAAAACACCACAAACTACAAATTCAACAGACCAAGCCTGCCCAACTGCAACGTATTTTGGCCAAGACTGCAAACAAACTCAACAAAACTCAGTAAACAAACAACAAAGCTTCCCAACCTGCTTGCCAAGCCTGTAGCTGAAACTACAAACCCAATAAACAAGCTAAACCAAGCTTCTCAACCAGCTTGCCAAACCTGTACCAAACTACAAACTACAAACTCAAAACCCTGTAAAGTTTCAAACAGGAACAAACAAACCTGCACGAAACTACAACAATACCAAAAGCTGCAAACTTAACCAATCACAAAAAAACCCATTGAAACATCAACCACCAAGCTCAGTTTCAGCAAAATCCACAAATCAAAACATAGTTCAGAAGCTACCAACAAGTTTCACAATAAGTTTCATATCCATCATCAATATTCAATATCAAAGAAAAGAGGAAGAGGTTTCAGAAACTTGTAACAAGTTTCATCATCAACCTAATCTCAACATCAACAAAGAAACAGTTTCAGATTTCATCATTAACATCATTAGCCAAGAAAGAGGAAGAGGTTCAGAAGAAAATCAGTAACAAAAGTTTCAGAATCAAATCATCATTAACAAGCCAAAAAAGAGGAAGAGATTCAGAAGCAAAGCAAATAGGATTTCAGAATCAAATTCATCATCAACAATCAACAAACAATCAGTTTTCAGAAAATCTTCATCATCAAACAAATCTTAAAGGACCAAAGAGAGATTACCAGAAGTGCGGCCATCATCTCATCTCCATCCTCTGCCTAGCCTCCAAGGAGCGCCTCCGTCTCACATCTCTCTCTCTCTCTCTCTCTCTCTCTCTCTCTCTCTCTCCACTTTCCAGAAAAAAAAGCTCAAGGTAAATGTTCCTCAAACCCTTATTGCATAAAAAATCATAGATTAAAAGGCTAACTGTAAAGCAAAACATGAACATAAAAGCAAACAAAACTGTAAAACGCGAAAGAAAAAGATAACGAATCGTACCATGTTAGAACCAAAACTGTGGGCCACTGTGAGAAGGAAGAGAGTGGGAGAGCGCGTCGCTCCGGTAGCTAGGGTGTAGGGAGAGAATCAGAGCGTCATGGCTTGAGAAGGATGAAGACGAAGAAGAGAGCAAAAGGGGGCGTCGCTTCCAAGCCAAACAACAAACCCTAATCTGCCAAAATGAGTGAACCCCTAAACAAAAAACGTTGTGTAACTTTTCATTTGGGCCTCCCCACACATTTGCCTTAAGCCCACATTTTGTTTTACCAGCGAACCCCCCATTCTGTCCATACTGACCATCCTTCCCTTTACTTTTTGCTTTGGGCCTAACCATTAATCCCTAAGCCCATTCTTTTTTAACAAATGTTAATTGTTGTTTTTTTTATATTCACTCACTTTAACTAATTTGTTTTATTTTGTTAATGATAACACTAATAAATTTATTTTTTTAAAATTAATATTATTTTCTTCTTTTATTAATTAATTTTGTTTCATAATAAAAATACAAAAATAATAGAAACTTTAACTTAATTAATTTTTCTTCTTTTAAACCTTTTATTTACATAATTCATAAAACACAAAAAATAATAATAATACTTGATCTTTCTTTTTTAGAATAGATTTTTGTTTACACATGCATTTCATAATTTATTTATTTTCCTTATTTTATAATTTGTTATAATTGTGATAATTCGATTTGGTTGTAACACATAATATTTGGACATTGTTATCCTTGTGAGATTCATCCCCATATGTAAATAATTGTACCCCCATCCCCGAATACTTTTGGAATAGCTTAGAATTTAATTCTCGCACTTTATGCTTTCAATATACTGTATAGTAATTAGGTGTGTATGGCAAGATTCAAAATCAATCGCTAGATAACCTAATACAAGACAAAAAGCATGAAAATTGACAAACACAACACACACTTGCACCCCTAGGGTAACCTCGCTTGTTGCCTCAGAAAATGCAATCATGTCCCTTGAATATGAGACACTCTAGCAAATGCCCCTTCGTTAAACAACGATCGTAGTCCCTCGATGACCCTCGATGTTGCCTTCAATAAAACGATCTCGTCCCTCACAAAACTGCTAGAGCGTCTCACAAGTTGCCTTCAATGATTGTATGCGATGACCTGCACCTGTCCCGTTTAACATCCTAACACAAGGTTGTTCACCAAATGCAATGGTGAAATAACACTGTCAAAAGGGTTAAAAACATAAGAAAGATCTTTGAGTAAAATAGGGTAGACAACTCTCAGTTACTTGATCAAAAGCTTGCAAAACATCCTTGCTACTTTCAAACACACATCACAACACAATTTCAAAACAAACTTTCAAAACATTGAAATATATTTTCAAAAAGACAAACATCTTTGTATATATTCAAACAAGAATCATTACAAAGGTTGCCTAGACAAGGCCTCTTTTTCAAAGCATTTTCAAAACCACACACACAAAGCACCATTTCAAACAATTGAAAAGCAAAAGCAAGTGATCTAAAACAAGTAACTAAGAGCCCATGGAAAACCATGGATGAAAAGGGTGCTTGCACCTTCCCTTTTCATAATCTACCCCCCGAACCCAAGAAAACATCTCAAAGGTCTTTCCTGTGCTTTTTGACCTTTCCTTAGGATAAAATAAAAAGTCGGTGGCGACTCTTGCTAAACCGAACAATTGCAAACACAAACGCAAAATCTCAAGTCAGTTCTCCCACCATATCACAGTGTCGAAACAAACTTTCCAATGGAGATGCTACCCAGTAGAAACAGGAATCAAGCTTGCTCCAAAGAAAAAAAATGCCCAATCGAATAAGGAATCAGGTAACCATCGCATTATGAATCAAGCAAGCATGTATAGCCAATGGTGCAATCGAAGGATGTACGCAGGAGGCCATTTCCTTGTACCTGCTGGCATGAAGGTAGTTCCTGCCTTGTGAATTAAAGGAAATCTTTTCAAAAGGCACTTGTCTTCTGAATTGAAGGTCTCCAGTAGGAAGCCAACACCTTCTGAATCGAAAGAAACCAGTAGGAAGCCACTAACTTATGAATAGAAGGACACCAACAGGAGGCCCTTCCTTTTTGAATCTAAGGAGGCTGTTTAAAAGGAAACAAATGCCCAGTCGAAGCTTGTATACAGAAAACAAGCAAAAGGCCAAGGATTCAATCAAAGCTTAGAAATTTGAAGCAAGCTTGAAGGAGGTTAGGTGCTCAATCGAAGCAAATTTTGTGCAACCTTGACTTAGTGGAAATTTTGTGAGAAAATTTTGTGAGAGATGGGAGGGAAAATTTTGGGGTACAATATTATCCTACTTGGATTTTCAGTATCATTGTTAGGTGTGATATTTTATCATCTAAGTTTTGATGTATTGACATCTTTGACATGCTATTTTACTATCCTTTTGTCAATGCTTCGTCATCACATATGTTTGTTATCCTACTTTGATTTTCGATATAATTGTTAGGTGTGATATTTTATCATCTTATCTAACATTTTACCATCATGCTGATGTGTTATCATCTTATCTGAGTTTGTGTTGCCATGTGATGTCTTGTCGTCCTTGTTTTGATGTTTTATCATCGTTGCTGATGTTTTATCATTTTATTTGATGTTTTGCCATTTTGTTTAATGCCTTTTTCTTTTTAACTAAAAAACACAAACCAACTAAAACATGTGAGCAGAACTACGGTTGCTCTGATTCCTTAAAAGGGATACGTAGGTGTTGTACCCCAAAATTTGCCCTCCCATAATCTTCAAAGTTATGACAAGCAAATGGTTCAAAGTCTACTCAAGGGTTGCACGGTCCAATGGCCTCCTAACAGTAAAAAATTAGGGTTTTGATTCTGGCAAAGAAGTTGAAGTTTCCAAGGATCCAAACAAGTCCCACATGCCTATAAACATTGTCAAGCATCCTTATGTCAAGTTTCAAGACTCACAGCATCAAATTGCACAGTCAAAAACCCTAATTGCATCACAGTCAACTGTAGGGGCAAAATGGTCATTTGACAGTCAAAAGTCCAAATTTTTGGTCAACATCTTATTTTGAAGTCACAAACATCATTTGATCAATTCTTGATCATGATTCTCAAGGCATGGCTCAAAAAGTCTCAAGATGCAAAAGTTTCTATTTTTGGACAGCTGGAAAAGTCAACTGCAAATTGACCAAGGCATAACTTCCACATGGTTTATCAGAAAAATTCCATCCAAAGCTCATTTTGAAGAGAATGACATTTCTACAACTCATCTTCACACTTCAAGTCCAAGAAATGCTCTCACAAAAAGTTATCAATCTCAACATTATAGGTCATTTTCAAAAGTCAACAAAAAGGCACTTTAAGTCAAAGACCATAACTTGAGATTGGTAAATCAAAATGACATGGCAAAGAAATTGGTTAGAGGACTTCAAGACCTTTCCAAAATGTCCAAGAACATGATCAAAGCGTAAAAATTGAGCAAGATATGCCTTGTGGAAGTTGGGAAATTTTTGGGAATTTTGAAAAGTCAAATTTGCTTCAAATGCCTCAAAATTGCTAATGGGCCACAATTTCTTTCAAGAATCATCACCCAAAGGCTATGCACGACCCATTTACTTTAAAGGGAGTTATTTTATCATTTTTATTAATTATTTTAATTATTATTATTATTAGTTCATTTAATTAAAATAAAATATGACAAAAATAGCAAATCATGTTTTCCAAACCTTTTTGTGCAGCATATCCACTCATCATGACCTCAATATTTCGTGCATACTCAAAAAGGCAAGAATTGGCAATAATTGGCATAAAAAAGGAATGAAAAAGATTGAAAAAGATTCATGAAAATCACAAATTCAAGAACATTGATTGAATGGATTTTGGACTTGTTTTGTGAACCTAATTCACTCTACATATAAGCAGAAACACAACCCTAATCAAAAGAACAATCAAGCTGCGCCTCAGACCAAGAAACAACTTTGCATTTTTTTTCCAAAAAGTTGAAAACTGTTTTCACAGTTAGAGCACGTTTCAAAGCAAAAGACGCATTCCAATAGCTTGCTTACACATCCAGGAAGGGATTGCAATAAAAAACACATCCCCTAACCTCAAGAATTGGTATAACCGTGTTCCACTTTGCTTGAAAAATTTGATAATCGTATTCCATTTTCCATGCATGATTAATGTCTTTTAACTGTTGTTTTACACTAAGATGGACTCACTGAAGCTTTTGGTGTCTTTCAATTGAACTAATATGGCTTGTATGCAAAGTTACCATGGAAGCTCTTTAGGGTTTCAGAGGTTGGAAATTAGGGTTTCTTTCATGTGGAAAAATTAAGCCACAAGACCTATACCACTGGATTCAGAATGTCCAAACGAAGCAATTCCCCCCATCGCGCCTTTTTTATATTTACATGTGAGCTAATCGCTATTTTTATGTTCTGCATTTAGTGGGGGTTTAAAACCCCCGCTATCCATTCTATATTTTTTCAGGCAAAAGCGAAGAAGTGGAGAAGAAGATGAGTTGTAGGCATGTGATTGGTGTATTTGAAATTTAGCGCGTTTTTATTTGGTTTCAGCATAATGCTTGCTTGTCACATATATTAATTATATCTTATTATACTAACAAACACGCGTGCATAGCTCAGTTGGTGGACAAGGATAGTTGCAAGCATTGGGACCTGGGTTCGATTCCCAGGTCCCCCACTTTATTCTATAATTTTTCTTGTAATACATTCCTGTGCAGTGTACTCCCAAGGGAACATCATACAACCTCACCATCTAAGCTGCCACGCGCCAAGGAGATCCATCCAATGGCCAGATCACGCAGTCCACCATGTACCCTCAGTCAACCATGTGCAGACGCGCTGGAAAAGTCAAAGGGGCCCTGACTTATTGGGCCAAGATTGCTTGCAAACACCTCCAATTGGGCCAGAAACCCCATCTTGTTTGTATTTCTTTCCCTTATTCTATTTCTATTTTTTTTATTTGTTTTAATTATTTTCTTTTAATTCCTTAAATTAATATTAATAATACAAAAATACAAAAAAAATCAGAAAAATCATAAAAATAAAAATATGCCTCATTTAATATTTAATTCACTAATTATTTTGTAAATAATTTTAATGATCATTTTAGTGTTAGTTTAGGGTTTCAATTTTTATTTATTTCTTAATAACTAAAAAATATAAAAAAAGGTTTTTAGTACATTTTGATCCTCCTTTTTTTAATAAATATTCTTTTTTTATTATAATTATTATTAACCATTAATTATTTTTGTAAATACTTGTAACTAATTAATTAGGGTTAAATTAGGTTAAACTTAAACAATTTTCTTTAATGAATTAAAAACAATTTAGAACTAGGGTTTTATTTAACTTTTAATTCCAATTAATTCTCTTTAATTTCATAAATCTAAAAACATAAAAAATAAGTTCTTTTTCTCATTTAATAATTAAATCAATTTTCAATTCCAATTTAATTTCTTTAAAGGGTCCAACGCCCTCGCACTCGATTCTTAATCCTTTTCGCGCATTTATTTTTTTATTTCTTTTATGAATGTAATGTATTTGCCCCAAAGCCTTGTAATAGATAATTAGGATGTTTATTTTCGGTACTTTCATTCAAATCGGGTCTTGGTTTAATTTGGCGTTGTAGACCCGCGCCTTGTAATAGCGTAGGACCTCTATTTTCTCGCATTTTAATTCCCGCACCTTTTAACTGTTAATAATCACATGAAATAATGTATGCTCAAATAAAATCAAAACGTAGAACACTCAATGCATGATCAAGACAAATAATAAACTGAAAATGACACACAATTCACACACCACTCCTAAGGTACGCCTCACTGTTGCCTTGCCCCTCGAAAAGTGGTCGTCGAGTATAGGACGTTTTAGTAAGTCCTTATGTCCATGAACATGGCATAAGGGTAGCTTCTAAGGTGTCCTACTATTGCTCTGGTGACCACACTGTTGCCTTGCCCCTCGAAACGTGGTCGTCGAATATAGGACGTCTTAGTGAGTCCTTATGTTCCATTGATCTAGTTTCCTCGAACGGTTGCCTCGGAACAAGTTGCCTCGAAACAATTTGCCTCAGAATAAAAAGATCAATGGCATAAGGGTAGCTTCTAAGGTATCTTACTATTGCTCGGTGACCACACTGTCCCTAACCCTCAAATTGACCCGAACACCTCCAACGGTGGTGCTACCTACCTCTAAATGGTGGGATGACACTACCTTAAGGACATTTACACAGACTAATTCCTTAGGGTAGGTAGACGAATCGTAGATACTTGCTCTAATTCAAAAAAAATAAAAAACTTCTTTTCACACCGACACTTTGCAAAAAGCTTTCAAAGCAACTTTTCAAACACTCTTGAGGACTGATACAAGAGTCGATCTGAAACTTTCAAAGAAACTTTTTCAAACCCACTCACCTTGAAAAGCAAACAAACATTTTGAAAACACAAATGAGCAAGTATCTAAGAGCCCATGGATAACCATGGATAGAAAGGGTGCTAACACCTTCCCTTTCTATAAATCTACCTCCCGAACCGAGAGCTAATCTCATAAGGAATTTTTCTGTGCTTTTGTCCTTTCCTTGTTGGAGAAAATAAAAGACGGTGGCGACTCTTGCTTACCGCGAAATTTCGTGAACCAGCGTTAAACAGTCAGTTCCAGATCCACCGATCACAGTAGGCATTGGGGTAGGGCCCGAATGAGCACTACTTTTTATTTTCCGTACATTATTTTATCTTTTATTTTGCATTCATTCCCTTTTTAGCTTTAAGCCTTAGACATAGATTTTAACCACACCCATTATATTAGACAACAAGAGTGGATACCGTAGAGAACTACAGGCGTGTGGGGTGTTAATACCTTTCCCTCGCGTAACAGGCTCCCTTACCCGATCTCTCGGTTACAAGACCGTGATTTCACCCCTTAAGGTTTTCTCGATGTTCACCTTTCCCTTTCAGAGGGATAAAAGATGTTCGATGGAGACTTCATTGATTTTATATCAGATGATAGTTTGCCTGATTGTTTCAGCTGACGAGTTCACTGGGGACAGATCAATCTATTACTGGTCCATCCCGTAGTCAATCCTAGCTCTTATTTGTTTACTACTTTGTATGTTTATTTACTTCCAGTTATTTACAGCTTTATATACACTGCTTACATATGTTTGTGCATGCATTTTATCATTTTCAATATGCTGGTGGTACTGCTGTTTCTTTGTCTCTCTGTGGGTGGGTGTTACAAGAGGTAAAAGGCCCAATACCCAGGCCAAGTGATAAACATAGGAACCCTAGGAATAGAGTGGAACATGTCTGCTAGTTGACTTAGGTTTCACTATTGCTGTCATGTTATCCATGCTCAGATGAGGTACAAATGGGGGGCTATCATTTTCACTTAGGTGATATGGTGATAATTTTCCAGGAGTACCCTCGATTCTATGTGACCCGACCTTACCTTGACCTAGTTTCTCCCGTGAGTGGGGAGGGGTGATTGATTCTTATAGGTATTGACGATGACTTTTGGGTTCTGTTGGTGACTTTGTTCCTGTTGGTGACCACTTGATCTCTCGGTTTTGTTCCGAACTTCTCACCTTGTCATGGCCGTTTATTTTGGCAGTTCGGCAATTATCTTTTATGACAGGGATATTTTGGTCTCATGCAGTTTCTGATCCACTTGGTACTTGATTCTTTTGTGTTCCAAGGTGGCGTCAAACCTTTGATCATGTGATATTCATTATTTAGTATGGAGATAGTGCAACCATTTTCCATGTTTATGGAACCTTAATCATGTGTTCTTGCACACTTAATCTGCTAACGTCATCTTAACACACACGTTCTTTCCATTTCCAAGGAACCGTGCTTGTAAGCTTTGTGTTGCACTTCTCCATTTTTTACTGGTTTAAAATCAAAATTAAAAGCATGTGGATTCCGTGAAAATGATTGAACATGGCATTGCATCCACTAACGCACCTCATGCATATTCATGCATTCATAACAGGTACTCAGAGTTGGAGATTCATATTTAGACCTGGTATTCTCATCAGAATTTCAGACTTGGAATCTTGTCGTCACATGTTCAGATATCAGTACGAAACAACTTCGTGGGGTATTAGTTAGGATGAAGATTCAACTGTGGTTGTTTTTGGTATACATGAAAACCTTGGCCTGCAATTGGGAATTATTTGAGAAGGAATATAATTAGTTGAAGACCCAGTTGAGTCAGGTCATAGAAGTCTTGATGATAGTGTCAACAATCCTACACCGACTGTTACAACATGAGTTATTCTCTTCTCACCATTTTTTGGGATTTCTTTTCAAACCATGGAGTACCTTGTGGGTCTCATCTACTATCTTGAGTGCTTGAAACGTATTATCAGTAGATGGTTCCCATTTACCAGTTGAATTCAAGAGGTTTGTTTTATCAGCAAGAACGGAAAAATCCTGGAGAACAGTTTTGATCCCATCTTAGTGCTTTACTCTCATTTGTTTCCACGCTTGTATGAGCTTTAGTGGGTTAGGCCCTGTACTTCAGTACCGTCTACAAATCCCCTTTCAAATCCTGTTATCAACGCCATATGTGGTTACCACTCCGGGGTACCCGATTATTCAATCATGGGCACTCTTGACAACTTTAGGCCACCTAATCTTCTCTTTAACAGTCAGTGTTTGTTCCCCAAAGTGAATCCATGGGGCAAAGATTTTAAGCAAAGACAGAAGAAGCCTGAGAAGTATGTTGGTACCATCTCAATGCCTTACATCCTGACACTTCCTCGTCTATTGGGAATTCAGTAGATTAAGCTTCGTGCTTTGGAGACTACTCAGTTAATTATTCTCTCTCCCGATGCAAATGCTAGGCGTGTCTCTCACTCTGAGGCATTTGGACGTGCCTGGCATCTTTCTTAAAGTCCAACTTCTAAGGTGACGGACAATTTCGAAAATTTCACTTGGTACAAAATCCACCCTCTTTTTTGAGAGAATCTTAAGTGAACATCATTCTAGGGAACTTGGCTATTCAGTTGAAGACGGTTTGTCATCCAGAGATAAAGTCCAAGTTTGGATCAATTCAGAGAGTGTCATGTCCACATCAAACTAGGAATCTCTTATCCAAGTGAGTCTCAAGGTTGTTGAAGATCGTTTGAAGCAACCATTCCATACGGATTCTTGTCTCCTCAACATGGAAATTTCAAAATTCATTTGCATTTTCATTTGCAATCTTAATTGTTTTGTTTAGTACTTTCTTGTATGCAAAACTTGCTTACTTTTGAATATTAAATCATGACGCATTGAATATGTTTGTCTTGAACTAATCCATTCACAGTTTCTCTTATTTGTTTGACTATGTTTTTGATATTCAACTCTTGTTAATAAAGCAATAACTCTGGAGAGAGGATGGCAAAAATTTACTTGGAATCCCAAATGTATGCTTTCAAGTAAAAACCTTAATAACGATGTACAAGCCTCATTTCAATCCCCAGACACCAGAGATATACGGGAGATAGAACGTCGTCAACCCCTCTAAGCCTTCGAAGTTGGAGTTTCTTTTCTGTTTAGAAAAAACCCTTATTTTTTAAACCCGGGGCAAGGTAGATGTTCAGTTAATTTGATCGAGAATTCAAATTTAACAAGGAGTGTCCCATCCGAGGATCACCATATTTTATCCCTCACATAATGAGGTTGGGAAAAGATCAAAACTACAATGGTTATTTCCTCAAAAAATCATGAGGTCGAGATCGAATCGATACAACAATGGTTATCCCTCGCCGACCAAGGAATGAGGCAGTCACTTTCTTTCAAAAAGTTCAAAGACTTAGGGACACACGACTTGTTAAAAAGGTAAAGTATGAATAATAAATAAATAAATAAAATCCCCGCTAAGTCGAAACTAAAAAACAAGTCGCTTAGGCAAAAGTTAGGGCAACCCGCTGGACTTCCAAATTTAAATTCAAAAGAATTGTTCCAGGAAAAAGTTAGGGAAAGCGAAAAGGAATTTGAAAAGCCCGAAAGCCCGAAAAGGATTATTGAATAAAAATCCTCATCCAAAGAAAAGTCGCATGATCGAACATCCAAAAACCAAAGTGTAGCGATAAAAAATGTAGGGGGTAAATCAGAGATCGAGCTATTATTTAACTCGACTCACAAAAGCAAGAGTCGCCACCGCGCTTTATTATTTCCAAGGGAAAAGGGAAAAGAGCGAAATAAAACCATAAAATATGGAATGTAAAATAATACTTAAAAGTAATGAAAATATAATGCGTTTTTGACAAGAGATCTAGAGTTCGAGGGTTGGTTATGCAATGGGAAGATATTAGCACCCAATACATCTTTGGTACTCTGCAAGAACCTTTTGTAATATCTGTTTTTGATTAAAATTGTTTGTTTGATTAAAATGGGTAGTTTGGTAAAAAATGGGTGTGGATGAGATTTTGAAGATGCGACGACCTAATGTCGAAGTTTTGACTTAAATGGGTATGAGTTTGAAAAATTTGAGTTTTTTAGGAAAATTGACTAAAGTTTAGAAAAATGGTAAAAAAATGAATGAGGGTATTCGCACGATCATATTACTTATGAAGGCAACAAAACATTTCCCTTGGATTTGAGACGGATGAAAGATACAACGATTTAAGGCTCGAGAATGAAATTAATTAGAGCGATAACTGAATAATAAAAGAATTCAATAAGAGATTAATTTATAAGCGTATATTGTGAATGATTAAATAAATAACAAAAATTAAATAAAAATAAATTACAATAACATGTATATTTAACAATTAAACAAACAACAAACATTAAACAAAAATTAAATTATGAAATATGTATTTTTTTGAATAAATAAATAATAAAGGATTAATAGCAGAAATTAAATAAAAGCAAAAGAACAGAAAAATGCCCCAGCAGGGATCGAGCTCAGGCTTTTAAGGTTATGGGTAATATGCTTTGCCAGTTGTACTAGATTACTATTCGTTTATTACCATGCTTATATTAAGACATAAAGGGAAAACGGTAATAGGTTGGGCCAACAACCCAATGGACTGACCCGATTTAAATTGAATAAAGAAAATAAACCCTATAACCCTAACTAAGATAAGGCGCCGCTGGTGTCATATGTCTTGGGAAAGGAAATGGATTAAATACTATTCTTAGTTCTTGTTCCAATAAAACAATTAAAAAAAAGTTGAAACAAACAAAAAATGTCCTCCCTCTCTCTTCAGTACAACAACGACTTTCCTATCCCTTTCTGCTCTCTATATTACCGTGAAAACAAGATTCTCTCTTCTCATCACCTTCATTCAAATTACTCTTCACAATATCTTTCTAGTTTCATCGCTCGGTTCCGCTCATCACTGTCTTCGAGCGTCCTCTTCAATTTTGACGAAACGGTGAGAAAACTCAGCTAAGCGTTCAATCCTGACCGTTTCTGATTCACACTTCTTCGATCTTCTTCCCTCAGTTTATGTTTCTTTTACCAGTGCGTATTTGTGTACTCGTGACGCGATTTTTGTCGTGATATTGTTGAATATGTAATTATGGTTGAAGAAGTGCTAGAAGGAAGTTTCGTCGGTTACAGAATGGTTGATCGTGCAACGATGAAAACTCCATCAGCGAGTTTGATGACTTGGATGGCGGCGAGGGGGGCGTTATGGATTTTGCATGAACAAAATCAATGAGAAAGTGGGTCGCTGGAAACAGGGACGATACTGAAGAATTGAAAAACACAAGAAGAGGGGGTTGAATTGGAATCTTAAAAATCAATGCAAATAACACGATGGTTTTTATCCTGGCTCGTTTAAACTAAAACTACTCCAGTCCACCCGCCAATGTGATTTCGCCTCTCTCCAATGAGGTCTTAATTCACTAATCAAACTTGATTACACAAATACTTTGACTACTGCCAAAGTCTTCTTGAGTATGACCACAACCAAGTTTATCTTAAGGAATTGCACTAAACAAAATATGAATAAAGCAATGTACAATATGTTTTTCCTTACAAAAATAGTATCACAGACTTGTGATGTATTACACAGTTTAGAGAGTATATGTGTTGTACCCCAAAATTTTCCCTCTCATTTTACCAAGATTTCCCCTCACAAGACTCTTTGGACTCCAGACAGGATTAGAGTTTGCTCTGCTCAAGACATCTCCTTGCACTGTTGACCTGAAATTAGGGTTTGAGTTTGCACAAGGATTTTTGGACTTAAAATGCTCAAAGTGACTTTCATACCTCATGTTGGACTTATAAGATTGTCCATACCAAGTTTCAAGCCTTGAATCAAATTTTTGCCCAGTCAATTGGACAATTGACTTAGAAATCAATTGTGTTGGGGAAAAAGTCAACCATTGGCCAATTTACAGTCAAACCTCATATTTTTTGATCCATATCAACATTATTGACTCATATGAACTATTTGATCAAGTTTGGACCATAACTCCTCAAGAAATTTGATTAGATTATCAAAAGGGCAAAATGGTCATTTTTAGGGTTTTGACTGCACAAGGGCAATTTCTGATTTTTCACCTAGCCAATGGAAAATTGGGTTCAATCATGGATTTAAGGACTCAAAGACATCATCTTGACCTATTCACAAGGTTCAAAAGATCTCAAAAGCATTGGATTGACAGATGAATTTTCCAGTCAACTGATCAAAAATCAACTGTACACTGAAAAGTCAAACTTTGACTTTTTGGTCAAAATCAAGTGCCAAGGGTCATTTTTCATCAAGATGTGTCAAAACATGAAACTTGTTCATCAAGAAACCTAATTTTGCAAATTAGGGTTTAAGATTGAAAAAATTTCATAACTTAGAATTTTTCTAAGTTATGAAATTTTCTTATTTTTTCCCAACTTTGCCCAACATTTTCACCATGATGCATTTGGATTCAAAGAAAACTTCCAACATGAAAGTTATAGTCCTACACAAAATCTACAACTTTGATTCACAAAGTTTTCCCAAAGGAAACTTGGATATCAAGTTATTATTTTTGGAATAAGGGTCCATGAAACTTTTAACTTAGTGAAAATTTGCCCTAGTTTAGACAGGATTTTGACCTATCTTCATGGCAATTTTTCACATAGTTCCCATTGGAATCTCAAAATTCATTTCAAATATGGATTTTAGAGCATGTTACAAGCTCTCCAAAATGTCCAAGAACTCTCCAAAATCTTTTCTGGTTAGGGAGAATCGAAGGTTTGAATTTGGCAAAATGTCACTTTGAACCATGGCATTTTTCATGTTGCTACAAGTTGCAATTTCTGTCCAGCTTTTCTTGTACTTGAATACAGGCCCTTAAACCCTTCCACACTTAATAATTTAATAGAATTTCCATTTTGATAAAGGTGGCTTTATGTCAACTTGTTTCCCTTGAGCCTTGAACCCATATCTTTGCAGCAAACAAACTACATAAACTTAGGAAAAGGTACAACAACTTTGTGCATGCTTAAAGCTAGCCTGTATAGGCCTGCCCTTGGTCACTTCACACTTTTCTTAAAAAACAAGTCAACTTTCCAAAATCACATAACTTTGAAATCTGATAAAACCAACTCTTGTAAACATTTGAACAAACTTTGGCATATCACATTGAGCCACAAACACAAGCTAGTCAGTCCTCAAACACCCTTGAACATCAAAACACCAAAAACTTGCAAAACAGGGAAGCTTCTACAGTTTCACCTCCATCTCACAAACCACTCGTGCGTTTTGTCCCAAACCTCTTCCAACACACTCCATACAACCCACCTAAGCTCTCCCAACCATTGTCCAGTGACTGTAACTCCATTTACACACTTCACCATTTCTGAATTCTGTTTGTGCAGGTTGACTTCTACAAGCTTATCCAAGCAAGTTCAAAGCAAACTAAGCATTGGGGAAGGTCAAAGGAAGTTCAAGCAAGCTCCCAAGCATCTCAGGCCTCACTGAAAACCCCTACATTACCATACTCGAGTTCAACTGAAGCAGGTATTTTCCAACTTTCTATCTCTCTATTTAGGAATCATTAGGCTTAGGTTTGTGAATAAAAAATGTAGTACTCATTGCCCTTAAGCTGTACATATGCATAGATTTCATTTAAGTTAACTGTGTTGGGAGAATTTGATTGATGAACTTTATGAAAAAGTTAGGTTAGAAATTAGGGCCAGAGAAATTCTCTCTGGTCTTTGAGAGTTAGATTAAGTTTTTTATATGGTTAGAATCGTATGATCATGCTCTATAACTTTCATGTTGCAAGTTTTTGCTTTAGAGCATGTATGCAGGATTTCCAGGTTTGAATAAGAAACGCGCGCTTTTGTTTGATCAGAGGTTGAAGATGAAGCAAGTGGGCTGGGCTTGGTTTCTCCTTGCTTTTGACACCGCCTGACTTGCTATTTGCACCCCTCAGCCCATTTGTTTATTTTTTTTGCATATTTTTCTATTTCTTTTTCATTTCTGACTTTATTTTATTTTTCCTAAACATTAAAAATACCAAAAACATTTTCATAAATTTTCATATTTTATTTTATTATTTTTATTATTTTTTGGACATAGAAATAATTATTAAATAATATATATACATTTATTTTCTAAATAAAAAACTTGTAAATAGTACAAAAAAATATTGTATTTTTATTTTTATTATTTATATACTTAAATAATATTTTTCTAACATATTTTTATTTTTTAACATTTGTATATATTTTTATTCATTTTATTGTACATAAATAAATAATTATTGATATATATATATATATATATATATATATATATATATATATATATATATATATATATATATATATATATATATATATATATATATATATATATATATATATATATATATATATATATATATATATATATATATATATATATATATATATATATATATATATATATATATATATATATATATATATATATATATATATATATATATATATATATATATATATATATATATATATATATATATATATATATATATATATATATATATATATATATATATATATATATATATATATATATATATATATATATATATATATATATATATATATATACTTTCTTAAAACAAATTAGGGTTTCCACCCTTAATAAAAATAATCTTTTATTTTTTTATTTTTAATGCATTAAATATTTTATTTTTTACATACATAAAAATAATACAAAAACATTTTTTGTATATTTATAATATATTGCATATTTATTTAATTGTCCATTTAAATATTTGCTTATTTATTATTTGAACAAAGAATTCAATATGGTTGTAATAATCTTAGGGTTTTAATTTCTTGTAAATATCCACTCTCTCTAAATTTGTATCCCCCTCCCCTTATCAATATTGTAATAGTGGTAGATTTATTTTTACGCACTTTATGCTTTCAAATATGCCATGATAGCAAGATTAGGGTTTGTATGCAAAAATCCAAAATCAACAAATAGCTAGACCTAATACAAGACAAAATGCATGAAAAATTGACAACACAATGCACACAAGCACCCCTAGGGTTTCATCTACTTGCTGCCTTTAACATGGCCATGGTATGCATGCTAGGTATCTTGGCAAAACAAAATCAAAACAAAAGATCGTAGTCCATTGATGACGCTATCTTGGTTTCCTATACAAAATGATCCAGTCCCTCAAAAAATTGCTAAAGATACTTGACACTATTGCTATCATGGTCAATACGATGATCCACGCCTGTCCCGTTTAACATCCAAACACAAGGTTGTTTACCAAATGCAATGGTAAAATAACACTGTCAAAGGGTTAAAAAATGTGTAGGAAAGATCTTTGAGTAGATAGGGTATACAACTCTTAGTTACTTGATCAAAACTTGCAAACATCCTTGCTATTTTCAAAAACACATCACAATACAATTTCAAAACATTTCCCAAAACAAACTTTCAAACATTGAAACATTTTTCAAAAGACAAACACCTTTGTATACATTCAAACAAGAATCATTACAAAGGTTGCCACAACGATGACCTCTTTTCAAAATACTTTCAAAAACCACACACAAAGCACCATTTCAAACAATTGAAAAGCAAAAGAAAGTGATCTAAAACAAGTAACTAAGAGCCCATGGAAAACCATGGATGAAAAGGGTGCTAGCACCTTCCCTTTTCATAATCTACCCCCCGAACCCAAGAAAACATCTCAAAGGTATTTCCTGTGCTTTTTGACCTTTCCTTTGGATAAATAAAAAGTCAGTGGCGACTCTTGCTAAACCGAAACATTTGCAAACACAAACGCAAAACCTCAAGTCATTTCTCCCACCGTATCATAATATGAATGAGGAGTAGCAGCATTGAAGTATTGTGAATTGTAGTGTGAAAATCATAAACGATTTATCCTAATCCCTTGTTTAAATAGGAGCAACAATCTTGAGTATTTGGAAACTTGATAAATGTCAATTAATGCGCTTTCCTCAAATAAAAGATCATTGTCTGTTTGTAGCCGTTGCATTTGATATTGCTTTGATGAATTGTAACGCTTCAGAACATTAAGGAATCTGTTTGCTGCTTGCTTCGAACTTTGGAAGGTCAGAATCATAAGGTCCTGTTTGCAGCTTTAAACTTTCTTTCAGAGTTAAAACGTCTTTCTCTTAGTGCAACTTCTGATCTCCATTCATCAGAATTTTCTGAGAATAGTCTACATTCACCGTAGGAACATCCTTGTAGCTTAGCTTCTGATCTACTTCCATCAGAACTTCTCTATAAAACATAATATAATTTTAGAGTGCATAATTGTTCTTTGTGTTTGTTATCATCAAAAATCTTACAAGGGTTGTAGAATCAAACTATGTTCTAACAAATAGATGGTTGGACGGCAAGATGAAAAGTGATACGGTTAAGTGGAGGATTAGTGAAACATAAGTGAGAGTATACGATTGAAGAATGGAGATGGAAGGCTGGTGTTCGCAAGGAAAAATTAGAAAGGAAGTATCCAGACGTGTTTAGAGGGTGGGATAGAGGCTGATGAGCGGCTGCGATGATGTTGTAGTTGCGAGGGTGGCTGGTACAAGTGGGCATCAACAGAGGTTAGAAGCAGAGATTTAAGATTGAGGTTTGAAGACGAAAATGAGATCGAAACGGAAAGAGAGGCAATGGATCGAACAAACTGAAATAGGGATGGAGGTAGACTCGAATTGCGGTTGTTTCACAACGGAGAGCGACACAATCTAATTTCAAATCTGTTTCTTTTTGTGACATTTTTAGGTGAATGTGAGAAGACATATTGGAAGGGGAATTATGAAGTTATGAATAGGGGAGTATTATGTCAAATATGTTTCTTATTCAATCGATTTTTCCTGTTCTGATATCCTCCGTTTTCCTTTGTTTTTATTGCTGCAAATGTTATGGACAAAACTTTTATCTTCAGGTTTAGAACTTGGTTTACAGGCTAGTGCCGTTGCAACAGGGAGATGCAGTTCGATTACTTGAAATGGGATAAATAAAGGGTGAGCGGCAGAACAGATATCTGGGGTCTTTGGCTAAGTAAAATAGTTTTTAGCAAAAAAACAAAGTTGTTGAGTTTGTTGAGTTGATTGTGTAACACCCTTAATTTAATTAATTATTTAATTAAATTATTTTTGGAATATTTATGAAGATATGTTATTATTAAATTGGATTTATTTTATTAAGTGGAGAAATAATAATATTAGAGGTATAATATTATTATATGGTGAAATAATATTAGAAGTGTAATATTATTATTAAGGTGGGCTTAATTTGAGATAGTAGGTGTAATAAGGGGGTGTAAGTTTGGAGCCCAATAGGAATAATATAATAATAGGTTTATATTATTATTTGTGAGAAGGAATAGAAGAAAGAGCAGTAGACGGAAAAATAAGGATTTGGAAGAGAACGTGAAGCTGCTGGAAAAAGTGGAAAACGACAAGAACGAAGAATTCAACCCGGAAATTGTAGAGCGACCTTCGATCCAAGGTAAGGGTGGGGTTCTGGCTTTATAATTGGGTTCATGATGTTTGATATATGGGATTAGAGGTAATTGTTGTTTGTTCTTGAATTGGATATGTATAATGATGTATGATTAAGATTTGATGAATTTTTGATGAATTTGAATGAATAAGAATGTTATTATGTTGTTTGATCAATGGAGTATTATAGGTTAATGATTAGGTGATGAATTACCATGGTTTTGATGAGGTTTTTAGGGTTGTAGTATGATTCCCGTAGAAAAATACAGAGGAAAACGCAAAAAATTATGCAGGAGGAACCAGAATGTGTCGACCTCAAGCTGGATGAGTCGATACATGGGCGATGTTCGACTCAGGATGAGTCGATGCATGCAGGGCTTGCATTGATACATGTTCATTGCAAGACGCAGGATGAGTCGACACGAAGAGAGGATGTGTCGATGCATGAGTGTGTTCGACTCAGGATGAGTCGATCGATAAGTGCATGTGTCGATACATGCTGTATTTGAAGCCAAGATGAGTGGATCCATAGGGCTTTGTGTCGACACACAGTGTAAATGAGAAGCAGGATGAGTCGATCCATAGGGTTTTGTGTCGAACCATACTGACTTATTTTGACATAATCAGTTTTTAAAGTGCTGTAACTTGAGTTTTAAGATGCCGTTTGAGATGCCCTTCAAAGCATTGATTAGCTAACACGATGAACTTTATTCTAGATGATTAAAATGATGATTAAGAAGTGTAACCCTAGTAACTAATTTAGGATTTAGAATCAATTCTCGTGATTGATCGTTATTGATGGATTTTGGACATAATGATGAACATGAGATGTTTAGAGGTTGCTGTTAGGAAATATGACAGTAGGATTAGTGACAATAAAACTATAAAATTGCAGAATAACAGTATGGATTAATGTAGTATTGATATACAACTGAGTTATTAGTAAGATGTGGTTATTAAAGTTGTGTTTGATAATTATGATGAACAAATGACGTTTGATAAATAAGTGATGTTTAATAAATTATTTTGAGATGTTTATGAGATGCTGTAATTGAGATGTTTTGAGATGTTTATGAGATGTTGTTATTTTGAGATGATTGAGATGATGTTGTTCTGAGATGTTTATGAGATGTTGTTGTTCTGAGATGTTTATGAGATGTTGTTGTTCTGAGATGTTTATGAGATGTTGTGTTTTGAGATGATTGAGATGTTGATATTACATTCATGAAGAGTCGCATACATTGAATTGTTGAGATGGAGCTTATGCTCGTTGAGATGGCCTGGATTGGAAAATTTTGAGATGAATGCTATGCCTTGTTGATGCCTCTATTAATTGGCAGATTTTTGAGATGGGAGTTCTGCTCCAATGGTACCACGTGCATTTGCATAGTATTGAGTCACATTATATGGTTGAATAATGAAGTGTATTTGATGTTGATGAATGAGTATATATGCTGTAATTATTGTTGATTATGAGATGAGAAGTGGTGATATTATTGATCTGATTTAATATATTAATTATCATGCACTTTATTATATTGTTAGATATCTTACCCCTTCTGTTTGAATGTTGCCCCTATGTTGGTAACGTGCAGGTAATTGCGAGTGAAGGCTGTATACCTTCAATAGTTCGAGTCGGTGTCATTGCTCTGATATGTAACACTCGGGGGGATGAACGCTTGCTGATTTTTGATTGTTGATTTTTAGTTGCTGAGTTTTGAATTGATTATTATTAAATATGAGATGTTTTCGAAGTTGCTGTTTTGTTTAAAGATGTTATTGAAGAATTCCGCTGCGTAGTTGTTTAATTATTTAATGAAAGATGTTATGTTGATGGTTCATCCGATGTTTTGAAAAAGTGTTATATATCCATGATGAATGCAATGAATTTATTAGAAGAATTTGTGACGTCCTGATTCATTTGTATGATTGAAATTTTATAACTCTGATTTATCTCGCATAATTTGATTGGGGTAAAATTGGGGTGTTACAGATTGAGCCGTGGAAGTTGAGTGCGGCTGGAGGGTAGGCGGCAGATGAAGGGGAAATTGGTCTACTGCATTTTTAAGTTTTCGATCTGATTTCTTCTTAACAATTCTTAGTAATTTTCACAGGTTCCAACACTTCAGAAAAACGATAATGCCTCGTCAAGCTTATACCTAATAAACTTCTTAAAGGGATCCAGAGTAAATTCATCAATTTTAAGATCTTCCTCCAAAAGCCTGCGAAGACCACCCATGGTAACTTTCTATGCATTATCCTTGAAGTATGAAGATCTTTTTCTAATAGCTTTCTTAATTAGAGCCTCATTAGGAACTACCTTTTTCCATTTCCGCCTTTTTCCATTTCCGTCTTCTTTCTTGGTTTCTTGCTTAACTCTCTTTTGTTCATTAAGTAGACCTAAAACCGGAGAATCTTCCATTTTCTCCGCATCTTCAAGAACATCATTTTCATCTTTAGATCGGAATCAGGTGCATGATGAATGTTGGGCTGCAAGGGTTGCGGGTTAATGGGTATGCGGGTTTGATGGGTATGCGCATGAGAAAGGTGAAAGAGGAATAGACAGTTGATTTCTGCAGCCTGCGCCATTTGGTCACCATTAGTCAGCCGACCATTTTCATAAGCATTTAAAGATATCGCTAATAGTTATTGTTTTGGGATATGAAACAACGAAGGGTTTGAAGCAGGTTGTAGTGGTGTTTCTCTTAGGACTGCATTTGTGGTACAATTCTATCTCTTTTTTTAGTTATTTTAATGTACTATTGTTGAGTTCTGATGCAGGTTTGGTTTTGTTAATAGGTCGGGCATCTTGGAGAAAAATAATTAATATTCTAATTTGTTGGTTTTAACAGATTATGCATTTTACAGTCTGTTAACAGGTTAACAGGTCAGAGTTTTTTATCCTGATTTTGATATTCTGTCCCTTTGGTTAACAGTTCCTAATAGTTATGGTTTTGCTTGGTATCAACAGGTTGAGCATATATAAGTGATCCAAGCATGAAAATGAATAGCTATGCAAAATAATTTGGCAGGCATGGATGTATATGTGAAAAAGTTTGCAGAAGTAATGGGAAGAAGAATACCTATCGGAGTCTCTCCGATGGAGCTTCATAAAAAAACAGTAAGTTCTCCCTCCCTATATTGTTGATGCTTCTCTTCTCAATGTTCCTCTTCTGATTCTTAGTGTGATTCTTGAACAAATTTCCTTCCCCTTTTCTGTTGATGGAGGCCTTTATTTATAGTGAAATATGTGGTGGGTGGGTGGGAAATAGTAGATATTTGAACTGTTTTAGGCTCTGTTTTGATGTTTTATGAGACAACTTTTTGATGTGTGCATTTAAGTGCAATGTCTGGAGTTTTATAGACTGGTTTTTGACAGGTTTTGTAGCAGTAAAGGTGCAGGTTTTTTTGTCTTATGGGCTGCATTTTGGACTGTCTTTGCAGGGCTAATTAGGACTGATATGCTACATTTTTTATAACAGTTTTGGGACTGTTATGTTTGCTGTTTTTGGACAGCAAAATGCCCAAGAATTGGACTGTTATTATATTAAAATAGTGTTGGAAAAATTGGCAGCATTGGGGTTGCTATTGGAGCAAGAAATAATAGCTTGATTTTCATGTACAAACTTTAATTTCTTTTGTAACTTTGAAATAATAATCCAAATAAATTGTAACATGAATGGGTACTTATTCTTTAATATAATTCTCAATTCCCTTGTAATTATAAATATTTGGATCTTTATAAACTTTGAATCTTATATTCTTCTTGATGAAATTCAAGATATTCCATTTGAATTGGGAAATAATTGAATAATACTTGGATGAGTTGTTGAATGATAAATAAATAATAATGCAAGCCTTAAGACTTCAATCTTGCATTTTATAATAGAGATCCAAATAAATTCCATGAATTGATCTTGTAATAAAATAACAACCATCATGTAATTAATCTTGTGATGAACAATTATTTGAATCAAATTTCTTTCTCCAACATCTTCTTGAATAAATGCTTCATGCGAATTCAAACGGACATGATGTAAATCCACCAAAATAATCACACAAAATAATCTTAAATAAATATCTAATGCGATGAACGATTATTCTTGAATGAGATCTCTTGGTAGCTTCTATTTAATTAACACTTGAATTCAAATAAATAAAATTACAAGTATTCCGAATAAATTCTTCCATAATGGTCTTGAATTTAATCATCCCATTTTTAATGAAATTCACTCCGCGTCATGAAAAAACTTGCAGATGACTTTTGGTTGAAGCGGTCGGAATTGGCTTGCATAACTTGATTTTTCTTGTATTTCAAAGCAATGTGAAACACACATGAACCAATGGCAGTATAATTTTGATTGTTCTTTTTGAATAATTTCAGAGACACTTGAGGCCATCAGTTGGGTAGAGCATGGAAATAAACACACGATTCTATGAAAGTTCTTTTGATGAACCAGTCTTTGATAATCAACGATCGACTGCATTTATGTCTTGAGACTCAAAACCCTAATTGAGGCGTGATGTCTGATGCTCTTCTTTCAGACCTATTTCTGGCACATGAAATAAAAAAAAAGCATACACTTCGTGGTTGATTAGTGGTTAGTCATTTATAAGATAAAATTCCCACAACACTCGATAATCTCTGCACAGGAAAATGCTCGAAGGTGAAACGTTCGAAATTGACCATATTTTGTGACCTTGATGTATATATAAAACAATGAAAATTAAGATGGGATCTTAGGTAAAAAATTGGGGTATGACACAAAGGTTAAGTGACTGTCGTGTCCAAGAAATCGCTGTGGTTCCTCAACCATCATAAACTCTTTTGAGAGATGAGTGCTTGTATCGAGTTAACTGAATGTAGGACTGAAGAACATCATGGAGAATGGGTGGGCACCAAATAATTATGAGCCTTAAAAACCTTTTTTCTAAAAACCGTGAACCAGGCCACGTTACAATCCTTAAAAGTCCTAATTTAAGCATGGGTTTATTCGAAAGCAAAACTGTTACGAGAGTACGGTAACCCGACTCCTCGGAGACTTGCTAAAAACTTTTTCAGTTGGTATCACTCCCTCTTTTATTTTATTTGTACAGAAATTTTTTCGATGTTTCGGCATCTTTTCAATAAAAGTTTTATAACTTCAAGAAACACATATGATTTGCAGTAGATTTATCATTCTTAGGATAAAATGTTCTTTGCATATGAAAAAGTGCTTAAACATCAAGAGAGCTTGCAAAATGAGCATTGGATGAAGAGTTTTATTATCCCGACGGACAAATTGCTTCAGGGATCTGTTGAAAAGAATAATCTTTATCTGGGGCATGCTTTCTAGTTACTCCCTTGAATTCAAGAAGACCAGTATGAGATATTGATCAAGAACTTTTTGTGTCATGATTGTGTGGAAGTTTTGTCTGCCCCTAAATCTCTGATTGAGCAATGGTGTATCATTTCCAGTTGGTCCCGAAGAACAATTTTCTTCAAGCATCTGCTTGCACGCGAAGCAATTTAAGTTGAGAAGTATGGTTGTGTACTAGCTTATTTTCAAGACGTAAGTAAATTATCTTGAGGAGGTATTATTTTCCAAACTTCGTGAACTTCTCATCCCTCTGTGAGCATGAGGTAAGGAAATGGTTTGCTAAGATTCCTCTAATCTAGGGCAATCAAGTCAATATCCATTGACTCTCAAAGTTTTGTCAATTTGGGGAATTTATGTTGAGATTTGACAAATCTCTCAAAGTGCCAAGTGATCAAGGTCCGTTACTCAAGATTTATTGAATCCACTTCTAATGTTGATTAGTCAGAAGCTGTGTTTCAAAGTTTGTAACACTAGGGCAGTTTATCTGGATGGAACAGATCTCAGGAAGTCCTTTTAAGGCACGCTCTTTAACATCCCTATAGACTAGGGCAAGACATTATACAAGGGCATCTATCCACCTTAGAGTTGATCAGGTTAAGTCCAGACGTTGGCTAAACAACTTCTGAATTCGAAGAGCATGACAAGAAGTCAAGATTGTTATCCTTAGCTCATCAGAATTTTTAAGTCTATGAATTGTTGTTCCTTCATCAGAAGTTGGGATCTTTATTTCCGACTGAAGTCAGGATTGATACCCTCAGTACAGATCTCAGGAAGTCCTCTCGAGGCGAATCTCTTCAAAGGTTAGTCAACCTGAAGTAGTTACGTCAGGATTCAGTGAATATTTCCTTGGACCCATTGTGTCAAAGAATTATTCAGAGCTCAAATAATCTGGGGAAGATTATCTCAAGTCAAAATGGTGTCATGTTTCTATAAGGACCCTCTCCAGTGAAGTTGTCACACTATCTGAGGCACGTTCTGTGGTATGTTTCATAGAAGTTATCATTTGCTTTGCTTATTTGTGTAATTCGACATTACCAGAGCAACATCTTTCCAGATAATTAAAGTGTCCCTAACTTAGGTTGTTTCCTTTGAGCAACACTGTAGTTTCTACTTCTCCTCAATAAGTCTCATAGTGAGGAATTTTAAAGATTGACTAATGGGAATTTCAGATTAAGAGAGTCTTATTCTCCAAGTGCTTGAAGTTTTGTCTCCCCAATATCACCTAGCAAAAGAATGTATATTCCATGAAGTGGAGTGTTCTCATCCCCAACTGAAGTCAAGAGTTCCTTCAGAAATTTCTCCTGTTCCCTGGCGAAGTCACTTCATAAGGATTTCTTGTTCAAGAATTCTATAATCTCCATAGCAGAAGTATGGTTTGAAGTTCGTTATGCTGAGAATCTTTTCTTATCCCCAATGGAGACTGTTCAAGTTTGTTCCAAAGTGATCATTCATTTCCTTAGAGGAGGCTATTGATGAGGATCTCTTATTCAAGATTTCCCATTCCTTAATGGAGTTGCCTTATTTGAGATCTCACTCTCAGGAATTTTCATTCCCCAGCTGATTTGTGTTAGGGGTTTATTTCATCTCTCCAGTAAAGACCATTGTCTGAGATCTCATATTCAGAATTTCTCCTTTCCCCAGCGGAGCTGCCTTCAGAAATCTCTTATTCAAAAATCCTCATCTCCCATGTGAAGTTTCCTTATTAAGAAATCTCCTATCAAGGAATTCTCATTTCTCTAATGAAGTCGTTTCATCGAAAATGCTTATTCACAAAGTCTCTCTTTTCCCAGTATATCTCCATCCTGGATGTTGATAAGTGTTACTTCCCCAAAAGAGTATGCTATTGTGGTTTCTAGCCCCACGATAAAGCATCATAGCAGGGTTTCAGCCTGGTTAAAGAACATCCTTGTTCCCCAGTGAAGCTGAAGATTCTCGTATTTCCAGCAGTAGCATATGTTGTTGAGTTTCTCATACAAAGAATATCTCATTCTTGACAAGGGTTATGTTTGTAAGGCATCTTACCCCCAGCATAGATCATCATATCCTTGGCAGTATAAGGTTTCGTTCTCCCTAGTGAGAAATTGACAAGTTATCAAACAAAAGTCAGGTGAATTTTGATTTACCACATACCCCATTTTATTAATGCTCTCTCCAACAACGTCAAGTATCCATTTGGAGTTTCCTCACAGATGTTACTGTTTTGATCTGATCTTCTCTAGCGGAATTTGCAATTTATTTTTGCAAGTATTATCTAGGTTCGGCCTGTGGTTATTGGTTTTTTCGTTTCGCCAATATGGGGAAATCAAGTTAAGGACTGATCTCTCAAAGTTTCTCTACTCTAGGGAAGCATATCAATGATGGTACGGATCCCATGAAGTCCTCTTGAGGAATTATCGTTCACTCTGTAAGTTACAACTTGTCAGCACCCATGCAAGAGTCTTACCTCTAACTTTTGAACTTTGGAATAGGGAATTCCCCGCAGAATTGTTTCTCCCAAACCTTGTCATATGAGGGATTCTTAAGACGAATAAGGTTTTTGGATACCTTCATTCCCCAACAAAGTATGGATGAGCATTATCTTGTTTCTTAATAAAGACTATTCCCAGCGGAGTTTACCTTCCGATTTGAATTATCATTGAAGTTTGCATTCAGAAATTCTCATTTTCCCATCTAAGTTATGACTAGGAGCATTTCTTTATCAAAAGAATATTTTATCATTCCCAGTAGAGTTGATGTTGGCTGAGATTTCCGTATCCCCAGTAGAGTTGATATTGTTTGACTATCTTTATGGTCTATTTTATGGTTGCATACCGAAGGTTCTGGAATCCCTAGCAAAATACTCCTCGATAGAATTTTGTATTCTCAGTGGAGTTTTGTTTCCTCAACAGAGTTTTGTTGCCCATAAATCTTTTTCAAGAGAAAGGTTTCGTTCTGAGACTTCAAGTTTGAAGATGTCTCATGTCCCCAATTGAGTTGCTTAGATGAGAATTCACAGTCCGAAGAAGTTTCAATTACCTAGCGGAGTTTCCAACCAGAGATTCCTCATCTTGATCTCTCATTTCCCAGCTAATTTGTTGCTTGGGGCATCCTTATTTAAGGATCTTTCCTTATCCCCAGTACAGTTGATGTTGGTCGATTAATTGAGATTTTGTTAATCTTCGACAATCGGTAAAGGATTTTCTAATGAAAGTTTCCCCAATAGGTTTGGCCATTCTTGAAGAGTATCGTCAGTCTCCATAAGTGTGGTTCTGACTATATTTTCTGTTCGAGGATTTGTGTAGTCCCAACAATAATATCTTTGATCGAGTTTTCTTATCGAAGAACATATCATCCCTATGATCGATGGAAATAAAACTGACTGTTTTTTAAGCTGGTTCGCGAAATGTCGCGGTAAGCAAGAGTCGCCACCGTCTTTTATGTTCTCCAACATGGAAAAGACAAAAGCACAACAAACTTCCTTCTTTGAGAATGTTTCTCGGTTCGGGAGGTAGATTTATAGAAAGGGAAGGTGTTAGCACCCTTTCTATCCGTGGTTATCCACGGGCTCTTAGGTACTTGCTTACTATGTTTTCAAAAATTTGTTTGCTTTTCAAATTTGTGTGGGTTTTGAAAAAGTTTCTTTTGAAAAATTTCTAAGTAACTCTTGTATCTGTCCTCAAGAGTGTATGAAATATTTGTTTGAAAACTTTTGAAAGTGTCAGTGTGAAAAGATGTTTTTGTTCGTTTTGAAAAGAGCAAGTACCCACGAGAATCTACCTACTCTAAGGAATTAGGCTGTGTAAGAGTCCTTTAGAGAGTGCCATCCCACCATTGAGAGGTAGGTAGCACCGTCGTTGGAGGTATTCGGGTCAATTCGATTAAGGGACAGTGTGGTCACCGAAGCAATAATAGGACACCTTAGAAGTAACCCTAATGTCCTAAATCCTCTTTTTTTTATATCCGAGGAAACCGTTTCGAGGCAACAAGATCTTTAGACAGGAGGGAGACCTCTAAGACACCCTATAATTGATGACCACATTCGAGGCAACTAGTGAGGCGTACCCTAGGAGTGGCATGTGCTTGTGTGTTTTTTCAGTTAAGTTATCTTTGATCATGCATTTGTGAGCTACGAATTGATTTTATTATTCATACATTCTTGCAGGCATATTAACAGTTAAGAGTGCGGAAAATAAAGTGCGGAAATATGAATCTACGCTATTACAAGGCGCGGGTCTATACATCGCCAAAAACATAACCCGTTTTGGAAAATAAATGCGGAAAGTAAAGAAAGCGGTAAACCCTAATTAACTATTACATCCTTTGAGCATATACATAAATAATCAAGAACAATGATAATGCGCGAAAGAAATTAAATCAGGACGTCCTAGGGTTTTTTGACCCTTTTGAGAAATAAAGAAATTTTTAGTCTTGTCCTTTTTGCAATTAATCAAATATTAAACCTAAACCTAATTAATTAATTAATTAAAAGAAAAGTGTTTTTTGTGTTTTTTTTTAAGTTTTTAATGAAAATAAGATAAAGAAATTAAAAGTCAAAAGAAACCCTAGTTCTAAATTTATTTTATTAAAAAAAGAGTAAAAATTGAACCTAATTTAAACTAATTTATTTGTTAGTATTTTATTTACAAGAAAAAGTCCTTTTTTATGTTTTATGTTTTTTTTATGAAAATAAAAAAGAAAAAAAATTAAAAAGTTAGTAAACAAAACCCTAATTCTAAACTAATTTTATTTATTGTAAAAAGGAAATTAAAATTACCTAATTAAACTAATTAATTTGTTTACATTTTATTCACAAAAATAATAGTTAATAGATAAAATAATGAATAATAAAAATATTATAAATATTATAAATATTTAAGTTTCTGAATTTAATATGAAAAATAATTTGTTTATGAATTAATAATAATAATTATAATAATTAAAAGAATTAAAAGGAAAAGAAAATAAGAGAAAGAATAGCAAACCAGGGGGTATGCTGGCCCAGATGGAGGTGTTGTTCTGGAGATTTAGGCCCAAGAACACCAAGCCTTTATTGACTTTCATAATCAAGCGCTTGTTGGTTGACTGGGCAATATAGTGTTCATCACTTTTTGGCCTTTGGATTGATGATCATGGCCACTTGGCATGTGGAGCGCTGAAGGTTCATGGTGGAATTCTCTTGGAAGCCTGCACATAATCTTATTAAAAAAAATAGAAACAAAGGTTTGGGGGACCTGGGAATCGAACCCAGGTCCCAGTAGTTACCAAGCACGTCATCAACCACCAAGCCACTGCATTGTCTTTGTTAATATAATACACAATAAACATAATATAAAAACATAATGCCTATGCTGGAAAGAGAAACAAACGTGCGCATATTATTTGAATAGACCAACCACATGTTGCCAGCACGTCATCTTCTTCGTTGGCCTGTAAGAAAAACAAACAAATAGCGGGGGTTTTTAACCCCCACAAACTGCAAAATGCAAAAATAGCGATTAGCTCTGTGCGTTATATAAACAGGGCGCGAGGGTTGGGTTTGATTCGTCTGGCCTTGACGAATCTTACCATGTGCGTCTCAAGGTCCAATTTTACTTATGCTGTAAAGCCCCAATTGAGAGCTTCGAAAACCCTAGAATTCAACAATGGTGGTTTACGTTTCAGGGCACCATAATGCAATTCAATCACACTAATAGCTTCGTATGAGTCCTATAAACACAACACAATCAATAAAAGATGTTAAAAATGCATGAATCGATGATTATGATTTTGAAAAAAAGTGGTAAACCGTATGACTGTGCAGGGCGATTTCTTGAGGTAAAACACTTGGTTTCGATTGCAAATTGTTTCTGAGTATGCCAGCAACGTGTTTGAATCAAGAAAAGGCTTCTAATTGTGCGGGAAGGTTGATTTCAGTTTTCAACTTTTCTTGATTTTTTTGGATTTTGGTTGTGGTGTTTTACAGCAGCTTGCACGTCCAAGGCTTTAGGGTTGGCTTCAACATATATAGTATAATGGAATTAGGGTAAATCTTGCACAAGAAATCCTTTGAATTCATATTTTCAATATTTGATTTCAATCAAATCTTTTTGCATATTTTTGATTGACAAAACTTGCCAAACATGGAGCTTTTGATGTCCTTGATATGTACACGAATTGCCAGCTTGCCCTGAGTGTATTTGCATCACAAAAAGATTTGGAAAACCATATCTTTTGAATTTTCCTACAATTAAATGAATTAAATGAATTAAATGAATTAATATTAATAAAAATTCAATTAATTAATTAAAAATAAGAAAATAAATCAATTTAAGTTCAATGGGTCGTGCATATGCTTTGGGTAATGTTTCAAGAAATAATTTGAGGCCCATTAGCAAAAACAAGGTGTTTTAGGCAAAGTTGACTTTTGTAAATTCCCAAAAATTTCCCAACTTCTCCAATGCATATCTTGCTCAATTTTGAAGCTATGAACATGTTCGTGGACATTTTGGAAAGGTCCTGAAGTCCTCTAACCAATGCCTTTGGTCCCATGTCATTTTGATTTACCAATATCAAGTTATGGTCTTTGACTTAAAGTGCCTTTTTGTTGACTTTTGAAAATGACCTATAATGTAGAAATTGATAACTTTTTGTGAGAGCATTTCTTGGACTTGGAATGTGAAGATGAGTTGTAGGAAATGTCATCCCCTTCAAAATGAGCATTGTATGGGATTTTTCTGATGAACCATGAAAAAGTTATGCCTTGGTCAAGTTACAGTTGACTTTTGAGCTGTCCAAAAATAGAAACTTTTGCATCCTTGATGATTTTTGAACCATGCTTGTGGAATCATGATCAAGACTTGATAAAATGATTATTGTGAGCTCAAAATAAGATGTTGACCAAAATTTTTGACTTTTGACTGCCAAATGACCATTTTACCCCTGCAGTTGATTGTGAACCAATTAGGGCTTTTGACTATGCAACTTGATGCTGTGAGTCTTGAAACTTGGCATGGAGATGCTTGACAATGTATATAGGCATATTGGACTTGATTGAGCCATTGAAAACCTCAACTTCCTTGCAAGAACCAAAACCCTAATTTTGACTGGCTTAGGAGGCAATTAGACTGTGCAACCCTTGAGTAGACTTGAGCAAATTGAGATGATGCTTGTCAAGACTATGAAGAATATGGGAGAGAAAATTTTGGGGTACAACAGTTGCCCCTGTTCAATCTTCTTAGACCTGAGGATGTAGATTGGCTTGCGTGCCTTTCGTGATCCGAAGGTGAAAGATGATTGAACACTAGAGTGCCCAGAAATTTGCACTCACATAGTGGAGTATCAGCAGTGTGATGGAAGGAATGGGCTTACAGATGCCATTTGGAAAGATGGTGGATAGGAGGATGGGATTATAGATTCCATCTGGAGATGTGACAGAACCTTGTCGGGAATGGGCTTATAGATGCCATTTGGAAGTGTCGATCGCGTAAGAGATTCCTTAGCGAGAACTTGCGTACCTGAGAAAGAAAGATAATTACCTGGCTTGTTACAGGGGTTGATCTTCAAACTCTTCATGCAGATATGCCCTGGCTAGATACAGGTATCGAATCCACAATCAATCGCTCACAGATATGCCCTGGCTAGATACAGGAATCGAATCTGGAACTTCAAAAGGTTGCTTACAGACGTGCCCTGGCTGGATACAGGTATCGAATCTACAAACAAATCGCTCACAGATGTGCCATGGCTAGATACAAGAATCGAATCCGGAACTTCAAAAGGTTGCTTACAGACATGCCCTGGCTGGATACAGGTATCAAATCTCTAAACTCTTCATGCAGATATGCCCTGGCTGGATACAGGTATCGAATCTACAATCAGTTACTCACAGATATGCCCTGGCTAGATACAGGAATCGAATCTGGAATTGGTCGTCTACAGATATGCCCTGGCTGGATACAGGAATCGAATCTCTAAACTCTTCATGCAGACATGCCCTGGCTAGATACAGGCGTCGAATCTATAATCAGTTGCTCACAGATATGCCCTGGCTAGATACAGGTATCGAATCTGGAATTAGTCGTCTACAGATATGCCCTGAGCAGTATTGTCAACCAGAACGTCGATATGAGGCAGAGGGTAATCATCCTTAGGGCTCGCCTTGTTCAAATCCCTGTAATCAACACACATTCAGACCTTACCATCCTTCTTCGGCACTGGAACCACATTGGCAACCCACTGAGGGTAAGAAGTCACTGCTAGAAAACCGGCGTCAAATTGTTTCATAACCTCAGCTTTGATTTTCTCGGACATCTCTGGATGCATACGGCGGACCTTCTGTTTTACCGGAGGGCATTCTTCCTTGGTAGGCAAGTGATGAACCACAATATCGGTATCCAACCCAGGCATGTCTTCGTAAGACCAGGCAAAGATTTCCACATAATCGTGCAACATCTGAATCAACCGTTGTTTCACACTGAGCTCTAGATTGGCACCAATCTTGACTTCCTTTTTGTCTGTCTCGGTACCCAGATTTACCGTTTCCACTGGCTCTTCATGTGGATGAATGGCCCTCTCTTCCTGGAGTAGCAGTCTTGCAAGCTCGCCAGGCACTTCGCAATCATCTTCACCTTCGTCTTCGGCTAAGTTGATCGGATTTTCGAAGTCATAATTGGCAGTAGCAGAGTCGTTACCAGTGAGATCCAGAGTGGATTGGAACCTGTATAAGTGTGTGTGTGTAAATATAGCTGTTTTGCAATATATAAAGAAAGAAAGGGAGCACAAGATCTGAAATGCGAGAAATGTCCAATGTTTTTATTCATGATATATGAAAATGACAAATAATAAGCCCTCACAAATGAAGCCACGGTGCCTCGGGTAAGACACCGGGCCATAGAGTTTCAAATTATCGTTCGTTACAAATTTAAAACAAAGGAGTTCATTACTGAGTGACAAAAGTAATAGGTATGAAATCTTTGGCAGTCCAATTGTTCAGTCCACCGTCGGTCGTTGGGTAGATCCAGCTGTCAAATTCGGATTCCTCCACGTCGTCTTCAATAGCATTCACTCCCGGGTTGGTGATGAGTACAGGAGGTCTTCCAATCCTTGCCTTACGCACAACCCTCTGAGCTTCTACAGTGAAACCCAAACCAAACTTGTCAGTCTTCGGAGTAAAATCAGGAATTCGGCCCCGGTTTGCACACTCACCCTTCTCAATCACAGCCTGGGCATCCTTCAAGGAAGCCATCTTCAAAGGAGAACCCTCTTCAGTAACAGTCTCTGCTGATGCCAGTGTCTGAGGCATCTCTTCAAAATGTTGAAAGGGGGTCTCAATGAACTCCCCATCCATTTCTATGTACCGAAACGAATTAAGATGGCTGACCATATACTCTTCTTCCCCCTGCACTGTAACAATCTTCCCTCTGACCGGGTACTTAAGCTTCTGATGTAATGTGGAGGTCACAGCTCTAGCCTTGTGGATCCATGGACGACCCAGCAAACAAGAGTAGGATGGTCGGATGTCCATCACATAGAAAGTAGAATAAAAAACTTGAGAACCAACCCTGATTGGAATGTCAACCTCACCATGCACCATCCTTTTCGACCCGTCAAAGGCCTAGACAACAATGTTACTAGGCTTGAGCTCCAAACCCTCACAATCCAGCCTGTCGAGAGCTTTCTTGGGTAATACATTCAACGAAGAACCGGTGTCTACCAACACATGGGCAAGAGTAGTGCCCCTGCATTCAATGGAGACATGCAGGGCGTCGTTATGGTTCTTTCCTTTGGCAGTCAGATCGGCGTCAGAGAAACCCAACCCATTATCAGCAGTCAAGTTGGCCACACAATCAGTAAATTGATCAGCAGACGTTTCTTGTGGCACATGGGCCGTCTTCAGGAAGGAGATCAGAGCCTTGGCATGGGCCTCTGAACACAACGACAGTGATAGCATAGAGATCTTAGAGGGGGTGTTCCCCAGCTGCTCAACTACATTGAAATCACTCTTCTTAATGATCTTGAGAATCTCTTCCATCTCTTGCTGGGAAGCCTCAACAGTGGTTGTCTTTGGTGCCTCCGTCCGGGCAGGCATATCAGTAGCAATCCCTTTTCCCCGAGCGTCAGATGACTCGGCAGCAGGGGTAGAAACTTGATCAGGAGGGGAAACAGGCACACTGGCAGGTGTGATAACAAGAGGTCTCTGAATGGCTGGAGGTGCAATATCTGGTGAGAAGAGTCTACCACTACGAGTAACCTTAGCAGGCCCAGTGATGTTGGTGACGCCGGTACTGGTATCAAACTCTTGTTTTACTCCGAGCACATAAACATCTTCCCTATAGTTCCACGGGACAACTTTGTCAGATGTATAGGGGAGGGGCCCCGGAACAGTAATGATGATAGGAGCAATCTTCTGAGTAGACAGGATTTTGGCAGGCTTCTTTGAGGGAGCCTTAGGAGGGTTGTTGAAAATAGTGACGATAGAAACTTCTTCAGCAGGGGTAACAGGAACAACAACCTTCTCGAACAAGATCTCTTTGTTATCCATCAGGTTTTGGATACCTGACTTCAATAAAAGACAACCAGCAGGTGAAACAGAACATAAAAGGCAACCTTTACTACATCCCGGAAATGAACCGGCTAGCAACAGGTTCCTTTTGACAGTCAACAACGGAGTAACAATATCATCCACAGAGGTCACATACCGGTCTTCTTCCACAACATTCACTCCATGCTGGGGGCGTGGGAGCAGTCACAACATTGGGCCTTTCGGGCGCCTCAAACTGTATTTCTTTAGCATCAATAAGGTCCTGGACCTTATTCCTCAGAGCCCAACAATCATCAGTAGAATGCCCCGGGCTATCAGAGTGATAAGCGCAACGGGCGTTGGGGTTGTACTTTGGAGAGGTTGTATTCACTACCTTCGGAGCTTCTTTGACAGTTACCAGATTGGTTGACAGTAGTTGCGGCAATATCTGAGACAGAGTCATACTAAGCCGAGTGTACTCCCTTCTGGGTCTCTCACCCCTTGGTTGGTTATATTGCCGAGGAGCAGCAGCAGGCTTTGAAATTACCACCGCGTTGACAGCTTGGCGGCGTTCCGGTTTATTTTGTTTCCTGGAGCCATACACAGCACTAGACTCCTTCTTGAAAGGCTTCTTTTCAGAACTTGAGGATGCACCTTTCTGTATCTTCCCCGACTTAATACCAGCTTCTATCCTTTCTCCACTTAAGATCAAATCTGTGAACCCAGCAGAAGAATTACCAATCAGGTGGTTAAAGAATGGACCAGACAGGGTCCCCAAGAACGTGTCGACAAGCTCACGGTCAGTCAACGGTGGCTGCACCCTTCCAGCCAGGTCTCTCCACTTTTGCGCGTACTCCTTAAAACCTTCTCCCGATCCTAGCGACATACCCTGGAGTTGGGTACGTGTAGGAGCGAGGTCGGCATTGTACTGATACTGCTTATAAAATGCAGTAGCCAAGTCCTCCCAGTTTCGAATACTGGTTCCATCCAGCTGATAGAACCACTCGAGTTGAGCCCCTAAAAGGCTATCCTGGAAGAAATGGATCCATAGATTCTTGTCTGTAGTGTAAGGTTGGATCTTCCTTACATAAGATCTGAGATGTAGCTTAGGACAAGATGCCCCGTCGTACTTCGCAAAAGAAGGTGCCTTGAACTTGTGCGGGATCACCACCCCAGAAGATAGACCTAGATCCCCAAAATCCAACCCAGGCACCTGTTGAATCTCCATGGCACTCAGACGGTCCTCCAGTTGTTTGTACCTGTCCTCAGCAGGAGGGTACTGTTCGTCATTGAAATCTGTCTCGTTGTCAGAGACCACAGGACTAGGGACCCCTCCCCCTTGGGGACTGTCTTTCCCTACAGAGGAAGTAGCCTGATCAGCCTCATTCTGCAGTGTATTCCCAAACCTTCGTCCAGTGTTAAACAACACAGTCCTCTTCTTCTTCTTTTTCAACAGCAGAGTCTTCAATTCCTGTTGTCCCTGGGCTAAGCTCATGACCAACTCTTGAAACTGGGCGTTCTGGGCCTGGAGGGCCTTGATAGCTTGTTCATTGGATGATCCAGGATTCATGATGACTGCTGAAATAAATAGCGAAGAAGATTAAGCAACCTGTAAAAAAGAGTACCTGTTATGCACATGATGCATGATATGCTATTTATGCAATGCATTCAAGGGTTCGAAAGTTCAAATTCGTTGTAGACAAAAAAAGGAACACACGTTATATTAAGAAATAATCTGTTCAGTACATCAATTCCTCATGGGCGAAATATTACAAAATACTTAATCCCAAAAGACACTGCGCATCCTCTTCGGTGCGATGTAGGTATTGAGAGTCTTTTCCTCGTGCAGTAGGCGGGTGAGCTCCAGAACCTTCTTCTCACTGGCATGTAGACTGGTTTCAAGAGAATTACGTTCTTCCTTGAGTTGGATCCAGCTTTTCTGCATTTCTTCCCAAGATATTGACATGTCAGGATGTTGAATGGTGTAGGGCACCTCTCCTTCCAAAACAGGTTCTTTGATCACGGGGAGAATGTGAGGATATGACATCATAAGCTTCTGGGAGCGGGCTCGTACCCACTTGAGATAAGGCTCTAGGGGGATGGAGTTCTTGTGCCCCAGCGTCTTGCTATCTACCCTGTTGGGCATCCTCCAAGCTCTGATAAATCTCTGGCGAAGTCCTTGTGCATCATTGTCGAAGTCAAAAACTATGTTAGGAATCAACATGTCATGAGGGCCATCCCTCCGAGCATATCCAAACTGTCTCAAAGCCAGACATGGGTTGTAAGTAATGCCCCCTCTAATTCCAAGTAAAGGAACATTAGGAAACTCTCCGCAACGATCAATGATAGTGACATTTTCTCTGGACCGAGAACACCAATGTATATCAGCATGTGTAAGAGTCATTAATCGTTGTGACCATCTCAAACCCCGTCCGTTCTTCAAAACTGATTGTGGAAGGTGCGAAATAAACCACCTTGCCAGGAGAGGAGTGCAGCACATGAGAACACCTCTTTTTCTCATGGTTCGAGTGTAACATGAGTGAAGGATGTCCCCAAGCAACGTAGGTATAGGATTCCTGGACATGAAGATCTTAACAGCATTGATATCTATAAGCTGATCCGGATTAGGGAACAATACCAACCCATAGACAAGGAGTGCCACAACTTCTTCAAAAGCTTGTAGGTCAAGGGAATTCCAACATTCTTGGGCCTTCTCAAACACGAACCTTGCCAAGAATCCTTTGATACCACTTCTCAGTTCCCAATGTCCCTTGATGTCAGATGGTTGTAGACGTAATGCTTTAGCAACCTCTTCAAGTTTTGGTTCCTTTTCCGTACCATTGTAGGGTAGTTGACTAAGGATAGGAATCTTCAGAAGCTGAGAAAACTCTTCCAAAGTAGGAACCAGTTGATAATCTGGGAAAGTAAAGCAGTGGTGTAAAGGGTCAAAGAATTGGAAGAGAACTTTTATCATATCTTCTTCAATGTTGGTGTTGACCAAGCTGATGAGTCTACCATGCCTTTCACTGAAGGAAGAGTTCTCGGGAATCCTGGATGCAAGCTCCTTAAGCTGAGGAGGGATCCTTACAAGGTTGATCTGAATTGTCTTTCTGCGGATAGTTTCCATGTCCTACAAAACAAGAACAAAGATGAAGATTCGAACCCCTGAAGTGGTTAGTGGATGCATATGATGCTGTATGATGTTATGATGTTAGGATAAAAACAACCACAAGTATACACAAAGGCAAACATGATTAGGCACACAAGTCACACAAGACAACCCTTAGAGTTTAGGCCAGCATGAAGTTTGGGGTACTACCCACTTGAAGTTGGTGGGCTCAAAACCTGTCCTATCAAAAGTAACCGGGTTCTAAGGAGCTCAATATCATTGGGTTGTTTTCTATGTTCATTGTTTTGATTTAGCCACTGAACTGGCGATCAAAATATTCCAAGAAAACAACCCTCCATGAGTGTAGTATCGAGTATCTACCAACTTCGGACTGTACCAAAGTCGGTCATCTCACTACCCTAAAGAGGCCAGGATGGTCAAGTAAGGTTCCTAAGGTCAGTTGATGCTTCACGACACCACGCGGCGGCCCCGTACTCTCCTTGACTTGACTCAAGCGTTACCGATACTCACCAAAGTGCCACATCAACGTAGCAAACTGCTTCAACCGTGTCCGTATACCCCACACAGTTCCCTCACAGTTTTGTTGCTACTTTCTAAAAGGTATCCCCCAGATCCGGGTTAGGATCTATGAAACTTCCAAGACAGGCCCACAATATTAAAGCAAACAAATCAAGCAATTGAAAACAAGAGTGGTCTAATCCTAAGGTACACCTCACTTTAAAAGTTTCCCCAGCAGAGTCGCCAGTTCTGTGATCGGTGGAAATAGAACTGACTGTTTTTTAAGCTGGTTCGCGAAATGTCGCGGTAAGCAAGAGTCGCCACCATCTTTTATGTTCTCCAACATGGAAAGGACAAAAGCCCAGCAAAATTCCTTCTTTGAGAATGTTTCTCGGTTCGAGAGGTAGATTTATAGAAAGGGGAGGTGTTAGCACCCTTTCTATCCGTGGTTATCCACGGGCTCTTAGGTACTTACTCACTATGTTTTCAAAAATTTGTTTGCTTTTCAAATGTGTGTGGGTTTTGAAAAAGTTTCGTTTGAAAAATTTCTAAGTAACTCTTGTATCTGTCCTCAAGAGTGTATGAAATATTTGTTTGAAAACTTTTGAAAGTGTCAGTGTGAAAAGATGTTTTTGTTCGTTTTGAAAAGAGCAAGTACCCACGGGAATCTACCTACTCTAAGGAATTAGGCTGTGTAAGAGTCCTTTAGATAGTGCCATCCCACCATTGAGAGGTAGGTAGCACCGTCGTTGGAGGTATTCGGGTCAATTCGATTAAGGGACAGTGTGGTCACCGAAGCAATAGTAGGACACCTTAGAAGTAACCCTAATGTCCTAGATCCTCTTTTTTTTTATCCGAGGAAACCGTTTCGAGGAAACAGGATCTTTAGACAGGAGGGCGACCTCTAAGACACCCTATACTTAACGACCACGTTCGAGGCAACCAGTGAGGCGTACCCTAGGAGTGGCATGTGCTTGTGTGTTGTTTCAGTTAAGTTATCTTTGATCATGCATTTGTGAGCTACGAATTGATTTTATTATTCATACATTCTTGCAGGCATATTAACAGTTAAGAGTGCGGAAAATAAAGTGCGGAAATATGAATCTACGCTATTACAAGGCGCGGGTCTATACATCGCCAAAAACATAACCCGTTTTGGAAAATAAATGCGGAAAGTAAAGAAAGCGGTAAACCCTAATTAACTATTACATCCTTTGAGCATATACATAAATAATCAAGAACAATGATAATGCGCGAAAGAAATTAAATCAGGACGTCCTAGGGTTTTTTGACCCTTTTGAGAAATAAAGAAATTTTTAGTCTTGTCCTTTTTGCAATTAATCAAATATTAAATCTAAACCTAATTAATTAATTAATTAAAAGAAAAGTGTTTTTTGTGTTTTTTAAAGTTTTTAATGAAAATAAGATAAAGAAATTAAAAGTCAAAAGAAACCCTAGTTCTAAATTTATTTAATTAAAAAAAGAGTCAAAATTGAACCTAATTTAAACTAATTTATTTGTTAGTATTTTATTTACAAGAAAAAGTCCTTTTTTATGTTTTATGTTTTTTATGAAAATAAAAAAGAAAAAAAAATTAAAAATTTAGTAAACAAAACCCTAATTCTAAACTAATTTTATTTACTGTAAAAATGAAATTAAAATTACCTAATTAAACTAATTAATTTGTTTACATTTTATTCACAAAAATAATAGTTAATAGATAAAATAATGAATAATAAAAATATTATAAATATTATAAATATTTAAGTTTCTGAATTTAATATGAAAAATAATTTGTTTATGAATTAATAATAATAATTATAATAATTAAAAGAATTAAAAGGAAAAGAAGATAAGAAAAAGAATAGCAAACCAGGGGGGTATGCTGGCCCAGATGGAGGTGTTGTTCTGGAGATTTAGGCCCAAGAACACCAAGCCTTTGTTGACTTTCATAATCAAGCGCCTGTTGGTTGACTGGGGAATATAGTGTTCATCACTTTTTGGCCTTTGGATTGATGATCATGGCCACTTGGCATGTGGAGCGCTGAAGGTTCATGGTAGAATTCTCTTGGAAGCCTGCACATAATCTTATTAAACAAAATAGAAACAAAGGTTTGGGGGACCTGGGAATCGAACCCAGGTCCCAGTAGTTACCAAGCACGTCATCAACCACCAAGCCACTGCATTCTCTTTGTTAATATAATACACAATAAACATAATATAAAAACATAATGCCTATGCTGGAAAGAGAAACAAACGCGCGCATATTATTTGAATAGACCAACCACATGTTGCCAGCACGTCATCTTCTTTGTTGGCCTGTAAGAAAAACAAACAAATAGCGGGGGTTTTTAACCCCCACAAACTGCAAAATGCAAAAATAGCGATTAGCTCTGTGCGTTATATAAATAGGGCGCGAGGATTGGGTTTGATTCGTCTGGCCTTGACGAATCTAACCATGTGCGTCTCAAGGTCCAATTTTACTTATGCTGTAAAGCCCCAATTGAGAGCTTCGAAAACCCTAGAATTCAACAATGGTGGTTTACGTTTCAGGGCACCATAATGCAATTCAATCACACTAATAGCTTCGTATGAGTCCTATAAACACAACACAATCAATAAAAGATGTTAAAAATGCATGAATCGATGATTATGATTTTGAAAAAAAGTGGTAAACCGTATGACTGTGCAGGGCGATTTCTTGAGGTAAAACACTTGGTTTCGATTGCAAATTGTTTCTGAGTATGCCAGCAACGTGTTTGAATCAAGAAAAGGCTTCTAATTGTGCGGGAAGGTTGATTTCAGTTTTCAACTTTTCTTGATTTTTTTGGATTTTGGTTGTGGTGTTTTACAGCAGCTTGCACGTCCAAGGCTTTAGGGTTGGCTTCAACATATATAGTATAATGGAATTAGGGTAAATCTTGCACAAGAAATCCTTTGAATTCATATTTTCAATATTTGATTTCAATCAAATCTTTTTGCATATTTTTGATTGACAAAACTTGCCAAACATGGAGCTTTTGATGTCCTTGATATGTACACGAATTGCCAGCTTGCCCTGAGTGTATTTGCATCACAAAAAGATTTGAAAAACCATATCTTTTAAATTTTCCTACAATTAAATGAATTAAATGAATTAATATTAATAAAAATTCAATTAATTAATTAAAAATAAGAAAATAAATCAATTTAAGTTCAATGGGTCGTGCATATGCTTTGGGTAATGTTTCAAGAAAGAATTTGAGGCCCATTAGCAAAAACAAGGTGTTTTAGGCAAAGTTGACTTTTGTAAATTCCCAAACATTTCCCAACTTCTCCAATGCATATCTTGCTCAATTTTGAAGCTATGAACATGTTCTTGGACATTTTGGTAAGGTATTGAAGTCCTCTAACCAATGCCTTTGGTCCCATGTCATTTTGATTTACCAATCTAAAGTTATGGTCTTTGACTTAAAGTGCCTTTTTGTTGACTTTTGAAAATGACCTATAATGTAGAAATTGATAACTTTTTGTGAGAGCATTTCTTGGACTTGGAATGTGAAGATGAGTTGTAGGAAATGTCATCCCCTTCAAAATGAGAATTGGATGGGATTTTTCTAATGAACCATGAAAAAGTTATGCCTTGGTCAAGTTACAGTTGACTTTTCAGCTGTCCAAAAATAGAAACTTTTGCATCCTTGATGATTTTTGAACCATGCTTGTGGAATCATGATCAAGACTTGATCAAATGATGATTGTGAGCTCAAAATAAGATGTTGACCAAAAATTTTGACTTTTGACTTCCAAATGACCATTTTACCCCTGCAGTTGATTGTGAATCAATTAGGGCTTTTGACTGTGCAACTTGATGCTATGAGTCTTGAAACTTGGCATGGAGATGCTTGACAATGTATATAGGCATATTGGACTTGATTGAGCCATTGAAAACCTCAACTTCCTTGCAAGAACCAAAACCCTAATTTTGACCGGCTTAGGAGGCAATTGGACTGTGCAACCCTTGAGTAGACTTGAGCAAATTGAGATGATGCTTGTCAAGACTATGAAGAATATGGGAGAGAAAATTTTGGGGTACAACAATCCCCGACAAGGTTGTCCTTGACAGAGTTTATTTGATTCCTCAGCGAGGTTTTCACTTCTCACATCTGGTTTGTTATCTTGGTATCATCCTTAACACGGTTGCACACCATCTTTTCCAGAGTTTACAGTCTTGCCCTGATCTTCTCTGGAAACGTCCAATCTTCATTAGCACTTATTTTAATAGATTACAGTTTTGATATGATCTTCTCCAGTATAGTTTGCAATTTATTCTTGCAACTCCTCTCAGTGTTTGTATCCCGTTTCTACCAGTTACTCAGTTTGTTACTCCCCATAGAGTTTCATCTCTTCAAGGGTTTCTCTCTAGCGGTTCCTCATATCTTCTCTTCTCCGTTGGATTTCACAATTTATTTTGGCGAGTCCTATCAGGTTTTGACCTATCGGTTGTTGGCTTCTCGATTGGCCATTCTCTAGTGAAACATTTAAACATGCATCATCGCATTGCATCCTCAAAGTGTATTATTTCCTTTCTCTTGGAACATTACTCCATAGAAAAATAACTCAAACATGCATCGGAACATAAATCATTACTATTTCTGTTTCCCCCAGTGAATCTGCTAAAACTTCATATTATATCCCCAGCGAGGTCTTCATCCTCAGTATCTCAGTTTCACCCTGTACAAATATCCCATTGATGTTAATCATTTGAATATTGAGTGTCTACTCTTGATTGTAGTTCAGTTTTACCCTGGCACATTTTTCTCGGGTTTAGTCTTTACTACCCTCGTTGGTTTGTTCCAATGTCTATTGATGTACCTTTTGAATATCAGTTTCGTCATGATATTCATTTTTCAGCAGGTTTTTAGTAGTACGCCCTAATCACCTTGCTTTGGGTCGAGTTTTAAGTTTTGTCTCCTCAGCCGCGCATGAAATCCAGTTTTCGTTCTGGTACTCATCTAGTTTAGTTTTGTCTAACTAGTTATAATGATTCGAGTGTCATCTCGTTTTGTTTTCATACCTTGGACTTCCATCAGTGTTTGATTACTGAATCCTTTATCAGTTTTCATTTACTGAGTCTCTTTGCAGTGTTTGTTTAACTGCGTCCTTGGTTGAAATCAGTTTCTTTTGTTCCTTGGGTTCTTCTATCAATTTTCGTTTACTGTTTATCCCTGGTCCGAGACTAGAAAGTGCTATGAGAAACATGCGCTCTCATCAATTTTCTTTGGGTCGAGTTTTGATTTCATCGCCTGTGCATGAAATCCAGTTTGTTTTTCCCTGGTACTTGTTGTACCCAAATTTATTCCCCTAAGATCCCTTCATCATACCATATTGATTCAATCACAACAAGATCACATTAGGGCTTTTGGTTCTCCTCCCTATCTTTAGCCTTTCTCTTTGAGGAATCACCAAACACCTTTACTTGTTTTTCTTTTGTGATCATGAATGTTTTGTTTTTAGTTTCTTTTTAATTAATAAAATGCAATTTTGGTTTGTCTTACTTTTTAATAATGTAGGTAAAGGCAATGTGGTTTAGCAAGTTGATCCATGGGTTCATGAGTTTATTTCCATGCCCTAGTCAATAAAGCTTGAGAGATTCAAACCTCGCCATTGAAGTTGTTTTGGAAGAAATGGCATGGCAAGGTTTATTTTGGTTCACTACATTTCAAAGTTATCAATATTGATTCAAAAGTACAAGGGGTTGATTGAAGAAGTTGTCATGGTTGGCCAAGGCCTTGTTCCCATTGGTCACAAGTGCATATTTCTCTCAATTATCAAGATATGGAAGTGGTTTTGGTTGCTATGAGTTCTCATTATCATCCTCAACAATTTCTATCTACAAAGCAAAAGTGTTGGTACAAGAAGGTTGTTCAGAATTGTCAAAGTTCCTCAAAGCATTTTCTTGATCTAGGAGCTAGGGTTTTGAACTTCAAAGAAGTATATCTTGCTGATCTTATGGTATTTTTGAGTGATTCCAAAAACATCCTTCTCTTAAAAAGATTTTTAACAAATCACTTCAAAAGTTTCAAGGAGTTTTCATGTGGAAGAAACTTGATGATCAAGAAAGATTACAAGTCCTCCAGATGAACCCCCAATTTCCCATGTGTGACTTCAAATGATCATAACTTGGTCAATTTTTATCACCTTGAGCCCACTCTTTTTCCATAATTATCTTGAGGATGTGTGCTTTATTCCTTCTTTTATATGCAAAGTTAGAAAATGAATGGAGGATTCCTTAAGGATACAAAAGATTATAGGTCATTTCATGAATTTTTGCCAACTTCGACAAGTCATAACTCTTTCAATTTTTGGAGATTTTGAATGGTTCAAGTTTCAAAATGTCATTCAATAGGTCTGTTTCATGCTATCCTTTTTGGTTAAGAGCAAATTCCAAGTGGAAGGCCATGTTTGGATGCAAAACATTATAGGTCACCTTTGTAGAAAAACTTGAAATATTTCGAAGTGTGGAAAGTCAACTTCTTTTTCCCAACTTTGACTCATTGCAACTTTCAGCTCAAACATCCATTTAATTCCATTCTTTTCCCATTTCAAAGCTTGTAATATCATTTTCTAAAGCTTCAAGAATCATTCCCTAAGACCCCTTGAGCTGAGAATGCCATTGATTTGAACTTGGTAGGTTGAAACTGAAGTTTCTTCAAAAGTCAGAATTTGAAATCCTTGATTTAGCTTTTAAACACATTTTTTCTGTGCGTTTTTGCTTCTAAATATGTTTAGTGAACTTCTAGAAGTGGTTAGCATAGCAAAACGCGCGTTTTGGATGAGTTTTGATCAAAATAGAAGTCACACTTTTCTTGTTTGCAACTTCACACGGTTTCCCTCCAAACTTCATCATTTCACACGCTTGAACATTCCATTTGATTCCCTATAAATAGAGGGTCATCCTTCATTCATTTCCTCAAGCTTGAACAGCCAAAATGACCCTGCCAAACTCATTCCATAACTCACTTTTCTACAACTTCGAAATCAGTGTTCAAGACTTTTTCAATCCATTTTTTTCTGTCAATTCAGCTTCCTTGATCTTCCCTGAAGCTAACCATACAACTACCTTCAAGAATCACGACCTATATTGATCCATAAATGTCCAATTTCAGAGCCCTGCAACTTAACTTCAATAGGTAGATTTCTCCATCAATTCTTCTAAACTTTGATATCATTGGGAAACTCTCATTGCCCTGGTTCTAGTCGCAACACTTGCTTCTAACTGGAAACATGTTTTGACCATTAATTTTCATATTCATTTTCAAAACTTTCCTTCCAAATTGCTTGAGCTATAATTTATATAAATTTTTCGCGAAGGCGTGGTTGTCTCCGTCTTGATGAGACGAAGCGAATGAGATAGGTCTCGTGCTCTAATTTTACAATTTAAGTGACCTGGTTTTGAGACTGGCTGGAGGTTGAAGATGACCAATGTGTCATCCTTCAACCAATGAAATAACGCCATTTGTTTTTTTTGAATTTCTGATTTTATATTGGATCCTATGCTTTATTCAGTAAAGTCCATAACATACACAACGCGCCAGGTCCACTTGATCTGTTTACTAAGCGTTTTGACAATGATCATATGGCCCATATTTTTTTGGTTTGATATTTTATTTTCTGATTTTTATTTTAATTGTTTTAAACTTCAAAAAATCATAGAAAATTCATTTTAAGTCCAAAAAATATGAAGAAATTATGAAAAATATTTTTGATTTTTCTCTTTCTGACATTTATTTTTTTACAATTTTATTTTACGTTTTGATATTTTTTATAAATTTTCCCTTTATTTGAATTGTTTTAAATGTTTAAAAATACTTTTATGCATTTTTAAATTCTGAATTTTTTTTGGAATGATCCAATGATATTGTGACAAATATTGGTGACCTCATTTATTTTTTATTTCTGACTTTGTTATTTTTTAAATCATTTTTGGTTTATTTTACTCATTTCTTTTAATTTTAAAAATATTTTCTGACTTTAAAAAATTACCAAAAATATATTTGAGTTCATTTCTGATTTTTCTATGGCCTTACTTAATATTTCTTGATTAATTTAAACATAGTTGATATTTTTCTCTCTTATTTCTATTCTAAAACATTTTAAAACCCTTTTTTAATGTATATATTAAATGTAATATTATTTTGTGATTATTTTCTGGCTGATCTTGGGTTGGATTTTTGATCATAAACTTTGTTAACATCATTGGATCCATGGTGTTGAGTCTAACTCCATAAAAATGGATGAATGATTTTAATAATAGTTTGATTAAATTTTAATTCAAATGTGGTTTATATGTTCTTTCCCACCCTTTTTCATCTTATCCCTTTCTTATTGAACTAAGTGTTATTGGAGCATGATCTCTATATCATGTCTCAAAATAAATGGTGCATAGATTACTATTGACCGCCTCAAAATAGGCGCGACTTCTATATAAGTCTACTCACGATTGCTTAACATAACGCTAAATTTTGTCTCGATTCGAATAAATGATCATTTGTGGCCCAAACCTATGTTTGTAAGCCCAAGTATGTTAATTTGATCTCTTTGATCCAATAACCTTGAGATTCATTGTGTGGAGGCTTTGGTTCTACCAATCCTCTAATGGATCTACATCACTTTTGGTCAACGCGAATCACTTAAACACCGTTGATCATTAAATGGTACTTTTTAGAATTCCAAAATGGATGATATACTTGACAAAAAGAAAATGCAACTTGTTGTGTGGAGGCTTTGGTTCTACAAATCCTCTAATGAGTTCCAGATGCAAGTTTCAAGATGGTCATCCAACTAACCACTAATTACTAATAATTGACTTTATTTTGTGTTTTTATTTTATTCTCTTTTATTTTATGAACCATTTACTTTAGCATTACATTTCATGCTATTTTTCATCTTTGCTCACTTGAGCATTTAGTTTCTTGTCAATTTCATTTTGCTCACTTGAGCTTTTCTTTTCTTTTTGGAGATACTTAATAATCAACATGAATCATAAAAAGCTTTAATGATACTTGGACTATTTGGTTACTATCCTTGGCATTATGGAGTATTAGACTTCTTGGACTTAGGATTAGAAACCTTGGCCTATGTTGGAGACCTTGTGACCTTAATTGATGTTTTATCTGGAGTTCTTGAGGTTTACCTCAAGACATTGGGTTGTTTGTTTGTTTTGTGTGCAGGTTATTGTGATTACATACTTTGTTTGTAATTTGGAATTCACCCATATACAGCCGTTACTCTGCCTAATTTTTGTGAAGACGTAATACATTTGAAGTTTGGTTCTATCAAGAGGTCTAGTATCTTTGCTTTCTTGGTTTTAATCCAAAGAATGGGAATTCTATCTTGAATCATAATGTCAAGTATTGGCTTCTTGTTAGTTAGATGGTTCTTATCCATAGCTTTTACCTTATGCTTTAGGATAGTTTCTTCTTCTCGTCCCATCTTCTTTAATTTCAAAAATCTTCTCCCTCCTTTTGAAAATTCTTCTTGTTTTGGAACTTGAACCATTTTCATAATAAACTTGGACTTAGGTCCATGCATTTTCAAAACCTTTTCATAAATAAACTTCAATCAATTTAATAATACCTTGACATTTTTTTGTGAGAAGACTAAAAGTCGATCAATCTAATTTCAAACCATTTTTTGCCACTTTGGCTTTTTACTTTAAACTTTTCTCAAAAGATTAGAATCTTGTCAATCCTTGTAGTGATGCAAACAACTATACTTCTACAATATGTAGTGAAGTGAGACATTTTCCACTTGGGTGTTGAGTGAGGCATTGTTGATTTTAAAATCCAAGCGATATCCTCCACTTTGAGATGATGCAAATTCTCCTTTCTCATGATTGTGGGTATTAAGTATGTTTTCCACACGGATAATGAAGATGATGTCTTATCTCATAAAATTAACCAACACACTTGTGTTTTAAATTTTTTAAAAGATGAACTATGTGTACCCTGATCCCCTAGTGCACGAAAGGTGGTACATAGGCACTAGAGGTTCGCAACCGCGGCGGGTGCAAAATCATAAAAAATACTTCTTTTCTCACCTCCACCATCTATTTTTTTCATACAGCATTTTATAGCTAAAATATAAAGATTTTTTCAAAGAGGTTCCTATGGAGTACCGTAGATGTTTAGGGTGCTAATACCTTCCCTTTTCATAACCAACCCCCTTACCTAGAATCTTTCCCCCTCTTTTTGGGTTATTCGCTCTTTTCCCATTCCTTTGGAAACAATAAAGCACGGTGGCGATTTTTTACTTTGATCTGTATAAGTCTAGTCAATCCAATGGCTTAGTCTTAAACATTTCTACCGCTACAGTACTCATCTAGTTTTTCTTGCCTAACTAGTTATTATGAGTCGAGTGTGATCTCATTTTGTTTCTTTCCCTGGACCATTGTATCGGTGTTCATTTACCGTGTCCTTGGTCGAGACCCCTATCTAACTCTTTGGACGTCTATCAGTTTTTGATTACTGAACCTTTGACAGTGTCTGTTTACTGTATTACGACTCTCGTTTGCTGTGTCCATTGACTTGAGATGTCTCTTTTATATCTATTCGGGTTTTAGTCAGTTTTTGTTTACTGTTTACCCATGGTTAGAGATCAACAGGTGCTCTGAGAAACATGCACTCTCATCAATTTACTATGGGTCGAGTTTTGCCTCATTACCTGTCAGTGAAATCCAGTTTGTTTTATCCTGGTACTCGTTTCTAGAAAGTTTTGGTCTTCTAGCTTTGTCGGGTCGAGTCTCGTCTTGTTTGATATCATTCCTTGGATATTTATTAGTTTTTTACTAAGCCTTTAATAATGTTTGATTATTGTACTTCAGCTTTCATTTGCTGTATCCTTGGTTGACTGATCTCTTTTGAGACTAGCAGGTACTCCTATAATCACGTGCTCTAGCCACTTTGCCCCGCATACTTTTCTTGAGTTTAGCTTTGCCTATTTTCTGTGGTTTGATTCTTATCTCACCCCTTTTATGGTCCGGTTCTATTCTGACATATTATTCTGAAGTTTAGTTTCATCTACTCTTCTAAATTTAAGTTTTGTCTCAACTTTGTTAAAGTCTGCGTTACAACTTCATTCCAACGCATGTCTTTGAATGGCCAATTTTCATTAGACCCCCTGCTTGCTAAATCCAATTTTGTTTGGTACCTTCTAAGTCCTGCGTCTGCTGAAATTCTTTGTCTTTGGGGGGTTTTGCTTCTTCTTTTTCAAGAGTGTAAATTTTCGGGTTCTTGATATTCAATCACCTTTAACTCTGAACGTTCGAAAGCTGTCGCTTTTCTCAGTTATCATGTTTAAGATAATTGAATAGGGGCATCTATTTCACCCTAAAATTTACCCTCTTGATTTAGGCTAATGTTTCATCATAAACATCATATTGCATTGCATTTATACATTGCGATGGGATCAAAGTACTTTGGTTGTCAAGTCTTCCTCAAGCTTCAGAAGTTGATTATATTGACAAGTTGCTCAAGGAGAGACTCATTATCTTAAGCTTAGGATCTTTCAAGTCCCAAGGATGTCTCATGTCTCAAGATATCTCATTCGTCTCATTGGTTTATCTAGAAATGAAATATTGCAAAGATTTGAAGAGGAATCCATGTGTCTCCTCCATCTGATGAAATTAGGGGTTTGACCATTGTGTGACTTGAATATTGTCTAAGCAAATTTCTTGAAGCATTATCTTCTTATTATAATTTGAGACAACTTTGTTCAAATAATTGCTCAAGAAGTTCTAGTGGAATTAGGGTTTTGAAGCTTGAGCATCCTCCTCCTATACAAATGACCAAATTAGGGTTTTGGATTTGATCAGGATTCCTTCAAATTTTTGATTCAAGCTTGATTCCATGTGTTTTTATATGTTATTTAGCATCTATGATTGAAATATTGAGGTTCAATTTTGATTGGAAATTAGTCAATTGATCACAAGGGGAAAAATGGTCATTTTGACCAAAAGTCAACAAAATCAGGAGTTAACCAAGTGGACTTTTGGTCAACCCTCAATTCAAACATCCTCATTTCACATTTCATGGCTAATATCATCATTGAATCAAGGGAATTGAATAAATTATGGTTTACTTGTTCATGAAGTTATCTGAATCTTTGAAAATTTCTAAGTATCCATAGTATACAACTTTGGCCAATCACAACTTGAGTTTGGTTAATCTGATGGAGGCAAACCATACATATTCATAAATCTCTTGAAAAATCCTAAAAGAGTTTCATTGTGTGTGGAAGGCCCAAAAGTGAACCATTTGGGAGATGATCAAGTTGGAAGTTCTGGCCACAAAGGATGTCAAGTTGTCTTCTCATTGGCATGTCATGTGCGTAATTTTGACAAACAGTTGGTGTGCTATTTTCATGGCTTGATTTCTTTTTATTCAAGCATGAATTTGAAAATCTAATTGGAGCATTTTGTATTTTGCCATGAAATATTTCCAATGAACTTGGAATCATTCAATTTGGCCCAAGATTGATCAATATGTGATCATTAAAAGTCACGATCTCAAAATTGATCTACATGCCCCATGCAAGACCCATGCACGCCCATATTTTCTGGCCAAAAATTCATGTATCTATATTAACTTTGAACAACCATATCACACTCATTTCAAATCCATTTCCAATGATCCAAAGCACATAGTGAATCTCATTGTGAGATCTCTTGATGGGCCTCTATAAACAAGAAAATGCACGAGCCATTTTGGAGAATGATGAACCATAAATGAGCTGGTCATGGAGTATGCATGCCTGCCATGCCAGGACAATTTTTGTGCATAATTCATTTTGTTTGCCTTTTAATGTTTCAGGCACATGATATGCATACACACTCACTTATTCTCTTTACCTCAATTAGCCAAATGAATAAAATACCCCATCACTCTCATATTTTTGTGATCATCCATTTTTGACAAATTATTTCTTTTCAAAATTTAATCCCCATGTGCTAACAATGCCATCTCACTACTCCCTAAGGATTCATTCATTTTTTACTCATTTAGAGGTCACCAAAACGCAGCTCAGGTGACACCAATTTCAAACAAAACGCAACATACAACATCACTTCTTTTTTCTGATTTTTTTTTTGCATATTGCCTCTAACGATTTTAATCCCCTTAAAGACCATCATACCCTCAGAATTCACTCTCTATATAAGCTGCAATTCACTCTCTTTCATAACATGCTTCATTCTCCTCACAAAACTAAATATGAAATTCCTTCTCTCTCAAGATTTCTCGAAGCTCTCTCTCTCTCTCTCCCTCTCTCTCTCTCTCTCTCTCTCTCTCTCTCTCTCTCTCTCTCTCTCTCTCTCTCTCTCTCTCTCTCTCTCTCTCTCTTTTCACTTGATCCATTCACAATTTCTCTCTGAATTTTCACTTCAATGGAGCTTAAGGAGCACGATTCATAGGGTTTCAAGTTTATTTCAGAGGCATAAGTTAGATTTATTTTCCAACTGTGAAGGTGTGATCAGATCTGAATTCATTCGATTATAGTTTGTTCTTGTTTGATTTGAGCTTGAAATCATATTATTAGCTGGCCAGGTACTAGACCTGATGTATAATTTGGTTTGATTCGAATCGTGAAACATGATATGAACTTCTAAGTTTGTTGCATTTTATGTGTTTTCGTGGTTTTCTGGCTTTGATTTCTTACTCCATGATAGATGCTTTTGAATTCTATGAGTATCATGTTGTAGCTTGTTGCTTGATCTTTAAAATGCGCTTTGAATCGTGTTAATTGGTTGAGAGTTGAATGAGAACGAGGATCTGGAAGTTTGGTTGTGATTAACTTAAAACACGTGTTTTAGGGTTTGTCTTGAGGAAGAAGACGATGAGTTGTCAACATTTGGTTGGCTGGCTGATTTGAATTTTAATGCAATTTTTATATTATTTCATTTAATTTATTTCTCTGATTTTATTTCTTGATCAAAACATTTTCAAAAATTATGAAAAAAATACCATAAGTATATTTTAATCTCTAACATTTGATTATATTTTTTACGAAATTTTTAAAAATCTTTTTTTGGTATAAAAAATTCGTAAAATAATTAATTTTGTTTAATTTATTTTTGCATAGTTTTTTTTTATTAATTTTTGTTTCTGACTTTTTCTTTGTACAAAAATTATACCAAAAATATTTTAGGCACTTTATATAGTCTATTTTGAGTTTCTAAATTTTATTCTAGAATTTCACTTTTGTTGTTAATCAAATACTTTGTGACATTTAATTATTTTTTAGGCATTTTCACAATTAGTTTAATCATTTTCCTCAGCACAAAATATTTAAAAACAATATTTTGAGTAATTTTATTTACATATACGTGATTCTGAATTTCATTTCACATTTTTAAAATTTTTGTTTGATTAAGAAAAAATGTAGGAATTAATTAGGTTTTTATTAAAGATTGTTTTGTTTTGATTTAACTTCCTATTTTCTTTCAATTCTAAAATACAAGAAAAATACTCTCTGACTTCTTTAGATCATTTTCTAGTCTTGTGAATTTTATTTTAATTTCATTTTGTGTTCTTGACCTCTTTTGAAAATTGAACATTAATTGTGTGGTTTTGTTGACTTTTGCTTGCTTAGGTCACAAGTTAGGGTTCATTGACCAATCTCCCTTGACTTCTAAGTCAATTTCTATTTAGGTTAGGATAGTATGATATCTTAGGGCCTTATAATTAATTTTTATTAATTCTAGGAGTTGATTTGATATTTTTTCCCAATTAATCAAGCCAGGGTTTCTAATTAGAGGCTTATCTAGGCTAGACTAACTTGTATGATTAAATTTTCAAATTGAACCTTGCTAAATTTGTATTGAGATTGATGTTATTGACCTATTGATGTCTTGTGAACCTTTAAATATCTTTTTCTTATATTTACAAGTCTTGTTTCTATTTTTGACTCAATTATCCTTCTCACGTATGCTTTTATGCTCTTTTGAATTAGAGGTAGAGGGAATGCACTTGTGCAACCCATTATGGATAAAATACTTTTATTTTTATCATCCTAACTACTATTTAGAGGATTGAGTTCATCAAATAACCATTCAAGATCTCATAACTTGCTTATTTTTGTTGATATTTACTTGTGACCATGGTTTAAGAGGTAGCTTTTGTGCACCACTTTTTATGTATCATTTGGATCCATTTTGATTTAAATATTTTATGATTATGACTTTTTAATGTTTTCTTATTATAATACAAAGCTCCTTGATCCTTGATTTGCATTTCATTGCTCATTCAACATGGTGACAAGATATGAGCCACATTTCCTTAGTTTTTGACCTAATTTGTGTTTGTTTGCTTGAAAGGACTTTAAGTCACACATTTGTTAATGTTTAAACTTTGATTTTACTTCTCTTCTCATCTCCACTCTCTATGCTCCTATGATCCACTTGGTTAGTGCTCACTTGCTAATTCATAATGGTGACACGATATGAGCTATATTTACCCCTTGCATTTGGTTTTGAATTTTTAGTTGTTAATATTTGCTTCTTATGATTGTAAAACTTGTCCCAACCTTGTACCCTGACTTTGGTTGTTTCCCATAAAGTCTAAGGACATTGAGTTTATATTACTTTGATCACATTGCTTATAGCTTAAAGGACTACATTTCTTCAATTTCATGACACTTAAGTGTGTGACCTTGTTAACATTTCTTAAGGTTTTAGATGCATGATTAGTATCTTATGAGGGTTTTAACATCACCCAAGGACAAATAAGATGCTTTATTACTTTCATTTTATCTTTATCAACTTCATTTGATATAAGATAGAATGCCTTTACTTTCCTTTTAGACGATTTTGCTCGTCAATTAGGTGACTTTGTTTATGTGAGAAGTCACAAATTCTACTTGGTTACTCTTGAGTCTCATCTTGAGATACCCTATTATATAATTCACACATTACATGATTCTCAAATCATGCACTCTTTGTTAAAATCCATACTTTATCAATTCAAACTTGTTTTGTTTGTTTCTTTTCAACACTTCCCTTTTATGTGATGCATATGTGACTTTTCTTATGTGGTTTATACTATTTGAATGTAATCTCTAGGTATTGGTTTGCTACTGAATTATATGATAGGATACTCCCCTAATCATGTCCATCCTTCACTTAATCTCTCTTTCTACCTCTTTCACTCTTAGAGTTAGTTTAGGGTTGATTTTGGGCCTAGTGTTATGATTATACCTAAGATTATTCTAGTAGGTTCTTGTTGGGGTTTCCATAGTTTCTTAAGGAACACTAACATTTTGTGTTTACTTCTGATATCATCATTCCTTGACTTGTCTTGCATTGATCATTTAGTCATTTACCTAGACGCACTTCACTACATCGTTTCGCCGGATACTAGTTCATTTGCTATGGAAGTTGTACTACGCTTTAAAATGATTAACTGAGTGCTTTCTTAATCATGATAAATGATAAATGAATAACATGTTCATATTCACATTTTATCTTACCTTGTTAATACTAATCAATTTGTTGAGCTGTGCAAGGTATGTCATGGACTTTCTTTACTTTGTGTTCCACTTTGTTTGTGGGATAAAACTGCACTTTTGAGGCGATCTATCTGGTTTCTCATATCTATGATATATATATATATATATATATATATATATATATATATATATATATATATATATATATATATATATATATATATATATATATATATATATATATATTCACTATTGCGTGCTTTGTCTGTTTGTATTACCTTGCAGAATATTTGTATGGTCATGTCTGCTACACACCATTTGTGATTTATTTTCACATTGAGGATTTGATGTTTATGTTTGACAACGTGACTTCTGACTTGTTTCTTTGATTGATGCTATCTTGTTCGAAGATCTCTGGGTTTCGTTACTGTTTAGTTTCTTATTTGAGGATTATATCTGTTTGGTACTTTCTTATCTGATCTATTCTTTTCCCGTATTTTACTGTTTACTTAGGGTTGGGAGTCCGTGCGACTTGGCAGGAAATTCTGGAAGTCCTCACTAGGAGGCCATGTTTTTGTTTAATAATTGTGCCCGCATTATATTACAGATGATAAGCCCTCAAAAAGAGGCGAGCTGAGAGGGTTCATAATCAAACCCGCACATTCTAGTCTGTGTCGTTCCTATGCTCACTTTCTACAAGTAGATGCTCTGACCCGTGCTCAAGATCTGAATGAATTTAAGCTTTCAAAGGCAAGTGAAAAGGGTTCTTGCAATCGGATCCCCACACTTTCTTTAGCTTGCGTTGACCAACGCTGATGCTTAGTGTATGCATACACTATGTCTTTCCCCCCAGATCTTTCTTGCCCTTGTAATTGATACCGCGGTTAAGGACCCCTTATATTCCCACAATATTATAGCTGGTTGACTCGGGTGATTCAATCCCCTTGGCTATGGCTTGAACCCTGGTATGATGCTTGGTTGCTTGTCTATGGAGGGACCTCCCCTTTTACTACTTGGCCTGCGCCCTGTAGGTGTTTGATATTCAAGTGATGCTCGATCTTTTGATTACCCCTGATGTTTTATCACCTGTTTGCTTGATTTTTGTCACAGGATCTATGACATTTTATTTGCCATTCTCCCTTAGGATTGCTCGTCGAGGCTAGTTGTCGAGCTAGGCATTAAGATAGGAATCCATGTATGTTGACTTAGGTAAGTACTCCCCTTTCAAAACTCAACCTTAGGATCCATCATTGTATTATTACACTAGGGCTAGAGATTAGGATAGTCTCCCTTAGTTGTTTTGTTTTCTTTGCATATTGTATCTTAAAACAAAAACTTTGTCTTTTCTTGGCAAATCATAAAATATCTTTAATGAACTTAAATACTTCTTCAAGGTAAAAAATACAAACCAATCTCAATTGCTTGTGTGCCTTTTGGCTCTATTTTAAAATTTGATAAGTTAACATCTTACCGTCCTTACCATGATATTTCACTATCTTTTTGCCGATGCTTCGTCATCACATATGTTTGTTATCCTACATTGATTTTCAATATCATTGTTAGGTGTGATGTTTTATCATCTAAATTGTAATGTTTTGCCATTTTTTTTCATGATATTTCACTATCTTTTTTCCGATGTTTCGCCATTGCACATGTTTGTTATCCTACTTTGATTTTCAGTATCATTGTTAGGTGTGATATTTTATCATCTAAGTTTTGATGTATTGACATCTTTTCCATGATATTTTACTATCTTTTTGTCAATGCTTCGTCATCACATATGTTTGTTATCCTACTTTAATTTTCTACATCATTGTTAGGTGTGATGTTTTATCTTCTTATCCGACATTTTGCTATCATGCTGATGTGTTATCATCTTATCTGAGTTTGTGTTACCATGTGATATCTTGTCGTCCTTGTTTTGATGTTTTATCATCGTTGCTAATGTTTTGTCATTTTATTTGATGTTTTACCATTTTGTTTATTGACTTTTTCTTTTTAACTAAAAAACATAAACCAACTAAAATATGTGAGCCGAACTACGACTGCTCTGATTACTTAAAAGAGATATGTAGGCATTGGGGGTAGGGGCCGAACGAGCACAACATTTTATTTTCCCTGCATTATTTTCTCTTTTATTTTTCATGCATTCCCTTTTCAACTTTAAGCCTTAGACATAGATTTTAACCACACCCATTAAATTAGATAACAAGAATGGATACCGTAAGTACTACGGGCGTGTGGGGTGCTAATACCTTCCCCTTGCATAACAGACTCCCTTATTCGATCTCTCGGTCGCAAGACCGTGATTTCATCTCTTCAGGTTTTCTCGATGTTAACCTTTCCCTTTCGGCGGGATAAAAGACGTTCGATGGCGACTTCATTAATTTTATATCAGATGAAGGTTTGGCCGGTTGTTTCAAACGGGCCTGATGATATACTCATCGAGCAAGCACTAAAGTTTGACTTCAATGCAAACAATAATCAGGTGGAGTACAAACTTCATTAATGGGAGCATCCAGACTGAAGGTCAAAAGTGACCCCCAACTGGTTACCAATCAAGTCTTAGGATAGTACCAAGCTAAGAAGCCATATCTAATAAAATATCTGCAAAAGGTACAAAATTTATACTCTTGTTTCATATATTTTGAAATAGAGCATATTCCTGCAAGAAGAACTTCAGAGGAGACCTCATGTCTAAACTAGCCACCTTGAAGACATAAGGGTTTAACAAAATGGTCATTCAGGAGTCTCTCGCCTCCCCAACATTGAGGCATATGAAGTGTACTCTCTAGACGTTATCCCCAAATCTAGCTGGATGTCACCCATATTGCATTATCTCCAGTTTGAGAAACTTCCTCGGGACGAGGGAGAAGAAAAAATAATTCAAAAATAGGCTTCCAATTACACCATAATCTTTGGATAACTTTACAAAATGGGGAGGCCTTATCCCATGATGTGATTCTTGGGTGAGTAAGAAACCACCCTGGTACTTGCAGCCATGCACAAGAGGGCATGCAACAATCACATTGGTGGAAAAGTACTCATCCATAAACTATTGAGGGAAGGAACTATTGTCCCACTCTAATCACCTACATCAAGAAGTGCGATTAATGCTAGAGACATGTTTACCTTCACCATTCCCCAAGAGAACTTATCTAGTTGATGGCTTCACCCTAACCCTTATACCAATGTGGTGTCAACATTCTAGGCATGTTCCCCTTGGCTCCAGGTCAATTGAAGTTCTTGATAGTTAGAGTCAATTACTTCATCAAATGGATATCAAAAAAACCTATAGCCAAAATCATGGAGGAGAGAGTGTGATGTTTCTACTCGCAGAAGATTATGTATATATACAGACTTCCTTGAGCCATTGTCTCCAAAAATTGGATCCAGTTCACCAGTACTATGGTCACTGACTTTTCCAAAGACTCGAGAGTACAAACATAATTTGTGTCTAGTGTACACCCTTAAGCCAATGGTCAAGATGACTCGACAAAAAAGTATTTTTTAACTTACTCACAAAGAAACTTGATGATGCCAAAGGTTTATGGGTGGAACTACTCCATGAGATACTATGATCGTAATGCACCACTCTGTATTCCAACACCAAGGAAACCCCTTTTTCTATGGTCTACAGGGAAGACACCATGCTACTTGTAGAGATCAACACACCCTCGTGGAGATGTACCCAATTCAATGAAGAAGCGAATGACAAAGGCTTGAAGTGTGTAGCAGACCTGGTTGACGAGTTTAGGAAAGCCGATCATGTATGAGAGTGCGACAAAACATATGGCATCTAGAAGATATTACTCCAGAGTCAAGCCGAGATAAATGCAAGAAGGCGATATGGTCTTGAAGGAAGTTGTTCTACTCATATAGTAGGGACAACTACAACCCAAATCGAAGGGACCGTATGACATACTCCCTCTGTCCCATATTATAAGCAAAAGTTACTTTTTAGGTTTATTGAATATCTAATAAATCTGGTCTATATATAGACCAAATACATTAAATATTAAACAAACCTAAAAAGTAACTTTTGCTTATAATATGGGACGAAGGGAGTATTTCAGAAGCTCCTTCATAAGGCGTGCAAATTGCAAGAGCTAGAAGGTATACTCTTGCCAAGAACCTGGAAAGCTCTCCATCTTAGATATTACTACAATTAAAATTACTTGTATTATTTCCAAGAAAGATATTTTTCATGAATGTCTTTATGTTGGAGGTACTTGCCGCCCCGTGAGGATACAAATGATTGGTGGACTTCCACAAGAAGATCCTTGGCAATTCTGAAAGAAATACATGAACATGCTAAACTTCCATGAGAAAGTCCTTGTGACCCCTTAGGGCAATATTTTATGCTGGACTACCACAAGAAGCTCCTTGTCGTCTCCTAATGCAAAACAAATACGTGTTGACAGAGTAAAGCGGAAAGCAAAAGATTGGAAGTATTTCGGGTTTTATCGTATCCACATGGATCAGTGCAAGGGAAATAATGATGTTCAATAATTTATTCATTTCTGAACTTAGGATAAATGGGTTTGAAGTATGAAACGTAAAACTATTAATAGGAAAATAAATTTGTTCCTTAGAGAGGAGAAACTTATCAGGCACGAACCTAAACTACTCGTCACAAACTTAAATGTATCGATAAGTTGGACTCAACCTACCATACTCGTCAAAATCAGCACGTATCTCTCACATCAGTGTCGATTTCTGAAACACCTACGAGATGTATCATAATAGAGGTTATGTCTAACGCAAAGTTGCAAGAACAACCGTATTACTCTCATAGGCGATGTCTCGCGCAACTCAAACAACATGAAGGCATTAAGCTTCGATACCCATAGTGATTATTTAATTTAAATCTATTTCTAGAATCTAGAAACTAATAGATATCCATCCCTAATCAGAATTTGTTAGGTATATGTCTATAACAACACAAATCCTAACATAGAGCAAAAAGATTAAGGAAGACATCAAGATTATTTTGTAAAGCAAGCTTTATACAACAACATGATCAGAAAATATACAAGGTTCCAAGTAAGCTTACAAAAAAACCCAAAAAATAGAAAAATAAATATAGAAAAACTAAGAAGAACCAAACATCTCTCGAGTTGTCAGCTCTGATTGATGAGAAATATAACTCTGGATCATTCATATGCAAGCTCCATTGTTTTTTCTAGCTTCTCTCTACCAAAAAATGGTCTATGATGGTTTGGGATAAAAAATTACCCAAACATGAGAAACTTGACACTCAACCAACAATTTTGCAAACAAAAGATTAAACCATGCATTCATCTTAAACACTCGTATTGAAAACATAAAAGAAAGAATCTCAAGGGCTTTCAAGGTTGTCATGAAATTTGGGTAAAAAGGAAGGGTTGTATCTAAAGACCAATGAAACATAGTTTCCTAATCCTATATGAGAAATCACTTCCCACAACTTTAAGCAATAAAAAATTATACAACCAATTACCATTACATCAAATTACAATCATGATCTTATTCATCTTTCTTTTATTTTTCACAATTTTTTTTCTTATTTTTCAACCACTTTATTATCCAACCTCTAGAAACCAAATTATAAGTAATCAACCATTTTTCTCCCCAGCTTGAATATGACCACACCAAATGACGTGAATGCTCTCACTTATTAAGGCAAGAAAAAATAAATTCAAACCACAATATATGGTTGAGGGTTCAAAAAACTAAAAAGAATCAAAACTCATTAAAAAATAAGTGAACTAAATACTAATGCACAACCATCATAGTTCAACTACAACATGTATCTTGACAAAAAGGCTCGAATGGGTTACCAAATGATCCATCACTCACATGGTCAATTAGTTTTGATTAGGTGGTTATGCTCAAAATAAAACAACATGCCTTGATCCTTTTCATGATTTCATATAATCAACACAAATAAAATATTAAACATAGTAAAACCTAGTTAAAACAAGAATGTTGGTCTCCTGCATATAGTAAACAATGGAAAACTTCCTCATATTTTGGGTAGTAACTAAAGTGATTCAATTATGAACAAGTAATGCAAAAGAATTAATGACATGATATTTGTATAAATTACAAGTTTCCTAATCATGTTGTGTTCTAGAAAGTGACAAGCGTGTACCTTGCATTGTACTAAACTTTAAACACTATCATTACCATACATTTGGATGTTGAAACAATCAAACTTGAAAAATTGCTAGTTGCATCCTCAATCTAATAAAAAAAAGTTTTTGGACAAAAAACAAATATTGATAAAAATTGAATTAACTACTACTAAATAAAAACTATAAAAACTCAAATACTGTTGGGTTGGCTCTCAATGGGCACTTGTTTTATGTCGTTAGCTCGTTGCCATTATTTATGCACAATTCTCCATGTTTCCTCTTTACACGGATAATTGTCACCAATAACTATTCCTAACCAAACACTTTAGCAAACATGAAGGGAAATAAACATATACACGATATTCACAAGTATACAAAACATCTACTAATATACAAGTGTGATAAACATGGACAAATATACAATATAGACAATATAAAAATTATGTACAAAACTCATAAACATAGAAACTATTGCAATGAGATTCAATATCTAAAAACCAATCCCTGGTAACAACGCTATTTTGTTGAAGCAGTAAAGTGGCAAGTAAAAGATTGGAAGTATTCTGGGTTTTATCGTATCCACAGGAATCAAAGCGAGGGGAAGAATGTCATTTAATAGTTTCTGCATTTCTGAACTTGGGTTAAATAGATTTTAAGTATGAAAAGTAAAACTATTAACATGAAAATAAATGCATTCATTAGAGAGGAGAAACTTATCAGGTATGAATTTAAACTACTCATCACAAACTTAAATCTATCGATCAATTGTACTCAACCTACCATACTTGTTAAAATCAGAATGTATCTCTCACATCAGTGTCCATTTCTGAAACACCTACGAGATATACCACAATAGAGGTTATGTCTAACTCAAAGTTTCGAGAACAACCACATTACTCTCGTCGGCGATGTCTGGTGCAACTCAAACAACACATAGGTATTAAGATTTGATGCCCACAATGATTATTATCTTTAAATATATCTATATAATCTAGAAACTAATAGATATCCACCTCTAATCAGAATTTGTGAGGTATATATCTATAACAACACAAACCCAAATATAAAGAAAAAAGATTAAGGAAGACATCAAGATTTATTTGTAAAACAAGCTTTATACAACACCATAATAAAAAATATACATAGGTTCAGAGTAAGATTACAAAAAAACCCCAACAAATAGAGAAATACATAGAGAAGAATGAAGAAGAACCAAACATCTATAGGGTTGTCAGCTCTAGATGATAAGAAATCCGACTCCGAATCATCCATATGCAAGCTCCATTATTCTTTTCTAGCTTCTCTCTACCAAAAAATGGTCTATGATTGTTTGGGATCAAAAACTACCCAAAACATAACCTAAAAATGTGTTTTTTGCCCTTTTTAATAAGATTCTTCTCAGACAAATTCGCCTGACGATTTTCAGGCGAGCTCGGGGCGAATTTGACAGCATTGAGAAAAAACGTTTCTTGTTTTTGCCATAACTTGAGAACCGTAACTCCGATTTATGCACGGTCAGAAGCGTTGGAAAGCTTATTTAATAATCTATCTAAAAATGACTAAATACTATGCTTTTATGTCTATTTGAAATATGTGAAAAGCTTAATTTTTGTTTTGTGCATTCTCTTTTATTGCTCAAAATCACATCTTTGATGTTGTGCCTTCGACTCTTATTACTCAATGCTTCAATTATGAATGTATTTACGTACAATTTGAGGTTTATTTACTATATTCCAACGAAATAAGTCAATAAGTGCCACAAAACTATACACAAATATAACTACAATTTGGCACTTATTAAAATCTCCCTAACTTATTTATCTTTCTTTTTCTTTTCCTTTTTCTTTTCCTTTTTCACAATTTTTTTTCTTTTTCTTTTTCAACCATTTTATTATCCAACCTATAACAATCAACTTATCAGTAAACAATCATTTTTCTCTCCAACTTGAGTACAACCACACCAAGTGACATGAATGATCTCTTTTTTTAAGGCAGAAAAAAATTCACATCATAATATATGGTTGAGGGTTCAAGAAACAAAACAAATCAGACTTGAAAAATCACAGCTGCATCCTTAAGCTAATAAAAACAAGATTTTGGACAAATAACAAGGAATGATAAAAATTGAATTAACTACTACTAAGTACAAACTATAATAACTCAAAAACCATTGGGTTGCCTCCCAAAAAGCGCTTGATTTATGTCGTTAGCTCGACATCTTTATTTATGAACAATCATCCAAGATTCCTCTTTATATGCTCAGTTGTCACCAACGGCTATTCCTAACTAAAGACTTTAGAAAATATGAAGGGAAACAAACATATACACGATATTCATAAGTATACAAAACATGTACTAATATACAAGTATGGTAAACATAGACAAAAATATAATATCGACAATATAGACATTATGTACATAACTCAAAAACATAGAAACTATTGCAATGTGATTCAATATCTAAACACCAATCCTAGACAACAATGCCATTTTATTGATGCCGTAAAGAGACAAACAAAAGATTGGAAGTATTATGGGTTTTATCATATCCACAGGAATCCGTGTGAGGAAATAATGTCGATCAATAGTTTCCGCATTTCTGAACTTATGTTAAATGGGTTTGAAGCATGAAACGTAAAACTATTATGAGGAAAATAAATTCATTCTTTAGAGAGGATAAACTTATCAGACATGAATTTAAACTACTCGTCACAAACTTAAATCTATCGATTAGTTGTACTCAATCTATCATACTCGTCAAAATCAACACATATCTCTCACATTACTGTCCATTTCTGAAACATCTATGAGATGTACCCTAATAGAGGTTATGTCTAACGCAAAGTTGCAAGAACAACCGCAATACTCTCGTCGACGATGTCTCACGTAACTCAAAAAACACAGAGGCATTAAGCTTCAATACCCATAGTGATTATTTACTTTAAATCTATCTTTAAAATCTAGAAACTAATAGATATTCATGTCTAATCAGAATTTGTGAGGTATATGTCTATAACAACACAAATCCAAACATAAAGCAAAAAGATTAAGGAAGACATCAAGATTGATTTATAAAGCAAGTTTTATACAATACCATGATCAAAAAATATACATAGATTCGGAGTAAGCTTACACACAAAATCCAAAAAAATAGAGAAATACATAGAGAAGAATGATGAAGAACCAAACATCTCCCAGATTGACAGCTCTGATTGATGAGAAATCTGACTCCAGATCATCCATATGCAAGCTCCATTATTGTTTTTTAGCTTCTCTCTACCAAAACATGGTCTATGATGGTTTGGGATAAAAAACTACCCAAAACATAACCTAAAAATGTGTTTTTTTGCCCTTTTTAATGAGATTCTGCCAAGACAAATTCACCCGGTGAGCTTGGGGCGAGTTCGGGGCGAATTTGACAGTATTGAGAATAATATTTCTTGTTTTCGCCATAACTTGAGAACCGTAACTCTGATTTACGCACGGTTAGAAGCGTTAGAAAGCTTATTCAATTTTCTATCTAACAATGACTAAATAACATGCTTTTATTGCTCAAATAGCATCTTTAAAGTTGTATCTTCGGCTCTTATTATTCGATGCTCCAATTATGAATGATTACCTACAAAAGAGAAGAAAAACTATCAAACATACAATATTTACACAAAACATGATTATACTCAATACGAATATATTTACATACAAGTTGAGGTTTATTTTCTATATTCTAACGAAATAAGTCGATAAGTGTAACAAAACTACACACAAATATAACTACAATTTGAAACTTATCAAATGCTTCCTAACTTAAAATTTTGTTAGTGCTCAAACAATATTCACAAAAACCTAAAGAAACAAAAGTAACATCCAATAAATCATGAATCAACAAGTTTTAAGAAATGAAAACAAATGTATGATTCAAAAGAAAAACATACAAGCAAAGTAATACTTACCACTATACTACAATGACAACATGATTATGAAACAAATTCTAATTACAAAAGTCATGTCAAACAATCTAAAATAATACATACTCAACCATGAATCACACCTAGCAAAAATTCACCAAGGGATGGAAAATACACAAATATGAGAGACTTGACACTCACCCAACAATTTTGTAAACAAAAGATTAAACTATGCATTCATCCTAAATACTCGTATTGAAAACATAAAAGTAAGAATCACAAGGGCTTTCAAGGTTGTAATGAGGTTTGGGTGATAATGAATGGTTATATTTCAAGGACAATGAAACAAAATTGCCTAATCCTATGAGAGCAATTACTTCCCACAATTTCAAGCAATAAAAAAATTATTAAAACCAATTCCCATTACACAAAATTACAATCTTGATCTTATTTACTTTTTTTATTTTTCTTTTTCTTTTCTTTCTTTTTATTTTTCTTTCTTTTATTTTTCTTTTCTTTTTCCCAAATTTTTTATCTTTTATTTTTCTTTTTCAACCACTTTATTATCCAACCTCTAGCAATCAACTTATAAGTAATCAACCATTTTTCTCTCAAACTTGAATACAACCACACCAAGTGACATGAATGCTCTCTATTTCTAAGGCAAGAAAAAAATTCAAACCTCAATATATGGTTGAGGGTTCAAGAAATTAAAAGAATCAAAATCTATTAAAAAATAAGTGAACTAAATACTCATGCACAAACATCATAGTTCAATTACAACATGGATCGTGACAAAAAGGCTCAAAGGGGTTACCAAATGATTGCTCACTCACAAGGTCAATTGGTTTTGTTTAGGTGGTTATGCTTAAAATTAAACAACATGCCTTGATCCTTTTCATGCTTTCATATAATCAACATAAATAAAAGATTAAACATAGTAAAACATAGTTAAAACAAGAATGTTGGTCTCCTGCATATAGTAAACCTTTGAAAGCTTCCACACATTTTGGATAGGAACTAAAGTAATTCAACTATGAACAAGTAATGCAAAAGAATGAATGACACGGTATTTTTACAAATTACAAGTTTCCTAATCATGCTATGTTCTAGAAAGTGACAAAAGTGTACCTTACATAGTACTAAGCTTTAAACACTATCATTACCATATATTTGCATGTTGAAACAATCAAACTTGAAAAATCACTAGTTGCATCCTCAAGCTAATCAAAACAAGCTTTTGGACAAATAATAAACAATAACAAAAATTGAATTAACCACTACTCAATACAAACTATAAAAACTCAAAAACCATTGGGTTTCCTCCCAATAAGCACTTGTTTTACGTCGTTAGCTCGACGCCTTTATTTATGCACAATCCTCCAAGTTTCCTCTTTACACGAATAGTTGTCACCAACGACTAACCAAACACTTTAGCAAACGTGAAGGGAGATAAACATATACACGATATTCACAAGTATACAAAACATGTACTAATATACAAGTGTGGTAAACATAGACAAATATATAATATAAACAATATACACATTATGTACAAAACTAAAAAACATAGAAATTATTGCAATGTGATTCAATATCTAAACAACAATCCCCGACAACAACGCGATTTTGTTGAAGCAGTAAAGCGACAAACAAAAGATTGGAAGTATTTCGGGTTTTATTGTATCTATAGGAATCAGTGCAAGGGAAAGAATGTCGTTGGATAATTTCTGCGTTTTGGAATTCGGGTTAAATGGGTTTGAATAATGAAACGTAAAACTATTAACAGGAAAATAAATTCATTTTTTAGAGAGGAGAAAATTATCAGACATGAATTTAAAATACTCGTCACAAAGTTAAATCTATCGATCAATTGAACTCAACCTACCATACTCGTTAAGAATCAACATGTATCTCTCACATTAGTGTCCATTTCTGGAACACCTACGAGATGTACATCAACAGAGGTTATGTGTAACGCAAAGTTGCAAGAATAACCGTATTACTCTTGCCGGCGATGTCTCACGCAACTCAAACAATACGGAGGCATTAAGCATCGATACTCACATTGATTATTATATTTAAATCTATTTCTAGAATCTAGAAACTCATAGATATTCATTCATAATTAGAATTTGTGAGGTATATGTCTATAACAACACAAATCCAAACTTAAAGAAAAAATATTAAGGAAAACATCAAGATTGATTTGTAAAGAAAGCTTTATACAACACCATGATAAAAAATATTCATAGGTTTAGAGTAAGATTACAAACAAAACCCAGAAAATACAGAAATGCATAGAGAATAATGAAAAAGAACCAAACATCTCATGGGTTGTCAGCTCTGATTGATGAGAAATCAAACTCCGATTCATCCATATGCAAGCTGCGTTGTTTTTTTCTAGCTTCTATCTACCAAAAATGGTATATGATGGTTTGGGATAAAAAACTATCCAAAACATACCCTACAAATTTGTTTTTTTGCCTTTTTTAATGAGAATCTTCCAAGACAAATTCTCCCGGCGAGCTTGGGGCGAATTTGACAGCATTGATAAAAAATGTTTCTTGTTTTCGCCATAACTTGAGAAATGTAACTCCGATTTATGCATGATGAGAAGTGTTAGAAAGTTTATTCAATACTTTATCTAACAATGAATAAATACATGCTTTTATGACTATTTGAAATAAGTGAAAACTTAGTCTTTGCTTTGCACATTATCTTTTATTGCTCAAAATCGCATCTGTGAAGTTGTGCCTTTGGCTCTTGTTACTCGATGCTCCAATTATGAATGAATACCTACAAAAGAGATGAATAAAAATTAAATGATTCAATATTTACACAAAGCACGATAATAATCAATATGAATACATTTACATACAAGTTAAGGTTTATTTACTATATTCCAATGAAATAAGTCGATAAGTGCCACAAAAAATATACATAAATATAACTATAATTTAGAACTTATTAAACTCTCTCTAACTTAAAACTTTGTTTCTCCTCAAACAAAAGTCACACAAACCTAAATAAATAAAAGTAACATCCAAGAAATAATGAATCAATAAGTTTAGAAAAAGGAAAACAAACGTATGATTCAAAAGAAAAACGTACAAGCAAATCAATACTTACCACTATACTACAACGACAACATAATTATGAAACAAATTATAAGTACAAAAGTCATGCCAAACAATATAAAACAATACATGCTCAACCATGAAACACACCTAGCAAAAATTCATCACGAGATGAAAAACACACAAACATGAGGGACTCGACACTCATCCAACAATTTTGCAAACAAAAGATTAAACTATGCATTCATCCTAAACACTCGTATTGAAAACATAAAAGAAAGAATCACAAGGGGTTTCAAGGTTGTAATGAGGTTTGGGTAACAAGGAATGGTTATATATAAAGTTCAATGAAACAAAATTGCCTAATACTATAAGAGCAATCACTTCCCACAATAAAAAATTATACAACCAATTCCCATTACACCAAATTGAAACAACCGAATGAAAAATCATTGACAGAAAATCAATAAAGTCGCCATCAAGTATTTATTTATCCAATAGAAAGGGAAAGGAAAATCATCGAAGAAAAACCTGGGAAGGGAGAAATCATGATCTTGCGACCGAGAGATCGGGTAAGGGAGTTTATTACGCAAGGGGAAGGTATTAGCACTCCTTACGATCGTGGTACTCCACATGATCCACTCTTGTTGTTCTAATCAAAAGGTGTGTTCATATCTAAAGCTAACGAGTTAAAATGCATGAATGCAAAGTGTATATATAAAGAAAAAGGTTTTATTAGTCGTTCCTGCCTCGGTTGCGAACCTTTGGGCCTACGTACCACCGTTCGTGTAATGTGGATCAAGGCACTCGTAGTTCACCTTAAAAGTTTCAGTTTGTTGTATGTTTTTCTATGGATAATGCTATGTTCACATCCTTGTTGTTGTACCCCAAAATTTTCCCTCCTAATTCTACTTTTATCTGGCTTAGGCTTTGCGTTTTATATGCATCATTTTCACTAGGTCATTTGCATAAAATTCATTCATTCAATAAGGCATGAGATCAAGAAGCAGTGTTTGGTACGAATTAGGGTTTAACTTTATTCTGGGTTTCTTTATCAAATAAAGGTTGATTCTTTATTTCTTCTGAGAATTGGATTTTGAAGCTAGGGTTTTGAGGGTTTCACCAAGATATTTCGGCTGAGATAGTTTGAATTAGGCTTTTGTCCCTCTATCATCATGGGACCCTTTCTTCATAATTTAGGTTTGAGTTTGCTTGAGATCTTCCATCAACTACTTGCAATATAAGTCATTTAATTGGAATTCTTATCAAGGGATGGAATAGAGAGAAGAAGATTCTTCTATGCTTCATGGGTCAAGATACACTCTCTTATGCTTGTGTTCATCAGTTTTGATTAGGCTTCGACCAAGATCATCACTTAATGCACATCATGGATAAGGCTTCATTGAATGTTCTTATGATAAGAGCCTGCATCTAGTTGTCTGAGTTACAAGACATTGGTCAAGATATGAGACATGAATTCAAGGATACTTTCTCCAATCAACCATTGCTTGAGATACAAGGATTTGAGAACAATTGCTTATGGTACACGTTATGCTTTTTAACTTCATGCAAGAGGTTGAATTCAAGTTTGGCAACTAATGTTCATTTGAGTCGGGCGCAACATACAAGTTTGTTTTGAGTACAAGTTCTTATGAAACCGTGAGATGATATACAAATGTTGAATTCAAACCTTGGAAAGCTAAAACAAATTGGAAATTGAAGGGAACATGGAATTCTTGAATTCTGAAAGTCTCATCAAGTTCCATCAAACTACTACACTCATTGACTTTATTCAAGTATCAAGTAAATAACATCCAAACTTCATGCTCATTATAAGATTCACTCAATTCCATTCAAGATTATTACAAAATATTTCATACAAGGATTTCAAGGCATGTAAACATTAAACAAGGTTCATCAAACACCATTATGATTCAAGAAAATCATATCCAATTTCCTTCAATTTTATTCAAAGAAAACCAAGTACATCAAATGAAAATTACAAACTATGTTACAACATGTTTAGCCTAAATTACTAGGACCTAAAAATCCATGTTGCCAAGTTGATCTATGCCCAAAACTGTGACCCTGCACTAGTTACGGTCCAACCCAGCTACAGACCACCAATACCGTCCAAAAATTCTGCCCTATTGCTATGATGTCCCAAACCCGCACCTACTGTCCAAAGACCTGCTACAAAACTGCCCAAAACCAGTCCAAAAACCTGCTATGCAAAATCATACTTGTTGTCCTACACTCACAAAAAAATGGCAAAACAATTTCTGCATTGATAAAGCAAAGAGAAATACATCAAAATATCCAAAACAAAATCTGCAATAAAAAGTAGCAAAACAGTCCATAAAAACCAAAATGCTGTCCCAAACAACCTGCTACAAACCTGCATATCAGTCCAAGATCTGTGTCAAACTTGCACAAAAATGTTCATAACAACAACTGCATAAAAAGGGCTACAAAGTAATGTATCACAAATTTTTCAAAAACCATTCATTTTCCCCCAAACCCACTCATTCTCATCAATATAAACATCATTTCTACACTATCACAAAAAAACGATATACATAAATATCAACACAAAAATCATCCCCAAATTCTGCTTACAGAAAACACACAATAATCTCTCAGAAAAAGATTACAAACTCTGTTCAAATACACCCTCAAAATCTTTGTTTTTTTTTCTTCCAAATACTCAACTTCTGTCAAAACCTCAAAAGCCATCCCTGAATCACTCAAGCACAATCAAAGAAGAGAGACAAAAAGGAAAACATACTAGAAAATGTCATCATCTCCGGAATCTCCCTTCAAAGCTGCACGCTCAAACAAAAGTACTCCATTATTTCCTTATCATCCTCTACTTTCACTTTCTCCCGTTTTGAGTTGCTGCTTGTCATGTTTTGTTGTTGCTGCCAAACCTTTTTACACTTGATGTTGTATGTTTATGCTTGTAAACTTTGTTTAATCTTTGAGTGACTGTTGTTGATTTTGTCGTTGAAATCGTTGAGTGAGACCGTATGAGAGTTCTAAAAGAGACGCGAGAACGGTGTCATGAATTGTGCAAGTACAGAGGAAATTTTTGTAAAACAAATAATAACATGAGATTTTTGTTGCTGTGCGGTTAGGAGTAGGAAGAAATCTGTAATCGAAATATATCTGAATGGAATGGTTTACAGTTTGAACAAAATAGTTTTTGATTTCGAATGAGAAGAAGAGCATGGATTAAGAGAGATAGGAGTGGAAACGAGAGATGGAGAGAAGCTTACAAAATGGAGTTAACATAGTTGGGTTTCCTTGTTGAGCCGCGGTGGTTCAACCAGAAAAAAAAGTGTGGCTACTGTGTGTTGTATCGTAAAGAGTATGTCATGAGAGAGAAGAAGAAGATGATGAAACAAAGAACGGTTGAAGAAGAGATCGTGATATTTGAGAGAGAGTTGTGTTAGGTCTGTTAAGAATTGTTTGGAATGAATTGAAGAGCAGAGAAGAAATCGTGAGTTGAGAGAGAGTATTTGATTTTTTTTTAATTTTTCCATTGATTGAGATTAATTGAGAAATAAAAAAAAAATAATTTTCTTGACCAATTCCAAGGTCATTCGGCGCCTCCTTCCCAAAAATTAGGGTTTCAAAACACCATATCTTCCCTAACAGATCTTGGGCTGAGCTTAAGTTGTAAGCACAACTTGATTATTCCTTATTTTCTTGTATTATTTGAAGTGTAGAAGTGACGAATGAAGTGACATGGTGCAACGGTTGAGGCGTTGATTGACAAACGCGAGGGGCTGGGTTTGAGACCCATGGGGAACATTTTATCTCTTTTCTACATTTTTTTGTTTCCTTAAAACACACCTTTTTTTTTTATGCATAACAAATAAGTCTTGGGCTTGGAACATTCAGCCCAAGAGAATTTCCAGATCTTCCCCATTTTACATTATCCAAAGCCCATACGAAATTATGCTTATTTCCACCATTGCTTTATGTTTAAACCCCCTTTATTTGTGTTTAAATAATTTTCTTAGTTTTTAATTTAGATTTTAAAACTCACTTAATATTAAATATAGTTTAGCTAAATATTTTTTAATTATTTTAGTTTCTAACATTATTTTAAAATTGGGGAGAAAACTTTGTGAATATTTTCTAACATTATTTTTAATTTCTTTGTTATTTACAATCTTCGCGCGTTTTATTTATCTTCACATTTAGTTTTTTTTCCTATTATGTAATTGCTAAAAGGTTGTAATAGTTAATTAGGGTTTACTATTTTTCTCCCCAACTTTTATGGTTTTGTACCCCGTTCCCCGAATTATTGTAATAGTGTAAGACCTTTATTTTCTTTTTTTACCACTTTTATTTTTTACTGTATAGTAATTAGGCGTGTATAGCAAGATTTAAAATCAACCGCTAGATAACCCTAATCAAGACAAATTAACTGAAAACAAATCAACTTTTTACACACTCACCTCTAGGGTAACCTCACTTGTTGGCTTCAGATAAAACAGTCATGTCCCTCGAACGTGGGACGCTTTAGCAAAGACCCTCGGTTAAACTATCGTAGTCCCTCGATGACCCTTCGATGTTGCCTTCAGTAAACGATGTTAGTCCCTTTTGATAAATTGCTAAAGTGCCCTACAAGTTTCCTTCTATGAATGTACAATGACCCACGTCTGTCCCTCACATCCAACGACAGGGCTTCCTACTAACTAATGGAAGGATAACACTATCTAAAGGAGGAGGAAAAGAACAAAGACTTTTAAAAGTCTTTGTTCTTTTCCTTCTCCTTTAGATAGTGTTATCCTACCATTAGTTAGTAGGAAGCCATATCGTTAGATCGCTCGTAATTGCTTGCTCACAAACTAAAACAATTTTCACACCTCACACTTTTAAAAAAACTACTTACAAAACGCTTTGTAAACACTCTTGAGGACTGATACAAGGGTTATTATAAAGCAGACTGCCTTACATTGGCATCTTTAAAACACTTTTTACAAAACAACACTTTTCCAATAAATATTTTCAAAATAAACATTTTGCATGCATTCTCAATGATACGAGAATCATTACAAAATTGCCGCACTTAGGCATTTTCAAAATATTTTTAAACACACAAAGCATTTTCAAAAGTGAGATAGTGATTAAGAACCCGTAAATAACTACGGATGAAAAGGGTGATAACACCTTCCCTTTTCATTACCTACCCTCCGAACTCATATAATTCCTAAAAGGTCTTTCCTGTTCTTTTCACCCTTTCCTTTATTTCATAAAAGAAAAGTCGGTGGCGACTCTTGCTATCCGCAACATTTGCGATAAAACACAAAACCAAAAGTTAGTTCCCCTACCGTATTACAGAACTGGTGACTCTGCTGGGGAGAACTAAAAGTGGGGTTACCTTAAGAGCTAGATCACATTTATTTCTTTACTTGTTTTCCTTGTATGCTTTATATTTCGGGATATGCTTGGGTTTATTTCTTGTATAGATCATGTACCCGGATCTGGAGGAATTTTAGGTAAGTAGCAATAGATCGTGAAAATTGTACGACGCATATCAATACGGTTGAAGCGATGGCTACGTAAGTGTGACACATTGGTTGGTGTCGGTGTCCCTTGAGTTAAGTCAAGGAGAATGTTGGGTTGCCGCGTGGTGTCATAAAGCACTAATTGACCGTAGAACCTTAGTTAACAAAACTTAGCCATTAGAAAGTAGTGAGATAGACGACTTTGGTGCAGACTGAAGTTGGTTGATACTCGGTGCTACACTCATTGAGATTGGACTCTCGGGATATTTCGGTCATAAATCAGATGCTTGTGCTGAAACAATGCTTGGGAGGAAGATCAGTGATATTGAGGCTCCTAGTACCCGATTACTTTTCTTAGGATAGGTTGAGCCAACTAAAACTCAAGAGGGTACTTACCTACAAACTCCATGCAAGCCTGAACCTAAGGCCTTGTGTGCTTTGTTTGTGTTTGATTAAACTGTTCGAACATGACATCACGACATCATGATATCATTACACATATCATTTTCACTAACCATTTCAAGGATCTCAAAGGGCATGTGATGAAGGGTTATATTGAACCAGACGTCTATCAAGGGGTAAGAGGATTTATTTTCCTCTAACCAGATGCCCTCAAAGACCAAAGCACAATAACTTTAGTCAAAGGCTAGGACCCACTCGACATGGTGAGCTTGATTCTCGTAGAAGGACATTCGATGATACGAAGTTCTTCAATCAAAACCGCAGTCGGATTCAGTCTCTAACATTTTCTTGTGTTTACCTCGAGAGATCCTTGAAAACATCACATTTACATATCATGCATAATTACATAACAGGTTTCCCAAGACAATTTTTCTCATATTCTTGCTGTTTATTTCAATATAAGATGGCCCTCAAACAAACTGTTAAGGAACTCCAAGCTCAGCATGCACAATTTCAAGAGACTCTTCTGAATCTAGCACACGAACATAAATATCTGATGGCACTTCTTGCCAAGAAGAAAAAGACTAGAAATCCGGCTGCTATCCTCAATATAGGGAGAAGATTTAAAGGTCCTAATCAACCAATTCAAGTGGATGATGTTTCCTCTGAGGAAGACGACAACCAAGAAGAGGATGGTAGAAGCATCAAGCCTGAAGGAAGGAATAACCAGGGTTCTGAGAATATTCATGAAGATGAAGACTATTTCGAAAAACAATAACCTCTTACAAATAACAAGTATAAGCAGTTGGAAGACCGTCTCAAAGCTATGGAAACCCAGAAAGTGCCTAGATTGGACTTTGGAGAACTAGGTATGATCTCGGGGGTGGTCATCCCTCACAAATTCAAGGTCCCCATCTTTGTCAAATATGATGGGGTCTCTTGTCCCAAACTCCACCTAAGATCGTATGTCCGAAAGATCCATCCTCACACTGACGACAAGAAGTTATGGGTCAATTTCTTTCAAAAAGTTTGTCCGACACTCAAATCGAATGGTTCTATCAACTGGAGGGAACCAACATCCATACATGGGAAGACTTGGCTGCTGCTTTTTACAAGTAATATTAGTATAATGCTGACCTTGCACCGACTCGAGTACAATTGCAAAACATGTTCATGGGCTCGAATGAAGGGTTCAATGAGTATGAACAAAAATGGAGGGATCTAGCTGGAAGGGTGCAACCTCCTTTGTTTGACCGGGAGTTGATGGATATGTTCATGGGCACTTTAATAGGCCCATTATTTAATCCACTAATTGGGAGTTCTTCAGCTGGTTTTACTGAGCTGATACTGACAAGATAAAGAGTTGAAAGTAGTATTAAGAGTGGGAAGATTCCAATGGCTGTGGCTTCTAATGCTGTGAAGAAGCCATTCGGTGGTAAAAAATAAACCAATACTGTCTATGGCCAGAAGAACCATAGTAAAAATGACCGCCATTAGTATGTGCAAGCGGTGTTGATCTCTAATCCAACGCCTATTAAACAACAACAATAGGGCAATCAGCGTAGGTTAGATGCCCCGAGAAGGTAGTTCACCAGGATTAGTATGCCATTGTCTCAGGCATTACAACATTTGTTGAAAGCAGAATTGATAACACTGCGGAATCCTCCTCCTAATCCCAACACATCCTCTCCTAAGTACAATCCGAATGCGAAGTATGCCTATCATTCTAATAGTCCTAGGCACAACACCAACAACTGCTGGGCCCTGAAAAAAAATTCAGGACATGACTGATAACAAGGAAATTAAGTTTGATCCTTCAGAGATTCCAAATGTGATTACTGCACCTATGCCGAAGCATGACAAAGGCATAAATGCTATTAAAGATGTTCTGTATGTTACCACTGTAGGTGATGTGGTTACTCCCCTCTCAACAATAAAAAGAATCTGTTATAGGCCTATTTATTTCTGGGCTGTGTTAAAGAATGTTATTGTTGCGCAATCTAACCCAATGGTTGCAAATTACTGAAGAAAGGTGTTTGGCGCCTGATGGATGAACGCATAATTTTGATCGAGAAAATTCCGTATGCTGAGAGTTTGTGCCAAGATTTGTCTGTTGTATCTAGAACTCTGATCAGGATCACTTCCAAAGGTTCAGTAAGGATTACCACCAATCCAAAAGTTGCTCCCTTGATCATTACAACACCTGGACCCATCCCATATTACTCGGAAAAGGCTATTCCATGGAACTATGGACCGACGTCAACTACCATGGCGTCAAACAAGAATTGTCTGATGAAGATACTGTAAATGCTAATGTTGACAATATTGCAGGGACCAACAAAGTTACTAGAAGCATAAGGATTTTATCCCCGAAAGTCTCTCTGAAAAATGTTGCTACACCTGTTCAAGTCACAATTACAAAGTCAACTATCGAGGCTCGGGGTAAAGAGCCAATGATAAAGCCTTCCCAGAAGGAGGCACCTAAAAAAGCCACGGTCAAGGACACCTCTGGACAAGAGGTAGAAGAAGTTTTGAAGATCATTCACAAAAGTGACTATAAATTATTGAACAGCTGGGGCAGACCCCGTCTAAAATCTCCATGTTATCTTTATTATTGTGTTCTGAAGCCCATGCACAAGCTTTAGTAAAATTCTTGAAGACTGCTCACGTACCGCAAGAGATTTCGGCTGATCAATTTAGAAGTTATGTGGCTAGTTTAACAACTTATAATGGATTAGGATTCTCTGATGCTGACCTAACTACGGAGGGGAGGAATCATAATAGGGCCCTGTATGTCTCCTTTGAATGTAGGGGCACTATGTTGGCTCATGTGTTAGTTGATACTGGCTCTTCTCTGAATATTTTACGAAAGGGCGCTCTCGACAGACTAGATTATGAAGGGGTTGTGCTAAAACCTAGTGACACTATAGTTTGAGCCTTTGACGGGTCCAAAATAATGGTACATGGATAAGTGGATATTCCTATCAAAGTGGGTTCACAGATCTTTAAATCCACCTTCTATGTAATGGATATTCGACCAGCTTATTCTTGTCTATTAGGCTGCCCCTGGATCCATGGGGAAGGCGCTGTTACCTCCACCTTACACCAGAAACTAAAGTATCCTATGAAAGGGAAGATTGTTACTGTATGCGGAGATGAGGAGTACATGGTCAGCCACCTAAATTCATTTTGGTACGTGGAGATAGACGGGGAATTCATCGAGACTCCCTGCCAAAATTTTGAAATAATTTCCCCTGGTGCTATTAAAGATGTTTCTGTCATTCCAAATACTACCAGGATTCTACACAAGATGGCTTCCTTGAAAGATGCAAAAGCTACTATAGAAGAAGGTGGTTGCACTATTTGGGGTCACCTTCCTGATATCCCTTATAAATCTGATAAGTTTGGTTTGAGCTTTACTATAGAAGGTCAAAAGGTTATTCGTCACGCTCGGGCTGGAAGACCTCCATTCCATGTCGACAACAATGGAGTCAATGCAATAGAAGATGCTGATAGTGATTGTGATCTCAGTAGCTGGATCTTTCCTACCATTGGCAATGGGATCAGCAACTGGAAGGCAAAAGACATTATCTTTATCTCCTTTAGTCAGGAATCCACATCCACTATGGATCTCATTAATAACGATCCTTCTATTACCGCTTATGACTTTGTAAATCCGATCTACCAAGCCGAGGACGAAGGTGAGGAAGATTATGAAATACCTGGAGAACTTGCCAGACTCTTAATACAAGAAGAAAGGGCTATCCAACCGCATGAAGAGCCGATCGAAGTGGTAAACTTGGGTTCTAAGACAGGCAGAAAGGAAGTCAAGATTGGCGCCAACTTAGAAAGCAGTGTCAAGAATAGGTTAATTCAGATGTTACATGACTATGTTGAGATCTTTTCTTGGTCGTACGAAGATATGCCAGGGCTCGACACTAATATTGTGGTTCACCATTTGCTGATGAAAGAGGGTTGTTCTCCGATTAAACAGAAGGTCCATCACATGCATCCTGAGATGTCAGAGAAAATCAAGGCTGAGGTTATGAAACAATTCAACGCAAGTTTCATAGCAGTGATGTCATATCCTCAATGGGTTGCAAATGTTGTTCCTGTACCAAAGAAAGACGACAAGGTGCATATGTGTGTAGACTATAGGGATCTGAACAGGGAAAGCCCCAAAGATGACTTCCTACTTCCATATATTGATGTTTTGGTTGACAACACCACTCAGCACAAGGTATTCTCTTTCATGGATGGTTTCTCAGCATATAATCAGATCAAGATGGCACCCAAAGGCATGGAGAAAACAACTTTTGTCACACAGTGGGGCATTTTCTGCTATAAGGTTATGGCTTTTGGGTTGAAGAATGCCAGCGCAAATTACCAGCGTGACATGGTAGCTTTATTCCATGACAAGATTCATCACGAGATAGAAGTTTACATCGACGATATGATAGCCAGATAACAGATTGAAGAAGAACATCTTGATCATCTGCATAAATTATTTGATAGATTGAAGAAATACAAGCTGAGGTTGAATCCAAAGAAATGCACCTTTAGGGTGAGGTTTGGAAAACTCCTAGGTTTCATCGTCAATGGTAAAGGTATTGAAGTTGATCCCGCAAAAGTTAAAGCTATTCAAGAAATTCCGGCTCCCCGTACTGAGAAGGAAGTCAGAGGTTTCTTAGGACAACTTAATTACATTGCCCGATTCATTTCTCATTTGACTGCTACCTGTGAGACAATCTTCAAACTGCTGAAGAAAGATCAAGTAGTAAAGTGGAACAACCACTGTCAAATAGCCTTTCATAAAATCAAGGTGTACTTATAAGAACCTACAATTCTGATGCCACCAGTTGAAGGAAGACCTCTAATCATGTACCTAACAGTGCTAGAGAATTCAATGGGGGTGTGTACTGGGGAAACATGACGAGTCTGGTCAAAAAGAGCATGCGAAATACTACCTTAGCAAAAATTTTACCAACTGTGAAACAAGATATTCATTACTCGAGAAAACTTGCTTCACTTTGGCATGAGCTGCTTGCCGACTAAGACATTATATGTTGACTCATACTACTCTATTGATCTCTAAGATGGATCCCATCAAATACATATTTGAGAAGCCAACTCTCTCTGGAAGAATAGCCCGATGGAAAATGGTCCTAACAGAATACAACATTCAGTAGACCGCTCAAAAGGAAATCAAAGGAAATGTACTGGCAGATCATCTGGCTCATCAAGCTATAGACGACTACCAGTCTATGAGTTTCGAATTCCCAGATGAGAACATTGTGCTAGTTACGGATTATGAAGAACCTGGACCATATGAAGGACCCGAGTCAGGATCCCGATGGACTATGGTTTTCGATGGAGCTTCTAACACTCTTGGCAATGAAATTAGTGTTGTAATTATCTCTCCTCAAGGTTGTCATACACCCTTTACTGTCAGACTTTTCTTTGACTGCACCAACAATATGGCTGAGTACGAAGTGTGCATCATGGGTATTAAAGTTTCTATCAACATGAGAATCAAGTTATTAAGAGTATATAAGGATTCGTCTCTGGTAATCAATCAGGTTAAGGGAGAATTGGATATGAAACACCCAAATCTCATTCCATACTGAGAGCATATGTTGACCTTAATTCCATACTTCAAGGAGATCCCTTTTGAGCACATCCCAAGAGAAGAGAATCAATTGGCGGACGCATTAGCTACCATGTCATCCATGTTCAAGGTCAAATGGGACAATGAGGCTCCCATAATTACCATCGAAAAGATTAGACGAACCGACACACTACTATGAAATTGACACTGATGAAGTAGAAATAAAGCCTTGGTTTCATGAAGTGAAAAGATACCTTGAGGATCAAGAGTACCCTGAAGAGGCATCTATCAATGACAAGAAATTCCTATGGATGTTCTCAGCTAAGTTCTTCCTGAGTAACAAAATTTTATACAAGCGCAATCATGATTTGACTCTACTTCATTGTGTGGACAAGAAGGAAGCAGAAAATATTATGGAATATATGCACGAAGTTATCTTCGGTACTCACTCCAGCGGACATACTATGGCTAAGAAAATCTTGAGAGCAGGTTACTATTGGTCGACCATGGAAACTAATTGTCATCACCACTCCAGAACATGTCACAAATGCCAAATCTACACTGATAAAGTACATGTGCCTCCAGTACCTCGGAACATTTTGACTGCTCCTTGGTTGTTCGCAATGTGGGGGATTGACATGATTGGAGAGATCAAACCCACTACCTCTAATGGACATCTCTTTATCCTTGCCGCCATCGATTACTTTACAAAGTGGGTTGAAGCAGCCTCCTTCGCATCTGTTACCAAGAATGTCGTGGCCCAATTCATCAAGCATAACCTTATCTATCGATATGGCATCCCTAAGAGAATTATTATAGATAATGGTACTTATCTCAACAACACTATGATCATTGAACTCTGCATGCAGTTCAAGATCAATCACCACAACTCTTCTTCGTATCGACCAAAGATGAATGGCGCGGTGGAAGCCTCCAACAAGAATATTAAGAAGATTATACAGAAGATGGTTGTCACCTACAAAGACTGGCATGAGATGTTACCGTTTTATTTTCATGGATATCGTACTTCAGCGCAAACATCAACTGGGGAAACCCTATTCTCTCTGGTCTATGGTGTGGAAGTTGTCCTACCTGTCAAAATTCAGATTCCTTCTCTGAGAATTATGAAAGATGCATACTTAGACGAAGACGAGTGGATTCAGACCAGACTGGATCAGTTGAATCTGATTGACGAGAAGAGACTTGCGACTGTCTGTCACAGTCAGATGTATCAGAAGTGTATAATCAAATCCTTCAATAAGAAGATCAAGCATCGAATATATCAGGCTGGTGAATTGGTAATAAATTGCATCATTCTACCATAAGGTGATCCTAGGGGAAAATGGACTCCCACCTACGAAGGGCCATTTGTAATTAAGAAGATATTTTTGGGCGGTGCTATGATACTGACCACCATGGATGATGAAGATTTTCCACACCCTATGAACACGTACATAATAAAAAGATACTACGCATGAAAATGACCAGCTAGGTTAACTGGCCTAGGAAAAAATAAGGGTATCATGGTGAACCAGAAGGGTTGAGGTAAAATATTAGGGATATATGAAAAGATTGTACACCCGGAAAGTCGAAAACATGAAAGGGCGGCTTAGGCAAAAAGGGATATCCCGGTGGACTGAAATCCCGAAAGGGTAGTCCAGGAAAAATTTAGGGATTAAAGCATACGACTATGTCCCGTTGGATCACTTACAACAAGTTTTGTTACCAACGTCAAGTTCAAATGGTACAGATCAGTCCAGTCAACCTCTTCCGACAGCAAGGGACGAGATGCTTGAAGACATAGGGGCAATAGAAGAGTTGGAACCCAATGATATTATTTCCACATAACTATTATTTTGTTTTCACTTTGTACTCTCTTTATTTCACGACGATTTCCTCTTACTAGGATTTATGTCTCTTTGTACAAAACTGCCTGCTTATGGGCAAACTATCAATAGAAATGCAAATTTCAAAATTCAAGCTTTTTGTTTTACCTTTTCTGTTTTGTTTGCTAAAAACATCCAATGACTAAAATTGAATGAACATATGCATATGAATATGATTAACTGTTAAACAAATATGTGCGTAAAAACAGGAATAAGCATTTGCTCAAGACTCTAGGAGTCGGGATAATGTTCAAGTCATCCACGTATCCCCACAGAAATATCCTCACATGATTATCCCCACAGAGTCATCTTCACAACCTCATTTTCAATAAAGATACATTCCTGGAAAGCCTGAATTAACCTAATCATACTCACCAGCAAGTCACCCTAGCAGATAAACGGAAGATGTTAGCACCCTTTCCATCCGTAGTTATCTACAGGCTCTTAGATGCTTAGCTCATTTTAAAAGTACCTGGTGCTTTGTGCGTTTTGAAAAATGTTTTGAAATGCCTTAGTGCGGCGATTTGCTTTGCGTTAACTCTTGTATCAGTCCTCAAGAGTGTTGACAAAGCAAATGTTTTTTTTTGAAAATTATTTTTGAAATGTGTAAGTGTAAAAAGAGTTTGTTTTGAGCAAGCATCTAACAACTATCTACTTGTACTCGAAAAGGTTCGTTCTTTTCCTCTTTTCCTTTAGACAACACTAGCCTACTATTAGTGAGTAGGTATCCCTATCGTTGGATGTTTGAGGGACATTCGAATGGATGTAAAATCATAAAGGCAACAGATGGAGACGCTTTAGCAATTTTGTTCAAGGGACTAGATCATTTACCTAAAGGAAACTGTAAGGTCATGGAGGGACTATGACCTTTTGATTTACGAGTCCTTGCTAAAGCGTCCCCGTTTCGAGGGACATGACTGTTTTTCCGAAGGCAACCAAAGTAAGAGTACCCTAGAGGTGTATATGTGCAATGTGTGTTATGTTCCGTTATTTTAGTCTTTTTTGTTAGGTTTTCTAGTGTTTTATTTTAGTCTTTGCCATACAATCCTATTAGTCATACATCTAGTAGCTAATATGAAAAGCAGTAAAAAATGCAGAAAGTAAGGGTCCTACGCTATTACAACCAAATTGAAAGACAAGAAAAATGTAAAAAACAAAGAACAAAATAAAGAAGAGAAATGAATTCTTTAATCCAGGCAATGGACTCCTTCGATTCACCATTCTTTTGCCTTCTTTTGATTGAGCTTGAGAGTTGACGTGAGTAACCTTCAATTGCACCTTTTCCTGCCTCTTTCAATTGAGTTTGGGTGTTGGTATGAGCAACCTTCAATTTCACCCTTTCCGGCTTCTTTCGAATGAGCTTAGAAGTGGGTATGAGCCATCTTCAATTGCAACCTTCTCTGCTTCTTTCGATTTAGACTATGAAGTAAAATGGACCCGTAGAGCAGCATGAGGGTATATTCTTCGTCTACACTCTTTTTGTCTTTCGTTTGAATCTGTATAGGTTAGTTCCAACATATATACAAACAAGAAAAGCAAACAAACCAAGAGGGAAGAAACAAAGAACATAACTAAGAGGCTATCTACATATTATTCTGAAACAAAAAGTAAGTAAAAGGCTATTTACATATTATGCTGAAACGAAAAGATGCTAGGTCAAGAGGACTTACCTTGCTTGAAACTGGAACTTGTGTGTGGATTGGAGTTTATTGGATACTCCTGGATTCAAAAGGAGAGATTCAAGTGTGGTGTGATCTTGTTGTGTTTTGGGAGTTTTTGGTGTGCTTCTCTTAGGTTGTGCATGCATGTAAGGAAATATATGTGTATGGTTCTTGGGCTTATGTCTCCAGTGTGTGTGCGTATGTATGTGGTCTCCCCCTTTTTTCCCTGTCTTTGAAGCTTGCTAGTGTGATCCTTATATAGAGGGGATGAAGGGGACAAGAGGACAAAGGAATAAACAGACATTAAGTTGGTGTTTTAAAGGCCATGAATATCACTTTGAAACTTTGCCAAAGACATGGTTTCTTGTCCCTTTTTGAATTTGCTATGAACTTGGACACATTTGACTTTAGAATGCCCTCCTTCGAATGACTTTGATTGCCTCCTACGAATGGATCTGATTCAGTTCCTTCGATGTAGTCCATCCACATCAATTCAAATTGCTCAGATTTTTGATGACTCTGAATTCAGAGTTTCCCTTATCAGAGTTTCTTTAATTAAGTCAATATTTGCATCAATTCGAATTGCCCAAAATTCTCTTCGTCAGAGCATTTGTCATTTTTGATGACTCTAGATTCGAATCTGTTCAGAGTCTCCTTCATCAGAGCTTCTTCGAAAGCCCTCAGATCTTTGCTTTTCAATTGACTCTGTATCTTGATTCGACTTGTACAAAGTCTCAACATTCTGGCTTCTTCGGCCAGCCCTTAAGTTCGCTCTCTTAACTTGCTCTGACACTACTCAACTATCCCAATCGAAAGACTTTATTCTGGTCAATCGAAGCTTCCTTTGGCAGGAATGTTCTTGTGTAGGGGGTTTGGGCTTGGCAACGTACAAGATCTTAGCCAGCAAGCATCTTGGGCTAAGACTCATCACAAAGAAAACTTGTTTTCAATAGTCATATGTCCTTCGAATGAACCAATGTATGCTTCTTTGAAGGGACCGCATGAATGCGCCTTCGTAGGGACTATCATGTGTGTCGAAGTATGGAAAACTATTTCAAAGGGGACCATTTCCCATTCGAAGTTGGCACAAAGGAAGCTAATGCCTTGTGGGTCGAAGGAAGCTTTTTGCCTGGTGGATTGAAGGCAAATTTGAAGGAGTCTTGGCCTTGTGTGCTGAAGGCAAGCTAAAGAGGGGGCCTTTTCCTTGTGAATCGAAGGTATGTCTGAAGAAGCCCTTTGTCTTATGAATCGAAGACCAGTGAAAGGGGCCTTTTTCCTTGTAGATCGAAGGCAAGCTGATGGGTCTTGGCCTTGTGAAACCAAGGCAAGCATGAGGAAGCTCTGTGAATTAAGCTTGATCGAAGGAGATTCAGCATGCAATCGAAGCTTGTATGCAGGAGTTCACTGCTGGTGAATTGAAGAAAACTTATAGTGGATTATTGCTTGTGAAGCTTGGACCAAGGCTTGTTCGAAGGGGAACCAACATACAATCGAAGCTGATGGGCCAATGCTTGGTCGAAGGGTTTTAGGAGCCCAGTCGAAGCATGTTGTTATGCCAATCGAAGGACACTGTTTAGATACCAATCAAAGGACATTGTTGAACTTCCAATCGAAAGACACTTTGCTAACATTCAAAAATTTCATTTTCTTTAGGAAAGTGTTTGTAACCACCCATATAAGAGAATAAACCTTGGGAAACATGAGAGAGAAAATTTTGGGGTACAACAGCTTCCCCTGCTCAATCTTCTTAAACCTGAGGATTTAGATTGGCTTATCTGCCTTTCATGATCTGAAGGTGGGAGATGATTGGTCACTAGAGTGCCCAGAAATTTGCACTCACATGAAGTAATACTGTTGGTTGATGATGTCGGTAATGGGCTTACAGATGCCGTTTAGAGAAGATGACAGAGAGTCGTTGGAGATAGGCTTAAAGATGCCATCCAAAGTAGATGCTGATTTCACACATGGTCCATTTGGGGGTTCCTGTTCCTGCTGTATAAGGAGCAGTCCGCTGGGGAATGTGGGTTTCTGTTATTCTCCTGCTTGAGGAAACTCTGTGGGGAATAGAGTCTAGGAACTTTAGTTGTCCAAGGCTCTGCTGAAGAGTTATCTCCGGAGAGATGAAAGTTTACTGTTTTATGGTTGAAATCCAGGCTTCACAGTAACTTGCTAGGGCTAAGGGAATTAACAGTTACCTTAAAATGTATTAGAAAGAGCATGTGTAGGACTGTTCCAGGATGAGTCTGTGTTAGTCTGCACCCGAAGATATATGAGTAGAACCCGTGTAAGATTGCTTCGTATGGTCGTGTAGATAGTTTTCTTGTCTGGTTTCAGGTATTAATCTAAAAATCAGCTGTTCGCAGATAGTTGTCCTGTCTGGTTTCAGGTATTAATCTGGAACTTGAAAATTTCCAGTCACTGAGATAGTTGTCCTGGATTGTTACAGGTGTTAATCTCTAACCTGAGAAAGAAAGATAGTTTTCCTGTCTTGTTACATGTATTAATCTTCAATTTCCTCATGTAGATAGTTCTCATGGCTAGTTACAGGTATTAATCTACAGTCGGTCATCCACATATAATTCTCCTGGCTTGTTACAGGTATTAATCTGGAACTTGAAAATTGTCGGTCGCTGAGATAATTTTCCTAGATTGTTACAAGTATTAATCTCTGACTTGAGAAAGAAAGATAGTTTTCCTGGATTGTTACATGCATTAATCTTCAATCTGCTCATGTAGATAGTTTTCCTTGCTTGTTACAGGTATTAACCCACAGTCGGTCGTCCACAGATGGTTCTTCTGGCTTGTTACATGTGTTAATCTAGAACTTGAAAATTATCGATCGCTGAGATAGTTGTCCTGGCTTGTTACAGGTATTAATCTCTGACCTGAGAAAGAAAGATAGTTTTCCTGGCTTGTTACAAGTATTAATCTTCAATCTTCTCATATAGAAAATTCTCCTGGCTTGTTACAGGTATTAATCTACAGTCGATCGTCCAAAGATAGTTTTCCTGGCTTGTTACAAGTATTAATCTCTGACCTGAGAAAGAAAGATAGGTTTTCTAGCTTGTTACAGGTATTAATCTTCAATATCCTCATGTAGATAGTTCTCCTGGATTGTTACAGGTATTAATCTACAGTCAGTCGTCCATAAATAGTTCTCCTGGCTTGTTACAAGTATTAATCTGGAACTTGAAAATTGTCGGTCGTCGAGATTATTGTCCTGGCTTGTTACAGGTATTAATCTCAGACTTGAGAAAGAAAGATAGTTTTCCTGGATTGGTACATGCATTAATCTTCAATCTTCTCATGTAGATAGTTTTCCTGACTTGTTACAGGTATTAATCTACAGTCGGTCATCCACAAATAATTCTCTTGGCTTGTTACAGGTATTAATCTGGAACTTGAAAATTGTCGATCATTGAGATAGTTGTCCTGGCTTGTTAACAATATTAATCTCTGACCAGAGAAAGAAAGATAGTTTTCCTAGATTGTTACAAGTATTAATCTTCAATCTCTCCATGTAGATAATTCTCCTGGCTTGTTACAGGTATTAATCTACAGTCCCTCGTCCACAGATAGTTCTCCTGGCTTGTTACAAGTATTAATCTGGGACTTTTTTTGTTGGTAAATCCGTCATGCTTCGGGAGTTCATACCACTTGGTCGTGTAGATAGTTTCCCGTCTGGTTTCAGGCATTAATATTTGGCTTGTTGTGTAAGTTTATTGTGTTTGTCTTTCTACGAACTCAACATGGAAAGGTAAAGTCAGTTTCATGCGATGTCATAATGTATGAATTGCATGATGCTCTTAAAATAAATGAGATTGTGATATATGCATTTGTGCTGCATATGCTATGATGTTTGTAAAAATGATGTATGAATGCAATGTATGAACGTATCAGCTGTTCTATTGTAGGGTTGTTGAGTTAGGGAAAATAAATCCCTAATTGTAGTTGTAGGTCTTTAAATATGTTGAAGTTAAATGTTGGGAGATGAACTTCCGTTGTTAGAGAAATAAACTCTGTTAGGGAAGGTAAACTCTGTGAACTGAACCATTTCTAGAAGATGATCCGAATAAGTATCGGGATGACATCCATCTCTGGATCATACCTGAACTAATGCTAGAAGATAGTCTGGAATAAGTTTCAGGATGACATCCGTCTCTGGATCATACCTGAACCATTTTTAGAAGAGAGTACGCCTTATTTAGAAAGTTTCTGCCGGGAATTCTTGTTTTATTGTTTTGAGAAGAAATCCGCTGGGGAAGGGAAACTTCGTAATACGCTTGGGGATTTTGTGAGATCTTATTGGGGAATCCTGAGAAGCTTGGCGACTTCACTGGGGGATCTTCTAGATGTTGGAGCAGTGGTTGGAGACTTTTGCTCTTCCGAGGATATGAGAACACCTGACCTTATTAGGCTGTAAGCTGAGGATATGGCAGTGACTTTTTTAGGAGGATGACCCAGCCTCTGTACCTGCTGGAGAAAGTATCTGCGGAGATTTTGTGGATGGATTGAGTGTAATCCCAACTCTTGGGGTTTCGAAGAGATGTTGATCAGGGTATATTCTACTGATATAAAAATGATAAGATGACGAGACATAGTTGTTGTTTACTGTGGAAAATGGTAAACAACTGCTGGTCCTCCCAAAGTCCTAAAGTGAGGGTAACTTGTGAGATCGACCAAATGATCTCAAGTCAAGTGCTAAGAACTTTACCATGACACATATTCCATCAAAATATTAGTCAAGGGAGATGGTTTTATTTTGACTTGGTGAACATGTGTAATGGTTTTCCACACTATAATTTGATCGACTGACTGGTGACTCGTGACCGATAAAAGATATTCATACAAAAGCGAGACTTACTAAACTAACTGACTGGTGACTCGTGACCAATAGATAGCGTTGAATCGTTTATGTGAAATAGAAGATAACGTATAGATATTGCTCGATAGTAAACAGAAAGAAGATAAAGTACTTAAAAGATCTAATTGAAGGATAAAGGATTCACATTGAAATAAAAATGGTGATTCACGTACATCAAGCACTCTTCACTCTTGATTTCCTAATGCTCGGAATGATAGAGTTTGACAAGCGATTTGAGAGTACAAGTGAACACCCCACGAACTATACTAAATCTTCTTATTTATAGTGTTTACAATGTAACTACCTAGATAAAATCTATGGCTAATATTAACATCTTGAGGTAACTGCTTCACTAGACGTTGCGACCTATTTGGCGCTCAAACACATCGTGGCCTGCTGGTAACTACTCATGATTTTGAAGTTTCACCTATTTGGCGCTTAAATACACTGTGGATTGCTGGTAACCGCCCATGATTCCTCTAAACCTCTTGAACATGAACCGCTTCTTCCTTGCTTCGACACTTTCTTTCTGGCAAAGAATAACCATACTTCCTCTAAGTCCAAGAAACCCTTTTTTGTCGACTAAAACCATTTTCGACCAAATCCTTGTCTTTCACCCTTTGGTCGACTAAACAAATTTTGACCTCTTGACATATGTTCTTTTATTTCTTTCTAGTCGACATATTTCAGTTTCGACAATTCTAGTGTGAATCCTTTTAAGCATTAACTCTAACTTAATAAAACCATATTTTCAAACACCGGCTCCTGTTTCCCAGAAAACCCTTACTTTGGAGGATGACTCTTAGCTTTTGAGAACATCTTCATTTATTACACGTACTTGAATACCTTAAGATTTTCCAAGTTAACAAAATGCCCCCCCAGAGATGCCATTTTTGAATTTCGACTAATATGAGATAATGGCATCTTTGAAGCGTCGGTTTCACCATTCGACCAAATCGTTTCCATTTCTCTAAAAGTGAATATTACTGTTCTGTCTTTTCTGTGATGTCATGTAATCATGGTAGCGTATCACACTTTTCAATTTCGAGACGTGTGACATTAATTTTTTCCATCATTGCACTTTTAGTGGGAAACATGGCCCACTAATTCATGTTGATCTTGCAGCACGTGTCCCACAAAATGACGTGATTTGAACTTGGGAAATCACAAAAGATTTCCCCATTATTTCCTCCTTTCTCAGGGTCTATAAATACCCTTATTTCTCATTTTTTTTCTTCTATTTTTCTTCATTTCTTCAACCCTTTCTTTTAGAAAAAACACAGAAACTACACACTTCTTCGTTGTTCTTCATCTTCATTCTCCTTCAAACCTTTTACAATGGCGAATGTTAAAAATCAAACTTCCTCTCCAGAAATCGCTCTTCAACTGCGCCTTGTCGACGATAAAACTTATGTCCCGGAACCTCCATTTGGTGAGGAGAAATCCAAAATCTGGCAATCTCAGGTACTTATCCCTTTCTCTCTTGAAGAGAAACCCCTATCCTTTTTAGAGCCACTTCCTGCTGATGCACCCTCCGAAATCTATGTAGATAATAAGGGGGAGTTTTTTCCTACTAGTACTACTACTACCAGACCCATCATTTCTTCTCCAAACCCTATATTGCTTAAATATATTGACAGGAACTTTAGAGCTCCACCTCTGTGTTGCCCTAAATTTCATGCTTGGATGGCACATTTAGAAACTGCCAAAGGAGACCAATGGAAAAGGATGGGTACTTATACCCTGCTAGAACATTCTCGATGTGGTTAACCTTATTCTAGTGGCATGCTCCTAGCTGCCATACATTTCTGGGAGGGATCGACCAACACCTTTCATACTAAATATGGTATGATCACTCCTACCATGTTCGACGTTTTTGCCATCACAGGGCTAAAACCATCTGGCATAATTTTCAACTATAGAGATGTTGAACCTGTGTGACTAAGGTGCGATGTGGGTGAAGATGGAAAACAAACATATAATAATTTCATCGACCATCATGCTCAAACCTCTGGTCCTGTAACTGATGAAGAGCATGTGGCGTTTCTAACCTTATGGCTGTCTCGCTTTGTTTTTTGTTCCAGGTCGATTTAGGTGGCCAAAATTTTTTCTTATCTGGCAACCCAATTACATATGGGTGAGAATGTTGCTTTAGGCAAACTGATTTTGGCCTCTCTTTATGCATCTTTGACTGATGCTGCTAATTAAATAAAGTGTTTTAACCCTAATAATCCAAAGAAAAAGAACGTCTTAATCCATGGTCCTTTTGGCTCTTGCAGCTATGGTTGAATGCCACCTTTTCTAAGGAGATTAAGCCCTTTAGAAATAGAAAGGTAGCATGCCCTCCATCTCAAAGCCATATGGTTTGGCAACTCCTTCTCCCTCTGACTCCTATCGACAAGGGTTCCCCAAATCCTTAAGTCTTCAGACTGCTGTTTACCATTATGTTGACAAGATTCGATTTCACACCCTCTATGGCCCCATTTCATGATATACAAAATGGCCCATAGTGGTTTACTAGGGCTTTTCCACCTGCAAGAGAAGAGGACAAGAAAAATTACTTAATCCTCTGGAGGCGTTACTTAACCCCCCAATTCCTGTCTACTGTGATTGTCAGTGTGAGCCCGGGTTTGGTCGCTTATCAGCCTAACTTGGTGGCTTGACAATTTGGACTCTGTCAACTTGTTCCTGAGTCTTTGTTCAATTCTCACGAGCTGCTGGTAGACATCATAACTGACCAACCCTTCGAAATGATCAAGGATGATATATGGAATATATGGGAATGAAGACCCACACTCACTCTCACTCCTTTCCAACCGTCTTTCTACTGCACCAAAGAATTTGAAACTTGGTGGCAGTCATATTTTGTTACATTCATTGGTGATTCTAATGCCAAGCTGGCTGAACTAACTACAACTTTCTCAAATTTGCAAGCAAAATCGACCAAATGTAAGATTACTCATATTAAACAAATTCGAGCTTTCCATAATTACTTCTGAATTGTGTATCGACCTAATAATCTTTGTAAGACCATCTATAATGCCTCTTTCAAATTAAAGGAGAAGGTAACCGATAGGATCTCGACACTAAAATTCCCTGATTATGCGAAAGACAAATATCTTTACGCTCTTCATTTTGGAAACATCAAATTTCCTCCTTTGCCATCCAGACCTTTAGCCCACCTATTCCTGATTGGTGCTATTGCTCTATACTGGATATGCAAAATGCCTATAAGACCAAGGCCGACAGAGTGGTACCGACGAAGTATTACCTACCTAACTATTCAGGGCATCTTCATTATGATCTCCGATATGTTAGAGTACTTTTGACTACACAAATCGGTAACGATTTCTGGAAAGCTTACCCCATGCTTATTTTAATTTGGTTTCTTATCTGATTGTTTTACACTTGTCTTATAACTATACCAATAGATCACGCGGGTTCCGTTCCTGTCGGCAAACAAAAACCTTCAACGTATCAGGTTTAAACTTCAACCTTCTGCCAACCATCATTCTTGATTTGGCATATCTGACTTAGCTTAATTTTTGTAGATCATTCCTGACCACACACCCTCCGACGATGAACCCATTTCTTCTTCACTCAAGAAGGCTTCTTCGGTGGGTGCATTTATATACTTCTTATTTCTATGTCGTTTAGGCCCTAAACTTGTATTAATATTTTCCTTGTTTTCCAGAGTCAAAAACGCTCAGCGGATTTGGCTGCTCCCTCTGACAAATCCAAAAGGTCCAAGAAGGACAAAGAGCATACTTCTGAGAGGGATAAGGTATATTCTGTCGACTTAAAACTTCCATTATCGACTAACACAATTGATTCAACTTATATCTTTTTCTGCTACTTAGCCATCACCTGATGTTCAGCCCTCTCAACACTCCCACAAACCCAAAAGCCATAAGAGGAAAAAGATTCCTCTGCTGAAGGCGAGGTGGCAAAAAAAAAGAAGAAGACAAAGGTACCTGTATCCCAGGGTGCTGAAGCAATGTTTGGCTTGAAACTTGTTGATGAAATAGAGGAGCCAGATGATGTCGAAATTCCTCTTGTTACAAGAAGGATACGTAACATGGTCTTGGTCGAAAATCCTGAAGCCACCTTGGATTTAGGTGCTAACACCATTGTGGTCGACACGACCCTGGTTAATCTGACTCGTGCTCCTAGGGTTGATGAAGTTCAAAACCCAATGAGAGACACTACTGATGTTTTAGCTAAGGATGAGTCTATCGATCTTAATCTGTCGACACATGCACTAGCTGGTTATTTTCTAGTTTCTTTCGTTTTTTGTTTGTTAAATTTGTTTTGGATAATACCTTTTCTTGCTTTCTTTAGGTTAATATCCCCGGTCAACAACAACGTGTACCTGACTATACCCATTTGTCAGAAGCTTCTGCCCGTCACAATCATTAGAATCTTGACATTACTGATGGTGAGTTTATCGACCTGACTATTCCGACTACTCTTAGTGACTCTGACTCAGTCACTAGTCCTACCAAACATAAGGTTTATAGTTCGACTAGTTCTGATTCTAGCCTTTCAGATTCCCTGTAGGGTTCAGAAGCAAATAAAAATGTCACCACCTCCTGAATTCTTCCCCCTCCTGAAAGCCCGCAAGGCGCACCTCTTGTTTCTTCTGAGAGAGAAAAGGCCGACTCACCCACTAAACTAAAACACATGGGAATCAATCCTTCCGCTCTAGAAGAAATTTCTAGGTTGCGTCACTTTTTGAGTTCTCGCACTCTTTCTTTTGACTCCAGCCCACCTCAAGCACATAATGACAAGATAAGTCCTGAAGTAGTTAAAGCCAAAAATCTGATGACTAAAATTTAGACTCATGCTTTGAATCCTGATCCGCCTCATCTGTCCATTCTGATCCAACTCTTGGCCTAGAACTCTCAGACGCTCTTACTCAAATGAAGGAGCTCAATAAGTCTGAATCAGCAAGGTTGATGATAATGGCATTTGAGAAAATTTTCATTCCTCTATGCCAAAATTTTGAAAGTATTCGGGAAAATGAGGAAGCGGTTGAGTCGAAGAAAGCGTTCGTGAAAGATAATTTGGATATGGTGGTGCAAGTTACTGAAGAAATTAATGATTTGTTAGCAATGATTGAAAATAAGAAACATGAACTGGTTCCCAAACGAAACAGAGGTGCTGAAATACGTGACCATATTTATGCTCTCAACAAGGAATTATAATTGATTTCCAAGCAAGAGGAAGAGATTAATAATGTGATTAATCCAACCCAAGCAAAAGATGAGCAAATGGATGTGGACGCTGTGGCTGTATGTGACACGATTTCTTCTATCGAAACAGAGCTTGAAACACTTAAGACTCAGGCAGAAGGTTTTGAATATCAGGCCACGAACCTCCATGGTAAACTGTGGTCATTCCAAGCCAAATTTAAGCATTTTTAGTCATTGTACCAACAATCTTGTAATTTCTTTATGGCTTTAAGCCAAATTTTTAACGAAACTTTCTTTGTTTGTTTTATATGTATCTTCCACGTTTTATGTGTGTTTTGAATTTGCTGGTCTCAACAAAATTTTACTAGCTTGTTGGTTCGACGAATACTTTATTCCGTTGAGATTTTGATTTCTTGAAGAATGGGCTCATACTTTTTTAAGTACTTTCCATTTACCCTTAAGATCCGTCGATCTGGGGCTAACTCCTCAAGCTCATAGGCATTATTTGAAAAATCTTGTATCACCTTAAAAGGTCCTTCCCAATTTGGGGACCATTTCCCTAAGACTATATCATTTTTGTCCATAGGTAATATCACTTTCCATACTAGATCATCGACAACAAATAATTTATCCTTTACTTTTTTATTATAAGCTCTGGCAACTCTATCTTTCTGTCTTATTAACGAATCAAGGGCCAACATCCTTTCTTCATCTATGCCGACAAGCTCCTCTGCCATCATATTCGAGTAATCCTCAGATGGTATTTCATTTGTCTTTGGATTCTTATTGATTTAACATGTATCTCCATTGGTAACATGCATCATGCCCATATGCAAGTCAAAATGGAGTATTTCCTGTTGCTTCCTTAGGGGAAGTTCTACACGCCCATAAGGATTGATCCAGTGTTTTATGCCAATTCCTTGGATTCTTTCCTACATGCTTATTAATTAGGCTAATTATCACTTTATTGGCAGCTTCGACTTGGCCATTTGCTTGAGCATAGTAAGGAGTAGAAGTTAACAATTTAATTCCAACTTCTTGCATAAATTCTTGCATTTTTCGTCCAGTAAACACTGATCCTTGTTCGGTCATAATTTTTTATGGAATTCCAAACCGACAAATGATGTGATTTTGTATAAAATCAATAACAGATTCTTGGTCGACATTAGTTAAAGCTACTGCCTCGACCCATTTTGTAAAATAATCAATACCGACTAAAATATATCTTTGCTGTTTTGATGATGCTGGTTTTATTTATCCAAACACATCTAAAGCCCATCCTCTGAATGGCTAGGGTTTTATAACTGCATGTAACTCACTTGCGGGGACATGTTGTATGCCCCATGCATTTGGCATTCTCGACAACCTTTAGCAAATTCGATGCAATTTAGTATTGAAGGCCAATAGATGCTTGAACGCACCAAAATCTATTTCATTTTGTGTCCTGCTTGATGTGCACCACATGCTCCACTATGCACACTTAACACTACCACGTATTCCTCACTTTCTCCAAGGCATTTTAACAAAACTCCTTCAACGTTTTTCTTAAATAATTTGTTCTCTATCAAATAATAACTGAGAGTGCGATACTTGATTTTACGATCTGTCGACCACGTGGGGATGTGCAGATAGTCAGCCAATGGATTTCGCCAGTCATTCTCTTGTCCATTGTCAATGGTTAAAATTTGAAAATTTTCGGCATTTATAGCCCCTAACTTTACAATCGACAAATATGAAGGGGATAACAAAGTTGCTCGAAATTTCTCTCTTACTTAGGTAAGTTCTTCATTTTGATCTCTCTTGTATCCTGAGGCTTCTTGTGCCAGGTCATTAGCCTTTTCGTTCTCTCTTCGAGGTATGTGTCGAATACTTACTTGCTCAAATTGTTTTAATAATCTGATGGTAATCACAAAATACATGATTAAATTTTATTTAACACATTTGTAATCCTTTGATAATTGTTTAATCCTAATTCAGAGTCTCCCATAATTTTGACGTTCCTTTCCCCCAAATATAGCAGTAGTTCAAGTCTTGTTATTAAAGACTCATATTCTGCTTCATTATTTATGCACATACCGTCGATTTTATACTTGAACTCTGCTGGAATTCCACCGGGAGAAATTATAATTCCTCCTATTCCAACTCTATTCTTATGGATAGAACCATCAAAGTATAATTTCCATGGCACTAAATCTACATAATTTTGAGGTATACCAACCATTGAATGGTCGACCAAAAAATCTGCCACTACTTGTCCTTTCATTGCTTTTAAGGGCATGTAAGTAAGAGAATACTCTGTTAATGCTAAAGGCCATTTACCAATTCGACTATGTAAAATTGGTTTGAATAACATGTGCTTAATAATATCGAAATTAGAAGATACATACACATCAACAGGCTTTATATATTGCTTTAGTTTAATACAAGAGAAATACAAGCAAAGGCATATTTTTTCTATATCACTATACCTAGTCTCAGGATTATTTAGCATTTGACTAAGATAATACACAGGTCTGTCGACATCCTTTTCATCCTGTTGGACAAACATACTACCTATAGTCGCATCTGAGGCTATAATATATAACCTCATAGGCCTATGTCTAACAGGAGGTGCGAATATTGGAGGCTTTACTAAGTAGTCTTAGATTTTGTCGAAAGCCTCTTGATGCTCCTCTTTCCAAACAAAATCATCATTTTTTAGTTGAAGTAGTGGTGAAAATACTTTGGTTTTTCCACTTAAGTTGGATATGAACCTCCTTAGGAAATTTATCTTGCCCAACAAAGACTGAAGTTCGTTTTTGGTCGACAGTTGTTTGATGTCCATGATGGCTTTGGTCATGCTTTGATTTACTTCTATGCCTTTTTTATGCACCACAAAGCCAATAAAATCAGCTGCCTTCACACAAAAAGCACATTTTAATGGATTCATTTTTAATCCATGTTTTCTCATCCTTTCGAAAGACTTTCGAAGGTGTTGCAGATGAGTTGGTTTACTGTTCGACTTTATTACAATATCATCAATGTAAACTTGCATGAAATCTTCAATAAAATCATGGAACATAGAATTCATTACCCTTTGATATGTCGCTCTGGCATTTTTAAACCGAATGGCATGACAACCTATTCATAAGTTCCCAGTGCCCCAGGGCAGCGAAACACAGTCTTCAACACATCTTTTTCTGCAATAAAAAATTGGTTATAACCAGAATAACCATCAAGCATACTTAGATATTCAGAACTAGCAGCCTAGTCGACCAACATTTTTGCCACAGGCATAACATACTCATCTTTTAGGGTGGCAGTATTTAAATCTCTAAAATCTATGCATACCCTTAATTTTCCATTTTTCTTAATTACTGGAATTATGTTTGCCAACCAGTTGACATACCCTGCAGTTCTTATGAATTTTCTTTTGAGGAGTCTTTCTAACTCCTCCTTGATTTTTGACATTATGGCTGGAGCGAAACGTATGGGAGTCTGCTTTACTAGTTTCTTTCCAGCTTTTATTGGTAATTTTAGTTCTACCAAGTCCCTACTTAAACTTGGGATTTCATTATAGTCCCAAGCAAAACAATCTTTAAATTCTTTTAATAAAAAAATTACCTCAGATTTCAACTCCGGGTCGATGTTGGCGCTGATATAAGTTGGTATTTTATCCCCCTTTTCGCCAATATCTATTTCTTCTAAAGGGTCTTGTGGTTGTATGTTTTCTGGTGCCATTGGATCATTTTCAAAGCCCAAGGGTTCTTTGTCATATATGCAGTCCAGCTGTTGCTTATCGATGTTTTATTCAACCGTCTCTATTATATCTGGTGGCTTTGGCTCAATAGCCAAAATAGCTCTCTCATCTAGAACTTGTGTTTTATTTGCCTCAACAACCATATTTTCTTCAGCTTCTAGTGCCAAATTTATTTTGCTTTCGACAATATATGCTGAAATCCTGTTTAGAGCATCTAGCTCAGATAACATCACTGATGTCTCCCCAGCCTGTCGGCCGGTTGGTACAGTATGGATCCTCAAGAGGTTCCACATCACACATAAAACCATGGGTTTCATGTAACTTCAATGAAACAAATGCTTCATTAAGGTTGGCATATACATCTTCAGCAGGTTGAAATGGGGAAATATTAGCTAATTTCCCGTCGAACTGCTTCTTTCCGACATTGTTCACGTCTGCCATAAAATACCCTTGATCAACTTCAATATTCTCGACTATGCCATCTTCCCTCCATATCACCAAACACTGGTGCATAGAGGATGGTACAACCCCTACTCAGTGTAGCCATTCTCTCCCTACTAAGAGGTTGTAACTCGGCTTACCTTGAATCACCATGAAAATAGCCGGCCTAATAACAGAGCCGAAATTAATGTCCACTTGGATCACACCCATGGTATTTCTAGTTCTTCCTTCGTAGTCTGATAAGACCATATTATGAGATCTAACATCAATGTCATATTTACCGATTTTCTTCAATAGGTGGTGTGGCATAATGTTCACTGTAGCACCACAGTCTACCAAAACCTTGTTGATAGCCACCCCTTCGACCTTAGCCCTTATTAAAAGAGGCTTCAAATGGCTCCTCATTGCCATATCTGGTCTTTCAAAGAAAGCATCTTGGTTCTCAATAGAACCATTGTTCATGACAAAGTAACACGTTGGCTTGTGTAAAGCAATCTCCTCAACATCTATGTCTGCTGAATTTTCTACTTCAGTCAAGCAATCATATTCTGCTGGCAGAATTGATACTATATTGACTAAGATATTCAAACTCTCTTCAGAGTCGAAATCAAAATCTTCAGTGGCTTCTTTAGAACATTTAGCAGCTGGTCGATTCACGAATTCTTTGATTCGTTCTTTCACAGAGGAGTCGACTTTCACCTCGTACTGCCTTTGATTGCCACCTTTGTTTGCAGCAATCTGGCCAGCAGCTGCTTGCCTCTCAGCCTCCTTTCGGCGCTGGAAGCGTCTCCATTAGGTTCGAGTCATGGGATTCTTCCCCATGTAGTTTTCAAAAATGTGGCTTTTCTTCTCTGACTTGAACTCATGTCGGTAGTCAATAGCCGACTTCCCTTTGTTTGGTGCCCCATCAATTGGTGCGCCCTTTCTTCTTTGGGGTTTAATCCAAGTACCATTAGGAGCTTTTGCTGATGGAATATAACTCCTAGGTTTAGCATGAGAGTTTCCCATAGCTCTCCTTGGGTCTCTTGGTGTAGGTAACCTTTGATTGTATGGCTTGCCTCTGTTCTTTTCTAACTGTAGCTTCTAGAAATTTTTAGCAACTATTTTGTCAGTCAAAGCACCACATCTAGGACACAAAAAGCTTATGAACATTTATGCTTACAGCGGTAAAGGAAGTCTAGCAAGTCTTCCTCAGGCCTTGGGTACACATCTGCTAGGCCGACATCAGGACTTTCTCCAGTGCCCTCTTCAACCATATTATCACCAGGGAATTCAATAATCTCTACCATGTAGATGTCAACTGGGTCGAGAAACGAATCTTCCTATTACCTAAGAGGATCAGTATCAATCTTCACCTTTCTTGCAGCAAATTTCAACCTACCCTTTTGCAGCGACTTTTGCACGAGATCCCTGGAAAGGTAACACTGAGAGGTTGTATGACCAAGATAATTATGAAATTTACAAAAAACTCTTTTCTGTCATTGTTCTAATGGTGGTAATTTCAAACCTGGGGGTACTAAAATTTGACCATCTTTAACCACTAAGTCAAAAATTTATTCACACTTAGCGACATCAAACGTATAAGCTTTTCCTAGAAATTTTGGATTATTTTCGACCGTATTCTTTCCTTTATAAGGAAATAATGATTTACACTCATAGGCCGGCCCTGGCTTCATTTCAGCCAAGTCGACCTCTGCCTCTGTTGGTGAGGTATAGTCGGCCTCACAAATGGGATCTGTGTCATCATAATCTATGAAGGCTACTTTTTCTTTTCTAGTCTTAGCCTTAGTGTGTCTGACCTTTTCTAGTCACAAACGCTCTATATGTCAAACTCTATCAGCTAACTGTGTCATACTTTTCACGAAGGTTGGATCTATTTTCTTCCTAATGGAATAATCTAAACCTCCAGCAACCATTTGAACAAGCTCATGTTCTGGCACTTGAGTAAAGCATCTTGCTTTTAATGATCTAAATCTATTTAGATAATCATCAATGGTTTCGGAAAACCTTCTTTTAATGTTTGATAATTCGACCAAACTAATTTTAGAATTACACTCATAAAACTTCTCATGAAAAAGTTTCTCCAACTTCGTCCATGAGTCAATTGAATTTGGGGGTAAAGTGGTAAACCACGTGAAAGCTACCTTAGTAAGGGAAGAAGGAAAGTGCTTTACCCTTAAGTTTTCATTATTTGACATATCCCCAAATTCAGTTAAATATCTAGCAATATGTTCCACTGTCGACTCTCCAGATTCTCCCCCAAATTTCGTATACTTAGGGATTTTCCATCCTCTAGGGTTTTCAGTCTGTAAAACATATTCAGACAAAGGGAAGGAATATGTTGGCCTCTGAAGTGCGGTATTCATACCATTTCTAGCCATATTTCTTTCGACAATGGTGGTTAAATTATTTTCTACGTCTAAATCCTCTTGTCGAATTTGATCAACAATTTGATCAACCTCTTGATGTCGATGTACTAATACCCTAGGTGGACCGACAATCAAATTCCTTGGAGGCACTAGCATTTTCCCCTGAGGGACAGTTTCGTCCTGTATTGCCCCCATGTCTATTTTACCAGGGGCATCTAGTCGAACAGGTGGTGCCTGCCGAATAGGCGTTGGAGGAGCACCTAAAAAATTACACAAACGTGTTAATTGGGCAATTACCTGTCGATTTGTTTCAGCGGACTGCCTATTAGTCTCATCCGACTCTGGTACTATAGGATTAAATACATTACCCATCTGGTTAGTTAACATATTAACCAACTCGTGGTTGTTATCATCCATTTGTTGCCTTAATACTACTACTGAAGTATTAGTAAGAGGCGGTACTATAGGTTAAGAAGGCGCTACCCTATTTTGGTTTCCTATATTATTTCCTCCTGGCGCAGATCCTTGTATAAGAGGGTTCAAATTTTGAACATTATCTGACACCACTTCCGTATTCGATGTTGACTAGTATCCTGGCATCATGGAATACGACATTCCATAAGCAGGATCTACATTACCAAAACGAGGCACATTAGGTATGGTAGTCGTAGTCATTACTGGTCTTGGGCTTCCCGGTGGAGCCTGAGACATTTGTACGGAAACTGTAGCAGTCGACCCTACTGGAGGAAAAGGTGCTACTTGAGAAACTACTGGATCAATAGTGATTAAAGTTTGTGACGTTATTTCATCTATGTTTGGATTATCAGGAATTGTCATTCTTGATATCTGCTTCCTAGATAATGGTTTATTATACTCTTTGGTTAACTTCCTATTTGTAAGTTGCATCCACTTATAAATACTTAAGACAAATTCTTAGCACTGGGTCCCACCAGGTGTGCCAATTTGTTTACTGTGGAAAATGGTAAACAACCGCCGGTCCTCCCAAAGTCCTAAAATGAGGGTAACTTGCGAGATCGACCAGTTGATCTGAAGACACGTGCTAAGAGCTTTACTATCACACCTATTCCATCGAAATATTTTTCAAGGGAGATGGTTTTCTTTTGACTGGGGGAACATGTGTAATGTTTTTCCACACTATGATTTAATCGACTGACTGGTGACTATTTGCTGTGTTTTCTGGTAAACAACCGCTGATCTTCCAAAAAGGGTAAATTTTTGGTTACTCGCATGATCGATTAGTTTGATCCTAAGACGTATGCTAATTTTTGATGTTTTCTGGACATAAATGCTAATGTAAAGAAAGAATGGATGTTCGACTGAGAAAGGTTGAGGTTTGAGGCGAGTTTGAGTGCAGAAAGTAAATAGAAAAAGGGGTTGGGAAAAGTTCAAGTGCAGGAATCTGAGAAAAAGTGCAAGGAAATAGACGCTTGCAAGCAAGATAAAAAGGCAAGAAATGTAAAGAGAAAAGTAAAAGACTTTGATTATAAAATTTGGTGTTTCAAACGTACATTTTCAGTATTCTTTCTCACGCAGCGGGTACTTGAATAGTATTGAATAACTTGTATGGTCAGTTGAACACACGAAAATCTACATAAACTTCCTATATTTATACTAAAACTAGGTAACTGTCGAGGAGTTACTTTGCTCTACAATAAGGACAAGTGTCTCCTGCATGCGCTTCGACATCTATCTTCATGCCACGTTACTTTCCTCAACTGCTAAGTGAACTACTTTCCATCCTTTCTTCAAATTCAAAACCACCTGTTGCTGATACGAGGTTTCCTTTTAGTCGAAGGCCCTGGATCCTTTTTAGTCGAAGGCTGTAAGAACCTTCTGGTCGAAGATTCATTTTAACTCAGAAATTTGTATAAGTATTTTTACAATCTGTCGAAGTATTTCCAGCTTATATTTGTTCAATATATTTTTGGCCCATAAGGCCAATGTGTTGTGGGTGTCGAATTTAAAAGCTAACAAATTGCACCCCAAGAATGTCAATTTCGACACAAGAAGAAATGATCATTCTTTGAGATTCCCATTCGACACCTGTCTTCTTTTTTACCACTGAAATCACTTGTGCGCTTTTCGCCTTCTACCAACTACTGCTGGTATTCAGAGTCATCATTACCTTTTTTCCCAACACGTCGCTATCAATCAGCTGTTACCATGCTGCCATGATGGCCATTATCCCTACAACCTAGGAAAGTATGGAAAACGTTTCCATTACCTGTACCATAACTGCCTCAACGTTCGCCACATGCCCCACTAACTCTACAACATTAAATGGTCTTGAAGGAAAATACTCTTCCCTGAACACTATAAATAGACGAATCCTTTCTTTGGAAATCTTTTACAACTCCTAGTACTCTTTATTTCCTTGCAACGGAAAAGTCTTAAGAACTTCATATTCTTCGTTCTTTCACTACCTTCAACTATGGCTTTTCTTTCAAACGCACCAAACAACCCCAAAACTAAGAACGTTTTTGACCTACAAAGACAACCATAGGTTTTTTCCACTAGGCCTATACCTGTTTCGACTGGGGAGCGAAGAGTCGTATCTGAACCCATGACAAAAGAATGGCGTGAAGCTTATGACTCTCAGTTACTCATTCCTGTTAAGTATTCTGGGCACATGTATGCCATGTCTGGCCCACTATCTACCTGCTTTGAGAACCCAAAACAAAATAACACCTTCTTCCCAACTCACCCTAGGCTCAAGCCTATAGGTTGCGTGAAGAAACCCAGGAATGATCTTGAGGATGCAACCCTTGCCAACCAGCAACATTCTCAAAAGAAGGAAGACATCAACCTTCAGTTCATGAACAAGGGGAATAGGATCTTTCGATCTTGCCCTAGTCTTACTTCAGAATACTCAGAATGGCTGAGTAAGATTGAAAAAGGGCAAGCCCAAATATAGAAGGATATGGGGATCTATGACTTGATTATGCTGTCAAAGACTGGGTTATCTTATTTCCCTCTCATGTTGGTATCTTCACTGTATTTCTGGGACAATACACATTTTACCTTCCATTTGCCTTGTGGAATGGTAACCCCAACTCTTTTCGATATAGCCGCCATTACTAGTCTTCGACCAACTGGTGAAAATTTCGACCCTGAGGATTTGTCTGAAGATTCTATCGGGTTTTCGGCCATGAAACCCATGTATACTATATTCATCAACCATTTTCACGACAAATCTAATAACTTTGTCTCTAAAGTGGAACACATAGCTTTCCTAGCTTTGTGGTTATCTCGCTTCATTTTCTGCACTAAGTCACTTCAAGTGACTAAAAAGATGCTCACTCTCGCGACACAGCTTCATAATGGCTATCCCCTTTGTCTGGCTAAGTTGATTCTAGCCAACCGGTATGAGTCCATCAACAATGGTGTGACTCAGCTTAAGGTTATTAGAGACAAGGTGAGTTTACTCCTTTCTGGCCCCTTTTGACTTCTTCAACTTTGGATCAATGCCACTTTTGAATCTTTTCTTCAACAGAAGAATAAGATTAATGAGAGGGCCCTAGAAGTCCTAGATTAGTCCTGTTGACTCCAACTGATGAAGGTCAACAATTCCAAAAAGCGTTTATTATCTTTGTAATGATGTTTGCAAAGCGTAAGAATTTGTTTTGACCATGACTCCCTTTGTTAGTAGAAAGGTTGATCCAGAATGGTTCATTCGACCATATCCTTTATCTGACGAAGATGACCATGTGGATGAATATGTGGGGCTATCTGGGAGTCGTTTCTTCTCCCAAGAATCATGCCACAGAGATTCAAGAGTTCTAAGAATTAACTTAGTTTGATTTCTTATCAACCGAATCTCGTCTCTCGACAATTTGGTATCATCCAGACGCTCCTTTCACCAATCTATTCCCGAGAAAAGCTTCTGCTGTTTTATAATGCAGACTATTCAGAGGATACTGCTACCAAGCATATTGGTAGGTACGTTGGTCGAACCATACCAACTTTGTTCGACTTCAAACTCAATTTCCTGTGTTCGCCTCTTTTTGAAGACTTGGGGAAGCATTATTATAATGAATACTTCTTCAATGAAAAAGACTTCGCTGATCATCTTTAAGAGGCGTTTATGCTGGTCTCTGACAAGATCAAAAAGGGTAATCTTTCTTTTCAAAGCACATGTCTTATCGTCTTTGATTTAATCATTCGACATCTAGCTTATACTTGTTTATTTTTTAGCCGTCAAGAGGACCATTACCAAGAAAGTCGCTGAAAGCGCAAAGGAGGATACTCTTTTGTAAAACCTTCACCAAAGGTAAACACTTTCTTCTATATCTTTGTTTTCAACATATTACTATCGATGCTGATGCCTTCCACTCCTTTATTTTTGGGTATTTAAAACCAATCCACAGAAAAGGAAAGTTCAAGAAATTGAAATTTCCAATGATGAAGAAGAAGAATCTCCTCCTGTCCCTCTAAAGAGGCACAAATTAAAGAAACCAGCCCCTACTCCTGAGCCTCGTCCAAAAACCAAGGTCAAGGCTAAAGTTATTGGGTCGAGACCTCCTCCCGTCATCATCAAAGAGCCAATAGAATAAGAGATAACTGCTAGGCTGAATAATCCCAGTGAGAGCGATAATACAAGTCCTGGTGCTGAAGTTCTGCCTAAGGTAATCACTTTGACCCTTCAAGATTGTTTATTGACTTATTATCCTCTTTCCTTTTTTCAATAGTTTTGATAACAATCTTATAATCTTCAAGACACTGCTGGTACTTCTAAACAGGTCCTTATACTTGTAGAAGCATATGTCACTTTAATAAATAGTAAGGGTGATCCTACTTATAGGCCTTCTTCAGCAAAGGGATCCTTTGTGAGCTCTGCTAGCGAGGTGAACCAAACCTCTGGGCATCGAGATGAAGCCAAATGAAGAAGCTCCTAGTTAGGAACAAGCGAATCTTGGGACTCCGCAAGCTAATGATGATGGACAGAAGGACGAAGAAGAGGAGGATGCTGATGATGTAATCGAAACAGAGAGGGTAGCCACACCAGCAGGGGGGAATCAAACTGAGGATATACCGGCGACTGATGAAAGAGAAAACCATACAGGGGGAGCAGGAAACTCTGTGCATGTTGAAGGTGCCCCCGTCCAGATATCTGTCGGAGAAAATGTGACTCGTGTTGCAAACGAGAGGGTTACTTCGGCTGGGTCTCGTACTAAGGAAGATTTGGCATTACTGAAACAACAAAATCCTCTTGGCTACTTGACTTCTATTCTCGAGGGTAGAGAAAGTTCTTCTGATTAGAGTGCTTTGACTACGTCTAGAAAATATACTTCAACATCTCCTCTTGAAGAGGCACTTCAAAAGGTTAAGACACAACTTTTTAAAAGAGATTTAATGCTGACCTTAGAGGGAGAACCTACTACTCCTTCATTTCTGAAGACTACTTTAAGAGCTACCGACCTCCTTGCTGCTTCACCTAACATTGCCAACGTTATTTTGGATTTGATTTCTATCATCGATCATGTTTCAGCTGACTATAATCATCGAAGGACTCTCAATCGCGAAATTGAGGAGGCCAATGGCCATGTAGCTGCTGCCTGGGGTGCTGCTGCTGAATCAACATCAAAGTTAAAGGAGCTGTCGAAGGTACAAGAGGCTAGGAAGAAAGAAGTAGAAGAACTCGACCAAAATACAGCCAGTATGAAGGCTCAGATCAGAGAGTTAGAGGCTAAGATTGCTTCTAATGATAAACGAAAGGAAGAACTTCTTGCTATTAGCACTGATTCTGAGAGTCAAGATGAACTCAACGAGGGATTATCATATGTCGAACGAGCCCAAGCATTGGATTCCAAAATTGAAACTCTTCATCAGTCAAAGGCTTTGTGCGAAATACGTTTGGAGCTGTAGAAGATAAAATACCTCCAAATCAAAGCCAACCTCCCATTTTGATATCGACTTTGTTTTTTTATTTGTAGTTCGACTTTGTTTTTTGTTTATATAATTATGTACTTTTTGTAATGACTACTAGCCATTTTGGTTTTGTAATACATTTTCCATCTTGGCTTTTTTACTTGATTGAGATCAAACATTGGTTATTCTTATCTCTTGAAGTACATGTCTATACTTTTCAAGTATTTACCATTTACTCTCAAGAGCCTTTGATCTTCATTTAATTCTTCGACCTCATATGCGCCACCAGATAATGTTTGGATGATCTTAAAAGGTCCTTCCCATTTAGGAGACCATTTTCCCATATTCCTATCCTTTCGATCCATTGGGAGGATTACTTTCCATACCAGGTCCTCAGGAAAGAATGTCTTAGGTTTTACTCTTTTATTGTAATATTTCCCACTCTCTTCTTTTGTAACCTTACGATATCCAAAGCTCTCAGTCTTTTTTCGTCCAAATCAACTAATTCGTCTAACATCATATTCCAGTAAGCTTCAGAAGGGATGTCTTGATGCTTCTGAATTCTTGTTGATTGTAGACAAATTTCTACTGGCAATACCGCGTCATGGCCATAAGTTAGTCGAAAAGGTGTCGTTTTGGTAGCTTCCTTAGGAGAAGTTCAACAAGCCTATAAAATTTGATCTAAAGTCTTGTGCCAATTCTTGGGCTTCTTTCCTACATGCTTTTTTATTAAGCTGATTATTACCTTGCTTGCTGCTTCGACTTGACCATTAGCTTGTGAATAGTAAGGCGTAGATGTTAATAGTTTGAACCCCATTTCTGTAGCAAACTCTTGCATTTTTTTACCAATAAAGACTGACCCTTGATCAGTTGTTATTGTCTCAGGGATTCTAAACCTGTATATAATGTGCTTTTGAATGAATTAAATGACATTTTCCTGGTCTACATTGACTAAAGGAATTGCTTTAATCCATTTAGTAAAATAATCAATGCCCACCAATATGTATTTATGGCTTTTAGATGATGCTGCTCGAATCTCTCCGATAAGATCCAAAGCCCATCCCCTAAAAGGCCAAAGTTTCACGATTGAATGAAGTTCGCTTGCAGGTACGTGCTGGATACTTGTATGTACTTGTCATTCCTTACATCCTTTTGCAAACTCAACACAATCTTTCAACATAGTGGGCCAATATAGTCCTTGTCGAAACAGTAACCATTTCATTTTATGGCCTACTTGATGTGCTCCACATGTTCTAGCATGTGTAGTTGAAAGGGCTATGTATGCTTCAGTTTCACTTAGGCATTTTAATAACACCCCCTCAGGAGTCTTTTTAAATAACTCATTTCCCATTAGAGTATAACTTAGCGCCCTATACTTTATTTTTCGTTCCGTCGAAGCTACTGGATTTTGCAAATAATCCACTATAGGCTTTCTCCAATCTCGTTCTGTTAGATTATCTATGAACAAAATTTCGAAGTTTTCGTGGTTAGCGTACCCCAGTTTTGTTGTTTTCAAATCCTTTGGGGACAACTTGGTTAATGTTACTCTTCCTCTAACTTCGATTACTTGTTGTAATTTCTCTTTCAAAATTTTATACCCAGATGCAATCTGTGCTAAGTCATTAGCCACTTGATTTTCCAATCTTAGTATATGTCCAATGTTGATCTTTTCAAAGTTTTTCAACAAACGATTGACTATTACAAAATACATGATAAGATTTTATATTATGCATTTGTATTCTTTTGTAACTTGTGTTATAACTAACTTTGAGTCTCCCATTATTTCGACTCGAGTTGCGCCCAATTCCAAAAAGATTTCAAGGCCTACGATTAGAGCTTTGTACTCAGCGTCATTGTTCAAACAAGAACCTTTGATCTTGTACTTTAATGTTATTGGAATTTGATTTGGAGAAATAATCAGAACTCCTACCCCAGTTCCATCTTTATGACTAGAACCGTCGAAGTATAACTTCCAGGGTTCGATCTCCAGGTACTTGATTGATTCTTCATTTATTGAGTGGTCGACTATAAAGTCTGCTATTACTTGACATTTTACAGCCTTAAGAGGCATAAAGGTTAATGAGTACTCAGTTAATGCAAGTTCCCATTTTCTAATTCAACTGTGCAAGATGGGTTTCGACAACATATATTTGAAAAACATCAAAATGAGACGAAACGTAAACATCAACTGGTTTAATATATTGCTTGAGTTTTGTACACGAGAAGTAAAGACATAAACATAGTTTTTCAACTTTGCTATATCTAGTTTCTACATCGTTTAAAACTTTACTAACGTAATAAATGGGCCTTTCGACATCACTTTCATCCTCTTGGAGCTAACATGCTTTCTAAAGTTTTATCAGATGCAACTATGTACAATCTCATACTCCTATTTCTATAAGGAGGTACCATAATAGGTGGCTTGGCGAGGTATTCTTTGATCTTGTCGAAAACCTCTTGTTGTTCTTGCCCCTACTCGAATCCTCCTTTGTTGAGTCGAAGTAGTGGTGAGAAGGCTTGCGTTTTCCCACTTAAGTTGGATATAAATCTCCTCAGGAAATTTATCTTGCCAAGTAGGGATTGCAACTCCTTCTTGTTAGTTGACGCTTTCGCTTCCAAAATGGCTTTGGTCTTATTATGGTTTACTTCAATTCCCTTATTGTGGACCACAAAGCCTAAGAAGTCCCCTTCTCTTACGCTAAAAGCGCATTTTAGGGGATTCATTTTCAGACCATAGTGTTTCATCCTTTCGAAGGATTATCGAAGATGGTCTATATGATTCTTCCCAAAAATAGATTTGACAACAATATCATCAATATAAATCTGCATAAAAGTTTCAATAAAATGGAAGATAGAATTCATTGCTCTTTGATATGTTACCCCTGCATTTTTTAGGCCAAAAGGAATCACTACCCATTTGTAGGTGCCTAAAGCCCCAGGGCATCGAAATGTTGTTTTTGACACATCCTCTTCAGCAATGAAAATTTGATTATACCCTGAGTATCCATCAAGCATACTCATGTATTCGAAGCCAGTGTCAGAATCGACAAGCATTTCCACCACAGGCATTGGATATTCATCTTTGGGTGTTGCAACATTTAAATCTCTAAAATTGATGCACACCCTTAAGGTACCATTTTTCTTTATAACAGGTACTATATTTGCAATCCATTCGACATACCTGGTTGTTCGGATGAACTTGCATCTCAACAGTCTTTCGAATTTCGTCTTGATCTTTAACAAGATCGCTGGTGCAAAACGCCTTGGAGTTTGCTTGACAAGCTTTTTTCCAGGATTTATTGGTAGTTGAAGCTCTACCACTTCCCTGTCGAGACCAGGCATTTCATCATAATCCCATGCAAAGCAGTCTTTGAACTCCTTCAACAATTATAATATTTTGATCCTGAGCTCTGGATCTATCTTCATACTAATGTATGTTGATGTTTTCACCAAACCTTCGCCCAGGTCTATTTCTTCAAGAGGATCTTGCGCTAGCATTTTAACACTGTTTTCCAACAGATCCTTTTCAAAGCCCAAAGGCTCATCATCATAGATTGCATCTAGCCTCTAGTTTTGCATTTCTTCCTCTTTCGCGTCAGGTGGTTCCGGTTCAAAGTCTTTCCCAGGACCTTATGGAAGAAATACTTACTCATTCGCTTCAAGAGCCATGTACTTGACTTCAGCCTCTAAGGCCTCTATCATTATACTTTCGACTACATATGCCAAAATCTTTTGTAAAGCTTGTGATTCAGTCATCATCACCGAATTCACTTCCCCAGCCCTGTGGCCGTATGTCATCAACTCGTCCATAGTCAATTTTTGATAAATATTCTCTATCCCACTGGAAACCATGGTCGAAATGCAGGTAGAGGGAGAAAAAGGCATTTGGTGCTGGTTCCAAATTGAACTCAGGAGGATTGCATGGCCCTATGTGAGCCAAGTTTCTGTCGAAGCTATTTTTTCCAACATTGTTAACTTCACCCAAGTAATAACTTTGGTCAGCTTCTATATTCTCCACGATGCCATCAGGGCGCCAAATTTTAACCTGTTGATGCATCGAAGATGGCACTGCACCTATGCCATGTATCCACTCTCTACCCAAGAGTAGATTATAGTTGGGCTTCACTGAAATGACCATGAACATAGTTGGTCGAAGTATTGTTCCCACCCTGAGGTATAATTGTATCACCCCTATAGTAGTTCCAATACCTCCCTCATAGTTCGATAGAACCATGTTGTGGGGTTTGATATCTCCATATCCCTTGCCCATTTTCCTCGGCATAGATTGTGGAATTATATTTATTGTAGCCCCGCAATCAACTAGAATCTTGTTGATGGTTATTTCCCCTATTTTCGCCCTTATGAAAAGGGTTTGAAGTGATTTTTCATCGCCTCTGTAGGTGGCTCGAAGAAGGCATTTTGCTCTTCGATGAAACCATTGTTCATCACATAATAACACACATGCCTATGTTTGGCCATTTCCTGTTCGACCTCCCAGTCAGTCTCTTCGACTTCGACTTGGAGGTCATACTCCCTAGGTAGTACTGATACTACATTCACCATAATATCTAAAGTAGCATCATATTCAAAATTCCCTTTGTCATCTGATACACCTTGATCTGGCCACTCCAGTCTTCTAGAAATTGATTTCCTTTCCAAAGGATTTCTTTGTTTTCCTTTGTCCATTCTTTGTGGTATATTGGTGCTTGACTCTGGTTGAGGATCCTCTGTAGCCTCTCTCTCGGCTTTGTGTCGTCTTTGATATCTTATCCACTGGGAGCGAGACATGGGGTTTTTCCCCTTATAGTTGCTCGACACGTGAGCCACTTTGTTTGCTGTTGTAGTTTGGAACTCCTTCTTATATGCCAAGGATGACCCTCTTGGCACATCGAATGTTCACCATTTCACCTCACTTGGCCTTTTTCTCTTTGCTATTTTTAGTGAAGTGTCCATGGGGATATTTGTTGGAGGCCTGAAAGTTGATGGCCTCTTCGCCTGGTTCATTGGTCCTTTCTGATATCCTCTTCCGGGATCATATCTAACCTCAGAGATCATGTTGGGTTGGGCACTGGTGCCCCATTTCTCCTTCATTGCCCTTATGCCCTGTATGTGTTATGCAGCCTTTTTGTCGAAGATGGAGCTGCATCTTGGACACAACATAACTTCAGACTTCTTCTTTTGGCATCATTGCAGAAAATATGCCAGATTCTCATTCTCTTTAGGAAATGCAGTTTTATTCACTTCCTCTTGTCTAATGGCCTCTTCTGAAGCCTTTTCCTCAGATACTTCGACCATGTTGACTTCTACGTTGCTCTTGGCAGCGAGATTCATCTTTTGCAATTTGGCTTCAAGGCCCTCTATCGAACCCTTGACAGAAGCCAAATAAGAACCTGAAGTAGTCCTTTTGTTTGAGTCTTCAGTAACTCCTTTGCTTAGGCCTTTAGTAGCCCCTTTGTTTAGGCCTTCAGTATCCTTTTTGTTTAGGCCTTCAGTAGCCTTTCTCACCCCTTTAACAGTCTTTCTGGAGATGTTCCCTGTGAAACTGCCAAAAACTGGCTTATTGACGAAATCTCTAGAAGCTTCGACTATGTCGATGCATGCTGGTTTAACATAGTGGGCATCAACTCGCAATGGGTTTGCATTGATTTTCATTGGAGGTTTGTCAGAAAACTTTAGTCTGCCTTCTTTGATCGCTCATTGTGAAGTTTTATGGCCCAAAAAATTATGATACTTACAAAACCTCTTTTCTTTCTCTGTTCTAAAGAAGGAATTTTTGCCTCTGGGGGCACTATCGTTTGGCCATCTTAAACTAACAAGTCAAATATCTCGTCACATTTGTGACATCGAAACTATATGTTTTCTTTGGGAATCTATCACTGTTCTTTTCAGACTCAGTAGGATTCTTCCCATCTGAGGGCACTACCAATCTACAAGAGTGTGGGGGCCCTTGTTTTAACTCTGCTAAATCTATTTCGCTTTCTTCGACAGCTATAGGATCACTAGATGTCTCTGGATCATCACCATCCATTTCTACATAGGCTACCCTTTCTCTTCGATGAGTCTTAGTTGCTTTAGCTTTTTCAATTTTAAGATGTTCTACTTGTCGAACTCTATCGACCAATTGGGCCATATCCCTCAGGTATTGGGTATCTAATTTTTTCCTAATAGAATAATCTAGGCCCCCTGCTGTCATTTCGACCAATTCATGTTCAGGAACTTGTGTAAAGCATCTGGCTTTGAGCAGTCGAAATCTATTTAGATATTCATCTATTGGCTCAGTGAATCTCCTTTTCACGCTAGCCAGTTCTTTAAGACTTATTTTGGTTTGTCCCATGTAAAATTGTTCATGGAACAATCTCTCCAATTGATTCCAATTGTGGATCGAATTGGCTGGGAGGGTGGTAAACCAAGTAAAAGCTTTTTTAGTAAGAGAACTTGGGAAGTATTTAATCCTAAGGCCCTCGTTATTTGATATTTCCCCAACTTCTATCAAATATCTCGCTATGTGTTCGACAATAGACTCTATCGTATCCCCTGAAAACATAGTGAACTTTGGAACTTTCCATCTAGGGGGTAAATCTGTTTGCAAGATATACTCTGACAACGGGGATGTAAAGTTTGGCCTATGAAAGCCAATATTCATTTCGTTTTGTATCATGATTATTTCTATCATGGCTGTCAGATTATTATTTGTTCCATAATTATGGTGTCAAACTTGCTGTATCAGTTCGTTAGTATTTTGGTTTCTATTTACCACCATTACACCTTGATCACCATCTCTAGGAATCTATGGGGGAAATCTGGGTATTTCGACCCTAGGTTGTTCGATTTCCACTATATGGTTCCTCCTATCTAGCTTGGGTTTTGGTTAATGTTTACATCTTCTTCTAAGACTATACCTTGATTCTCTCTTATAGGTGCTCTTTAGGGTTGTCGAATAGGTTGGGGAACCCCAAAAAATCCAGCCATGCGCGCCATCTGCGCTGACATTTATTGGTTCAACTGGGTGGTATTCTATATTAGAGGGTTCAACACTGTACTCAGAGTTTAGGCCAACATTTGTACCATATCATGGTTGCTTTCATCCATCTGTTGCCTCAAAATTATTGTGGAAGCATTTGTGAGGCTTGGTATTGCATGGGATTCCCCTCCTAAGAGTTGGTTTCTACCCAAGTTCGCCATACCAGTTCCAGATCCCTGTAATGGCGAAGACACACTTACCAAAGGTTCTGAAAATGTAGATGCATCGTTCGTAAGACTATCCATTTTAATAGTTGGCATGCCATAAGGCTAGTCTCGACCCATCCAGGCTGTCGAAAATCCTAGGGGAATGTATGGTCGAGATCCTGGATTCACCCTTGGTGGGGGTGTTCCTGATGGACCTCTGGGACCTGCATATGAAAATATTGGTCCTGTTTGGGTTGCTGTTAATGTTGGTGTCGAACCAATGGCTGACGAGACAGTTTCACTAAAGGTTGGTATAACCGTTGTTCCCGTAGTAATTGGTGGAGGTATTTCTCCATTATTTGGCTGATTAGCCATATTGCTTTCACTATTTCTCCTTCTAGTTGTACACTCGTTGGTGGTTAATTTACCACTTCTTAATAACATACAAGACTTCGTAAAAGAAAGGAAATTATGCAAAGAATTTATGTTAATATAAACAAGCAAAACAAAAAAAAAATATAAAAATTACTAAGGTCCCATCAGGTGTGCCAATTTGTTTGCCATTTTTTCCAATAAACAACCGTTGACCTTCCAAAAAGGGTATTTTTTTGGTTACTCGCAGGATCGATCAGTTTGATCCTAAGACATATGCTAATTTTTTACGTTGTCTGGACATAAATGCTAATGTAAATAAAGAATGCACGTTCGACTGAGAAAGGTTGAGGTTTGAGACGAGTTTGAGTGCAGAAATTAAATAGAAAAAGAGGTTGGGAAAAGTTCAAGTGCAGGAATCTGAGAAAAAGTGCAAGGAAATAGACGTTTGCAAGCAAGATAAAAGGCAGGAAATGTAAAGAGAAAAGTAAAAGAATTTGATTATAAAATGTGGTGTTTCAAATGTACATTTTCAGTATTCTTTCTCACACAGCGGGTACTTGAATAGTATTGAATAACTTGTACGGTCCGTTGAACACACGAAAATCTATGTAAAATTCCTATATTTATACTAAAACTTTGTATTCGTCGAGGAGTTACTTTGCTCTAGGATGAGGGCAAGTGTCTTCTGCATGCGCTTCGACCTCTATCTTCATGCCACATTACTTTCCTCAACTGCTAAGAGAACTACTTTTCCCTCCTTTCTCCAGATTCAAAATCACCTGTTGCTGATACGAGGTTTCCTTTTAGTTGAAGGCCCTGGAGCCTTTTCAGTCGAAGGTTGTAAGAACCTTCTGGTCAAAGATTCATTTTCCAATTTGTCGAAGTATTTCCAACTTATATTTGTTCAATCTATTTTTGGCCCATAAGGCCAATTTGTTGTGGGTGTCGAATTTAGGAGCTAACAGTGACTCGTGACCGATAAAAGATATTCATACGAAAGCGAGAATTACTAAACTAACTGATCGGCGACTCGTGACCAACATATAACGTTGAATTGTTTATGTGAAATAGAAGATAATGTATAGATCTTGCTCGATAGTAAACATAAAGCAAATAAAGTACTTAAAATATATAATTGAAATATAAAGGATTTGCATTGAAATAAAAATGGTTATTCACGTAAATCAAGCACTCTTCACTATTTATTTCCTAACGCTCGAAATGACAAAGTTTGACAAGTTATCTGAGAGTACAAGTGAACACCCCACAAACTATACTAAATCTGCTTATTTATAGTGTTTACAATGTAACTACCTAGATAAAATCTACGACTAATATTAACATCTTGAGGTAACTGCTTCACTATATGTTGCCACCTATTTGGCACTCAAACACATCGTGGCTTGCTGGTAACTGCTCATGATTTTTAATTTCAACCTATTTGGCGCTTAAATACATCGTGGATTGCTGGTAACCGCCCATGATTCCTCTAAACCTCTTGAACGTGAACGGCTTCTGCCTTGCTTCGACACTTCCTTTCTGGAAAATAATAACATACTTCCTCTAAGTCCAAGAAACCCTTTTTTGTCGACTAAAACCATTTTCGACCAAATCCTTGTCTTTCACCCTTTGGTCGACTAAACCAATTTTGACCTCTTAACATATGTTCTTTTATTTCTTTCTAGTCGACGTAGTTCAGTTTTGACAGTTTTAGTGTGACTCCTTTTAAGCATTAACTCTGACTTAATAAAACCAACTTTTCAAACAATGGCTCCCGTTTCCCAGAAAACCCTTACTTTGGAGGATGACTCTTAGCTTATGAGAAAATCTTCATTTACTACATGTACTTGAATACCTTAAGATTTTCCAAGGTAACAGTTATACGCTTTAATCCATATCTTTTTCCTGGACTGTCCTTTCAGATTCTCTGTCTATCGGGATACCCCTTTTTGCTCAAGCCGCCTTTTCAGGTTTTCGACTTGCCGAGTGTACAAATTTTTTATCATATGTATATCCCTAATTTTTCCCGAACTCTTTTGGTTTACCAGGATGCCCTTATTTTTTCCTACGCCAGTCAACCTAGCGGGTCTTTGTTCATGCATAGTATTTTCCGACTATGTCTACGTTCATAGGGTGCAGAGAATTGTCATTGTCCATAGTAGTAAGTGTTTCCACACTTCCAGAAGATGTTTGCTTGATCGCACATGATTCGTGGTTGGAATTCATGTCCAATTCCCCATGTGATTCAGATGTAGATCTGTCCTTGACTATTCGGCATTTTTGAGAGGTTCCCCGAATCTTGCTTGACTACCTCAGATTAGCTGGATACCATGTTATGCCCCTTGATTATGAAATTCCTGTCACTAGCATGTCTTTTCATATGAGGTGATTCTGTCTATTGAGAGGATTTTTGTTCATCAAATATCCGTCGTGCAAATTTCTCTGCTGTTGAACAAATAGTCATATGCAAACAATGGTATTTTAAGAATGCAAAGCGTATGTCTGTCTTGAAGTTTGAAAATTCATTTTTTAGTAAAACAAACAAATTTTGTAAGAGTGTGATATCAACTCTAGATTTATAGTGAACCCTACAGGAGTCAGGATACCTTTTGTAATAGTATGCTTTCGAACTAACCCATGCTTCAGCTAGGAATTTTAAGGGTTATAATGCGGCCTGATTCACGCTTTAAGAAAGAAAGGATAAATAATCAAATTTTATTTGTACCCAACATGTTCTTTGTGATGTTATTCAATCCTATGCTAAGCTAATTGTGCGTTTAGATCCCAATTGAGTCTGGAATATTTGCTCTGATACTTGGTGATGGTTCAGAAGTTGAACGTTTGTTCGAGAAGGCAGTCATTTTTGTAACCTTTTCTTTTTTGTTGAGGATTTGTAGGACCTCTTTTTTGATTTTGTTATCCCTACTTTTTCCTGAACTGTTTATTTGGTTTTTATAGTCAGCGGGATGCCCCAGCTTTTCTTAAGTCTCCTTCATAGGTTTTTGACTTAACGGGATTTTATTTTGAGAGATAATGACTGCCTGTCTTGATGATTATGTGGAACCGTCACCATCTTTTGGAGAGCATCTTCTACACTATTTGTCGTGCATAAATGGGAAAGTTTGTGATTGAATGCACATCTGAATTAACTGAGAAAACTACCCCGCCCCAGGTTATGATTAAGGATTTTAATTTGTGTGAAAAGAAAAAACTCCTACTTTTTAGGCTCAAAGGGGTTGACTAGGGATTATCTTCCTTATAACTCCACTGTTTAGGATTTGAAACAACGCTTGTACATCATCAACGAGGTCTGTTCAAAAGCATACTATAGAGATTGTGGTATCGTTTTTGTCATCCTACCTCTAAAAGCTTACGACTTTCAATCGAGAGTTGAATATCACAAAAAGAAGTAAAATCATAGCTTCAACATAGTGAAAATGAATGAAATAATTCAAGACAAACATATGCAATACATTGATGAAATAACAAGGTTTGACATAAATAAATGTTCGAACAATCAAAAGAAAATTACAAATTGAAAATTCTAATGAACAAAAAGCCTCTTTGTCTGAACTTGTCACTTAAGATGGTGTGCCTTAGAGGGATGGAAGAAGAATTCAGCTTGACCATCTTATGTAAACTCCAACAGCTATTAGTGTCATGTCCAGGACTGTTGGAGTGGTACACACACCTTGCATTTGGATTGTACATTGGGGAAGCAGTGTTGGGATTTTGAGGAGGATCCTTCAACTTAATCAGCTCGGCCTCCAACATGTGTTGCAATGCTTGAGCCAATGACATGTTGACTTCGGTAAAGCGTCTTTTAGATGTATCCCGCTTACACTGATTACCCTGTCGTTGTTGGCGAGGTGGTGGTTGGATTCGTAACGTAGAAACAACTTGGAAAGGTTTACTCTCCACCTAGCCAACTTCTTATCTCATCAGAGGCTGATTAATGACCTGATCCCCAGTCTCGACTATTTGCTTCATACAATTGCATCTGTATTGATGAAGCTTGCTGATGAGAAACCCCAAATCTTCTTGTTTCCGAGCTAAACTCTGGATAAGTGCCATTTGATTACTCATCTGGATTCTTATCCTTTCCATTTCAGCATGAAGTTGTTCCAACTGTCATGCTTATTGTTGTCAGGATGTTTCTTGGTCAAGTTCCTGTTGAGGAGTGATTTTAATTCTTCCTGCCCCTTGGATAGGATAAGGAACATTTCCATGAACTGAGCCTCTTGAGTTTGGAGATCTCAGTTGTTCTATTTGAAAGCCATTTCCCTTACTGAAATAAACAGCGAGAACATGTGAGACTTGTACTGATAGACCTGTTATGTAATGACATGCATGATGTGTAAATGTTTTCAAGGATCTCGCAGGGTAAACACAAGAAGATGTTAGGAGTTGAACTGCAACTTTGATTGATCAACTTTCGTATCATTGAAGGTTCTTCTATGATAATCAAGCTCACCATATCGAGTGGGTCATATCCCCTGACTCAAGTTATTGTGTTATAGTCCTTTTGAAGGCATTGGCTAGAGGAAAATAAATCCCCTTGCCCCTTGCTAGATGTCTGGTTTATCATAACCTGCATCACAGACCCTTGAGACCCTTGAAATGGTTAAGGAGATGCTATGGTATGATGTTATGCTATGTATGCTATGCGTTAAAACAAAAATGTAAGGTGGCATAAGCAAGTAAATCCAGCAAGAAATCCAAGTTATTGGATAATGGATATAAACAAAACCGGCAAGGAATACCAACAAAGCCCTGTAATGAGTTCAAGTTTGTTAGATAATGAAAGCAAGCAAGTCACACAAATAGCCTTAGGTTCAGGCTTGCATGAGTTCCATAGGTAAGTACCATCTTGAAGTATAGTTGGTATAACCTGTCCTAGAAATAGTAACCGGGTTCTAGGGAATCTCAATATCACTGATTTTTACCATAAGTTTCGTTCCGATCGACAACTGACTTGCCACTAAACAAAACTCGAGAGTCAAATCTCAATGAGTGTAGTATCGAGTATCGACTTAGGACTACACCAAAGACGGATATCTCACTACTTCCTAATGGCCAAGTTGTTCAATTAAAGGTTCTAAGGTCAGTTGATGCTTCATGACACCACGCAACGGCCCCGTATTCTCCTTGACTACTCAAGGGCTACCGGTACCAACCAAAGTGGCACATCAACGTAGCTATCGCTTCAACCGTGTCGGTAACCCCCGCGATCTATTTCTACTTACCTAAAAGGTGCCCCAGATCCGAGTGTACAATCTATAGTAATAACCCAAACCAACCCTCCATGGATAAAGCATACAAAGAAAGCAATTAAAACAGTTTTAAAATGAACTAACTCTAAGATAACCCCAATTTTTACTATTCCCCGGTAGAGTCTCCAGTTCTGTGATACGGTGGAAGAACCGACTGTTATATTGGTTTTGCGTTTGTATTTGCAAATGTTGTGGTAAGCAAGAGTCACCACCGACTTTTCTTTTATCCAACAAAGGAAAGGGTGAAAAGAACAAAAAAAGAACTTTCGAGATTATTTCTGAGTAAGGGGGGTAGATTTTGGAAAGGGAAGGTGTTAGCACCCTTTCCATCCGTAGTTATCTACGGGCTCTTAGATGCTTAGCTCATTTTAAAAGTACCTTGTGCTTTGTGTGTTTTGAAAATTGTTTTGAAATGCCTTAGTGCAGCGATTTGCTTTACGTTAACTCTTGTATCAGTCCTCAAGAGTGTTGACAAAGAAAATGTTTTTTTTAAAAATTGTTTTTGAAATGTGTAAGTGTAAAAAGAGTTTGTTTTGAGCAAGCATCTAACAGCTATCTACTTGTACTCGAAAATGTTCGTTCTTTTCCTCTTTTCCTTTAGACAACGCTATCCTACTATTAGTGAGTAGGTAGCCCTATGGTTGGATGTTTGAGGGAAATTCGAAGGGACGTACAGTCATAAAGGCAACATATAGAGACGCTTTAGCAATTTTGTTCAAGGGACTATATCATTTACCGAAAGGCAACTGTAGGGTCATCGAGGGACTATGATCTTTTTATTTACGGGTCTTTGCTAAAGCGTCCCCGTTTTGAGGGACATGACTGTTTTTCTGAAGGCAACCAAAGTGGGAGTACCCTATAGGTGTATATGTGCAATGTGTGTTATGTTCAGTTATTTTAGTATTTTTTGTTAGGTTTGCTAGCGTTTGATTTTAGTCTTTTCCATACAATCCTATTAGTCATACATCTAGCAGTAAATATGAAAAGCAGTAAAAAATGCAGAAAATAAAGGTCCTACGCTATTACAACCAAATTGAAAGACAAGAAAAATGTGAAAAACAAAGAATAAAATAAAGAAGAGAAATGAATTCTTTGATCCAGGCAATGGACTCCTTAGATTCACCCTTCTTTTGCCTTCTTTCGATTGAGCTTGAGAGTTGACGTGAGTAACATTCGATTGCACCTTTATCTTCCTCTTACGATTGAGTTTGGTAGTTGGTATGAGTAACCTTCGATTGCACCCTTTCCGGCTTCTTTTGAATGAGCTTGGAAGTGGGTATGTGTGATGGGTGGAAATAGAACTGACTGTTTTGAAGTGCTGGTTCGCGAAATGTTGCGGTAAGCAAGAGTCACCACCGTCTTTTATTTTCTCCAACAAGGAAAGGACAAAAGCACAGCAAAATTCCTTTTCGAGATGTTTCTCGGTTCAGGAGGTAGATTATAGAAAGGGAAGGTGTTAGCACCCTTTCTATCCGTGGTTATCCACGGGCTCTTAGGTACTTGCTCACTATGTTTTCAAAAAATTGTTTGCTTTTCTTGTGTTTGTGGGTTTTGAAAAAGTTTCGTTTTGAAAACTTCTAGGTAACTCTTGTATCAGTCCTCAAGAGTGTATGAAGTGTTTGTTTGAAAACTTTTTGAAAGTGTAGGTGCGAAAAGTATTTTTTTTGTTTTGGAAAGAGAAAGTACCCAGGAGAAATCTACCTACTCTAAGGAATTAAGCTGTGTAAGAGTCCTTTAGACAGTACTATCCCACTATTGAGAAGTAGGTAGCACCGTCGTTGGAGTTATTCAGGTCAATTCGATTATAGGGACATGTGTGGTCACCAAAGCAATAGTAGGACGCCTTAGCGGTAACCCTAATATCCTAGATCCTTTTTTATCCGAGGCAACTGTTTCGAGGCAACTGGATCTTTTAGACAGGAGGGCGACCTCTAAAACACCCTATACTTAATGACCACGTCGAGGCAACCAAGTGAGGCGTACCCTAGAAGTGGCATGTGCGAGTGTGTCGGGTTTCAATGTTTAAATTATCTTTGAACATGCATCATTGTGAGCTACGGGTTGATTTTATTTTTCATACAAGTCTTGTCATGCATAATTAACAGTTAATAATTATGCGGAAAATAAATTGCGGAAAGTGAATCTACGCTATTACAAGGCGTCGGGTATTTACATCGCCAAAAACATAACCCTTGAAAATAAATGCGAGAAAATAAAGAAAGCGATAAAAGTCCTAATTATCTATTACACCCTCTGAGCAGATACATAAATATGATCAAAATAGGAATCAAGAATAAACATGCGCGTGAAAAATTGAATCGGGAAAAGTCTTAGGGTTTTGACCCTTTTTTGAGAAAAGAATGAATTTTGGTCCCTTTTTGCATTGAATTAAATATTAAACCTAATTTACTAATTAATTAATTAATTAAAAGAAAAAGTATTTTTTATGTTTTTTAGGTCTTAATGAAAATAAAAATAAAATAAAATAAAGTTGTCAAAACCCTAGTTCTAGATTGATTTTATTTATTGCAAAAATTGTCAAAGTTAACCTAATTAACTAAATTTATTATATTTAGAATTTATTTACAAAAATAATTAAATTAAGGTGAAATTAATAAATAATAATAATAAGAAAATATTGTTTTCTGAATTAATTATGAAAATAATTATTTGTTAGTTAATAATAATAATGATAATAATTATAATTAAAAGATAATAAAAGAAAGGGAAAAAAAAGAAATAATAAACCAGGGGGGTGCCAGGCCTTTTTTGGAGGTGAGTTTAGAAATTCCTGGCCCATTAAGCTGCAAGCCTGTTTTGACCTTTGAGATTGTCTACGGTACGTGTTGACTGGGAGCATGGTAGTCACTCACTCTTGACCTTTGGATGCATGCCTGTAGCCACTTGGCACCTGGATGTTTGGGATGCATGGTATGACGCTTTGGATAGCCTGCATAGGATCTTGTTAAGAAAAATAAGAACAATTATTTGGGGGACCTGGGAATCGAACCCAGGTCCCAATGATTCTTGGACAACGCATCCACCACCAGGCCATTCGCTTGCATTTGTTATTATGACAATGAGTAATTATAATATATAAAAATCAACACTTATGCTGTAACAAAACACGCGCGCCTTTTTTGTTTGAATGAACCAATAGCATATCACCAGCTCACCGTCTTCTTCGTTTCCCTATAAAAAAGACAAAGAGATAGCGGGGTTTTTTAACACCCACAATATAGAACGAGGAATAATAGCGATTAGCTCCCTAGGCTATATAAATATGGCGCGATGGTCCTGTTAGATTCGTCTGAATCCCCTGAATTCAACCATATGCATTAGGGGTTCCAATTTTTCCAGTATGGGAAAGCCCTAATTCAAGAACTCAAGAACCCTAGAATTCATCAATGGCGTTTTGTGAATCTGGACATTATAATGCAATTAACCTGTACCATTAGCTTCAGAGGAGTTCTAGCAATGCAAAACACACAAAAAATCACATTAATGATGCATGAATAATGAATTACGATTATGAAAGAAATATGCAAACCGTGGTTCTGAAACTAGCGATTCTCGGAGCTATGAAGCTGGAAACTGATTGCAAATCGTCCTGGGAACCTCCAGCAATGTATTTGAATCCACAAAAGCCCTTGAATTGGCCTGGAACCTGGAGAACAATTTTCAAGTTTTCTTTGAATTTTTTCAATATTGGTTATGGTTTTTTCTGCAGCAAATTCTCGTTTAATGCATTAGGGTTGAGTTGTGTATATATAATAGAATGGAATTAGGTTAAATCTTGGCCAAGAAATCCATGGAATTATGGTTTCAATATTTGATTTTCAATCACATCTTTTTGCATCTTTTTGATTGAGAAAACTTGCCAAACTTGTAGATTTTTGTCCCTTTGATTGGCACACGAATTTGCCAGCATATATTGAGCTTGTTTGCTTCACCAAAAGATTGAAAAATCAAATCTTTGAATTTCCTACATTTTAAATTAATTAAATGAATTAAAATCAATTAAAAATCCAATTAATTAATAAAAAATAAGAAAATAAATTCAAATAATCTCAATGGGTCGTGCATAAGCCTTGGACAAAGTTTTAAGAAGAAATTTGAGGCCCATTAGCAAAAATAAGGTGTTTTGAGCAAAGTTGACTTTTGCAAATTCACAAAAATTTCCCAACTTCTCCAATGCATATCTTGCTCAATTTTGATCATATGAACATGTTCTTGGACATTTTGGAAAGGTCTTGAAGTCCTCTAACCAATTCCCTTGGTCCCATGTCATTTGGATTTACCAATATCAAGTTATGGTCTTTGACTTAAAGTGCATTTTTGTTGACTTTTGAATTTGACCTATAATGTAGAAATTGATAACTTTTCGTGAGAGCATTTCTTGGACTTGGAATGTGAAGATGAGTTGTAGGAAATGTCATCCGCTTCAAAATGAGCATTGGATGGGATTTTTATGATGAACCATGAAAAAGTTATGCCTTGGTCAAGATACAGTTGACTTTTCTACTGTCCAAAAATAGTAACTTTTGGCATCTTGATGATTTTTGAGCCATGCTTGTGGAATCAAGATCAAGACTTGATCAAATGAGGATTGTGGACTAAAAATAAGATGTTAACCAAAAATTCTGACTTTTGACTGTGAAATGACCATTTTGCCCCTGCAGTTGACTGTAAAGCAAATATGGCTTTTGACTGCACAAACTGGCATTGTGACTCTTGAAACTTGGCATGTAGATGCTTGACAATGTATATGGGCATATGAGACTTGATTGAGCCATTGAAAACCTCAAATTCCTTGAAGGAACCAAAACCCTAATTTGACTGGCTTAGGAGGCAGTTGGACTGTGCAACCCTTGAGTAATCTTGAACCATTTGAAGATGATTCTTGACAAATCTTTAAGAATATGGGAGGGCAAATTTTGGGGTACAACAGTTGCCCCTGTTCAATATTCTTAGACCTGAGGATGTAGATTGGCTTGCGTGCCTTTCGTGATCCGAAGGTGGAAGATGATTGAACACTAAAGTGCCCAGAAATTTGCACTCGCATAGTGTAGTATCAGCAATGTGATGTCGGGAATGGGCTTACAGATTCCATTTGGAGAGATGATGGATATGGGGATGGGCTTATAGATGCCATCTGGAGATGTGACAGAATCTTGTCGGGAATGGGCTTATAGATGCCATTTGGAGATGTTGATCGCGTAAGAGATTCCTTAGCAAGAACTTACGTAACTGAGAAAGAAAGATAATTTCCTGGCCTGTTACAGGTATTGATCTTCAAACTCTTCATGTAGATAACTTTCCTGGCTGGATACAGGTATCGAATATACAAACAATCGCTCACAGATATGCCCTGGCTAGATACAAGTATCGAATCTGGGACTTCAAAAGGTTGATCGAGATAGCTTTCCTGGCTGGATACAGGCGTAGACCTCTAATCAGTCGCTCACAGACATGCCCTGGCTAGATACAGGCATCGAATCCGGAACTTCAAAAGGTTGATCGAGATAGCTTTCCTGGCTGGATACAGGCGTAGACCTCTAATCAGTCGCTCACAGATATGCCCTGGCTAGATACAGGTATCGAATCTGGAACTTCAAAAGGTTGATCGAGATAGCTTTCCTGGCTAGATACAGGTGCAGACCTCTAATCAGTCGCTCACAGATATGCCCTGGCTAGATACATGTATCGAATCTGGAACTTCAAAAGGTTGATCGAGATAGCTTTCCTGGCTGGATACAGGCGTAGACCTCTAATCAGTCGCTCAAAGATATGCCCTGGCTAGATACAGGTATCAAATCTGGAACTTCAAAAGGTTGATCGAGATAGCTTTCCTGGCTAGATACAGGTGTAGACCTCTAATCAGTCGCTCACAGATATGCCATGGCTAGATACAGGTATCGAATCCAGAACTTCAAAAGGTTGATCGAGATAGCTTTCCTGGCTGGATACAGGCGTAGACCTCTAATCAGTCGCTCACAGATATGCCCTGGCTAGATACAGGTATCGAATCCGGAACTTCAAAAGGTTGATCGAGATAGATTTCCTGGCTGGATATAGGCGTAGACCTCTAATCAGTCGCTCACAGATATGCCCTGGCTAGATACAGGTATCGAATATGGAACTCAAAAAGGTTGATGGTAATCATATTTGGATTGACCTTTTCCTGAAAAGGCAAAACATTAGTTGTATGCAATGTCATGATGTATGAAATGCATGATGTCATGATGTTCTCAAAATAAATGAGATTGTGTGATATGATGCGTATATGCATGTATCATGATGTATTTTCGTCTGGAAAATAAATCCTTGACGAATGCCGGGAAGTTCGTTGAATCCTGGGATGATGTTGAAGAGTAGAGTTCTTCGTCTCCGCTGGGGATGATGATTACAGGAATAAACCGGTAGGAGAAGATGACTCCGTTGGGGAAGAAACCTGGCGAAGAAATTACTCTACAGGGAATTACTCTGTGGGGAAGAGATACTTCGCTAAGATTTTAATGATAACTCCGCTGGGGATTCCTGTTGATAAGCTCTGTTGGGGAATTTGATGAACTCCGCTGGGGGATAGGAAGAACTTCGCTGAGGACGATCTTTCCGTTGTAATTTGCTGAGGATAACCCAGTTAGACTCTGGTGGGGAACAACCTTTGAATATGGCTGGGAGAGATGCATTTGTACTCTGTAGGAGACAAGCTTCCAGACTCTACTGGGGAGGATGATTCAACTCTCCTAGGGAAACTTTTTGGACTACACTGAGGAAATAGCTCCACTGGGGTGTCTGGTATTCCGCCGGGGAACATTCTTATACTCTGTTGAGGAATATTAAGAATGCCGGGGATGCTTGCTGAGGATTATCTGTATACTCTGCTGGAGAATATTGAGATCTTCTAGGGATATCCAACTTCCTTAGGGCTGACAGTAGCCTAACTCTGCTTGGGGAGAGTGTTGCTGACTTGCTGAGGATACTGTGCCTTTTCGGGGCTGATTGGGAGACCAACTATGATTGGGGGAGAGTATTGCTGACTTGTCTTACTCCGCGGAGAGTGAAGGTATCTTGGTCATGTTCTTCAGCTGAACTTACCCTGTACCTGGAGGACAGAGCAGCTTGATCGCTTAGACAATTCTTATTGCCCCAGTTTCTGCGGGAGAAGGTACCTGTGGAGGTGCTTGATAACTGCCGATTTTACAAATCTTCTTCTGGTAGGCAAGTGACGAGATGATGGGACATGGTCGTACGCTTTGATCCCTAATTTTTTCCTGGACCACCCTTTCGGGTTTTCAGTCCATCAGGATACCCTTTTTTTCCCAAGCCGCCTTTTCAGGTTTTCGACTTGTCGGGTGTACATATTTTTTCATTTTTCATCCCTTATTTTTTCCCGAACCCTTTTGGTTCGCCGGGAAGCCCTTAGTTTTGCCTAGGTGTGTCAACCTAGCGGGTCTTTGATTATGCGTAGTATTTTTTCGACTATGTCCATGCCCTCAGGATGCAGAGAGGTGTCACCGTCGGTAGTGTTGTGTTGTCATATTACCAGAAGATGTTTGATCGTGCAAGATTTGTCGCTGGAATTCATGCCCAATGCCCTAGTTGATTCAGATGGAGATCTGCTCCTTGCTATTTGGCATTTTGAGAGATTCTCTGAATCTTGACTTAACTGCCCTAGATGATGGACAATGATCACGCCATGCCCCTTGATTGGAAGTGTCTTTCCACTTGAGATGACCCTTTTGTTGAGAAGATTCTTGTTCACTGGATATTCATCGTGTGAATTTCTCTGCTGTTTAAACAAATAGTCATATGCAAACAATGTTATTTAAAAATGCAAAGCTTATGTCTGTCTTGAAGTTTTTGAAAATGCAGTTTTTGATCAAACAAGCTAATTTTTATAAAACATAATGTCAACTCAAGATTTTACAGCGAGCCCTACAGGAGTCAGGATACCTTTTGTAACAGTATGCTTTCGAACTAACCCATGCTTCAGCTAGGACTTTTTGAGGGTTATAACGTGGCCTGGTTCACGGTTTAAGAAACAAAGGATAAAGGCTCAAATTTTATTTGTACCCGCCCGTTCTTCGTGATGTTCTTCGATCCTAAACTCAGCTAATCGTGCATTAGATTTTGTTTGAGTCTTTGCTCTGATATACCAGTGATGGTTCAGATACTGCAAGTTTATTTTGAACAGGCAGTCATTTTGCTGAGAGTCTGTAGGACCTCTTTCTTTTTGATTTTATTATCCCTGTTTTTTTTGCCTAAACTGTTTCCTTTGTGATTACAGTCAGCGGTATGCCCCTAGTTTTTGTGTAAGTCTCCTTCATAGGTTTTGACTTAATGGGCTTTTATTTCTGAGAGATAATGACTTCCTATCTTTATAATTATTCGGAACCATCACTGTCTTTTGTTTTGGAAGGACTTCTTTGATGCCATTTTGTGCACCTGGATCACTGAGTGATGTCCTTCATTGTGCACCTAGATTAACTGAGAGAACTACCCTGCCCCAGGTTATGATTGAGGGTTTTAATTTTTGAAAAGAAAAAACTACAACTTCTTTGGCTCAAAGGGGTTGACGAGGGATTATCTTCCTTATAACTTCACTGTTTAGGATTTGAAACAATGCATGTACCTCATCAGCGGGGTTTGTCCAAAAGCATACTGTAAAGATCGTGGTATCGTTTTCGTCATCCTCCCTCAACAGGCTTAGAATTTTTTAATCGAGAGTTGAACATCAAAAAATGAAAGCAGTTTTAAGCATAGTGAAAACGAATGGATTGATTCAAAACAGACATATGTGATGCATTGATAAAGTAATAAAGTTTGACATGAGTAAATGTTCGAACAATCAAAAGAAAATTACAAATTGAAAATTCTAATGAACAAAAAGTCTTCTCATCTCAGGACTTGTCACTTCAAATAGTGAACCTTAGAGGGATGGTAGAAGAACTCAGCTTGACCACCTTGGGTGAATTCCACAACTCCTTCATCAATCAGGTCCTGGATCTTGTTCTTTAGAGTCCAACAGTCGTCGGTGTCGTGTCCAGGACTGTCATAATGGTAGGCACATCTCACACTCGGGTTATACCTGGAAGCGGAAGTGTTGGGATTCTTAGGAGGGACCCTTAGCGTTACCAGATTCAATCTCAACAGGCGTTGTAAAGCTTGATACGGTGATACGTTGAGCTTGGTGAACTGCCTCCTGGGCTTGTTTGGCTTGCCCTGATCAACCTGTTGCTCTTGGTGAGGTGATTGTTGGACCCTTGATGTAGTAGCACCTTGGAGAGGTCCATTCTTCACCATACCAAACTCTTATCTTCTTGGAGGCTGATTACCGGTTTGATCCCCAGCCTTGACCGTTTGCTTCATACTATTGTATCTGTCTTGATGAAGCTGGTTGATCATGGCTCGCAGCTCTTCTTGTTCCCGAGCTAAGCCTTGGAGAAGAGCCATCTGCCCCAGCATCTGGGTTCTCATTGCATCTACCTCAGCTTGAAGACGTTTCAGCCGTTCGTCCTTATCGTCTTCAGGACTGTTCCTGACCAAATTCCCCATGAGGAGTGTTCTCAACTCTTCCTGCCCCTTGGATAGGCTTAGGAAGATTTCCCTGAACTGAGTCTCTTGAGTATGAAGATCCTGGTTGTCTTGTTGGAGAGCCATTGCTGAAATAAACAGCGAGAATATGAGAGACCTGTAAAGGGTAACCTGTTATGCAATGATATGTATGTATGCAATGTTTTCAAGGATCTTGCGGGGTAAACAAGAAAATTGTTAGAATTTGAATTTGGTAGCTTGATTGAAGGAACTTCATGTTGTTGGGAGTCCTTCTTCAAGATTCAAGGCTCACCATATCGAGTGGGTCATAGCCCCTGACTCAAGTCATCATGTTTTGACCTCCAACTTTGGCTAGAGGAAAATAAATCCCCTTTGCCCCTTGCTAGACAGTTGGTTCATTATGACCTGCATCACAAACCCTTGAGATCCTTGAAATGGGTTAGTCCTTATGCAGGATGTATGCAATGGTATGATGGTATGATGTTATGCTATGCGTGGAGTGATGTAAGTAAACCCTATTATAAGCCTAGATTAAGGACTGTAAACAAAACCTGCAAGAAACTCATGTTTCAGATAACAAGAATGTGCAAGTTGTTCAAGTTTGAAGGCACGCAAGTCACACCAGACATCCCTTAGAGTTTAGGCCAGCATGAAGTTTAGGTACTACCCTCTTGAAGTTGGTGGGCTCAAAACCTGTCATATCAAAAGTAACCGGGTTCTAGAGGATCTCAAAATCACTGACTACCCTCAATCGGTCATAACTCCAACTTCGCAATCTTTTCTTGCGGCCAGAACCATCGCGAGAGTTTAGCCTCAATGAGTGTAGCATACTGCTATTGTTATATGGCTAAGTTGGGTCGATTTAGGGTTCTAAGGTCGGTTGGTGCTTAATGACTCCTCAGAAGACCCATATTCTCCTTGTTCCAACACAAGGGATATCGGTACAGACCAAGGTGTCACACCAGTGTAGCTACTGCTTCACCCGTGTCGGTCTACGCCGGACAGGTCCCTCACAGTTTATTGCTACCTAAAGGGTATTCCTCAGATCCGGGTTAGGATCTATGAAACTCCGATGCAAGCCCACAAATATAAAATCAAACAAAGCATACAATTGAAAACATAGAATGATCTAATCCTAAGGTACACCACACTTATTAAGTCCCCAATAGAGTCGCCAGTTCTGTGATGGGTGGAAATAGAACTGACTGTTTTGAAGTGCTGGTTCGCGAAATGTCGCGGTAAGTAAGAGTCGCCACCGTCTTTTATTTTCTCCAACAAGGAAAGGACAAAAGCACAACAAAATTCCTTTTCGAGATGTTTCTCGGTTTGGGAGGTAGATTATAGAAAGGGAAGGTGTTAGCACCCTTTCTATCCGTGGTTATCCACGGGCTCTTAGGTACTTGCTCACTCTGTTTTCAAAAAATTGTTTGCTTTTCTTGTGTTTGTGGGTTTTGAAAAAGTTTCGTTTTGAAAACTTCTAGGTAACTCTTGTATCAGTCCTCAAGAGTGTATGAAGTGTTTGTTTGAAAACTTTTTGAAAGTGTAGGTGCGAAAAGTATTTTTTTGTTTTGGAAAGAGCAAGTACCCAGGAGAAATCTACCTACTCTAAGGAATTAAGCCGTGTAAGAGTCCTTTAGATAGTACTATCCCACTATTGAGAAGTAGGTAGCACCGTCGTTGGAGTTATTCGGGTCAATTCAATTATAGGGACATGTGTGGTCACCAAAGCAATAGTAGGACGCCTTAGCGGTAACCCTAATGTCCTAGATCCTTTTTTATCTGAGGCAACCGTTTCGAGGCAACTGGATCTTTTAGACAGGAGGGCGACCTCTAAAACACCCTATACTTAATGACCACGTCGAGGAAACCAAGTGAGGCGTACCCTAGGAGTGGCATGTGCGAGTGTGTCAGGTTTCAATGTTTAAATTATCTTTGAACATGCATCATTGTGAGCTACGGGTTGATTTTATTTTTCATACAAGTCTTGTCATGCATAATTAACAGTTAATAATTGTGCGGAAAATAAATTGCAGAAAGTGAATCTACGCTATTACAAGGCGTCAGGTATTTACATCGCCAAAAACATAACCCTTGAAAATAAATGCGAGAAAATAAAGAAAGCGATAAAAGTCCTAATTATCTATTACACCCTCTGAGCAGATACATAAATATGATCAAAATAGGAATCAAGAATAAACATGCGCGAGAAAAATTGAATCGGGAAAAGTCTTAGGGTTTTGACCCTTTTTTGAGAAAAGAATGAATTTTGGTCCCTTTTTGCATTGAATTAAATATTAAACCTAATTTACTAATTAATTAATTAATTAAAAGAAAAAGTATTTTTTATGTTTTTTAGGTCTTAATGAAAATAAAAATAAAATAAAATAAAGTTGTCAAAACCCTAGTTCTAGATTGATTTTATTTATTGCAAAAATTGTCAAAGTTAACCTAATTAACTAAATTAATTATATTTAGAATTTATTTACAAAAATAATCAAATTAAGGTGAAATTAATAAATAATAATAATAAGAAGAAAATATTGTTTTCTGAATTAATTATGAAAATAATTATTTGTTAGTTAATAATAATAATGATAATAATTATAATTAAAAGAAAATAAAAGAAAGGGAAAATAAAAAGAAATAATAAACCAGGGGGGTGCCAGGCCTTTTTTGGAGGTGAGTTTAGAAATTCCTGGCCCATTAAGCTGCAAGCCTGTTTTGACCTTTGAGATTGTCTACGGTACGTGTTGACTGGGAGCATGGTAGTCACTCACTCTTGGCCTTTGGATGCATGCCTGTAACCACTTGGAACCTGGATGTTTGGGATGCATGGTAGGACGCTTTGGATAGCCTGCATAGGATCTTATTAAGAAAAATAAGAACAATTATTTGGGGGACCTGGGAATCGAACCCAAGTCCCAATGATTCTTGGACAACGCATCCACCACCAGGCCATTCGCTTGCATTTGTTATTATGACAATGAGTAATTATAATATATAAAAATCAACACTTATGCGGTAACAAAACACGCGTGCCTTTTTTGTTTGAATGAACCAATAGCACATCACCAGCTCACCGTCTTCTTCGTTTCCCTGTAAAAAAGACAAAGAGATAGCGGGGGTTTTTAACACCCACAATATAAAACGAGGAATAATAGCGATTAGCTCCCTAGGCTATATAAATATGGCGCGATGGTCCTGTTAGATTCGTCTGAATCCCCTGAATTCAACCATATGCATTAGGGGTTCCAATTTTTCCTGTATGGGAAAGCCCTAATTCAAGAACTCAAGAACCCTAGAATTCATCAATGACGTTTTGTGATTCTGGACATTATAATGCAATTAACCTGTTCCATTAGCTTCAGAGGAGTTCTAGCAATGCAAAACACACAAAAAATAACGTTAATGATGCATAAATAATGAATTACGATTATGAAAGAAATATGCAAACCGTGGTTCTGAAACTAGCGATTCTCGGAGCTATGAAGCTGGAAGCTGATTGCAAATCGTCCTGGGAACCTCCAGCAATGTATTTGAATCCACAAAAGCCCTTGAATTGGCCTGGAACCTGGAGAACAGTTTTCAAGTTTTCTTTGAATTTTTTCAATATTGGTTATGGCTTTTTCTGCAGCAAATTCTCGTTTAATGCATTAGGGTTGAGTTGTGTATATATAATAGAATGGAATTAGGTTAAATCTTGGCCAAGAAATCCATGGAATTATGGTTTCAATATTTGATTTTCAATCACATCTTTTTGCATCTTTTTGATTGAGAAAACTTGCCAAACTTGGAGATTTTTGTCCCTTTGATTGGCACACGAATTTTCCAGCATATCTTGAGCTTGTTTGCTTCACCAAAAGATTGAAAAATCAAATCTTTGAATTTCCTACATTTTAAATTAATTAAATGAATTAAAATCAATTAAAAATCCAATTAATTAATAAAAAATAAGAAAATAAATTCAAATAATCTCAATGGGTCGTGCATAAGCCTTGGACAAAGTTTTAAGAAGAAATTTGAGGCCCATTAGCAAAAACAAGGTGTTTTGAGCAAAGTTGACTTTTGCAAATTCACAAAAATTTCCCAACTTCTCCAATGCATATCTTGCTCTATTTTGATCATATGAACATGTTCTTGGACATTTTAGAAAGGTCTTGAAGTCCTCTAACCAATGCCTTTGGTCCCATGTCATTTGGATTTACCAATCTCAAGTTATGGTCTTTGACTTGAAGTGCATTTTTGTTGACTTTTGAATTTGACCTATAATGTAGAAATTGATAACTTTTCGTGAGAGCATTTCTTGGACTTGAAATGTGAAGATGAGTTGTAGGAAATGTCATACCCTTCAAAATGAGCATTGGATGGGATTTTTCTGATGAACCATGAAAAGGTTATGCCTTGGTCAAGATACAGTTGACTTTTTTGCTGTCCAAAAATAGTAACTTTTGGCATCTTGATGATTTTTGAGCCATGCTTGTGGAATCATGATCAAGACTTGATCAAATGATGATTGTGGACTCAAAATAAGATGTTGACCAAAAATTCTGACTTTTGACTATGAAATGACCATTTTGCCCCTACAGTTGACTGTAAAGCAAATAGGGCTTTTGACTGTGCAAACTGGCATTGTGACTCTTGAAACTTGGCATGTAGATGCTTGACAATGTACATGGGCATATGAGACTTGATTGAGCCATTGAAAACCTCAAATTCCTTGAAGGAACCAAAACCCTAATTTGACTGGCTTAGGAGGCAGTTGGACTGTGCAACCCTTGAGTAATCTTGAACCATTTGAAGATATTCTTGACAAATCTTGAAGAATATGAGAGGGCAAATTTTGGGGTACAACAATATGATCCACCTTTTATTGCAACCTTCTCTGCTTCTTTCGATTTAGACTATGAAGTAAAATGGACCCGTAGAGTAGCATGAGTGTATATCCTTCGTCTACACTCTTCTTGTCTTTTGTTTGAATCTGTACAGGTTAGTTCCAACATATATATGGACAAGAAAAGAAAACAAACCAAGAGGGGAGAAACGAAAAACATAACTAAGAGGCTATCTACATATTATTCTGAAATGAAAAGTAAGTAAAAGGCTATTTACATGTTATGCTGAAACGAAAAGATGCTAGGTCAAGAGGACTTACCTTGCTTGAAACTGGAACTTGTGTATGGACTGGAGTTTATTGGATATTCCTGGATTCGAAAGGAGAGAGGCAAGTGTGGTGTGATCTTGTTGAGTTTTGAGAGTTTTTGGTGTGCTTCTCTTAGGCTGTGTATGCGTGTAAGGCAATATATGTGTATGGTTCCTGGGCTTATATCTCCAGTGTGTGTGTGTGTATATGTGGTCTCCCCTTTTTTTCCTTGTATTTGAAGCTTGTTAGTGTGCTCCTTATATAGAGAGGATGGAGGGCACAAGAGGACAAAGGAATAAACAACCATTAAGTTGGTGTTTTAAAGTCCATGAATATCACTTTGAAACATTGCCAAAGACATGGTTTCTTGTCCCTTTTTGAATTTTCTATGAACCTGGACACATTTGAATTTCGAATTCCCTCCTTCGAATGACTCTGATTGCCTCCTTCAAAAGGCTCTGATTCAGCTCCTTCGGTGGAGTCCATCCACATCAATTCAAATTTCTCAGATCTTTGATGACTCTGAATTCAGAGTTTTCCCTTATCAGAGTTTCTTTAATTAAGTCAATATCAGCATCAATTCAAATTGCCCAGAATTCTCTTTGTCAGAGCATTTGTCCTTTTTGATGACTCTAGATTCGAATCTGTTCAGATTTTCCTTCATCAGGGCTTCTTCTAAAGCCCCTCAGATCTTTGATTTTCAATTTACTCTGGATCTTGATTCGACTTGTACAAAGTCTCAACATTATGGCTTCTTCGATCACCCCTTAAGTTCGCTCTCTTTGATTTCTGACACTACTCAACTAGCCCAATCAAAAGACTTTATTCTGGTCAGTCGAAGCTTCCTTTGGCAGGAATGTGCTTGTGCAGGGGGTTTGGGCTTGGCAGCGTACATGATTTTAGCCAGCAAGCATCTTGGTCTAAGACTCATCACAAAGCAAACTTGTTTTCAATAGTCATGTGTCCTTAGAATGGACCAATGAATGCTTCTTCGAAGGGACCACATGAATGCGCCTTCGAATGGACTACCATGCATGTAAAAGTGTGGAAGACTATTTCAAAAGGGACCATTGCCCAGTCGAAGCTGGCACAAAGGCAGCCAATGCCTTGTGGGTCGAAGGAAGCTTTTTGCCTGGTGGATTGAAGGAAAATATGAAAGAGTCTTGGCCTTATATGCTGAAGGCAAGCTGAAGAGGGGGCCTTTGCCTTGTGAGTTGAAAGCATGTATGAAGCAGCCCTTTGTCTTGTGAATCAAAGAACAGTGAAAGTGGCCTTTTGCCTTGTAGATCAAAGGTAAGCTGATGGGTCTTTACTTTGTGAATTAAGCTTGATCAAAGGAGATTCAGTGCCCAATTGAAGTTTGTATGCAGGAGTTCACTGCTGGTGAATCGAAGAAAACTTGTAGAGGATTCTTGCTTGTGAATCTTGGACCAAGTCTTGTTCGAAAGGGAACCAACGTACAATTGAAGCTGATGGACCAATGCTTGGTCGAAGGGTTTTAGGAGCCCAGTCGAAGCCTGCTGTTATTCCAATCAAAGGACACTGTTTAGATACCAATCGAAGGACATTGTTGAACTTCCAATCGAAATACACTTTGCTAACATTCAAAAATTTCATTTTCTTTAGGCAAGTGTTTGTAACCACCCATATAAGGGAAAAAACCTTGGGAAAATGAGAGGGTAAATTTTGGGGTACAACAAGTGTCATGTAAAGGTTTACTTGCTAAAGGAATAGAATGAATGAGTATTTGTAAACAAAAGAAAATGAAATGTTTTTTTATTACTTTTGTTGCTCGCCTTGGGTCATAAGACTTAGTGCCTATGTACTCCCTCGTGTAATGGGAAAGTCAGAGCACCGTAGTTCAGCTAGAAAATACTTGTCTGTTGATTGTTTTTAAACGAACATACAAGTCTTCATTGTTAGGAGAGAAATCTCGACTAACTCCCACAAGGTGTTGGAAAGATGGACCATGCGTCAGCAAGAGTGAGGGTTTCAGAACGCCTCTAGTACTCAAGTGGAAAAGTCGACACCTTTATAACCATGGAGATAGGATAATATTGCTCGACTATCAATGAATCATGTCTCATCTTCAAAAAAGTTTTGAAGGTAAGAGGTGCTCGAGCGCACAAAAGAGTTTGACTGAGTTGAAGTGTTTTTGTTAATTTTGAAAGAATGTCAAAGTTGTTAGAACAAAGTTTGAATCTACTACCCTAAGTTAAAGTTTTGATGATAACAAAATGCAAGATTAAATAAATTGTATAATTCATATGAGACATATATTCTACCTAAAAATTATATTGTACATTTACAGAAACTCTGATGGATATCAGCACAAGAATGTCAACATCAGCATCAGAAGATGAAATATCATATGCCAGCATCAGAAGATCAAAGCATGTGCTTACGCTGAAGCTTGATGAACAGATCTGCGCTTAACATACTCTAAACTCTGACAATATCATCAACACCTAGAAGCGTCAGAATAAGCCAAAGCCAATAACACGCTTAATTGACAACGGTACTGTGCATTCAAGACACTTTATTACCAACGACTGTATTTCAAGACAAAGATCTTCTCAATATGGAAAGAACGTAATGGGCATTGAAATGGAATAATTGACTACAACGTATCTTTTCAAAGGCTATATAAACAAGTCAGTGAGAAATGAATTGGCTAATGCTCTACAATTCTTTACACGCAAAAAGCAAATCATCTTCATCCTCACTCATACAGCTCGCTATATCTCTCAAATTGCTTACTCTATAGTTATAGCATCCTAGTTTCACATAAGCTTAATTTGTGTATTATCACAGTTGTGATATAAATTTTTTGTAGAAAACATTCAACACGCATAGTATTCATTTATCTGTAAGAAAGAATTTCCTTGAGAAACCGGTCTGTGGTTTAGACTCAAGAAGGCTTTAGCAGTTGTTAAAGCAGTTGTAATATTCAGTTGAATATAGTGGATTAAGACCTCGTTGGAGAGAGGCGAAATCACCTTGACGGGTGGAATGGAGTAGTTTGAGATCAAACGAACCAGGATAAAAATAACGTGTTGTCTGCATTTGATTTCAAGTTTTACAATTCAACCCCCCTTCTTGTGTTTTTCACTTCTTCAATTGGCATCAGAGCACCCGATTCTGAGCTAAAACACTTAACCGTTTCAGTACAAGATCCAGCGTCAGAAAAACACAATGGCGGGAACATATCAACACACCAGCAATGACAACAATGAAGATATAGACAGATTCAGCGGCAAACCTCCAGTCTTTGATGGAGAGAATTTTGATTACTGGAAAGATAGAATTGAAAGCTTCTTTCTGGCACATGATGCTGATCTGTGGGACATGGTGATAGATGGATACACGTACCCAGTGAATGCAAGTGGTCAGAAGATTGACAGGAAGGCAATGTCTGATCAACAAAAGCGTGACTTCAAAAATCACCACAAGGCCAGAACTATTCTTCTCAGCGCCATCTCTTACGCTGAATATGAAAAGATATCTAATAGAGACACTGCAAAGAGTATGTTTGACTCTCTCAGAATGACGCATGAAGGCAATATTCAGGTCAAAGAAACTAAAGCTCTTGCGCTCATTCATAAGTATGAGGCATTCAAAATGGAAGAAAGTGAATCAATTGAAACGATGTTCTCAAGATTTCAAATTCTGGTGGCTGGTCTCAAAGTTCCGGACAAAGGGTATTCTACTACTGATCATGTCAAAAAGATCATCAGAAGCTTGCCAAAACAGTGGAGGCCAATGGTTACAGCGCTGAAGCTAGCTAAAGATCTCAAAAAAATCTCTCTGGAGGAACTTATCAACTCCCTCAGAAGTCACGAGATATAGCTAGAAGCTGATGAACCTCAGAAGCAAGGTACGCCTTTAGCTTTAAAATCTAACAGAAAATCTGACTCCAAAGTTTTGCAGGCTGTTGAAGAAACCTCTGATGGGTCCTCATTAGAAGAAGACGAACTTTCCCTCCTCTCCAGAAGAGTGAACCAACTCTGGAAGCAGAGGCAAAGAAAGTTCAGGAATACCAGAAGATCCGATAAGAATGAGTCCTCCTACAGATACAGAAGGTCAGACTCCTCCTCTGGATACAGAAGATCTGAAGGCTCTTCAGGAAGCAGAAAGCCAAACACCAAGGACATCATCTGATATGAATGCAACGAGCAAGGACACTACAAGAGTGACTGTCCAAAGCTTCAGAGGGAAAAGCCCAAAAAGAAGTTTGGAAGGGAAAAGAAGAAAAGTCTCATGGCTACATGGGATGACTTTGACTCGTCTGAAGCTGACTCAGAATCAGATGATGAGAGAGCAAACATAGCTCTCATGGCTAACATATCAGAAGACATCGAAGCTTCTGAATCAGACTCTGAATCAGACACCGAAGAGGTATTCCCTGACTTTGCAATTAATTTTACTAAGGCTGAACTTGCTGAAATCCTTAACGAAATTCTGGAAAGATATCAGCAGATCAGAGTTAAATTCAGAAACCTGAAAAGGAATCTTGAGTCTGACTCTGATAAAACTGAGAGTCTCAAATTGGAAAATTCTGAGTTGAAAAATAAAATTTCAAAATTAGAAAATCTTTTACAAAACTCTCAAAAGGAAACAATTTCTGAAACTCCCAGCAGCGCTAATGAGATCATCAAGGAGTATGATCAAAGCTTTCAGAAGTTCCTTGCTAAAAGCATAGATAGAAGCAAAATGGCTTCAATGATCTATGGGGTTAGCAGAAACGGAAGAAAGGGAATATGATACCAAGGTAAGGTACCTACACCAAAGAATGCCATGGATCTAATTATTAAACCCACTCCTCTGAATTCACACTTTGTGTATGGTCACACACATGACATTAAATATACTAGTAGTAATTATTCTGTGAAACCAAAATTCAACCAGAGTTTTGGTAAAGCTAACAAATCAGGACCCAAGAAAATATGGGTACCTAAGGATAAAATAATACATGTTGCAGATATCTTTAGCAGCAAATCAGAAACACCAGTCATGGTACCTGGACTCTGGCTGCTCACGACACATGACGGGAAGAAGGCATATGTTCCAAAGCCTGGAACTTAAGCCTGGAGGCCACGTAGGCTTTGGAGGCAATCATGGGGAAAGATCATTGGCTCTGGAACAGTAGGTAATGGAAATCTTCCCTCTATAAATAATGTTCTATTAGTAGATGGATTAATGCATAATCTGTTATCCATAAGTCAATTAAGTGATAACGGTTATGATATAATCTTTAATAAAAAATCATGTAAAGCTGTTAGTCAGAAAGATGGGACTATCCTATTTAATGGAAAGAGGAAAAATAACATTTATAAAATCAAACTTTCTGAACTGAAAAGTCAGAATGTAAAGTGTCTTATGTCTGTTAACAACGAGCAATGGATCTGACACAGAAGATTGGGGCATGTTAGTATGAGAAGAATATCTCAGATTAACAAACTCAATCTGGTCAGAGGACTTCCTAATCTGAAGTTCAATTCAGATGCTCTGTGTGAAGCATGTCAAAACGGCAAGTTTGCAAAACCTGCTTTCAAATCTAAAAACGTTGTTTCCACCTCTAAGCCATTAGAACTTCTGCATATTGACTTATTTGGACCAGTTAAAACTGCTTCAGTCAGTGGCAAGAAGTACGGGTTAGTAATCGTAGATGACTATAGCAGATGGACATGGGTAAAGTTCTTAAGACACAAGGACGAGTCACACTCTGTGTTTGTCACCTTCTGTAACCAAGTTCAGAATGAAAAGGATCTTAGAATCGTTAAAGTCATAAGTGATCATGGTGGAGAATTTGAAAACAAAGATTTTGAGTCATTATTTAATGACAGAGGCATTCTGCATGATTTCTCTTGTCCTAGAACTCCCGAGCAAAATGGAGTTGTAGAACGAAAGAACAGAACATTGCAAGAAATGGCCAGAACCATGATCAATGAGACAAATGTTGCTAAGATCTTCTGGGTAGAGGCAATAAACACAGCGTGCTACATTCAGAATAGAATCTCCATAAGACCTATTCTGGAAAAGACTCCATATGAATTGTGGAAGAACAGAAAGCCCAACATTTCATATTTTCATCCATTTGGATGTACTTGTTTTATGTTAAATACAAAAAATTATTTGAACAAGTTTGACTCTAAAGCACAAAAGTGTATTATGTTAGGATACTCTGAACGCTCAAGAGGGTACATAGTATACAATACAAAAACACAGATTGTGGAAGAATCAATCAGTGTTTGTTTTGATGATAAGCTTGACTCTGAAAAGTCAAAGCAGAATGAAGTCTTTGCAGGTATGGAAGTTGAATTCAAAGGTTCTAAAGACAAGTCACCAGAAGCTTTCAGCAAAGACACTCCTTCAACATCAGAAAGAGGCATTGCGAGCAATCCAGCAACATCTGTTGATCAACCTCAGAAAAGACTACCCAGAAGCAGCATGGATCACCCAGAAGAAACAATCTTAGGAAGAAAGGAAGATCCAATCAGAACAAGAGCCAGCTTCAGAAACTCTGAAGAATCCCTCGTGGGACTTGTTTCTCTGATTGAACCTTCTTCAATTGATGAAGCACTTCTGGACAACGACTGGATTCTAGCAATGCAAGAAGAGCTGAATCAATTCACCAGAAATGACGTGTGGGATCTAGTTCCCAGACCAAATGGATTCAACGTCATTGGAACAAAATGGGTGTTCAGAAACAAACTAAACGAACAAGGTGAAGTCATCAGAAACAAGGCATGACTGGTAGCACAAGGTTATAGTCAGCAAGAGGGGATAGACTATACAGAAACCTTTGCTCCAGTCCCCAGGTTAGAATCTATCAGACTTTTAATTTCTTTTGCTGTTAATAAAGGCATCACTCTATATCAGATGGATGTCAAGAGTGCATTCTTAAATGGCTATATAGAAGAAGAGGTTTATTTGCACCAACCCCCTGGTTTTGAAAGTACAAAAAATCCAGAGTATGTTTTCAAATTAAAGAAGTCATTGTATGGTCTGAAACAAGCTCCCAGAGCTTGGTATGAAAGACTAAGTAACTTTCTGTTAGAAAAGGAATTCACAAGAGGGAAAGTGGACACAACCTTATTTTGTAAGACAGTTAAGAATGACATATTAGTATGTCAGATTTATGTTGACGATATTATATTTGGATCTACTAATCCTTCTCTTGGAAGAAAATTTGCTAAGTGTATGCAGGAAGAATTTGAGATGAGCCTCATGGGGGAACTGAAATTCTTTCTAGGAATTCAGATCAATCAAACTCCAGAGGGAACTTACATCCATCAGAGCAAATATGTCAGAGAAGTTCTGAAGAAATTTGATCTCTCAGAATGTAAGTCATCAAAGATTCAAATGCATCCCACGTGCATTCTGGAAAGAGAAGAGGTAAGCAAAAAGGTAGAACAAAAGGTCTACAGAGTTGTTAAGCGAATTTTCACGTATCTGAAAGGTACTACTAATCTGGGTTTATTTTATAGAAAATCTAGTGATTACAGCTTAGTAGGTTACTGTGATGCTGACTTTGCTGGAGACAGAGTAGAGCGTAAAAGTACTTCTGGAAGCTGCCGGTTTCTGGGAGAAAATCTGATCTCTTGGTCCAGCAAAAGGCAATCCACAATTGCGCTATCAACAGCAGAAGCTGAATACATAGCAGCAGCAGGATGCAACACACAAATGCTCTGGATGAAAAGTCAGCTTAAAGACTTCCAGATATTTGAGAGTAACATTCCTATACTCTGTGACAACACTTCTGCCATTTGCTTAAGTAAAAATCCAATTTTGCATTCTAGGGCTAAGCATATAGAAATAAAACATCATTTCATTAGGGACTATATTCAGAAAGGCATTTTAAACTTAAAATTTATTGATACAGACCATCAATGGGCTGATATTTTCACAAAACCACTTTCTCAGCATGAAGCTCTGCCCAGAGTGAAAATGTTTTAAATTTATATATTAACCTTCAGAATTTGTTTTATTTTACTGTGAACTTCTGATCAATCTTCTTTCAGAAATTTAGACATGCAGATTGTATCAGATTCTATCCATAAAGATCTGAGCGTCTCATTTCAAGGATAGATGTGCTGTTCACTAAATCAAACAAGTGTCATCCAGTCATCAGCTAATTCCTGAGGCAGAACACGCGTGCACGCTTCTGAGAAGGCAAAGCACTGATTGGATGCATTGAGACACATGTCATGGGTAACCGTTCCAAATATCTTTCTAAATCCCCCAAAATCAGCCAACATTAAATGCTAGTAATCATGATTTAATTCTCTCTCTTAAAACGTTTATGTTTTCAAAACATTTTTTGAAACCTATTTAAACGCCTTAAACATCATTCATTCATTTTTACCGTCACTTACAATCTTCAAAATATTTCTGTGTTCTTACTGTGTGTTCATCTTTTTTCAAAGAAACCCTTTTCAAGCTTTTTCTCAAAAACCCTTGTGTGAACATGGCATCTTCTAGCACTCCTTCTGCAGGTTCCCAGCAAGATGATTCTTATGAACAGTATCAGATTCCTTTCAGAACGCTCCTCACTCCGGTCAAGAACTTGGAAGTTCTGTCAGAATTGATAGTAGATTTCAACAGTCTGAAGGAAAATGGCTTTGATTTGTCTGAAGAAATTGAGGCACAAGGTTGGGAAAGGTACTTTAATAGGTTGGTGGGTCCAACGTTCCCCATTTTGGTTAAAGAATTATGGATACATGCGTATTCCTCAACTCATCAGGTTACGTCGTATATCATGGGAAAGAAAATTGTGATTACTGAAGATCACATTGCAAGGCTGATTGGATACAATGGTGGTGGCATTCGCTGTATAGACATGGAAGAAAGGTGCTCATATGTTGCTGTTATAGCAAGGAAGATTTTCACACATGGGGTTCCCTCCAGCAAAATAAGAGATTTGAAAGATCAACACAAAATTTGGGCAAAGATTATTCTAGGCTGTTTCAGTCACAGGAAGCCTACAAGCTCTCCTGATTACATAAACATAGATCAACAGTTTCTGATCTATTTTATTAATCAGAAGGTAAAGATTAATCTAGCTCATCTTCTGTTCAACCATCTAAGGACCAGCGTCAAGGAGAATAGAAAAGAAGAAAGGACTAAAAGGGATTGGATACCCTTCGACAGATTGATATCAAATATTCTAACGGAGAATAGGCTGATTGAACACTTGACAGAGGCACAGGAAATAAGCTCTCTAGAACCTTCTGTTGGGAAGCAGCTGAATGCCAAGAATCTCAAGAAGATGAAGCTGATAGAGAACATTAAGAAGGAGCCCAGCGTTACTCCTTTTGCTGAAATCTCCAGCAGAAGAATTCCCCTGGACGACTTCCCCATGTTCTCAGAGATTGACTCCAAGCCTCAAATAGTTCTGAGATACTTGGATGCGTGCAAAGCTGATGGAACAACACCCAATCTCAACATTCAAGATCTTCAGCAGAAGGAACCAGAGGTTACTCTGAAGAAGACCAAGAAGAGAAAGGCTATACCAGAAGGATCGTCTCAGCAGACCCCAAAGAAGAGAGGTAATCTGTCTTCTGTTAATGTTTTAAATTCATCTGCTGTTCCAACATTTATTCCAACCCCAGCCTCAATTGAAATCCCAATTCCCATTCCAATCATTGATGATACTGAACCTGAGTTTGACCCTTCTGAGTCATTAACCCTCAGAAGATCCCGCGCCAAACCTCACAATCCAAAACCTACAACCACAACAGAACCAGAACTTGAAAAAGTTCTTTTAGAAATAGATCAACAATCTTTCGCTCCCCATACAGAAAATCCAAATCCTCAACCAGAAACTCCCCACTCACCTCAACCAGAAACTATACTCTCACCAATACCAAAAGATCCACACTCACCAGAACCAGAAATTCCACAACCTCCATCTCCACAACCAGAACTTAATCCACCTGAGTCTCAACACTCTGAGGCTCAATCCCCTGAACCTCAATCATCTGAATCCGCTGAACCACAACCCTTAGCCATTCAATTTCCCGGTGGTACCACTGTTAATATCCCTCAACTACCATCCTCACCAGAAATTACTCCACCTAATACCCCATCCAGTCCAATAATCATTCCTGATTCTCCTACTCCCTCACCCAAGCAAAATCCAGATGACCACAGGAAGACCTTCATTGATCCAACAGTCCTTGAACGCCTTGCTGCCATTAAAAATAAAACCGCCATTCCCAAACCCAAACAACCGGATGTTGGTTCTAGCATCTTGAATTTTGAAACAGACATGCAGAAGTGGATTTCTTCTCTACAACAGGCTAGTCTGGAAGTGATTGATCCTGCTGTTTCAGACCACCTTTGGACACAATTCAGAAGATGGGTATGCGCTAAAACCTTTAAGTTGCAAGACCAAAGCTATGGACAGGCTTAACAGAACTTCAGCAATCTGCTGAAAGAAATTGAAGGTCTGCTGAAGGATAAAGTTCTTCTTCTGGACAATGAGCCTTGGTCTGAAAAGCGTCCATCTTCAACAGTTCAACCAGAAGAAGAACAGACGATTCCAGTTGAAGATTTAAGTCAAGAAGAAGTTATTGCAGAAAGCTCTCAGAAGCATCCTGATTCTGACATCTCTCAAGCTGCATTGGACAGGCAGACTCTTGAAGAGCTGAAGCAAAATGATATTCGACTGCAGAAGAGAATGGATGAGAATGATCAACGAATGAAGGAAAGGATGGATGTTCAAGATAGTAAGATTGACTCAGTAGCCAGCATGGTGCATCAGCAGAAGGAAACCACTGATCAGATTAAGAACATGCTAGAAGCTCTGTTCACACGCCTTCCACCCCATCCTTAGATTTTATTTCTTGATGTTTTCACTGTTTTCTTTACATGTTATCTGTAATATTTTCTGAGCTCTGAACTGAATACAATCGTTTTTCTGCACTGATCGTTTTTAACTTCAATTATTTGCACTTTTTGATTGCTGACAAAAAGGGGGAGAAAGAATGATATTTTTCAATAACGGATTACTGAGACAAAAGTCTCAAACATTCTAACACTCTGATATACTTGAATGTTTCTTTGTTCTACATAAGCTTATAGGTACAAGAATCTGATGAACTCTAATACACTGAAGCTCTGCTCTGGAAAAGGAAAGATCTGATGCTCAAAGAAAGTTCAATAAAGATCTGATGCTAAAGAACTCATGGAATTAAGGGGAAGTATAAAATCAGGGGGAGTTTTTCTGATCATAACTCTGACAATTTTTTTATCTTCTTAACTCTGATACCTTTTATTCCCTATCTTCTTATCTTTGATACCTTTCTGTTTATCGATGATACAAATTTATTATTTGGTTATCTCTGATAATTTTTTCTTTAAATTCTAATTGAAAATATCCGGTTTTTGTCATCATCAAAAAGGGGGAGATTGTTAGAACAAAGTTTGAATCTACTACCCTAAGTTAAAGTTTTGATGATAACAAAATGCAAGATTAAATAAATTGTATAATTCATATGAGACATATATGCTACCTAAAAATTATATTGTACATTTACAGAAACTCTGATGGATATCAGCACAAGAATGTCAACATCAGCATCAGAAGATGAAATATCATATGCCAGCATCAGAAGATCAAAGCATGTGCTTACGCTGAAGCTTGATGAACAGATCTGCGCTTAACATACTCTAAACTCTGACAATATCATCAACACCTAGAAGCGTCAGAATAAGCCAAAGCCAATAACACGCTTAATTGACAACGGTACTATGCATTCAAGACACTTTATTACCAACGACTGTATTTCAAGACAAAGATCTTCTCAATATGGAAAGAATGTAATGGGCATTGAAATGGAATAATTGACTACAACGTATCTTTTCAAAGGCTATATAAACAAGTCAGTGAGAAATGAATTGGCTAATGCTCTACAATTCTTTACATGCAAAAAGCAAATCATCTTCATCCTCACTCATACAACTTGCTATATCTCTCAAATTGCTTACTCTATAGTTATAGCATCCTAGTTTCACATAAGCTTAATTTGTGTATTATCACAATTGTGATATAAATTTTTTGTAGAAAACATTCAACACGCATAGTATTCATTTATCTGTAAGAAAGAATTTCCTTGAGAAACCGGTTTGTGGTTTAGACTCAAGAAGGCTTTAGCAGTTGTTAAAGCAGTTGTAATATTCAGTTGAATATAGTGGATTAAGACCTCGTTGGAGAGAGGCGAAATCACCTTGACGGGTGGATTGGAGTAGTTTGAGATCAAACGAACCAGGATAAAAATAACGTGTTATCTGCATTTGATTTCAATTTTTACAATTCAACCCCCCTTCTTGTGTTTTTCACTTCTTCAAAAGTATGATTAAGTGAATTGAAGTTTGTTTAAAGAAAAGGAGTTTTGAAAGAAAAGGCACTCGATGTAGTCGAGGTTTATTTTGAAAGCGGTTCGAGTTTATAAACAACGATGATTTTGAAAAAGATGAGAAAGTTTTGAAAATTAAAGAAGATGGGAGGAGATGAAGGGACTATCCTAAAGCATGAGGTAAAAGATAAGGAAGAGAACCATCTAACCAACAAGAAGCCAACACTTGACATTATGAGTCAATATAGAATTCCCATTCTTTGGATTGAAACCAAGCAAGGATACTAAACCTCTCGAGAAAACGAAGCTTTAATTGCATTAAGTCTTTACAAAAATTGGGCAGAGTAACGACTGTATACAGATGAATTCAGGATTACAGACTAAGTATGTAATCATAATAACCTGCACAAAAAAAAAACAAACAACCCAATGTCTTGGGGTGAACACCAAGAACTCTAGACAAAATATTAATTAAGGTCAAAAGGTCTCCAACATAAGCCAATGTTTATATTCCTAAGTCCAAAAGTCCAATACTCCATAATGCCAAGGATAGTAACCAAGTAGTTCAAGTATCATTCATGTTTTTTATGGTTCATGTTGATTATAAGTATCTTCAAAAGGAAAAGAAAAGCTCAAGTGAGCAAAATAAAAATGGCATAAAAGTAAATGCTCAAGTGAGCAAAGATGAAAATCGCATGAAATGTAAATGCTAAAGTAAATGGTGCATAAAGTAAAAGCATAAAATAAAAGCATGAAGTAAAGTCAATTGTTAGAAGTTAATCGTTAGTTGGATGACCATCTTGAAACTTGCATTAGGAACTCATTAGAGGATTGTTAGAACCAACGCCTCTCAACAACAAGTTGCATTTGTTTTTTGTCAAGTATATCATCCATTTAAGAATCTTCAAGGAAACATTTAATGATCAATGATGTTTAAGTGATCCGCATTGACCAAAATTGATGAAGATCCATTGGAGGATTGGTAGAACCAAAGCCTCCTAACAATGAATCTCAAGGTTATTAGATCAAAGGGTTCAAATTAACAAACTTGGGCTTGCAAACATAGGTTTGGGCCACGAATGATCATTTTATCAAATCGGGACAAAATTTAGCGTTATGTTAAGCAATCGTAAGTGGACTTATGTAGAAGTCACACCTATTTTGAGACCGGTCAATAGCAATCTATGCACTTCATGTTTGGATAAATGATATAGAGAACATCACCCCTTAACATGTAGTATAATAAGAAATTGGATAAGATGAAGAGGGAGGGGAATGACAAGCTAACTTGGATCACTACCTTAAATTTCTTTCATCTTTAAATTCAATCACTCATCTTGATAGATTAAAGTACTAAACATATCATTAATCCAAAACACCAAAAATGAAATGAATAATTCATTCTTAGGTAGATTTGAATTAATGAACATTTAACCAACTTCATCTACACCCAAAGTCCATTGAATTTAAAGAGAAACTGGACATTTAAAATTTCAATCCAAATCAACAATCAAAGTAGAAAAAGAGAGATGGATTAAAACAGCCCCAAAACAAGGCAGAAAATATATTTTGGCTCTATTACAATCGTTTTCACTCTGGGAGAAATCGATTGCATCAATGTTTTTTTTTCAAAATATACATAAATTCATTCTATGACAATTGATTGCACTCTGAGAGCAATCGATTGCACCCTGTGAAAAACAATAAATCAGCATTTCAAAAGGCCAAATTCTTGTTCAAACTTTTCATTAAACACCTTATGATCATGGATTTAATTGAGCACGAAAATTTCATCAAATTATGAGAAAATAGCACCAATGGAATCACAAAACAATTATCAATGAATCAAATCCAAATATCAACAAGAGATCACATTGTGAAAGATGAAGATCCAACTTACCAAAGGTAGATCTAGAGAATTATCAAAACAACTTCAAGAATTTGCTTCAGTTCAGCCCCAATAATCAATTTCCGAAGCTTGGATGTAGAGAATTGATAAATAAAAAGTGTTTGGATGAAGGTTTAGCTCAAAGATTAGTAAGCTTCAATGCAAAGCTTACTAACTTTTTTTGAAAATGGAGCTTTGAGTGAATTTGGTAGATGGAGGGAATTGAGAGATTTTTTTGCAAAGTGAATTTAGCTATGAAAAGCTTGAGATTTGAATAAAAAGAGGGCTCTATTTATAGAGTTTAGGCTTGAGATTAGTGGTGGTTTGGAGTTTGAACATTACAAACTATGTTATAACATGTTTATCCTAAATTAATAGGACCTAAAAATACATGTTGCAAAGTTGATCTATGCCCAAAACCGTGACCCTGCACCAGTTGCGGTCCAACCCAGCTACAAACCACCAATACCGCCCAAAAATTCTACCCTATTGCTATGATGTTCCAAAGCCTCACCTACTGTCCAAAGACCTGCTACAAAACTATCCAAAACCAGTCCAAAAACCTGCTACGCAAAACTAGACCTGTTGTCCTACACTCACACAAAAATGGCAAAACAATTTCTGCATTGATAAAGCAAAGAAAAATACATCAAAATAGCCAAAAAAAATCTGCAATAAAAAAGTAGCAAAATAGTCCACAAAAACCGAAATGTTGTCCCAAACATCCTGCTACAAACCTACATATCAGTCCAAGATCAGTGTGAAACTTGCACGAAAATGTTCATAACAGAACCTGCATAAAAATGGGCTACAAAGTAATGTATCACAAATTGTTCAAAAACCATAGATTTTCCCCAAAAACCCACTCATTCTCACCTATATAAACAACATTTCTACACTATCACAAAAAATGATATACAAAAATATCAACAAAAAAATCATCTCTAAATTCTGCTTACATAAAACACACAATAATCTCTCAGAAAAAGATTACAAACTCTGTTCAAATACACCCTAAAAATATCTCTATTTTTTTTATTTAAATACTCAACTTCTGTCAAAACCTCAAAAGCCATCCCTGAATCACTAAAAAAAAATCAAAGACGAGAGACAAAAAGGAAAACGTACCAGAAAATTTCATCATCGCCGAAATCTCCCTTCAAAGATGCACGCTCAAATAGAGGTAATCCATCATTTCCTTATCATCCTCTACTTTCGCTTTCGCCCGTTTTGATTTGCTGCTTGTCATGTTTTATTGTTGCTGCCAACCTTTTTCAGACTTGATGTTGTATGTTTATGCTTGTAAACTTTGCTTAATCTTTGAGTGACTTTTGTTGATTTTTTCATTGAAATGGTTAGTGAGACCGTATGAGAGTTCTAACAGAGACGCGAGAACGGTCTCATGAATAGAGCAAGTACAGAGGAAATTTTTGTAAAAAAAATAATAACATGAGATTTTTGTTGCTGTGCAGTTAGGAGTAGGAAGAAATCTGTAATCGAAATATATCTGAATGGAATGGTTTACAGTTTGAACATAATAGTTTTTGATTGAGAATGAGAAGAAGAGCGTGGATTAAGAGAGATGGGAGTGGAACAAAGAGATGGAGAGAAGCTTACAAAAGGGAGTTAACAGAGTTGGGTTTTGTTGTTGAGCCGCGGTGGTTCAACCGGAAAAAAAAGTGCGGCTAATGTGAGTTGTATCATGAGGAGTATGTCATGAGAGAGACAGAGTAATGATTAAACAAAGAACATTTGAAGAAGAGATCGTGATATTTGAGAGAGAGTTGTGTTGGGTCTGTTGATTATTATTTGGAATGAATTAAAGAGCAGAGAAGAAATCATAAGTTGAAAGAGAGTATTTGATTTGTTTTTTTAGTTCTGTTAGATCTTGGGTTGGGCTTAAGTTGTAAGCCCAACTTGATTATTCTTTATCTTCTTGTATTAATTGAAGTGTAGAAGTGATGAATGAAGTGACATGGTGCAACGATTGAGGCATTGATTAACAAGCACAAGGGGCTGGGTTCGAGACCCATGGGGAACACTTTATCGCTTATCTGAATTTTTTGTTTCCTTAACACACACCTTTTTTTTGTTTTTTTTGCTGCATAACAAATAAGTCTTGGGCTAGGAACATTCAACCGAAGCAAATTTCCAGATCTGCCCCATTTTACATTGTCCAAAGCCCATACGAAAATTCTGCTTATTTCCACCCTTGCTTTCTGTTTAAACCCCCTTTATTTGTGTTTAAATAATTTTCTTAGTTTTAATTTAGATTTTAAAACTCAATTAATATTAAATATAGTTTAGGTAAATATTTTTTAATTATTTTAGTTTCTAACATTATTTTAAAATTGGGGAGAAAACTTTGTGAATATTTTCTAACATTATTTATAATTTCTTTGTTATTTACAATCTTCGCGCGTTTGATTTATCTTCGCATTTAGTTTTTTTCTTATTATGTAATTTCTCAAAGGTTGTAATAGTTAATTAGGGTTTACTGTTTTTGTCCCCAACTTTTATGGTTTTGTACCCCCTTCTCTAAAGCATTATAATAGTGTAAGACCTTTATTTTCTTTTTTGTTTTACCGCTATTACTTTTTACTGTATAGTAATTAGGCGTGTATGGAAATATTTAAAGTCAATCGCTAGATAACCCTAGTCAAGACAAATTAACTGAAAATAAATCAACTTTTCACACACTCACCTCTAGGGTAACCTCACTTGTTACCTTCAGATAAAATAGTCATGTACCTCGAACGTGGGATGCTTTAGTAAAGACCCTCGGTTAAAAGATCGTAGTCCCTCATTGAAACTTCAATGTTGCCTTCGGTAGACGATCTTAGTCCCTTACGATAAATTGCTAAAGTACCCTACTAGTTGCCTTCTATTAATGTACGATGACCCACGCCTGTCCCTCACATCCAACGATAGGGCTTCCTACTAACTAATGGTAGGATAACACTATCTAAAGGAGGAGGAAAAGAAAAAATACTTTTTGAGTAGGTAGACCACTCCTAATCACTTGCTCACAAACTAAATTTTTTTTCACACCTCACACTTTCAAAATAACTACTTTCAAAACGCTTCATAAACACTCTTGAGGACTGATACAAGGGTTATTATAAAGCAGACTGCCTTACATTGGCATCTTCAAAACACTTTTTACAAAACAACACTTTTCCAAAAAATATTTTCAAAATAAACATTTTCTATGCATTCTCAACGATACGAGAATCATTACAAAATCGCCGCACTTAGGCATTTTCAAAATATTTTTAAACGCACAAAGAATTTTCAAAAGTGAGCTAGCGATTAAGAACCCGTAAATAACTACAATTGAAAAGGGTGCTAACACCTTCCCTTTTCATAACCTACCTCCCGAACTAAGATAATTCTCAAAAGGTCTTTCCTGTTCTTTTCACCCTTTCCTTTATTCGATAAAAGAAAATTTGGTGGCTACTCTTGCTATCTGCAACATTTACGATAAAACACAAAACCAAAAGTCAGTTATCCCACTGTATTCCAATTGCGGTTAGGATTTCAATTCATGCTTTGCGTTGCTGCTCGTAAAAAGACTCATGCTCGGCCACTCACACATTTAGCATTTCCAGGTCACTCAAACTTGAAATAACACATCCTTATCGAAAAGGTTTTAAAAGGAAAAAGTCTAAAGACAAAAAGGTTTGAATTTGTTGGAATTTTTTATATTGTGAAAGAGTTTAAAATTTAAACCGTAATAAAGTCCAGAAGTGAAAATAGATCAAGATTCAGTCTAAACTGATTCACTCTACCCCACTAGACTCAACTGGATACAATTTGCATCTTACTTTATTAAGTGTTTTGAGTTTTCTTAAGAAATGAAGTTTTGGTTTTAATGATGAAAAACATAAATGAAAAAGTCTAAGGGATACTAACAATCCTAATGTTATCATGCATTGGTGATCCTAAAGTTTGGATACAAAAGGGGAATATCTACCTAAGTTAACATGCATGGATTACAATCCTAATGTCTACCTTGAATCAAGAACAAAACAAGTAATCCTAAGGTAACAGGTAAAGGCGAACCTAAAAGAACAAACAAAAGTTCCCCAAAGTAAACAGACAAAGATGCTAACAAGCATCGACTCAACATCAAACATGAGCTATCTGCACATGAAAATAAGGATTTATAAGTCAAAGGACCCTTCTTCCATTATAATAGCTTAATCATAAAATCGAGTAACAACTTGAAGCACCAACGTTAACAAACGTGACATAAGATATCGTAGAGGAGATGACAAGGTTTGGGAGATGATTGCGATCCCTTTCCATATTTGTTTGACTCAAAGACAAGAGACAAACGATTCAAAGAATTAACGTACAACGTGAGCTAAGAATGACACATAATAGAAAGTATGGGGGCCGATTGCGATCCCTTTCCACTTCTATTGACTCGATTGCAAGCACAAAGTAAAAGGGGAGGGGAATTGCCTTCTTTGAGGACTTTAGCAGAATTTCCTTTTTTTGAGGACTTTAAACAAACACACAAAGTTTCCCCTTTTTGAGGTCTTTTGCAAACACAAACATTTCCTTCTTTGAGAAATTTAAACATAATTGTCCACCTAAAGTAGGGACTCCCAATCATGCATCTCTATTCCTACTTCTCATGACAAGGAATTTAAAATACAAGGATGAATATAAGCAATATCAAAAACAATACCAAACGAACAATAATGTCTGTAGCAAAGCGATATCAAAGCAAAATAAACCCTATGATATTCACGCAAGCTTCACCAACCAAAGAAAAAGAAGCCAGAAATCATGCTCAAAATAAGTGTTAAAGCATCATCGATGTGAAGATAAATCACAATCGATATCCGAATATCAAAACAAATAATTCTACACAAGATATAAGTCTTGACAAAACAAAATCAGATCACAAGTCTCATGTACCGAGACACCTTCAGAAGCTTGCACAAGTTCAGAAGATGAGTTAGTAATAACAAGAAACAATAACCGAAGTTACACATTCACATTACAACTCAAATTGCAATTAAATCATGAAGAAACAACTTCCGAATAAGTATCGGAATCACAAAATAGGACTCCGAGCAGCAACTCCTTATCTCATGAAAGGCTCAAAAAGTTGAATTAAAATCAACCAAAATCGACACCAATGTCAATTATACATAAAATGAAACTCAAGTATGCATTAAGCAACAATTAAATCACATTCTGTATGTGTTTTTAAAATCTGGCCAGCATCATATTAATCTCATGAAGCATCCGAATTGCCGAATTAAAATCATCAAAACTTATCAACAATAGACAAGAATCAACAAGTGAAAGCCAAACATGTATGAACTGGTATTAAATATAACATTTACATGTATTTGCAAATTTCGGGCACCAACTTTACATGTATCAATATCCACTAAAAATCAATTGGAAAATAGAGTTTAACATGCAAAAATCACCACACATCAATACTTGTAACGTTACTCGAAACTCACAAATAAATTTCAAACATTACATCAATACCGGTACACCGATTCTCAAGCTTCATAACAAAAATTATCAACGCGTCGATATCTAAAATCAACTCGAAAGTAATCATCAACTCATGACATTCACCAATTATCGAATAAGAATCAAGCTTTGACGCGTAAAATCAATAATCAACAATAATTATCGCGTCGACACATGAGATTCAAACAATTAAGCAATTAATCATTTGATTCCACAGTTGTCCATAAATATTAATCTCAAGAATCAATTAATCTCACAATTCAATCAATTCAACTCATGCAACCACATAAGCACTTAATTCAAAAACAATTAATTAATTAAGCACTTAAATCAATTAAGTTCAAGAATTACCGAATCGAAATCGATGCGAAGATGTTGAATCGGAAGAGGAGAGGAGAGCAATTGCGTGAGTGGAGGGAGATCGGAAGCGATCGGAGATGGAGGGGTAGACCAGAGAGCAAGGCAAAGAGAGAGAGAGAGAGAGTGAGGCCGACAAGGGACTTGGGAGACAGGGAGGAGAAGCTTTCTCTTGCTTTGTTCTTGAGAGAAACTTAAGAGAATTTGAGTGATTTTTGTGCAAAATACCAAAAAGTCCTTTTTGATTTTGAATTGAAACAATATATAGACATACTATAATGCCTTGTTTGGAAAATGAAAAAAGAAATTCAAATTCTCTTGTTTTTTGGTAATGCAGAATATTCAGCTTATTTTTGTGTGCAGTCCGAGAAAACCCACAAGGTTAAAATTTTCGGTGCATAATCTAAACTCAAGCCCTGAAGAAAAATTGTAGGTGATGAAATTTGTGATGCTGTGCCGAAATAATCGTCCCAATACGATAAAAATTGAGAGAGTTACTATTTTTACAATAAAGAGAAAATTGAGATAAAAAATCCTCTATTTTGGTTGCACGATTTTTCCACTGGTCGATTTGGGAAGCGAGCCATAAACCGAAGCCTTCATAACACAATTCGAACTTGGACCCTGAAGTAAACATGTAGCTTAAAACATTTCTGACATCATTCCGTGAGAATCGTCCCGAAATGATAAAATTCGATAAAGTTATGATTTTTGCAATATTGTGCGACAATTGACCGGAAATTTGCTTTAGCATGCGATTTTTAACATATTTCGCAATTTCGTAGATCTTCTTCACAGAATTGTCTTCTGAGTCGAACATATGAAATGAAGAGAATTTCGAGATGGTTTCAACGTCCAAAGACCCAATAAAAATAATTTTCTGGACAAAAGTTATTAATTTTTAAACACAAATTGCGAAATGTTAATTTTCAGTCGAAATTGTCTCAAATCCATTGGAACACTTGATTTTATTTACAATTCGAGGCGTGATGAAACACCTGATATCTTGGAATGATGATGACTTATTGACTCACTGATTGAGTAGCTCGGAGAAATATGTGGAGTGCACTTGTATTTCAAAAACCCTAAGTTTCTGCTTTGTTGTACTGCCTGACAGAACAATTGTTTATGTATAGATTGACACAAATGAATTCGTTGATCCTGTAACCATGGAATCGATGATATGTATGCATGAGTATGTTAAAGAAAAATAAGCTAATTAGGGTTAAATTGAAGAGAGCAAATTTTGGGGTGCAACATCTTCCTCTATTCAATTAACTTAAACCTGAGGATGAGATTGACGCTAGCCTTTTGAACAATAAAGGTAGAAGGGGATTGAATACTCAAAAGAACCATAAAATTCGCACTCTGAAGAACGGACAAGGGTCATATATTTTTGTTTTTTATATTTTACAATTTTTTGGTTACCCAGGGGGGGGGTAGAGTTTTAGAGAGGTACATCAAATCAAGGTTAGACATACGAGAGACCAAGTAAACTTGGTGAATACATGCCAGGTCCATATTAGACACATACGAGAAAGAAAGAGACCAAACGAAGAAGGTTCTAACAGAGATGTCAAGTACACATGCCAGGTCAATATTAGACACGCACAAGGACATCAAGTATACTCCAGGTCAAGATTAGACACATATATGAAAGAGACTGACCGAAGAAAGCTCTAAGAAAGATATCTAATACACATGCCAGGTCAAGATTAGACACACATAAGGACATCAAACATACATGTCTGGTCAAGATTACACACCTGTATGGGTATCAGGTATATGCCAGGTTAAGGTTAGACACACGAGAAAGAAAATACCAACCGAGTGAGGTTAAACATATATAAGGATATCAAACATACATGTCTGGCCAAGATTAGACATGCATAAGAAAGACCGACCAAAGAAAGGTTTCTAACAGAGATATCTAGAATACATTCCTGGTCAAGGTTAGACATATATAAGGATATCAAACATATATTTCTGGTCAAGATTAGACACGTATAAGAGAGAGAGAGAGACCAACTAAAGAAGGCTCTAACAAAGATATCAACATACATGTCTAGTCAAGGTTAGACACATACAAGGATATCAAACATACATGTCTGGTCAAGATTAGACACGTATAAGAGAGACCGACCAAAGGAAGGTTTCTAGCAAGGAATGCTAACTAAAGATAGACTCCTAGGAGAAGAACGTCATACGAAGGAAAACTCATCAATGAAAAGAAGACTAGCCAAAGACAGACTTCAGGGAAAAGAATACTGATCAAAGAAAACTTACTGGGGATACTGATATTGATTTCGATAGAACACTTAATGAAAGAAAACATACACCGAAGGAAGAGACTGACCGAGGATTGTACAATAGCAAGGGTTGCCAACAATTCTGTAGGGAAAAGGGTAACACAACCAGATCTGACTAGGGACATAAATCATAACACACTTCATCGGGGAGACATGATGAAATAACTATAATGATAAACTGTGAGGGTTATTCATCTCTGGGTTCAAAACAAATTGGTTACTTCGGGTGAGCAACCAAAATTGGCTTATAATTCAATCCATGTTTGAATTTTTCTATGGCACAATGCTCCTCATAATGGAAATGCTACGCATTTGGGTAGATGCAATGTAATTATGCATGCTTAATGATTCACTGAGGAATGGAAATATCACGAATGAATTGCCGAGAAAACCAGGAACATCTGAGAAATCATCCTTGGGAAACTAGTCTTCGGCAAGGAAAAACAATAGGAACTAACGACCACTGGGGGTAAAATACAACGCGAGAGATTGTAACTCAAACGTGTCAACTCCTAGGTGGGATGCCACTATAAAGCGGGCGTTGGAGAGAATACTGCAAAAGTAAATTGTAGTTCACTGAGGAAAGATCTTGATTCCAAACAGCTCTTAACCTCCAGGGGAAAAGATCGATTATATTTCTGCTGAAAATAAGGAACACTTCACTTGAGGAATATAGATCTTCTTGTGTGTAGCTCTTGATGAAAGCAGACTTCACCAGGGATAAACAAACTCTAGCGAGGATTCTTGAACAAAAGAAACTCGATGACGAACTCCACTAGGGTATGAAAACATCTTCGCTTGAAGAGGATTCATGATGAAAGCAGGCTTCATCGGGGATAACGAGAATTCTTGAACAAAATAAAACTCAATGAATAACTCCACTGGGGAACAAATCTTCAATTGGGGAAGAAACACTTCGTTGAAGGAAAACTTCCCTTAAGGATATGAGAACTTCTTGATCAAGACCTCCCTTAAGCCGACTTTCTGTTGGGGATGGTACAACACCTTACATCAATGGGGAATAAGAAAAATCTTCCGGGAACTCGGGGAAGAAAACCTCAGAAGGCCTTTAACCAAACACAACTTTATTAGGGAGAAGATGACTCCATAAACGATGTCAATCGGGAATAAGTTCAAGTGTTGATTCCACTGGGGAAAAGCATAATGCTTCACGGGGAGGAGAGAAATCTCAAACCAGAAAGCCTCAAAGCTCAAACTCCATTGGAGATGGAAATTGTACATCCCAGAAATAACAGACCCTACTGGGTAACGTAACCGGAAAAGGAAAAGGACAAACTAATAGTCGGTTTAGGGTGAAGGCACCCAGGGAGAAACTCGGCTAAGGGAGTACCAGGACACCCATGGACCCGATTAACAACTCGCCCTCACCCTAGAATTGGACAAAGTGGATAACCGAGTAGCACCTGCCTGTAACCGATCATCATCTTGGCTCATTAAATATTATAACTATCGGAAGTGCATTCGTTGCTACATTATACATCACTAATCATCTTCATTCATGGAAACGTTAATGGTTACACAGTTTTGGAACTCAAGAGTCACTCATTAACTGAGGCTCTTGATGAACAAAGGTACTCACTATATAAAGGGGCTTCTGAAAGAGGGATAAGCAAGACATTCATCTTGGGACGCACGCACCATTTCCATATCTCCCAAATCCCCCAATATAAACTCACTCTCGTAGGCTCTCCCAGTCGCCTTCTGGGAAGTCGATCAAATATTTGTTCTACATAAGAAAATTGACGACCACCATGGGGCCTTATTAAAATTATTCCTAGGACATACCTTAAATTACCTAGTGCAGAATGTCATCACCTGAAGATCCCCCAGACATGGGGCAACTACTAGCCATGGTGGAGGCCCTCAGGCAGCAAAACAAAACTTCGCAAGACAACGTCACAGACCTACAACAAAGAAGCATATGGGATGACGATCTAGAAGAGGAGCTTTTGGAGCCTTAACCTATATTGAAAACTATCTGGGACGATCAAGTCCGAGAAAACTTCAAATCTCCATCATTAACGATATATGATGGCAAAACTGACCCTTAAGAGCATGTTCAAGGACATGGCTCCACTGATTCATTGAAATGTAAATTGATAGCCGGCACCTTCAAGGACGTGGGTGTACGATGGTAGATGAGCCTACCACAAATATCCATGGAAAGCTACGCGGACCTAACGAATAAATTCATCCAACAATTCTCCACTAACAAACATCACAAGGTGTCCACAACGTCCCTATTCAACATCCGACAAGGTCAGACAAAGTCTCTCTAAGTATACATGGCATGGTTCAATGAGGAGATCATCAAAGTGTCTCACCCAAACAAAGATTTGTTTGTGGGAGCATTCTAACATGGCCTCTGAGCAGGACAATTTAATGGGTCCTTAGCCTAGAAGCCTGCGTCTGACACGAATGAAATCATCACTAGGGCAGACTGCTACATAAAGGGCGAGGAGAGTAATCTGGAAAAACAATCCAGAGATGCTCCAGAAAGAAATAAGACAAAAGAAGAGAGACTGGGAAAGAAATAAGAGTCTTTTTGGGTGACCTCAAGAGACAGGCCCTAGGAACGCACAACTCAGATCCAACTGGTGCCACTTTAATTCAGATGACACAGAAACTCCCTTACACACGAGGATAAGATGAATCCTGCAAGAGGTGGAGCACCTAAACCTGATCCCCGAAGTCTCCCAGGGCTGGAGAATCAATTACATACAAGGGAATGATATCGATGCTTGGTGTAACTATCACCAGCTCCGAGGACATCACACTGACGATTGCCTCCAGCTAAAGAAAGAAATCGAGAAACTGATACAAAGGGGACACTTGCTAACTTATGTCAAAGACGGAAAAACCCCATCCGATGAAATAGATATCCGTCAGAAGGAGGCGTACTCAGAGGAGCCTTCCCAAAAGAAAGGAAATCGTATGTAGAGGTGAATGAGACTAAGACAGCTCACCATACCCTTAACACCATCACCGACAGGTTAGCTAGCTATGGAGAGACCATCTTGGTTAGAAATAAGTACGCCCATGCTGTGATGCATGTGTCCGAAGATATAGCTAGGGTATGGGTGAAACAACCGCTGAAAATCATCAAACAATGAAGTCGCCATCGAACATCTTTTATCCCACATGGAGGGAAAGGTAAACATAGAGATAACCTGAGAAGGGAGAAGTCACGGTCTTGCAACCGAGAGATGGAGTAAGGGAGCCTATTACGCTAGGGGAAGGTATTAGTACCCCATACGCCCGTAGTACTCTACTGTATCCACTCTTACTGTATATCTTATGGGTGTGTTTAATCTATGCTTACTGTTTACTACTACTAAAGGGAGAATGCATGCAAAATAAAGGAGAAAAGAATATAGGGTAATAAATTTGTACTCACTTGGGCCCTACCCCAATCCCTATGTATCCTTTTTGAGGAATCAGAGCTACCGTAGTTCGGCTCACATGTTTCTGTTTGTTTGGTGTTTTTTATGGACAATGTTAATTTCTCCTTTTCCATAGCTCGACCTTTAGAGACTTATGCGTTGGTACAGAAGTAAATTAATCATGTCCTTACTTGAAAAGGGTTTTAGAGAAAAGGTGCTTGGGCGCAAAAAAAAGGTTTGGGTTGGTTTGTATTTTGTAACCTTGAAAAAGGGTTTAAGTATGATTGGCATGTTTTTGATTTCCCAAGAAAGGGAAGTTTTAGTTTTAAATGTAAGGATGCAAAAAGGGAAGAAAAGAGTCTAAAGGGAGACTAGCCTATTTCTAACTTAATGTTATCATACAATGGTAGCCCTATGTCAAGGATGAAAGGGAAATTTCTACCTAATGTTAGCATGCATGGTATGTACAGGAACAAACACTTCCTAAGGCAACATGGTATGTACAGGGATAAAGCAAGAAAGCTAGAAAGAGCACACTCATAAAATAGTGTCGAAAAGAAGAGAAATGCTTTATCCAAGGGGAGCGCATCACCCGAGTCAAACAAGCGGGAGTGAGATGAAAAAACAAAAATGTGATGTCCAAAGCGACTCAACACCTAACCAAGATATAAGAGATCGAGGTAAGCAACAGAAGGCAATATGAATGATCATGGAGTATCAAAATCGGCCAATGCAAACTCCTGACAAAGTGTGGGGGTTCAATTGCGGAACACTTCCCCACTTGACGACTCTATACACAAGAGTTGGCACAACTCCAAAGCATCGTGATGTCACTATCTAAGGATGACACAAACGAAATTGTGGGGATTGATTGTGAACCCTCCTTGCTCGCCACCTTTTGAGGACTTATCATTTATACATATGCGGGCAAAAATATAAACACACCTGCAAAATACCTATTCAAAGGTAGGGTTTTAAACAAACCACATACAAGTAGCATACAATGTTAAACAATGCAAAATTTCCCTAAACGGGTCTTTAAATAAATCAGAGGGGTCCCTGACATGATCAGCAATGCAGACCCCCGTCATACATCTCTATTCCTACTTCTCATGGCATCAAAAATCAGTAAAGCCCCACTTCTCATGATTTCTAGTAAAGTGGTAAAAAAATGCGATAAATTGCGAAGAACTGCAAAGGTAGTGGCGACGACTATTACAAGCAAGAAAATCGTCAAAAGATGATGAGAGAACTGGAGAAGCAGGGAGTACGTGTCGAGCAAGCTTCACTAAGAAACAAACAAAGTCAGAAATAATATCCAACTAAGAAATCCGTATTTCTGAGCAGCTGCACAAAATACAATTATACAAGATACGGGGCACAAAACGATGGCATGTGTGTCAAACGCAAAATAAGACCACAAATCGAAAGTCCAAACAAGTTTTCTAATAAAATAATCGAGTAATATTTACATGATCGGAAACTATCCAAATGTACCTTGCACGATCAACACACATGTTAAAAATCACAAGGAGAATTGAAGTATAAAAGGGTAGGAAGAAATTTGGAGCAAACAATAGCCAAAGCAAAGCCAAAGAGGAAAAAAACAACAATTTGGAAAAGATGCGTCGACCGCAACAGGGCATGCATCGACTCATGCCTGAATTTTTCTTAGTTTGTGTCGACCGCTGGGTCGGCCAACACTTCCCGTAGGTGGCCAGAATGTTTGCATCGACTACAACAGGCTATGCGTCGACTCATGCCCAGGATTTTTCTCAGTTTGCATCAACCGTTGGGTCAATGCAACACTTCTCACAGGTGATCCAAACTGTTTGCGTCGACTCAAAAAGGCTATGCATCGACTCAACTGCAGTTTTGTTTAACTAACTTTGAAGCAACATAACTTTTGCATCGAGTGTCTGTTTCACGCATGGTTGGAATCATTGGAAAGCTTGAAAATCATAGAATGTCCACGACACGAAATGTAAACCAAAACAACAAAAATTATACGATAAATTCCAAAATCTTAGCACGATCTACATGTGAATTCATGATCCAAATTCACATCAATTATGCTATGACCATAGCACGGAAATTTGTATGCAACCAAAAATCAATTGAATCACGCGGTAAGATCAAGGCACAATGGCTTAAGCATTTTGTCAAACACATAATCTCCGAAATTCAACTCATGATCTTTGCACAATTAGAGATCCTAATTAGACCATACATACTCAATCAAGAACCATCAGTTAAGCTTGAAACAACTTCAACATTTTGTTTTCTTAAATAAGCACTTTCATGAATATCAATTAAATGAATAAGCACTTATTCAATCATCCAATTTTGGATTTGCACATAATGATTAAAGATCAATTCAAATTTTCATAATCGAAATCACTTCCACAATTCAAATTAGATCCAAGTTCAATTTATTGATCCACAAAACTGCTTATTTAAGAATCACTTATTTGAAAAATGTTTAAAACAAGAAAAGCTTACTGTAGAATTTAAGAGTAAGCTTAGATATAGATATCGCAACAATCGGATTCGAGATCAGAGAAGAATTGAGCTTCTTTGACTTTTGGATCTTGAAGAAGTTTGTTGGAAAACTTGTTGGTGTTCTTGATGAAAATGAGAGAAAGTTGTTCTTTGATCCTTGAGCAAGATGAGAGAAAGTTTTGAGTGTTTTTGAGAATTGGTCAATTATGAGAGCCCCCTTTTGAAAATTAGAGTGAATAAGAATATATAGTGTCCATTTTTTTTTTGAATGAATGAGCCTCCAATAAACACAAGCAAATGTGCAAATTTTCAGTTCATCAGAGTCTGACATCTTAAGGTCAAATTCACAGGTCTCTCGGCGTGAATTTCGAAGTTGAATTGTGAAACTAAAATGTAGCCAACGTATAGAACAACACAGTTTCCGAAGATGGGCTCAATCGGATAAATGGTGATTTAGTTATGATTTTTTGAAGTTTCGTCTCAGATGTAAATATTTCTCGGTTCAGGATTTTCAAATGCGTTGCACGCGTTTTGGACCAAAATCGAAGACCTTCGGAATACTGTTCGAATTGGAAAGCTGAAAAAAATATTTATTCAACTCAATTTATGAAAGAATGCCACTGGAACCAGCTCGATACGATAAGAATTGACCGAGTTATGGTTTTCTAAAGATGAAGCAGGTGGACATTTGTCACAATTTTCTTGGACGGACAAATTTGATAAATTCATATATTTGAAGACTCTCTGAGTAGAAATAGCTTTCAGCTGTGAGTTACTACATGTAGATGACATCACGACAGAATTTTAGCCACCCGAACGGTCTTTGAGTTATGAATTTTCTAGTGCCCCAAAACTGCACTTTCAGCACATTTTTCTTTGTATTTTTCACCATATAACTTTCAAAAGAACCGCGTATTCAGAGACTTTTCTTTGAGAATTAGCTTTTGGTATGAACACGTAAGTTGAAGAGAACATCGAGACGGTTTCAAAACGTCAAGAATCAACCTAAAACACCATTCCAAGCTGGATATGCGAATTTTCAAACTCAGATCAGTCAAAACACTATTCCGAACTCACAAAGTTTTAAATTCACCGAAAACACCCAAATCTTCCAATACTCAAACATGCGTTAAAAATCATGAAAGATTTATTGTGTTGATCAAAAACATTGATCCCATGCCAAATTATTTTATTAATGATGCATGATGTGTTAAATGATCTAATGGAGGGTATACAGTTGGAATGAGAAGCACTAAATGCATAAACAAGATAAAAGTGAAAGGGTAGGAAAAATTTAGGGTATTACAGTTGTTCCTACTTAATCATCTTAAACCTGAAAGTACGATTGGTGCGTGCCTATCAGAAGTTTGAGGTAGAAGATGATTAAATATCAATGGCAAAAATTTGTTTTGAGAGAAAGTGTGAGTGGGTTATTTATTTTTATGATATTTATTGGGTAAAGAATTTTCCTATTTTTGGTGAGAAGGCAGAGGTTGGACTTGTAACATTGCGTGATGCCAATATAAGACAAAGGTTGGTACAAAAGAATAACGGATAAGGTCTACGGGCGACCTACAATCCTAAGGGGAAACATGAGAGTGATTTGTCGGAGAACTTAGCGTATGGGCAATCTCAGGTTAAAAGACAAGATCTTTGGGAAGAACCTAGCCAACGGGCTATCTCAGGTTCTAAGAAGATCTATAGGAAGAACCTAGCCAACAGGTGATCTCAGGTTCTAAGATGATTTAATTCAAGAACCTAGTGAAAGGGCGATATCAGGTTCTGAGATGATATGAGGAAGAACCTAGCCAACAGGGGATCTCAGGTTCTAAGAAGATCTATAGGAAGAACCTAGCCAACAGGCGACCTCAGGTTCTAAGATGATCTAATGGAAGACCCTAGCCAATGGGAGATCTCATATTATAAGAAGATCTATAGGAAGAATCTTGGCAATGGGCGATCTCAGGTTCTAAGATGATCGGAGGAAGAACCTATCCATTGGGAGATATCAGGTTCTAAGAAGATCTATAGGAAGAACCTAGCCAGCAGGTGATCTCAGGTTCTAAAATGATGTGACAAATAACCTAGCCAACAAGCGATCTCAGGTTCTAAGGAGATCTATAGGAAGAACCTAGCCAACATGTGATCTCATGTTCTAATATGATCTGAGGAAGAACCTAGCCAACGGATGATCTCAGGTTCTAAGGTGATCTATCGGAAGAACCTAGACAATGATTTGAGGAAGAACCTAACCAACAAGCAATATCAGGTTCTAAGAAGATTTATAGGAAGAACCTACCCAACAAGCGATCTCAGGTTCTAAGATGATCAGAGGAAGAACCTAGCCAATGGGCGATCTCAGGTTCTAAGATGATCCATAGGAAGAATCTAACCAACAAGCGATCTCATATTCTAAGGTAATTTATTGGATGAACCTTGCCAATGGGAGATTTCAGGTTCTAAGATGATCTGAGGAAGAACCTAGCCAGGGGACGATCTCAGGTTTTAAGATGATTTATGGGAAGAACCTAGCCAACATGCGATCTCAGGTTCTAATATGGTCTGAGGAAGAACCTAGCCAACGGGCAATTTCAGGTTCTAAGATGATCTATTGGAAGAACCTAGCCAATGGGCGAGCTCAGGTTCTAAGGTGATCTCTCGGAAGAACCTAACCAACATGTGATCTCACGTTCTAAGATGATCTAAGGGAGAACCTATCCAATGGGAGATCTTAGTTTCTAAGTTGACCTATCGGAAGAACCTAGCCAATGGGCGGTGTCAGGTTCTAAGATGATCTGAGGAAGAACCTAGCCAACGGGCGATCTCTGGTTCTAAGAAGATCTATAGGAAGAACTTAGCCAACAAGCGATATCAGGTTCTAAGATGATCAGATAAAGAACCTAGCCAATGGGCGATCTCAGGTTCTAAGATGATCTATAGGAAGAATCTAACCAACAGGCGATCTCAGACTCGAAGGTGATCTATCAGAAGAACCTAGCCAATAGGCGATCTCAAGTTCTAAGATGATCTTAGGAAGAACCTAGCCAACGGGTGATCTCAAGTTCTAAGAAGATCTATAGGAAGAACCTAGCCAACGAGAGATATGAGGTTCTAAGAAGATCTATAGAAAGAACCTAGCCAACAGGCGATCTCAGGTTCTAATAAGATCTATAGGAAGAACCTAGCCAACAGGCGACCCAGGTTCTAAGAAGATCTATAGGAAGAACCTAGCCAACTGGAAATCTCAGGTTCTAAGAAGATCTAATGGAAGAACCTAGCCAATGGGCGTTCTCAGGTTCTACGATGATCTATTGAAATTACTAGGCCTACAGGCGACCTACAAGGAAATCTAGATCTACGGTCGATCTAAGATCCTAAGGTAAGATCTATGGGCGATCTACCAAAAACAAGGTCTACGGGCGACCTACAAGGGAATCTAGATCTACAGGTGGTCTACCAAAAACTAGGTCTACGGGCGACCGACAAGGGAATCTAGATCTACTGTCAATCTAAGATCCTAAGGTAAGACCTACGGGCGGTCTACCAAAAACTAGGTCTACGGGAGACCTACAATGGAATATAGATATATGGTCAATCTAAGATCCTAAGGTAAGAACTACGGGCGGTCTACCAAAAACTAGGTCTACAGGCGACCTATAAGGGAATCTAGATCTATGGTCGATCTAAGATCCTAAGGTAAGAACTACGGGTGGTCTACAAAAACTAGGTCTATGGGCGACCTAAAAGGGAATCTAGATCTATGATCGATCTAAGATCCTAAGGTAAGACCTACGGGCGGTCTACCAAAAACTAGGTCTACGGCCGACCTACAAGGGAATCTAGATCTACGGTCGATCTATGATTTTGAGGTAAGACCTACGGGCGGTCTACCAAAATTACTAGGTTTACGAGCGACCTACAATTATAAGAAGGTGGGAGTATTGGTACCGACACAATGATAGGAGATGCGAGAATGACCAAGGCATTGTATTTGTTGGGATTTGAAAGATAGATATACCCATACATACATTTTTAATACTGGCACCAACGAGTCTTTAGAGAAACTAACACAGATGAGTGTTTAGAAAATTGACACAGACGAGTGTTTGGAGGATTGAATTATTTGTCAGACGGGAACTGATTTTAGAATCGATCATCAGACATGAACTGACTACTAGACAGGAACTGAGTTTAAAATGATAAGGTGTATTGATTTTACTGGGAATTGTGAAGGTGAAGGATGTTAGCTGGAGGTTTGGGAGCAATATCCTCTTCTGGGAATGTAACACCATCTTTGAATGATTCAGGTATTTTGTGTAAGGTACCAGATCTGGCTTATGCTTCATATGCATGTTTGAATTTCTTTTACCGTAAAGACCCATTATGATGGATCTGCTACGCGCTTTTGAAGATGCAATGTTATGTAATGATAACTATATGCAAATGTAAAGAAATAGACTTCATGGGGATAAGCGAAGGTTCGTATGGAATTGTTGCTAATCACTGGGGAGGCCAATACATATTGGCGCTGGAAACCTACGGTATCAAAGATTGTTGGGGATACTAGTAAGAATTTACACTAGGGAACTCCGAAACCGAAGATTATTGGTGACTCCGCTGGAGGTTGAATTGCCGACGAAGCGAGTTTTCAGGTACGCCATTGAATTCTTAATTGTGTTATTGGGGAAGAGATAATCTAGCCCGACTTCCCTACATCCTGAACCGCTGAGAGGATGGTAGAACTGAACATGCCGAAGAACGGATACTGAACACCATGTGAATCTCTCCGGATACATACCTCAAGTTTACGCCAGACTGGGGAATTACCTCTTGAATCACCTGGGGATAAAAGATGGGCATGAACGCTTGTGTATGCCCCAGTTTAACTCTACAAATGCCATGGTTTAGCTCCACTGGGGACGAACTTGATTAACTCCACTGGGGATGTACTTGATTAACTCCACTAGGGATGCACTTGCGCGTGCCGAGTCAAACGACGACTCTGAAATTTCTGAATTCACTTGGGGAATCAGGTTTGAAATTGTCTGTAGAAGATGAAGGCAACTTCATGCACCGGCTAGATCAGGGTGACCGTTATGAATCTTTTAGCTCGATTGTAGTCTGTTGTACCCCAAAATTTGCCCTCTTGTTTTCACAAGAAATCACAACCTCAGGGTTTTCTCTGATTTTTCAGATCGGCTCAAGAATCGGTCAAAAAGACTCTTCTTTATCAGTTAAATCCAGAATTAGGGTTTCCACTGATTTTGTTGAGATTGGCTCAGGAATTGATCAAGCAGACTTTTCTTTGACAACAAATCTGGAATTAGGGTTTTCGCTCGTATTTCTCAGAAGAAATTGAATCCACAGCAATTCAATTGACTGTTACATTATTTTTACGCTTGTTCAAGATTACCAGTTGTTTCTCAAAACCTAAATATCTAGGATAGGAGCCGGGGCTTTGTTTGAAAGTTTGAGGCATTGGTTTGATCAGTGGGGTGAAAAGTGTATGAAATGCTTGTTTGTTTAACTGTACAACGCATATGTTAATTGGAATACCAGGCGTATGGTGATTAATGCGAGATTGCGAGACTGTAAAGTTTGTTGATTATTTATTTCATCTGGATTAAAGTCATTGGGATACATTTCCAGTTATTTTAATTTAAGAGTTTTAAATAATTAAATAGGCAATACAAGGAAAAGTTGAAAGATATTTGACAAAGATTTATTTATTTATTTATTTCAAATGTTGTTACAAATTTTATTCAAATATTGTGAATTTGCAATTTGCAGTATTTACAGTAATATTTGTTTACAATATATGAAAAAACAATATAATAAATCTAAGTCTAAATCTCTGGAGATCTTTGACTTCTACTTCTACTGTTTCCTCCATTATTCAACTGGTACTTACCTGCAAAGGACAGAAGAAAAAGGAAATCAGTGCAATTAACTGAAGAGCATTTTTAAGCAGATAAATAAAAGAATCATCATTAAAGCTTGTTGGCCAGAATCAGAAATGCTATGTTCATCATGTTTCATTTTCCTCTCTGTAAATCACAAGAAGATTTCTCTTCTCGGTTCACAGAGAGAAAAATAAATATATAAAATTGCAAGCATACACGTTATTCAAAATGCAAAGGCACAAGGTTGCACACAAAGAAGGAAAAACAAACTGAACAACAAACTGCATTAGTCAACCAAAGGCACAAGGCTGCACACAAAAGCAAACTAAGTTGCAAAACTATCAAACCAAGTTGCAAAGCTGTCAAAGCAGAAAAGTTGTCCAAGAAAGTACAATGCAGGAAATATGGAAACAAGTACAACAATGCAGAGATGAACCAAGTTACAAGCAAGAGCTTGTCCTATCTCTCATCATGTTCTGGCCAACAAGCTTTTCAGAAAAGATATAATAAGCAATTTAAAAATGCTTTTATGGAGAGAGAAAGAGAGAACCAGAAAAAGGTTTGCAGTTTTGGCAGGCTGTAAAAGGCGGTAAGAGAACAAAAGATATAAAAGGACAAAACTGTAAACAGTCCAGAAGAAGGAGATATAGAGAAAAAACTGCAAGCATAAGAAACAACAAGCCTGCATAAAGGCCTCCAACTGAAGCCTGTTTCCAACAACACCAAAACACCAGAAGCAAAACTGCCTCCAAACTCAACAACCTGCAAAAACTGCTACCAAAAATCTAAACAAGTTCAAAGTTTACAAATCACATAAGCCTTCCTTCAAAAGCAAAACTGCAAGTCCAAAGCCTGCCTAAAAACTCATCAGCCTGCTTACCAAAAGCCAAAAAAACCTTCCTAAACTCATCAAACTGCAGTCACAAGAATTGCAAGTTACCAAGCCTGCATAACTGCAACTCAAAAACCTGCAAAACTACTTGCAAAACTTATCAGAACTGCAAGCTTCAATAGCACAAATGTGTAAAAAACTGCAAATCTGCAATTCCAACAACAAAACCTGAAGCCTGCCTCTCAAAGCCACAAAAAACTTATTCACCAACAAGTCAAAACTGCAGTCACAAAAACTGCAAGTTACAAACCTACATAAAAAACTCACAAACCAGCTCAAACTGTATCAGCCTGTTCAAACATTGAGCAACCGAAAAACTCACAAACCTGTCCAACTACACAACAAACCTGTAAGTCCAAAACAAACCTACTATCAAGGCCAAAAACTGCCTAAACTTCAAACACAGTCTAGCTTCATCAACCTAATCATCAGAATATATTCAGCCTCAATTCGAATCAGAACAACAAGCAAATTTCAGTTTCACCATCATCAAATATCCAACACCCAAAGAAGAAGAAGAGGCCCAGAAGTGAAAAAAGGAGCAATGGTTTTCAGTTTCACCATCGTCAAACATCAGTGAAAATAAAACAACAAATAAGTTTTTTTTCAGAATACATACATTTATCATCAACGAAAATCAAGTTCAGTTCAAAACAAGAAGTTCTTAGAATAGTTTTTCATCATCCAACAATCAGTAATCAACATCAGCTTAAATTAAAACAACCAAACCAACAAAGACAAGCAAATCTCAGAATATCTTAATCATTGAACCCAGAAGAAAGAGCAAAAATCTAGAAGCAAAACGATATAGGGTTTTCAGAAACGAGATCATCATCAAACAACGTAAAGAAACAAAATACCAGATACGCATCATCCTCGTATCTCCGCCTAGCCTCCTGAGAGTGCCACCGGACGACCTCACTTCCTTCTCCTTCAGTTTACAAGACGTTCAAGGTATGTCTCTAAAAACCTCAAGCTTTTACTACATGGAAACATCAAAGGCCAAATATTAAACATGCATGTAACAATCAAAGCAAAAACATGACTGTAATCGTGAAACCCTAAAACGTGAGTTGAAGCAAATCGTACCGTTTACAAGCAAGGATCTTGAACCCTTGAAAAGAGAAGGCAGGAAGTGGACGAAGGCGGCGCTCTGGTGGCTAACGCATTCAAGAGGAGGAATCAGTTGCTCATGGGGTTTGAGAGAGACGAAGAGAACGAAGATGAGAGGAGCGGCGCTGTAAAACCAAAACTGAAAACCCTAAAATGAAAAGAACCCTAACAAAATTTGTTCAAACATCAGATGGGCCTTCGCCCCAAACAACTAAACTGAAGCCCAAACGTTTAACATCGCCCACCCCCCTTTTTTCTTCATTTCTGATACTAAATTTGTTCTTCTTCTTAATTTCCTTGTTTCTTCATCATTCTTTTTTTTATATTGGGCCATCCAAAAAAAAAATTGTTTAGGCCCATTATCTTTTCTTTTTTTTAATGTTTTTAAAACTAACACTTTTTTATCATTTTATTTTCATCTTTTATAATATAATTCTTCTTTTCTTTTGTTAAAAAAAAATACACATATTAAATAATTCTCCTTAATATCTATTACATTTAATAAACATACATAAATAATAGAACTTTAACTTAAATAATTTTTTCTTTTCTTTAAAACTCTTTGTTTATATAATTAACAAAAATACAATAATAATTATACTTAATCTTTCTTAGGTTAAAATATTTTTATTTGATCATTTGTAAATAAATACACGCATCTCATATTTCATTGATTTTCATTATCTTATACTTTGTTATAATTTTACATTGAAAATGCGACAGTTCAATTTGGTTGTAATATATCCTTGGACATTATTATTCTGATAAGACTCATCCCCATTTGTGAACATTTGTACCCCCATCACCGGATACTTATTTGTAATAATTTAGACTTTAAATTCTCGCAATTTATTGCTTTCAATATACTGCATAGTAATTAGGGTTTGTATGCGAAGATTCAAAATCAATCGCTAGATGACCTAATACAAGATAAATGCATGAAAATCAATACATAATTCACACTTGCACCTCTAGGGTAATCTCGCATGTTGCCTTGGAAAATGCAATCATGTCCCTCGAGTATGAGACACTCTAGCAAATTCCCCTTCAATAAACAAAGATCGTAGTCCCTCGATGACCCTCGATGTTGCCTTCGATAAAACGATCTCGTCCCTTACAAAATTGCTAGAGCGTCTCACAAGTTGCTTTCAATGATTGTATATGATGACCCGCGCCTGTCCCGTTTAACATCCTAACACAAGGTTGTTCACCAAATACAATGGTGAAACAACACTGTTAAAAGGGTTAAAAACATGAGAAAGATCTTTGAGTAAAATAGGGTAGACAAGTCTTAGTTACTTGATCAAAAAAAACTTGTGAAACATCCTTGCCATTTTCAAACACACTTCACAACACGACTTCAAAACAATTTCAAAACAACTTTCAAAACATTGAAATATCTTTTCGAAAAGACACACACCTTTGTATATATTCAAACAAGAATCATTACAAAGGTTTCCCAGACAAGGCATCTTTTTCAAAACATTTTCAAAACCACACACACAAAGCACCATTTCAAACAATTGAAAAGCAAAGGCAAGTGATCTAAAACAAGTAACTAAGAGCCCATGGATAACCATGGATGAAAAGGGTGCTAGCACCTTCCCTTTTCATAATCTACCCCCGAACCCAAGAAAACATCTCAAAGGTCTTTCCTGTGCTTTTTGACCTTTCCTTAGGATAAATTAAAAAGTCGGTGGCGACTCTTGCTAAACCGAACATTTGCAAACACAAACGCAAAACCTCAAGTCAGTTCTCCCACCGTATCACAGAACTGGTGACTCTTCTGGGGATATTTCTAAAAGTGGGGTTACCTTAGGGTTTTAGATCACCTTTACATGCTTAATTTGATTGCTTTGATTGATTTACTTTTTGGGTTCCTTGTTTGGTTGTGTTTTAAATCCGACACCCGGATTTGGGGACACCTTTTAGGTAAGTAGCAATAAACTGTGAGGGAACTGTGCGGGGTATACCGGCATGGTTGAAGAAGTAGCTACGTTAGTGTGACATATTTGTGGGTACCGGTAGCCTTTGAGTTAATCAAAGAGAATACGGGGCCGCTGAGTGATGTCGTGAAGCACTAATGAACTCTTAGAACCTTACTTGACCATCTTGGCCTTATTAGGGGCAATGAGGTGACCGGCTTTGGTGCAGTCCGAAGTTGGTAGATACTCGATACTACACTCATTGAGGATTGTTTTCTTGGAATATTTCGGTCGCCAGTAAAGTGGATAAACTGAAACCATGAACACAGAAAATAATCCAGTGATATTGAGCTCCTTAGAACCCGATTTCTATTTTAGGACAGGTTGAGCCAACTAACTTCAAGAGGGTACTTACCTACAAACCCCATGCAAGCCTAAACCTAAGGACTTGTCTGCTTTGTGTGAATGTGATTATCTGTATATACACTTGCTTACTTTTGCATACCTGTACATAACATCATAACATCATACCATAGCATTTTCAATAACCATTTCAAGGGTCTCGAGGGTGTTTGATGCAGGGTCACGTTGAACCAGACGTCTACCAAAGGGCAATAGGATTTTCCTCTAAACAAACACCGTCAAAGATCAAGTGCAACAACTTGAATCGGGGGCTATGACCCACTCGACATGGTGAGCTTGATTCTCGTGGAAAGACATCCACTGATACAAAGTTCTCCAATCAAAGATGTTGATCGAAGTTCAATCTCTAACATTTTTCTTGTGTCTACCCCGAGAGATTCTTGAAAACATGCATCATGCATTGTATCATAACAGGTTTTCCTTTTCAGGTTTCCTTATTCTCCTACTGTTTATTTCAGTAGAGATGGCTCTAGAGAGGACTGTCGAAGATATCCAGGCTCAAAACGCTCAACTTCAAGAAATGTTCTTGAACCTGTCCCAGGGGCAAGAAGAAGTGAAAGCTCTCCTCACAAGGGGCATGGTCCTAGGGAATTCAGGCAATGTCAGGAATGATCAGTTGGAAGAACTACAGATTGAGCTGGCAACATTAAAGATCCAGATGATGGGACAACTGGTGGGCCAGATGGCTCTCATTCAAGACCTGGCTCAAAGACAAGAGGAGCTCAGGGTTCTCGTCAACAAACTGCTTCGAGATAACCAAGTGGAGCAAACAACTAAGATTGAAGATCAAGTCATCATTCAACCTCCTTTGAGACAAGAAGACAAGGGAAAATCTCCTCAAATTGCTTCAGGGTCACAAGCCCAGCAACAACCTCGCCAGCGTCAACGGGGTAATCGGCGTAAGCAAAATACATCTAGAAGATAGTTTACTGAGACTGACATACCATAATCTCTAATATTGGAACGCTTGTTGGAGGTTAATCTGACTGCTTTAAAGGATCCTATTCGGAAGCCCAATACCTCTGCTCCTAGCTATCACCCTGACGCATTTTGTGTATACCACTCATATAGTCCTGGACATGACACTGGAGACTGTTGGGCTTTGAAAAACAAGATCTAAGAATTGATTGACAATGGAGTGCTGAAATTCATGCCGGATGGCGAGATGAAAATCTTCCGTTGAGGGTTCTCCACCTGAAATGACAAGTTCGAACTAAGAGACTTTTGTTTCATTTGAATTTTCAAGTTGTAATTTCTTTTGTTATTCAAACAATTATCTGTTGATGTCAAACTCTGTTTCATTAATGCATTGCATATGTTTGTCTTGAATTCATCCATTCGTTTTCACTATTCTCGAATTATGCTTCCTACTTTCTTTATGATATTTAACTCTTGATAAAAGTTACAAAGTCTTTAGAGGGAGGATGACGAAACAATACCATAATCTCATACAATATGCTTTTGGACAGACCATGTTGACGATGTACAGGCGTTTCTTTCAAATCCTAAACACTGGAGTTATAAGGAAGATAATCCCTAGTCAACCCCTTCGAGCCAAAGAAGTAGGAGTTTTCTGTTTTAAACACAAATTGAAACCTTTGATTAAACCTAGGGAAGGGTAGTCTCTCAGTTAATTCAAAAGATGCCCATTGAAGTCGCAAACTCTCAGTTGATAATACAACGAATGACATCAAAAACATTCCTTTGGAACCAAAAGACAGTGATGGTTCCTTATCTCATAGGCAGTCATTAACTCTAAAAAGAGAAAAGCCCATTGAGCCAAAACCTATAAAGGAGGCTTAAGAAAGCTGGGGCATCCCGCTGACTGTAATCTCGAAAACAGGAACAGTCAGGCAAAAGTTAGGGATATTAAATCAAAATAAAGAGGTCATTATAAATCCTCAACAACATGAAAAATGTTTCAAAAAATGACTGCCTTCCCATAAAATTCAACTTGTGTGAACCATCACCAAAACGTCGTTCCAAGCTCGAATAGAGTTCGATGCACAATTAACTGAGTTTAGGATTGAAGAACATCACGAAGAACAGGTGGGTACAAATATACTTTGAGCCTTTATCATTTGTTTCTTAAACCGTGAACCAAGCCACGTTACAACCCTTCAAAAGTCCTAATTGAAGCATGGGTTAGTTCAAAAGCATACTGTTACAAAAGGTATCCTGACTCCTGTAAGGCTTTGCTCTAAATCTTGTGTTTAATTTGTCTTATAAAAAAAGTTTTCTGCTAAAAAACACTTTTTTTTCAAAACTTCGAGACAAGCATAATCTTTGCATTATTCGAATATCGTTGTTTGCACATGTTTATTTGTTTGACAACGGAGAAATTCACAACAGTGAATGTTCGGAGGAACGAAAGCTCTCTCAGTGAATAAAATCACTTCAAGTGGGATGACACTTCCGTTACAAAATTCTCCTATCAACAAGAAGGGGACTTGGTTTGGTATTGTCCAACAAACCAGGGGTAGTCTAGTCAAGATTTCAACAGATCTTTCAATGTCCAGTAAACCTGGGGAAGTCCAGTCAAGATTTCAAGAAATATCTCAATTACAGATTAACCTGGGGCAAATCTCCGTCACCATCACTTGGGGCATTTAAAAGTTAATCTCATCAAAGGGTTACGTACAGTCCATGTTTCCTGGCAATACCACAAACATCTGATACTAGGGGAAGTGATGAACCTCTCCAAAGTCTTTCTGAAAAGAAGTTCAAGCGTCCTCGAGAAGCTTATCACCTCTCTAAGCAGACCAGCAGTCATGGGTTTATTTCCCCAACATTTATCAAGGATTTATTCTCCACAACAAAATTACATTTCAAATTGATCGGTCGTTAAAAACTTCCTTCATCAACTACTGGAAGTTACGGTCGTCATCAAAAATTCCTTCATCACCTGTCGGAATTCACGGTCGTTAAAAATTTTCTTCATCACCTGTTGGAAGTTACGGTCATCAAAGATTCCTTCATCACCTGTTGGAAGTTACGGTCATCAAAGATTCCTTCATCACTTGTTGGAATTTACGGTCATAAAAGATTCCTTCATCACCTGTTGGAAGTTACGGTCGTCAAAAATTCCTTCATCACTTGTTGGAAGTTACGATCATCAAAGATTCCTTCATCACCTGTTGGAGGTTACGGTCGTCAAAGATCAAATTCTCACAAAATTCAAGTTATGAAGCCCGGATTCGACCGGATAGTATCTTGATCTCTACAGCATATTGTGAAGCCCAGATTACGACCGGATAACAGTATCAGACTACCGCAAAGCCTAGATTACGACCAGATAGTGGTATCTCCTAAGAGCAAGCTATGAAGCCCGGATTTGACCGGATAATAGTTTAATTCCCAACAAATTATTGTGAAGCCTGGATTACGACCAAATAGCAATACAAATTTATGTGAAGCCTGGATTACGACCAGATAGCAGCCAAGAATACTACGAAGCCTGAAGTCGACCAGATAGTGGTATATATTTAACACAAGCCGTGAAGCCCGGATTCGACCGGATAACAACTCAACAAGTTATTGTGAAGCCTGGATTACGACCAGATAGCAATACAAATTTCTGTGAAGCCTGGATTACGACCAGATAGCAGCCAAGAATACTACGAAGCCTGGAGTCGACCAGATAGTGGTATATCTTTAACACAAGCCGTGAAGCCCAGATTCGACCGGATAACAGCTCAACAAGTTATTGTGAAGCCTGGATTACGACCAGATAGCAATACAAATTTCTGTGAAGCCTGGATTACGACCAGATAGCAGCCAAGAATACTATGAAGACTGGAGTCGACCAGGTAGTGGTATATCTTTAATACAAGTTATGAAGCTCGAATTAGACCGGATAATATCTTGATATCTCCAAACGCCATGAAACCTGGATTCGACCAGATAATGGTATGATACATCTTGAAGCCTGGAGATCAACCAGATAACAGTTAACCATTAACAAAATGAAGATTCTCATCCTTGAAACCTCAAGAGATTGGTATACTCCCAAGCTCCTGATACCGTTAATAGAATGAAGATTCTCATCCTTGAAACCTCAAGAGATTGGTATACTCCCAAGCTCCTGATATCGTTAACAGAATAAAGATTCTCATCCTTGAAACCTCAAGAGATTCGTATACTCCCAAGCTCCTGGTACCGTTAACAGAATAAAGATTCTCATCCTTGAAACCTCAAGAGATTGGTATACTCCTAACCTCCTGACCGTTAACAGAATGAAGATTCTCATCCTTGAAACCTCAGTTAGATTGGCATACACCCAACCTTCTGACCCAAACGCCAGAATGAAGATTCTCATTCTCAAAGTGGTATACAATTCAGCTTCCTGATATTCCCGACAGAATGAAGATTCTCATTCTCAAAGTGGCATACGACTTGACTTCTGAACTTCCTCCAAACAGGAATAAGCCCCTCCAATAGGATAGCTACTTTTCAACAGTATGGCTATTCCCCACAGAGTTTCTTATTCCCCAATAAAATCAAGACTCTCGTTTTTTATTCTCCGGAGCTTCCTTAACTCTCAGTTTGAATTTGTCAGAATTTCAAAGTCCCCTGCAGATCAAAGATTCTCGTCCTTGGCTCCTCAACACTAATTCCCCAAGCAGAATGAAGACTCTCATTCTCAATTCCTCACAGAGTTTTTCAGATATTCCCTGGCGAAGATCTCCTCAAAGCAGGAATCCCCAGTAGATTGGCATACAACACAAACTCCTGATTTCCCCAACAGCGGTCCCACGACTTCTCATTTTCAACGATCAAAGGATTTTCAATCCCCGGCAGCAGTCAGAGAGTTATTTCCCCCGGCAGTAGTCAGAGATTTGTTTTCCCCGACAACTGTCAAAGATATTATTATCTCCAGCTATCCAAGATTGATCTTCCTCAACAAGACGCTTAATCAGCTTACATACACATTCATTACATTCATATAACACATACATTTCATCATACAACATAACTTTGTGTTTCAGCTAATATTTTACCCTTCGCAGGATAAGTTTAGCAAGTTTCAAACTTCAAGGATTTCTGAAAACAATTTACGGATACCTCCCGACACAGATGCTAACTTATTGCCTATTCAGACCACCAGCTCAGAGACGTTCCAAACATGGATAACTTTCTGATACTCACCCACTCACCTACAACATACAGTTCAACAAACATTCTTGGATGGCATCTTTAAGCCCATCTCCGACAAGATTCTGTCACATCTCCAAATGGAATCTTTAAGCCCATTCCCTCAACTATTCTTTGACGAGTGCAAATTTTTGGGCACTCTAGTGTCCAATCATCTTTTACCTTCGAGTCGCGAACGGCAAAATTGCAAATCTAACACTTCAGGTTCAAGAAGATTGAACAGGGGCAACTGTTGTACCCCAAAATTTGCCCTCCCGTTTTCACAAGAAATCACAACCTCAGGGTTTTCTCTGATTTTTCAGATTGGCTCAAGAATCGGTCAAAAAGACTCTTCTTTATCAGTTAAATCCATAATTAGGGTTTCCACTGATTTTGTTGAGATTGGCTCAGGAATTGATCAAGCAGACTTTTCTTTGACAACAAATCTGGAATTAGGGTTTTCACTCATATTTCTCAGAAGAAATTGAATCCACAGTAATTCAATTGACTGTTACATTATTTTTACACTTGTTCAAGATTACCGGTTGTTTCTCAAAACCTAAATATCTAGGATAGGAGCTGAGGCTTTGTTTGAAACTTTGAGGCATTAGTTTGATCAGTGGAGTGAAAAGTGTATGAAATGCTTGTTTGTTTAACTGTACAACGCATATGTTAATTGGAATACCAGGCGTATGGTGATTAATGCGAGATTGTGAGACTGTAAAGTTTGTTGATTATTTATTTCATCTGGATTAAAGTCATTGGGATACATTTCCAATTATTTTAATTTAAGAGTTTTAAATAATTAAATAGACAATACAAGGAAAAGTTGAAAGATATTTGACAAAGATTTTTTTATTTATTTATTTCAAATGTTGTTACAAATTTTATTCGAATATTGTGAATTTGCAATTTGCAGTATTTACAGTAATATTTGTTTACAATATATGAAAAAACAATATAATAAATCTAAGTATAAATATCTGGAGATCTTAGACTTCTACTTCTACTGTTTCCTCCATTATTCAACTGGTACTTACCTGCAAAGGACAGAAGAAAAAGGAAATCAGTGCAATTAACTGAAGAGCATTTTTAAGCAGATAAATAAAAGAATCATCATTAAAGCTTGTTGGCCGAAATCAAAAATGCTATGTTCATCATGTTTCATTTTCCTCTATGCAAATCACAAGAAGATTTCTCTTCTCGGTTCACAGAGAGAAAAATAAATATATAAAATTGCAAGCATACAAGTTATTCAAAGTGCAAAGGCACAAGGTTGCACACAAAGAAGGCAAAGCAAACTGAACAAAAAACTGCATTAGTCAACCAAAGGCACAAGGCTGCACACAAAAGCAAACTAAGTTGCGAAACTGTCAAACCAAGTTGCAAAGCTGTCAAAGCAGAAAAGCTATCCAAGAAAGTACAATGCAGGAAATATGGAAACAAGTACAACAATGCATAGATGAACCACGTTACAAGTAAGAGCTTTTCCTAGCTCTCATCATGTTCTGGCCAACAAGCTTTTTAGAAAAGATATAATAAGCAATTTAAAAATGCTTTTATGGAGAGAGAAAGAGAGAACCAGAAAAAGGTTTGCAGTTTTGGCAGGCTGTAAAAGGCAGTAAGAGAGCAAAAGATATAAAAGGACAAGACTGTAAACAATCCAGAAGAAGGAGATATAGAGCAAAAACTGCAAGCTTAAGAAACAACAAGCCTGCATAAAGGACTCCAACTGAAGCCTGTTTCCAACAACACCAAAACACCAGAAGCAAAACTTCCTCCAAACTCAACAACCTGCAAAAACTGCTACGAAAAATCCAAACAAGTTCAAAGTTTACAAATCACACAAGCCTGCCTTCAAAAGCAAAACTTCAAGTCCAAAGCCTGCCTAAAAACTCATCTGCCTGCTTACCAAAAGCCAAAAAAACCTACCTAAACTCATCAAACTGCAGTCACAAGAACTGCAAGTTACCAAGCCTGCATAACTGCAACTCAAAAACCTGCAAAACTACCTCCAAAACTTATCAGAACTGCAAGCTTCAGCAACACAAATGTGTAAAAAACTGCAAATCTACAGTTCCAACAACAAAACCTGAAGCCTGCCTCTCAAAGCCACAAAAAAATTATTCACCAACAAGTCAAAACTGCAGTCACAAAAACTGCAAGTTACAAACCTATATAAAAAACTCACAAACCAGCTCAAACTGTATCAGCCTGTTCAAACAAAATTGAGCAACCGAAAAACTCACAAACCTGTCCAACTACACAACAAACCTGTAAGTCCAAAACAAACCTACTATCAAGGCCAAAAACTGCCTAAACTTCAAACACAGTCTAGCTTCATCAACCTAATTATCAGAATATATTCAGCCTCAATTTGAATCAGAACAACAAGCAAATTTTAGTTTCACCATCATCAAATATCCAACACCCAAAGAAGAAGAAGAGGCCTAGAAGTGAAAAAAGGAGCAATGGTTTTCAGTTTCACCATCGTCAAACATGAGTGAAAAGCAAAAAAAAATAAGTTTTTTTCCAGAATACATACATTCATCATCAACGGAAATCAAGTTCAGTTCAAAACAAGAAGTTCTCAGAATAGGTTTTCATCATACAACAATCAGTAATCAACATCAACTCAAATTAAAACAACCAAACCAATAAAGACAAGTAAATCTCAGAATATTCTCATCATTCAACCCAGAAGAAAGAGGAAAAATCTAGAAGCAAAACGATATAGGGTTTTCAGAAACGAGATCATCATCAAACAACATAAAGAAACAAAATACCAGATACGCATCATCCTCGTATCTCCGCCTAGCCTCCTGAGAGCGCCACCGGCCGGCCTCACCTCCTTCTCCTTCAGTTTACAAGATGTTCAAGGTATGTCTCTAAAAACCTCAAGCTTTTACTACATGGAAACATCAAAGGCCAAAGATTAAACATGCTTGTAACAATCAAAGAGAAAACATGATTGTAATCGTGAAACCCTAAAACGTGAGGTGAAGCAAAACATACCATTTACAAGCAAGGATCCTGAACCCATGAAAAGAGAAGGCAGGAAGTGGATGAAGGCGGCGCTCTGGTGGCTAACGCATTCAAGAGGAGGAATCAGTTGCTCATGGGGTTTGAGAGAGACAAAGAGAACGAAGATGAGAGGAGCAGCGCTGTAAAACCAAAACTGAAAACCCTAAAATGAAAAGAACCCTAACAAAATTTGTTCAAACATCAGATGGGCCTTCGCCCCAAACAACTAAACTGAAGCCCAAACGTTTAACAGCGCCCACCCCCCTTTTTTCTTCATTTATGATACTAAATTTGTTCTTCTTCTTAATTTCCTTGTTTCTTCATCATTCTTTTTTTATATTGGGCCATCCAAAAAAAAACATTTGTTTAGGCCCATTATCTTTTGTTTTTTTTAATATTTTTAAAACTAACACTTTTTTATCATTTTATTTTCATCTTTTATAATATAATTCTTCTTTTCTTTTGTTAAAAAAAATATACATATTAAATAATTCTCCTTAATCTCTATTACATTTAATACACATACATAAATAATAGAACTTTAACTTAAATAATTTTTTCTTTTCTTTAAAACTCTTTGTTTATATAATTAACAAAAATACAATAATAATTATACTTAATCTTTCTTAGGTTAAAATATATTTATTTGATCATTTGTAAATAAATACACGCATCTCATATTTCTTTGATTTTCATTATCTTATACTTTGTTATAATTTTACATTGAAAATGCGACAGTTCAATTTGGTTGTAATATATCCTTGGACATTATTATTCTGATAAGACTCATCCCCATTTGTAAACATTTGTACCCCCATCCCCGGATACTTATTTGTAATAATTTAGACTTTAAATTCCCGTAATTTATCACTTTCAATATACTGTATAGTAATTAGGGTTTGTATGCAAAGATTCAAAATCAATCGCTATATGACCTAATACAAGATAAATGCATGAAAATCAATACACAATTCACACTTGCACCTCTAGGGTAATCTCACATGTTGCCTCGGAAAATGCAATCATGTCCCTCGAGTATGAGACACTCTAGCAAATGCCCCTTCAATAAACAAAGATCGTAGTCCCTCGATGACCCTCGATGTTGCCTTCGATAAAACGATCTCGTCCCTTACAAAATTGCTAGAGCGTCTCATAAGTTGCTTTCAATGATTGTATACGATGACCCGCGCCTGTCCCATTTAACATCCTAACACAAGGTTGTTCACCAAATACAATGGTGAAACAACATTGTTAAAAGGGTTAAAAACATGACAAAGATCTTTGAGTAAAATAGGGTAGACAAGTCTTAGTTACTTGATCAAAAAAAACATGTGAAACATCCTTGCCATTTTCAAACACACTTCACAACACGACTTCAAAACAATTTCAAAACAACTTTCAAAAAATTGAAATATCTTTTCGAAAAGACACACACCTTTGTATATATTCAAACAAGAATCATTACAAAGGTTGCCCAGACAAGGCATCTTTTTCAAAACATTTTCAAAACCACACACACAAAGCACCATTTCAAACAATTGAAAAGTAAAGGCAAGTGATCTAAAACAAGTAACTAAGAGCCCATGGATAACCATGGATGAAAAGGGTGCTAGCACTTTCCATTTTCATAATCTACCCCCCAAACCCAAGAAAACATCTCAAAGGTCTTTCCTGTGCTTTTTGACCTTTCCTTAGGATAAAATAAAAAGTCGGTGGTGACTCTTGCTAAACCTAACATTTGCGAACACAAACGTAAAACCTAAAGTCAGTTCTACCACCGTATCACATAGTCGTCTCGTGCAGCATAATTGGCTTGAACAACTTTGCGTGTACAGATACAGAATGCCCCTGTCCGGAGGATCATTGAGAAGATCTGTGCTGAATAGAAGACCGAAATATTCGTGCCACAATATGATATGAGGTGGCCTGCCCTAATTTATTGTATCACGAAATAAACTGCTCTTGATTATAGCTTTCTTAGAGAGATTTGTCAAATCTCGAAAAAACATCCCCAAGTTGAATGAATTCTGAATAGATTTATCGATGTGACAGCCCCTGATCAATGACAACTTAAAGAGATTTATCGACGGGATAGCCTCTTATTGATTGCTTTGAGGGAATGCCCTAGATTTGGCTGAGCTCGGAGAGATCGAATCTCAACTTGATTGCTCCTGATTGAAAAAGTCTTGTAACTTCATCCCTAAAGGGTACTCAAACTGTGAATCACCAAGATGCTTTCTCCGGACATAATCACTGGTTAACATGCCCCTGGATAAGTCATTTCTCTTGTGACGGCTTACTCTTGCTTCAACAGAGTATTCAAGCCTCTCTTCTCTGATAAGATTGAGCTCTTTACTAATTGTTAATTGTGTAAACTTACTTGATGTCTATCAGTTGTTTTGTATGCAGAAGAATGTTTATTATGAGAATGATAATTCTAATGCAACACATATGTAAGTCTTGAAGTTTGAAAAAACTTTGAGTGAAATGATGTCACAACTCTGTTGTGAACGAGTCACTAGCTAGAGAGCAACATTTGCAAATTCTTTTTTATGAAAGGTAATGCAATCACATGATGCAAACACAAATATTTAAACATACCTCTCAGGAGTCAGTTCAACGCTATCTTGTTGTAGCACGCTTTCAAATTGACCCATGCTTCAGTTAGGAATTTGAAAGAGTTGTAACGTGCTCTCGTTTACAGTTTTAGAAAAAAATATTTATGGCTCAAAATTATTTGGTGCCCACCCAGTCTCCATGATGTTCTCCATTCCTATGTTCAGTTGACCCGATACAAGCACTCATCACTTGAGAAGAGTTTGCGATGGTTGAGGAATACTAAGGCCTCTTGGACACAATAATTACTAACTTTTGATTTTGGTGTTTGATCACATGACCTTGTTATTTCAATGAGGATATTTATTGGTAATTATTTTCTTTCCTTTTAGGCTTTTCAATTTCTTTCTTACTTTTGCCTGGATAAATTCTTTTGAATTTTGATTTGGAAGTCCAGTGGGATGCCCCAAATTTTTCCTAAGCGACTTGTTTTCAAGTTTCGAATTAGCGATGCTTTTTGTTTCTTTCTTATTCATAATTTCCATTTTGAACAAGTCATTGATCTTCACGTTGTCTTTGATTTGTTAGAAGTGATCGTGACTGTCTGAGTCTTTAGTGGATGATGGATAGCCATTGTTGTATTTTCATCTGATCTTGACTTCTTGATGTGTGTGAGATACCCATTGGGATATTGTTAATTGGATGGATAACCATTGTTGTATCCTTAAATGTGCACTCTTAATGAGTTTTGAATGCTTGATCAGATTAACCGAACACTACCCGCCTCAGGGTTAAAATGAGGGTTTTTTCTGAACAGAAAATAAACTCCTACTTCGAAGGCTCGGACGGGTTAAAGAGGGTCTATCTCCCTTATATCTCTGGTGTTTAGGAATAGAAACAAGGCTTGTGCATCATTAGCATATTCTTATTCAAAAGCGTACCAAACATATATTTTTTTGCGTTTTTAGATTATTGTCATCCTCCTTTCAATCCTTACCTAATCATAAGACTTGGAGACTTGGCATGAATATGCAAGTAAAACATTTAAAGAGTGATAACGAATGAATCGATAAAAACAAAAGGAGCACTTCAAGACAAGCATACTTAGTGCATTAAGATTTTCATTCAAAAATAGAAAAGTTTCTATATGCATGCAATGTTTAAACAAACAAGCAAGAACGCAAATGAAAATGCAGTAAAGAAACCAATGATTGCCATTGTTGAGGAGACTTGACTCCTTATGGATTTCTTGATTCTGAAGACTTTCTGCAGTCTTAATGCTTAAATGGGCGAGAGAATTCCCCTTCTGAACTGATTTGGGCACCACAGTCTCTGGATTGATTCCATTTTGGACCTTGTATCTGGATGAAATACCATCTTCAATCGAATGTCCAGGTTCCCCATAATAGTCTAGCATATGACAGTTGGCCAAATAGGAATTTTGGAAGAGGCGCCAAACAAGTGCTGGACTTTATACTTCAACCCTTTTACAGTCTTCAATATAAAAACTGGGTGTTCCAGAATAGAGGATACATCTAGCATGTGTATCACAATCAAAACATATGTTTGTGGGAGGAGGACCTCAAAGATCAAAGCTTCCAATTTAACTTCCACCAGGAGAGGAAATAATTGGATGTAATGCAGTGGGCTTGTAACATCATGCTCATTAGGCATATTTTGTCTTTTCTTAAAAGCTTCTTTCCATGAATTCACTAGGGGAATAAAGACTGACTGCTGTCAAACAGATCAGAGAATGAAAGGATGTGGAGAACACCCCTGATTAAAAAGTCTAATTCCCCGGTGTGGTAACCACATCTGACGTTGGTCAACAAGAATGAAACACTGATATAAGATCTCATAGTAAATAAGAACCGTCTACTGATAAGATGTTCAAAGAACTCAAGATTGTGTAGTACTCCATGGTTAAAAGTAATTCCCAAAAGGTGAGGAGAAGAGAGAACTTGTTGTGGAAGTAAGTGCAAGATTTTTGACATCATCATCAGAGCTTTCATGACCTGGTTCATCTGAGTCTTCAATTGATTATCTTCCTTCTGGAAGAATTCCCAACCATAGGTTAAAGCTTTCATGTATACCATAATCAACCCCCCGGGGTCTTCGTATACTAGTCTCTGAACATGTGAAGCAAGATATCAAGTTGAACCTCTGAAGAGAACACCAGGCCTGAATGAGTATCCCCAATCTTCGAATACCTATTATGAATGCATGAATATGAATGAGGTGTATGAATGGATTCCATGCCATGTTCTGTCATTTCCAAGGAGTTTATATGCTTTGGTTTTGATTTTAAGCAAAGTAAGGGATGGAAAAGTTCAACACAAGGCTTACAAATATGATTCCTTGGAAATAACATAACATGTATGTTAAGTATGTGGTTAACCATGTTATGTATGAAAAGACATGGAATCAAATGGGATCAAAGTTCCATCACTTTTGAATATGATTGTTGCACTGTTCTGAACCATATGGATATTATCAGATCAAAGGTCTGACATAACTTTCGCACATATAAGAACCAAGTACCGTGTGGATTATCTATAGTACGGGTTCACAGGCTTCTGGAACACCGGATACTGCTGAGCATTTTGTGAACATGTTGGGAATACCAAGATCGAAGGCCCGAATGAACCTCCAAATAAACAAGTCAGGAACTTAAAAAATAAATTCGAGAACCTCAATAATCACCAACACAAATCCAGAATATAATCATTAGAACAACTAACCACCATTTGAAGATGAGTAACCATCTGAACATAGTCACCATCTGTACTTGTGATAATAATTCCCTCCCCACTCACGGGTGAAAACTAGGTCATGGTAAGGTTAAAGGTCTAATCAGAGTCAGAGAGTTCATCTGTTAGTATCATCATACGATGACACCCCTCCGAACCTCCTCTGAAGTCATAGGTCTCATGGTAGAGTCTACAAGACATATGCCTTGTAGCCGCCATGGCCACACTATTCCTAGCTCCTATGGAATTCACTCATAGCCTGGGTACGCGGCCTTTTACCTCTTGTAACACCCACCCAATCAAGAAGAAGATTCAATATAACAGTAGTATATGGAAAACAGTAAAATGCCATGCATACATATGCTTAGGTAATCATGTATGGCTGAATAAATCGAAAGCATAAAAATAAACACCCAAAAAAAAGGAAATAAGAACTAGGAGCGACTCCAGGATGGACCAAAATTTGGTTGACCTATCCCCAATGAAGTCGCCAGCTGAAAAAACCGGCTGAAAATCATCAAACAATGAAGTCGCCAGCTGAAACAACTGGCTGAAAATCATCAAACAATGAAGTCTCCATAGAACGTCTTTTATCCCACATGGATGGAAAGGTAATCATCGAGAAAACCAGAGAAGGGAGAAGTCACGGTCTTGCGACCGAGAGATCGAGTAAGGGAGCCTGTTACGTGAGGGGAAGGTATTAGCACCCTACACGTCTGTAGTACTCTACGGTATCCACTCTTGTTGTCTATCTTATGGGTGTGTTTAGTCTATGCTCACTGTTTACTACTGCTAAAGGGAGAATGCATGCAAAATAAAAGAGAAAATAATGTAGGGAAATAAATTTGTACTCGCTTGGGCCCTATCCCAATGCCTACATATCCTTTTTGAGGAATCAGAGCTACTGTAGTTCGACTCATATGTTTTTGTTTGTTTGGTGTTTTTTATGGACAATGTTAATTCTGCCTTCTGCCGCAACTCGACCTTTAGATACTTATGCGTTGGCACATAAGTAATTTAATCATGTCCTTACTTGAAAAGGGTTTTAGAGAAAAGGTGCTCGAGCGCACAAAATGGTTTGGGTTGGTTTTTATTTTGTTACCTTGAAAAAGGGTTTAAGTATGATTAGCATGTTTTTGATTTGCCAAGAAAGGGAAGTTTTAGTTTTAAATTCAAGGATGCAACAAGGGAAGAAAAGAGTCTAAAGGGAGACTAGCCTATTTCTAACTTAATGTTATCATACAATGGTAGCCATATGTCAAGGATGAAAGGGAAATTTCTACCTAATGTTAGCATGCATGGCTTGCAACCTAAGGTCTATTCTTACACCCTAAAGGAGAAAGCACTTCCTAAGGGAATATGGTATGTTCATGGATAAAGCAAGCAAGCTCAAAAGAGCACAATCATAAAATAGTAAAGAAAATAAGAGAAATGTTTAGCCAATGAGAGTGTATCACCTGAGACAAACAAGCGGGAGTGAGATGAAAAAACAAAAATGTGATGTCCAAAGCGACTGAACTCCTAACTAAGATAAAAGAGATCGAGGTAAGCGATAGAAGACAATATGAATGATCACGAAGTATCAGCATTGGCCAATGCGAACTCCTGACAAAGCGTGGGGGTTCGATTGCGGAACCCTTCCCTACTTGACGACTCTATACACAAGATCTAGCACAACTACGAAGCATTGTGACGCGTCACGAGCTAAGGATGACTCATACGAAATTTCGGGGGTCGATTGTGAACCCTCCCCGCTCACCAGCTTTTGAGGACTTATCATTTCTACATATGCAGGCACAAATATAAACACACCTGCAAAATACCTACTCAAAGTTAGGGTTTTAACCAAAACAAACATAAGTAGCATACAATGGTAAACAATGTGGAATTTTCCTAAACGGGTCTTTAAGTAAACCAGACGGGTTCCTGACATGATCAGCAAAGGAGGCCCCCATCATACATCTCTATTCCTACTTCTCATGGCATCAAAATGCAATAAAGCCCTACTGAAACAACCGACTGAAAATCATCAAACAATGAAGTCTCCATCGAACGTCTTTTATCCCATTTGAAGGGAAAGTAAACATCGAGAAAACTTGAGAAGGGAGAAGTCACGGTCTTACAACTGAGAGATCGGGTAAGGGAGTCTGTTACGCGAGGGGAAGGTATTAGCACCACACACGCCCGTAGTACTATAAGATAGCCACTCTTGTTGTTCTAATCTTATGGGTGTGTTTAATCTATGGTTATTATTTATTAATGAGGAAGAATGCATGCAAAAGAAAGGATAAAAGAATGTAGGGAAAATAAATTTGTACTCGCTTGGGCCCTACCCCAATGCCTATGTATCCTTTTTGAGGAATCAGAGCTATTGTAGTTCGGATAACATGTTTTTGTTTGTTTTGTGTTTTTTATGGACAATGTTAATCTCGCCTTCTGCCGTAACTCAACCTTTGGAGACTCACGCGTTGGCACATAAGTAAATTAATCATGTCTTTACTGAAAAAGGTTTCAGAGAAAGGGTGATTGAGCGCACAAAAAAAGTTTGAGTTAGTTTGTATTTTGTTGCAGATAATGACTAGTTAACCTCAAAAGAGAGATATTAGCCACTTTTCTGCTTATCCATGAAAGCAGTCTTTGAGACTTGAACCACACCTAGGCTTGAGACGGAAGAACAATAAGATCAAGAGACCCACTTATCATTTCCTGTACTCAACAAAGGCATGATTCTCACCAGTAATTTTAAAGTATTTTAAAGTTCGAAAGGAAAAAGAAGTTTTTGTATTAATGCAAATGCAAAATAGGATAGAAAAGTCAAAGGGAGACTGACCTATTTCTAAACCTAATGCTATTATGCATCATGGATCCAAAGTTATAATTTCGAGGGAATTATACCTAATGTTTGCATGATTGGATTTAAAAGCCTAATGTCTAATTTTAGTTCAATTAAATCGAAGATTAAATTTGAACCAAAATCTCCTAAGGAATCATGAAAGAATATACAAACAAGTAAAATTAGGCAGCGGGTACCAAAGTATTGCATACAATCCTTACCAACAATCGCAAACGAAATATATGGCATACAAATAACTAAAACTAGCGATTAAAATTGACTAAAAAGTTAGTAAAAGGTGAAATAAATCTCTTGATTAATTCCTAAAAAAACATCACCTAAATCAAAGATTTTTATAATTTTTATTAACAAGAATTATACAATAATCTAAAAGAAATTCTAAAAAAAACAAACTTAAAAGGGGGTATACTGTGTAAGCAGGGGGTGTGGACCAGCAAGAGGTCTAGGAACACCCTAGGAGGCGTGTGAGCTCAAGGCAGAGGCCCACAATGACTGTTTTTGTTGTAAGCATCAGGTTCCAAATATTATGTGTGACATGGGATTCAGGGAGGTGCGTGTAGTAATTCGGTTCCAAGTCCAAAACACTTTGGTCCAAGAACAACACTATCATGGTCTCTATTATTTTCTGAATATTAGTAAAGAAAAGAAATAATAAAAAAAACATAAAATTGAAACAAAAACAATGTGTTTGGTATGAATAGGTTCAAAATAAGACTCTTCCATTTACAATACCAAGCATCTCTTATCTCTTAATAGCTCTGCCGCACCAGCCATCGCCTTCGGCGGTGGTGGGCCTTTCGCCCTTATGCCTACATTGTTCGCTCCGTCTTAACCTTCTCCGTCTATACTAGGCCTTAGTTTCTTCAGACTCTTAACCTAACTCCTTAAATCTGGACAACTCTGAAACCCTAGAAATCTCGAAATTCTAATTACATACGATGACGAAGAATCGGGAGCCATAAACATGGGGGGATGACTCAAAGAGTTTCGAACCACACCATGGAACCAAGAAAAAGATGAAGCAGCGATGTATCGCTTACCTCAACGACGATGAAGACCGTGGCTCAGGTGAGGATCTATTTCAATGTTCAGGTACTTTCTCTCGTCTTCGTCTTCTTCTGTTTCTTCCCTTAGCTTCCTTGAATATATTTCTTCTTCTGGTTCTTTTTTCCTTCTTCTTTTTGCTTCTAAGGTTTCTTTGTTTATGCGTTGCTGTTGTTGATTGTATTGTGTGTTCTTTCTTCTGAAATGAGAGTAGAGAAGGCTTAGCTCACACTAGTTAAAACTTTGAGAATGAGCTTCGATGGCTGCAATGAGTGAACTTATGAGTGAGGGGTAGAGTGAGGAAGTTAAGTTTCAGAGGGAGAGAGTGAAGGAGATGATGAATTCAAAGGGTGAATTGGAGAAAATATGGAAAAATGGTGTGTGTGAAACTGATGAAAAGAAATGAAAATGGTCGTCAGTGTTTGAACGAAGAAGTTGCAGTTATATAGATAGATTAGGGAAGCCCTGGGCCACTGGATCTCAGAACTCGGTTATGAGATGGAGGGTTGTATTGGAGTTTTGAAAATTCACTTAGAGCTAATTTGAATTCTATTTGAGAGTGAGTTGTTAATTTGTTAGCTGTTGAATTTAATTGGAGTTTAGTTAAGAGATTAGAATTCTATTGCGACAATTAGTTAGGGAATTTCTGTTAGAAGTTTGTTGGTTCTGTTACGGGGGTGGTTAGTTAGTTAGAGATTAGTTATAGGTTGGTTAGAAGTTAAAAACTGTTAAAAAATAGTTAGGGGTTTAGGCTGTTAGGAAAAGTTGTTAGATGGGTAGAAGATTTTGAATTGGAAGTTAGGGAATTAGTGAAAATTTTGTTATGGTAGTTAAGAGGCTGGTTAGAAAATCTTATTTTTGACAGCTAAGTGAATTGGTTCGTAATCTGTTGAGAATTCTGCTATGCGATTGGAGTTATATTTTTTTGGATTCTATTAAAGGTTGTTATAAGGTGTGTGATACGGTGGCAGAACCGACTGTTATACTGGTTTTGCATTTGTATTCACAAATGTTGCGGTAAGCAAGAGTTGCCATTGGATTTTGTTTTCTCCAACAAATGAAAGGGTGAAAAAAACAGAAAGAGACCTTTCCAGATTATTTCTGAGTAAGGGGGTAGATTATGGAAAGGGAAGGGGTTAGCACCCTTTCCATCCATTGCTTTCTACGGGCTCTTAGATGCTTAGCTCATTTTGAAAAGTATTTTTGAAAGTGCCTTAATGCAGAAATTTGCTTTATGATAACTCTTGTATCAATCCTCAATAGTGTTGATAAATATTTTTGAAAAGGTTTTTGAAAATTATTTTGTGTAAGTGTATAAATTTGTTTTTGAGCAAACATCTACGAACTATCTACTTTACTCGAAAGGGTCGTTCTTTTCCTCTTTTCCTTTAGACAGTGCTATCCTACTATTAGTGAGTAGTTAGCTCTAGTCGTTGGATTTTTTGAGGGACATTCGAAGGGACGTTTATAGTCACAAAGGCAACTGGGCAAGAAATATTAGTAACTACCCTAGAGTTTTTAAGATCATACCGAGGCAACTTCGAGACGGTCATCGAGGGACTTATGATTTTTTAAACCAGAGGGTAGCCACTAGCATCTCTCACATTTCGAGAGTTGTGACTATTTTCCGAAGGCAACCAAAGTAGAGATACCCTATAGGTACGCATGTGCAAGTGTGTTATTTTCAGTTATTTTTGTCTTGAGTTAAGTTTGCTAGCGTTTGATTATTAAGCTCTTGTCACGCAATCCTATTACCATACATCTAAGCAGTTAATATATGTACATGAATTAAAAGTGTGGAAATGTAAATCCTAAACTATTACAAGGCTTTGGGGATTAATTACATGTCTAAAATGGGGGAAAAAAAAAGCAATAAAGTAAAAGTCCTAGATTAAACTATTACAAACCAGTAAGCAATTACAATAATATGAAAAAGTGCGAAAGTAAATAAATGCGCGCGAATTGAAAATAACATCTAAATCCTAAGTGAAAGGAAATATTTTTGTTTGTTTTTATTTTTGGAAAATGTTTTAATTAAAATCATAAGTCTATTTAGTTTTAAATTAAGGAAAAGGTTAAAATAATTAATTAATTAGTTAACAAAATTTAATTCAAAAAGAAAACACTAAGCCTAATGTTTTTTTAATGATTTTTGATTTTAATGTTGGTTAAAACTAGAAGAAATAAACTAATGAAAAAAAACAAATTAAAGGGTGTAAATTGTAGAATGCAGGCCTGGATCTAAAAGTGGCCTAGAGCTGCCTTTCGATCCAATGAGGAAGCTGGTCAAAGGTGCATGATGGACTGCACATTTAGGGGCACTAGATCTAGATTGTCCAACATCTGGAAGCAGGGGAATGATGGTGCATGATATACTCCTTCAATCTGGGAACACTGGATCTGCAGGAAATTAGTTTGAGAAATAAAACAAAATCCCAGACTTGGGTCGAATATGGTCTTGGATTCGACAGCCTGTGGCTGCATCATCCTAGTTCGAATCCCCTGAGTCTGAATCGAAAGCTATTTCGTCTTAAAATATCATGAATCATGAGATTCTAAGTAAGATACAGATCATGCCCTAGCAATGGAACGATCTCATCCCTGCAGTTAAACTTGTATGCAACACATGGAAACAATCACAAACATCAGCAATAACATGAATGTATGATTAATATGAATTTAAAACTGCATACTTAGCTAGTTTGAAATTGAAAGTAAATTACCAATGGAGTGATTGTATGAGTGATGCTGATGCGTGTGTTGGACTTGCCTAGTGCTTGGAAACGTCTCCTAGAACCTTCAGGGAGTGAGTGAAGCGCTTGTTTTAGATTAAAGAGGCCTGGAAAGGTTGCTTCAATTTTGGATCAATTTGTGAAGATTTTGAGATTTTTGGTGTGGCTTTCTGAGGCAATATGTGTGCAGCTTCAATAGGCAATGTGTGATGTGTCTATGACAAAATGTTTTTGTGGAAATGTTTCGTCCGACCCAGTGTCTGCCCTTCGGATATGTATTTATAGGGGGATGTGGTGAATGGAAATGGCAAGAATCAGCCATTAATCAAGTTTGAAGACAGAATCGAAGGCCTTAAAAGGTTACCTTTTTTGAGGATTTTCTACCCTTTTGGGTTTTGAATGAACCTGGACAGGTTTCTCATTTTGACTCCTTCTAATTCCCTCAAGGCTTGTTCTTCAATTGGCTCTGAATTGCTCCTTTCGATGGCTCAAGGCCTCATCATTGTGGCTTCTTTGATTAAGCCACTATTTTCCTTAGTTGCTTGATCTGAAAATATCCAAGTAGCCCAATCAAACACTTCTTTCTGGCCTGTTGAAGCTTCATTTTGTTATTTCCTTCGAATGTAATTGTGCAGGTGGCCCTTCGATTCTAACTCACACCCTTTCTTATATCTTTGCTTGCCTATTCAAGTGCATGCCAGAAGCTCTTAACTTTCTTTCGACCATGCCATTCATGAAGATGGCATGTCTTTCGAATCACGAGCTTTCCACCTGTCATTTTTGGATAAAATAAAAGCTTTTTGATTCCAAAATATCCTTCTTTTCAAAGTGCCCATTTGAACAAATGTGTCAATCGAAAGGTCTTTTCTTGTAGTGCTTCAAATAGCTTATGTTTCCATGATTCAAAAACAACACCCTTTGACGCCTTTACTAGCCCTTCCAATCGAAGACTTTAGATAAAAGCCTCCTCACACTTTCTTTCGATCCAGCCTTCCTTGGACGTTTCAAATGGCTTATATCTCAATCATTAAAAAACAAACCCCTCGAAGCTCCAATCGAAGACTTAAAATTATCCTCCTCACATTTTCCTTCGAATTAGCCTTCCTTCAATCCTTCAAATTAACCTGCATGCTGCCATCGAAGATGCTTCGACTCAAAATCCCTTAGGCATATTTGTCATGCACACTTCTTCTCTTTCTTTCAGATATGCCATTATGCTGAGGCCTATATGGTGCCATGAAAATCATTTGAAGCCCTTAGAAACCAAAATTCTCTGTGAGAGGTGAAACTTTAGATGGAAACCCATTGCTTAAGGGGATAATCTGTCTGATCAATTCTTGGTCAACCTTAAGCAAATGAGGACCTTAATGAGCATGCCTTGAATAAAATGGAAGGGAAAATATTGGGGTACAACAACTTCCCCTGTTCAATCTTTTCAAACCTGAATATTTAGATTGGCTTGTCTGCCTTTCGTGATCTGAAGGTGGAAGATGATTGAACACTAGAGTTCCCAGAAATTTGCACTCGCATAAAGTAATGCCGTTGGTTGATGATGTCAGGAATGGGCTTACATATTCCATTTGGAGAGGATGACTGAGAGTTGTCGGAGATTGGCTTAAAGATGCCATCCAGAGTAGATGCTGACTTCATAAGAGGTCTCTATGTGGGGAATCCTGTTCGTGTTGTCTGAGGAGGACTCAACTGGGGAATGTTGATTTCTATTGTTCTCATGATTGAGGAAATTTTTTGGGGAATAGAGTCTAGAAGCTTTAGTTGTCCATGGCTCTACTGAAGAGTTATCTCTGGACTGGAGAGATGAAAGTTAGATGTTTTCTGGTTGAAATCCATGCTTCACAGTAACTTGCTGGGGAGAACAAAATTAATTTTTATCTGGAAATGTATTAGAAGAAACCTGTGTAAGGATGCTTCAGGATGAGCCCGTGTTAAACTTCATATGGAGATATATGAAAATGAGCCTGTGTAGGGCTGCTTCAGGATTAGTCCGTGTCAGACTGCATCTGAAAATTACGAGAAGGAATCCGTGTAAGATTGCTTCAGGATGAGCCCGTGTAAAGATGCATCTGGAGATTGAGAAGGAATCCGAGTAAGATTGCTTCATAATAAGCCGGTGTAAAGCTACATCTGGAGATTGAAAGAGGATACCTATGTAAGATTGCTTCAGAATAAGCCAATGTAAAGCTTTATCTGGCGATGGAGAAGGAATCCGTGTAAGATTGCTTCAGGATGAGCCCGTGTAAAGCTGCATCTGGAGATTGAGAAGGAATCCATGTAAGATTGCTTCATGATGAGCCCGTGTAAATCTGCATCGGGAGATTGAGAAGGAATCCGTGTAAGATTGCTCCGTCTAGTCATGTAGATAGTCACCCCGTCTTGTTTCGGGAATTGATCCATAGTCAACTGTTCACAGATAGTTGTCCTGTCTTGTTTCATGTATTAATCTGGAAATTACTTTTGTTGGTCGTTGAGATAGTTACCTTGTTTGATTTCAGAAATTAATCTCTGGTCTAAGATAAAGAAATATAGATTCCCCGTCTTATTTCAGGCGTTAATCTTCACTCTGATCATGTAGATAGTTGTCCTGTCTGGTTTCAGGTATTAAACTATGATCAGTCGCTCATAGATAGTTGTCTTGTCTTGTTTCAGGTATTAATCTGGAACTTGTTTTTATTGGTCATTGAGATAGTTGTCATGTCTGGTTTCAGGTATTAATCTCTAACCTATTTATGAAAGAAAGATAGTTTCCCCGTCTTGTTTCGGGTGTTAATCTTCAATCTGCTCATGTAGATAGTTATCCTGTCTGGTTTCAGGTATTAATCTATAATCAGTCGTTCACATATAGCTATCCTGTCTTGTTTCAGGTATTAATCTGGAACTTGTTTTTGTTGGTCGTTGAGATAGTTGCCCTGTCTGGTTTCAGGTATTAATCTCTGACCTATTTGCGAAAGAAAGATAGTTTCCCCGTCTTGTTTCGGGAGTTAATCTTCAATCTTCTCGTGTAGATAGTTATCTTGTGTGGTTCTAGGTATTAATCTATAAACAGTCATCCACAAATAGTTGTCCTGTCTTGTTTCATGTATTAATCTGGAACTTATTTTTGTTGGTCGTTGAGATAGTTGTCCTGTCTGGTTTCAGGTATTAATCTCTAACCTATTTGCAAAAGAAAGATAATTTCGCCGTCTTGTTTCAGGAGTTAATCTTCAATCTGCTCGTGTAGATAGTTGTCCTGTCTGGTTCCAGGTATTAATCTACAATTAGTTGTCTACAGATAGTTGTCCTGTCTTGTTTCAGGTATTAATCTGGAACTTTTTTTTGTTGGTCGTTGAGATAATTGCCCTGTCTGGTTTCAGGTATTAATCTCTGACCTATTTGTGAAAGAAAGATAGTTTCCCCATCTTGTTTCAGGAGTTAATCTTCAATCTTATCGTGTAGATAGTTGCCTGTCTGGTTCCAGGTATTAATCTATAATCAGTCGTCCAGAGATAGTTGTCTTGTCTTATTTCAGGTATTAATTTGGAACTTGTTTTTGTTGGTCGTTGAGACAGATGCCCTGTCTGGTTTTAGGTATTAATCTATGACCTATTTTTGAAAGAAAGATAATTTCTCCGTCTTGTTTCAGGAGTTAATCGTCAATCTGCTTGGGTAGATAGTTGTCCTGTCTAGTTCCATGTATTAATCTACAATCAGTCGTCCACAGATAATTGTCATGTCTTGTTTCAGGTATTAATCTGGAACTTGTTTTTGTTGGTCGTTGAGATAGTTGTCCTGTGTTGTTTCAGGTATTAATCTCTGACCTATTTGTGAAAGAAAGATAGTTTCCCTATCTTGTTTCAGGCGTTAATCTTTAATCTGATCATGTATATAGTTGTCCTATTTGGTTTTAGGTATTAATCTATAATCATTCGTTTATAGGTAGCTGTCCTGTCTTGTTTCAGGTATTAATCTGGAACTTGTTTTTGTTAATCGTTTAAATAGTTGTCTTGTCTGGTTTCAGGTATTAACCTATGACCTATTTGTGAAAGAAAGATAGTTTCCCCGTCTTGTTTCGGGCATTAATCTTCAATCTGATCATGTAGATAGCTTTCCTGACTGGTTTCAGGTATTAACCTATGATCAGTCGCTTACAGATAGTTGTCATGTCTAGGTATTAATTTGGAACTTGTTTTTGTTGGTCGTTGAGATAGTTGTCCTGTCTGGTTTCAGGTATTAACCTCTGACATGGTCTTGTAGATAGTCGCCCCATCTTGTTTCGGGAATTGATCTACACTCATTCGTTCGAGATAGTTGGCCTATCTGGTTTCAGGAACAAATCTAGAACTGTTGAAAATTGGTGATTATATTTGCATGCTTGCTAACTTTCCTGAAAAAGGTAAAGAGTCAACTTTATGTAGTGTCATGATACATTAGATGCATCGGGTAATGATGTTCTCAAAATAAATGAGATTGCGATATATGCATTTGTGTTGCATATGCTATGATGTTTGTAGAGTGATGTATGAATGCCATGTATGAACATATCCGTTGTTCTACTGTAGTGTTACTGAACTAGGGAATCCCTGATTGTTGCTGGAAATGAAGAGTGTAAGTCTTCAAATTTTGTTGAAGTTGAAATGCTGAGAGACGAATTTTTGTTGTTAGAAAAATAAACTCCGTTGGGGAAGGGAAACTCCGTAAACCACTTGGGGATTTTTTTATGAAACCTGTTGGGGGAAACCCAAGATGCTTGTGAACCAGGCTAAGGAATTCTTTGAGATGCTGGGTGAGTAATTGTAAAATTTTGCTTTGCCGGGGATATAAGAACGCCTGACGTCATTAGGCTGTATGCTGAGGATATGGCAGTGACTTTATGCTAGGATGCCCCTGTCTCTGTACCTACTGGAGAAAGTATCTGCAGGGGATTTTGTAGATTGTTTGAATGTTATCCCAACTCTTGGAGTCTCGAGTAGATGTTGATCAGGGTGGTCATCCTTCTACTGATAGACAAGTGACGAGATGACGGGACATAGTCGTACGCTTTAATCCCTAACTTTTTCCTGGACCGCCCTGAAGATGTGAAAAACACAAGAAGGGGGGTTGAATTGTAAAACTTAAAACAAATGCTTACACAACACAGTATTTTTATCCTGGTTCATTTGATCTCAAACTACTCCAGTCGACCCGTCAAGGTGATTTCGCCTCTCTCCAACGAGGTCTTAATCCACTATATTCAAAGGATTACAACAGTCTACTTTAACAACTATTAAAGCCATCTTGATTATAACCACATACCAGTTTATCTCAAGGAAATCTCTTACAAAGAATTGAACAAGAATGTGTTTAATGTTTTCTAATAAAACAGTATATCACAACTGTGATAGTTACACAATTTAAGCTTGGAATGAAATTGAATTTCTAAAGCGTTTGAGTAAGCGCGGTTTGAAAGCTTAGCAAATTATGAGTGAATGTGTGCGTCTTTTCCAAAGCAGACTTGTTTATATAGGCAAGGCAAAGATACGTTGACCATAAAGCCATTTCAATGATAATAACGCACTTTCCTTATTGAGAAGATCTTGTCTTGAAGAGAGCCGTTAGCATTTAATTCTGTCTTGAATACTTAGTAACGCTTCAGAGTCTTCTCTGCTAATGATAGCGCTTCAGAGTGTTCTACCTTAACTTATGATGACGCTTCTGAGTGTTGATGACTTGGTAAAGATCTTTGATCAGAGTCAGAGTGTATATGTTTATGCGTAGATTCTGGTCATCAAGCTTCAGCGTATGATCTGGTAGCTTCAGCGTGTAGCACATGTTACTGATCTTCTGATGCTGATATATTACTGATCTTCTGATGTTGATTCCATCAGAACTTCTGTATATATAAAACATAATTTTAAGAAGCATATTTGTTCTATATATATATCTTTGAATTTATTTTATTCTTTGTATTTTGTTATCATCAAACCTCTAATCAAGGGTTGTAGAATCAAACTATGTTCTTACAATCTCCCCCTTTTTGATGATGACAAAAACCAGATTTTTCAATTAAAATTAAAGAATAAAAGGTATAGAATTAAGAAGAGAAAACTCCCCCTGAGTTGATTACTTCCCTTTAATTACATGAGTCTTTGAGCATCAGAACCTTACTGTATCTTTCCTCAGAGTTTTATACCTGTTCAAGCTTTTCAGAAGAGAAAAAATTTAAATAGATTAGAATGTTTGAGACTTATGTCTCAGTAATCCGTTATTGAAAAATATCATTCTTTCTCCCCCTTTTTGTCAACTATCAAAAAGAACAAATAATCAGAGCCAAAATGCATTTATATTAAAACCAGAAGCAATGATAAGTTCAGAACAATGTGAAAATATTACAGACAAACATGTTAAAAAAACAAGGAAATTCTAAGAGGGAGGTGGAAGGCGTGTGAACAGAGCTTCCAACATGCTCTTGATTTGGGTGTTGGTTTCCTGTTGCTGGGTTAACATGTTCGTGATTGCATCAATTTTTTTGTCTTGTTTATCCATTCTTTCCTTTATCAGCATATCAGATCTTTTTAGGTCTTCTAGAGTCTGCCTGTCAAGGGAGGAAGCTTGAGGATCTTCAGAAACAGGATGCTTCTCAGAGCTTTCTGCAATATCCTTTTCTTAACCCAGTTCTTTAGCAGGAATCATCTGCTCTTGAGTGTCAGTCAGAACTTTGGATGCTGGACGATGTTCAGACCAGGGAGCAATGTCCAGAGGGAGAACTTCTTCCTTAAGCAGCTTGCTCAGAACTGGACCTTCAATTTCTTTCAGCAGATTGCTGAAGTTTTGTTGAGCTTGTCCGTAGCTCTGTTCTTGCAACTTATAATTTTCAGAGCATACCCATCTTCATATCTTTGTCCAAAGGTAGTCTGATGCAGCAGGATCAACCAGTTCAAGACTAGCTTGTTTCAGAGAAGTGATCCACTTCTGTACTTCTGTTTAAAATGTCAATAAGCTGGTACCAATATCTGGATGTTTTGGTTTTGGGATAGCTGTTTTGTGGGTTATAGCAGCAAGACGTTCAAAAACTGTTAAGTCAATGACAGTCTTGATGTTGCCTTATGGATTTTTCTTTGGTGAGGGAGTAGGAGAGTCAGGAATTATGATTGGACTTGATGGGGAGTTTGGTGGAGTTGATTCTGGTGAAGAGGGAAGTTGGGGAATATTCACAATGGTACCAAGAGGCATACAAATGGCCAGAGGTTGTGTGATTCCAGGAATGGGAATGGTATCAGAATCAACAGTTTGGTTTGATTGATGAGGTTCTGGTTCATAGGATTCAGAAGGTTGAGTCTCAGAAGTTTGAACTTCTGGGTGAGATTGTCCAGGTTGTGGAGAAGGTGGAATTTCTGGTTGAGGAGATGGAGGTAGTGGGATTTCTGGTAGTGGAGGGAGGGGAATTTTTGGTTGTGCTGAGATGGGAATTTCTGGTTGTGCTTCTGTGGTGGTTTCAGGGTTTGGATTTTCTAGCATTGGAGCAGAAGTATGTTGGTCTATATCAGATAGAACCTTTGCAAGTTCTTATTGGGTTGCTTCAATATTTGGATTTTTAGGTTGGGAGCGAGATCTTATAAGAGTTAAGGATTCAGAGGGGTCAAAATCAATGTCAAAGTCATCAAAATTTTGTGGTGTGGGGTTTTCAGATCGAGTGGGAATTGGTATAGATGTTGATATAGAAATTGAATCTAAAACAGTTACAGAAGAAGGATTACCTCTCTTTTTAGGAGTCTCCTGGGATGATCCTTCTGCTACAGCTTTCCTTTTCTTGGTTTTCTTCAGCACAACTTCTGGAACCTTCTGCTGCAGATCCTGGATGTTCAAATTTAGTGTTGCACCATCCGCCTTGCAAGCATCCAGATATCTGACTATTATATCAGGTTTAGAATCAATCTCTGAGAACAGAGGAAAGTTATCCAGAGGGACTCTTCTGCTGGAGATTGCTGCAAAAGGAGTGACGCTGGGTTCCTTCTTGATGTTCTCAATCAACTTCATTTTCTTCAGATTCTTTGCATTCAGCTGTTTGCCAACAGTAGCTTCCAAAGGACTGATTTCCTGAGCCTCTGTAAGATGATCAATCAGCTTATTCTCTATTAGAATATCTGATATAAGTCTTCCTAAGGGTATCCAGTCCCTTTTTGTGTGCTCCTCTTCTATGGTTTCCTTAACACTGGTCCTTAGATGGTTAAACAGAAGATGAGCCAGATTTACCTTGATCTTCTGAGAGATGAAGTAGATCAGAAATTGCTGATCAATATTGATGTAGTCAGGAGAGCTGGTAGGCTTCCTGTGGTTTATGCATCCCAGAATGATCTTGGCCCAAATTCTGTGATGGTCTTTTAAATCCCTTATCTTGTTGGAGGGAAGCCCCAGAGTGGAGATTTCTCTAGCAATTAGGGCAACATCAGCGCATCTTTCAGCCATGTCAATGCAACGAACACCACCACCACTGTAGCCTATTAATCTTGCAATGAGGTCCTCAGTAATAACAATCTTCTTCCCCATTATGTATGAAGTGACTTGATGGTTGGAAGAAGAAGCATGAATCCAAAATTCCTTTACCAGAATTGGGAATGTTGGACCCACCAGACGGTCAAAATATTTTTCCCAGCCTTGAGCCTTAACCTCTTCAGAGAGATTAAACCCGTTCTCTTGAAGGCTGATGTAATCCACGATCAATTCTGACAGAACTTCTAGATTTTTGATTGGTGTGAGAAGCGTTCTGTAGGGTTCTTCGTATTGTTCACTGGAATCTGATTTCTGAGAGCTGGAAGTAGGAATACTGGAGGAAGCCATGTTCACACGAAGGTTTTTTGTTAAGTAATTGAAAGGGTTTTTGAGAAAGTATGCAAACTGAAAACAGTAAGTTTGTAGAGAAAATGAAAGTGAAGGTAAAAGAGTGTTAATGGTGAGAAATGTGTTTAAATAGATTTCTAAAAAGTTTTGAAAACATAAACGTAAGAGAGAGAATTAAATTATAATGATTATTAGCATTTAATGATAGCTGATTTAGGGGGATTCAGAAAGATATTGGAACGGTTACCCATGACATGTGTCTCAATGCATCCAATCAGCGCTTATGCCTTTTCAGAAACGTGAACGCGTGTTCAGCCTCAGAAAGTAGCTGATGACTGGATGACACTTGTTTGCTTGAGAGAACTGCACATTTCTATCCTTGAAATGAAGCGCTCAGATCTTCATGGATAGATTCTGATGCAATCTGTACTTCTAAAGATCTGAAGAAAGATTGATCAGTAGTTCACGAAAAATAAACAAAGTTCTGAAGGTTAAGATATGGAATCAAAACAGTTTTATTCTGGGCAGAGCTTCATGCTGAGATGTTTCAAAATGAAGTTGAACCTATCTTCAGAAAGAGGTTTTGTAAAGATATCAGCCCATTGATGGTCTGTGTTAATAAATTTTAAATTTAGAATCCCTTTCTGAATATAGTCCCTAATAAAATGATGTTTTATTTCTATATGCTTAGCCCTAGAATGCAAAATGGTATTCTTACTAAGACAAATAGCAGAAGTATTGTCACAGAGGATAGGGATGTTACTCTCAAATATCTGGAAGTCCTCAAGTTGACTTTTCATCCAGAGCATTTGTGTGTTGCAACCAGCTGCTGCTATGTATTCAGCTTCTAATGTTGATAGAGCTATTGTGGATTGTCTTTTGCTGGACCATGAGATCAGATTTTCTCCCAGAAACTGGCAGCTTCCAGAAGTTCTTCTACATTCCACTCTGTCTCCAACGAAATCAGCATCACAGTATCCTATCAAACTGTAATCACTTGATTTTCTATAAAACAAACCCAGATTAGTACTACCTTTCAGATACTTGAAAATTCGTTTAACTGTTGTTAAGTGAGATTCTCTAGGATCTGATTGGAATATAGCACAAATGCAAACACTGAATAGAATGTCAGGCCTTAAGGCCGTCAGATAGAGAAGAGAACCAATCATACCTCTGTAGACCTTCTATTCTACCTTTTTACTTACCTCTTCTCTTTCCAGAATGCACGTGGGATGCATTGGAATCTTTGATGGCTTACATTTTGAGAGATCAAATTTCTTCAGAAGTTCTCTGACATATTTGCTTTGATGAATGTAAGTTCCTTCTGGGGTTTGATTAATCTGAATGCCCAGAAAGAATTTTAGTTCCCCCATTAGGCTCATCTCAAATTCTGCCTGCATACATTTAGCAAACTTTCTTCCCAGAGAGGGTTTAGTAGATCCAAATATGATGTCATCAACATAAATCTTACATACTAAAATGTAATTCTTAACTGTATTACAGAACAAGGTTGTGTCCACTTTCCCTCTGGTGAATTCCTTTTCTAACAGGAAGTTACTTAGTCTTTCATACCAAGCTCTGGGAGCTTGTTTCAGACCATAGAGTGACTTCTTTAGTTTGAAAACATATTCTGTATTTTTGGAACTTTCAAAACCAGGGGGTTGGTGCACATATACCTCTTCTTCTATATAGCCATTTAAGAATGCACTCTTAACATCCATCTGATACAGAGTGATGCCTTTATTAACAACAAATGAGATTAAGAGTCTGATAGATTCTAACCTGGAGAATGGAGCAAAGGTTTCTGTATAGTCTATCCCCTTTTGCTGACTATAACCTTGTGCTACCAGTCGTGCTTTGTTTCTGATGACTTCACCTTGTTCGTTCAATTTGTTTCTGAACACCCATTTTGTTCCAATGACGTTGAATCCTTTTGGTTTGGGAACTAGATCCCATACGTCATTTCTTGTGAATTTATTTAGCTCCTCTTGCATTGCTAGAATCTAGTCATTGTCCAGAAGTGATTCACCAATTGTTGTTGGTTCAATTAGAGAAACCAGTCCCATGAGGGATTCTTCAGAGTTTCTGAAGCTAGATCTTGTTCTGATTGGATCTTCCTTCCTTCCTAAGATTGTTTCTTCTGGGTGATCCATGCTGCTTCTGGATGGTCTTTTCTGGAGTTGATCAACAGAAGGTGCTGGATTGCTTGCAGTACCTGTGAGTTCAATTTCCATACCTGCAAGGAATTCATTCTGCTTTGACTTTTGAGAGTCAAGCTTATCATCAAAACAAACACTTATTGACTCTTCCACAATCTGTGTTTCTGTATTGTATACTCTGTACCCTCTTGAGCATTAAGAATATCCTAACATAATACACTTTTGTGCTTTAGAGTCAAACTTGTTCAAATAATTTTTTGTATTCAGAATAAAACATGTACATCCAAATGGATGAAAATAGGAAATGTTGGGCTTTCTGTTCTTCCACAATTCATATGGAGTCTTTTCCAGAATCGGTCTTATGGAGATTCTATTCTGAATGTAACACACTGTGTTTATTTCCTCTGCCCAGAAGATCTTAGCAATGTTAGTCTCGTTGATCATGGTTCTGGCCATTTCTTGCAATGTTCTGTTCTTTCGTTCTACAACTCCATTTTGCTGGAGAGTTCTAGGACAAGAGAAATCATGCAGAAGGCCTTTGTCATTAAAGAATGACTCAAAATCTTTGTTTTCAAATTCTCCACCATGATCACTTCTGACTTTGACGATTCTAAGATCCTTTTCATTCTGAACTTGGTTGCAGAAGGTAACAAACACAGAGTGTGACTCGTCCTTGTGCCTTAAGAACTTTACCCATGTCCATCTGCTATAGTCATCTACGATTACTAACCCATACTTCTTGCCATTGACTGAAGCAGTTTTAACTGGTCCAAATAAGTCAATGTGCAGAAGTTCTAATGGCTTGGAGGTGGAAACAACGTTTTTGGATTTGAAAGCTGGTTTTGCAAACTTGCCTTTCTGACATGCTTCACACAGAGCATTTGAATTGAACTTCATGTTAGGAAGTCCTCTGACCAGATTAAGTTTGTTAATCTGAGATATTCTTCTCATACTAACATATCCCAATCTTCTGTGCCAGATCCATTGCTCGTTGTTAATAGATAGAAGACATTTTACATTCTGACTTTTTTGTTCAGAAAGTTTTATTTTATAAATGTTGTTTTTCCTCTTTCCATTAAATAGGATAGTCCCATCTTTCTAACTAACAGCTTTGCATGAATTTTGATTGAAGATTATATCATAACCGTTATCACTTAATTGACTTATGGATAATAGATTATGCATTAATCCATCAACTAGTAAAACATTACTTATAGAGGGAAGATTTCCATTACCTACTGTTCTAGAGCCAATGATCTTTCCTCTCTGATTGCCTCTAAAACCTACGTGGCCTCCAGGCTTAAGTTCCAGGCTTTGGAACATATGCCTTCTTCCCGTCATGTGTCGTGAGCAGCCAAAGTCCAGGTACCATGATTGGTGTTTTTGCTTTGCTGCTAAAGATATCTGCCACATGTATTATTTTATCCTTAGGTACCCATATTTTCTTGGGTCTTGATTTGTTAGTTTTACCAAAACTCTGGTTGAATTTTGGTTTGACAGAGTAATCACTACTTGTATATTTTATGTCATGTGTGTGCCCATATATAAAGTGTGAATCAAGTGGAGTGCGTTTTATAACTAAATCCATGGCATTTTTTGGTGTAGGTACCTTACCTTGATATCCTATCCCTTTTCTGCCATTTCTGCTAACTCCATAGATCATTGAAGCCATTTTGCTTCTGTCTATGTTTTTAGCTAGAAACTTCTGAAAGCTGTGATCATACTCCTTGATGATCTCATCAGCATTGCTGGGAGTTTCAGGGATTGTTTCCTTCTAAGAGTTTTGCAATTGGTTTTGTATTTTTGAAATTTTATCTTTTAACTCAGAATTCTCCAATTTGAGACTCTCAGTCTTATCAGAGTTAGAAGCAAGATCCCTTTTCAGGTTTCTGAATTTGACTCTGATCTGCTGATATCTTTCTAGAATTTAATTAAGGCTTTCAGCTAGTTCAGCCTTAATAAAGTTTATAGTAAAGTCAGGGAATACCTCTTCTGTATCTGATTCAGATTCTGACTCAGAAGCTTCACTGTCTTCTGTTATGTTTTCCATGAGAGCTATGTTTGCTCTTTCATCATCTGATTCTGAGTCAGCTTCAGATGTGTCAGAATCATCCCATGTAGCCATGAGACTTTTCTTCTTTTCCTTGCCAAACTTCTTTTTGGGCTTTTCCTTCTGAAGCTTTGGGCAATCACTTTTGTAGTGCCCTTGCTCATTACATTCATAGCATATGATGTATTTGTTGTTTGGCTTTCTGTTTCTTGAAGAGCCTTCAGATCTTCTGTGTCCAGAGGAGGATTCTGACTTTCTGTATCTGGAGAAAGATTCATTCTGATTTTCTGATCTTATGGGATTCCTGAACTTCCTTTGCCTTTGCTTCCACAATTGGTTCACCCTTCTGGAGAGGAGAGATAGTTCATCTTCTTCTGATGAAGACCCATCAGAAGTTTCTTCCACAGCCTGCAAAACTTTGGAGTCAGATTTTCTGTTAGATTTTAAAGCTAATGGCTTACCTTGCTTTTGAGGTTCATCTGCTTCTAGCTCTATCTCGTGACTTCTGAGGGAGCTGACAAGTTCCTCCAGAGAGATTTTGTTGAGATCCTTGGCTAGCTTAAGCGCTGTGACCATTGGCCTCCATTGTTTTGGAAAGCTTCTGATGATCTTCTTAACATGATCAGCAGTAGAATACCCTTTGTCAAGAACTTTTAGACCAGTAACAAGAATTTGAAATCTTGAGAACATAGTTTCTATTGATTCACTCTCTTCCATCTTGAATGCCTCATACTTCTGAATGAGTGCAAGGGCTTTGGTTTCTTTGACTTGAATGTCGCTTTCATGCTTCATTCTCAGAGAGTCAAACATATTCTTTGCAGTGTCTCTGTTTGATATCTTCTCATATTCTGAATAAGAGATGGCGCTGAGAAGAATTTTTCTGGCCTTGTGATGATTTCTGAACTCACGCTTTTGCTGATCAGACATTGTTTTCCTGTCAATCTTCTGACCGCTTCCATCAACTGGGTGCGTGTATCCATCAGTCACCATGTCCCACAGATCAGCATCATGGGCCAGAAAGAAACTCTCAATTCTGTCTTTCCAGTAGTCAAAGTTCTCTCCATCAAAGACTGGAGGTTTGCCACTGAATTTGTCTATTCATTGTTGCCATTGCTGATGTTTTGATTTGGTCCTGCCATTGTGTTTTTCTGACGCTGGATCTTGTACTGACACGGTTAAGTGTTATAAGCTCAGAACTAGGCGCTCTGATACCAATTGAAGATGTGAAAAACACAAGAAGGGGGGTTGAATTATAAAACATAAAACAAATGCTTAGACAACACATTATTTTTATCCTGGTTTGTTTGATCTCAAACTACTCCAGTCCTCCCGTCAAGGTGATTTCGCCTCTCTCCAACGAGGTCTTAATCCACTATATTCAAAGGATTACAACAGTCTACTTTAACAACTGTTAAAGCCTTCTTGAGTATAACCACATACCGATTTATCTCAAGGAAATCTCTTACAAAGAATTGAACAAGAATGTGTTTAACGTTTTCTAATAAAACAGTATATCACAACTGTGATAGTTACACAATTTAAGCTTGGAATGAAATTGAATTGCTAAAGCGTTTGAGTAAGTGTGGTTTGAAAGCTTAGCAAATTATGAGTGCATGCGTGCGTCTTTTCCAAAGAAGACTTGTTTATATAGGCAAGGCAAAGATACGTTGACCATAAATCCATTTAAATGATAATAACGCACTTTCCTTATTGAGAAGATCTTGTCTTGAAGAGAGCCGTTAGCATTTAATTCTGTCTTGAATACATAGTAACGCTTCAGAGTCTTCTCTGCTAATGATAGCGCTTCAGAGTGTTCTGCCTTAACTTATGATGACGCTTCTGAGTGCTGATGACTTGGTAAAGATCTTTGATCAGAGTCAGAGTGTATATGTTTATGCGCAGATTCTGGTCATCAAGCTTCAGCGTATGATCTGGTAGCTTCAGCGTGTAGCACATGTTACTGATCTTCTGATGCTGATATATTACTGATTTTCTGATGTTGATTCCATCAGAACTTCTGTATATATAAAACATAATTTTAAGAAGCATATTTGTTATATATATATATATATATATATATATATATATATATATATATATATATATATATATATATATATATATATATATATATATATATATATATATATATATATATCTTTGAATTTATTTTATTCTTTGTATTTTGTTATCATCAAAACTCTAATCAAGGGTTGTAGAATCAAACTATGTTCTAACACGCCCTTTCGGGTTTTTAGTCCACCGGGATTCCCTTTTTTACCCAAGCCGTCTTTTCAAGTTTTCGACTTGCCGGGTGTACAAATATTTCATATGTATATCCCTAATTTTTCCTGAACCCTTTTGGTTCGCCGGGATGCTCTTGTTTTTTCCTAGGCCAGTCAACCTAGCGGGCATTTTTCATGCGTAGTATCTTCCGACCATGTCCATGTTCACAGAGTACAGAAAATTTTCATTGTCCATAGTAGTAAGTGTTGCAGCACTGCCAGAAAGATGTTCGCTAGATTGCATATGGCCCTTTGCTGCAATTCATGTCCAATGCCCTAATTAATTTAGATGGAGATCTGTCCCGTATTTTGGCACTTTTGAGAGATTCCTTGAATCTTGATTTGACGGCCCCAGATCAGTTAGACACCATGCCATTCCCCTTGTTTATGAAAGGCCTGTTGTTGGAAATGTCTTTCAATCTGAGGTGATTTTGTTCATTGAGAGGATTTTTGTTCGTTGAATATCCGTTGTGCGAACTTCTCTGCTGTTGAACAAATAATCATATGCAAACAAAGGTATTTAAAAAAAAATGCAAAGCTTATGTCTGTCTTGAAGTTTGAAAATTTATCTTTTAGTAAAATAAACATATTTTGTAAGAATGTGATATCAACTCAGGATTTATAGCAAGCCTTACAGGAGTTAGGATACCTTTTGTAAAAATATGCTTTCGAACTAACCCATGCTTCAGCTAGGACTTTTAGGGGTTGTAACGTGGCCTGGTTCATGTTTTAAGAAACAAAGGATAAACGCTCGAAATTTATTTGTACTGAACCCATTCTTCATGATGTTCTTCAATCCTATACTCAATTAACTATGCGTTTATATCCCAATTGAGTTCTGGAATCTTGCCCCTGATATTCTGGTGATGGTTCAGATACTGAAAGTTTATTTGAGAAGGGAGTCATTTTTGTAACCTTCCTTTTTGTTGAGGATTCGTAGCGACCTCTTTTTTTCCTTTCATTATCCCTACTTTTTCCTGAACTATTTCTTTTGTGATTGCAGTCAGCGGGATGCCCCAGTTTTTTTCTTAAGTCTCCTTCATAGGTTTTGACTTATCAGGCTTTTCTTTTGAGATAATGACTTCCTTTTTTAATGATTATGTGGAACCATCACCATCTTTTATTTTGGAAGGGCTTCTTCAACACCACCCATCATGTATGAAGAGAAAGCTTGCGATTGAATGCATCTTTAAATCAAATGAGAAACTACCCTGCCGCAGGTTATGATTAAGGGATTCAATTTGTATGAAAAGAAAAACTCCTACTTCTTAGGCTCAAAGGGGTTGACTAGGGATTATCTTCCTTATAACTCCACTATTTAGGATTTGAAAGGACGCCTGTACATCATCAGCAAGGTCCGTTCCAAAGCATACTGTAGAGATTATGGTATTATTTTCCTCATCCTCCCTCTAAAGGATTATAGATTTTAATCAAGAGTTGAATATCATAAAAAGGAAGTAAAAGAACAATTTATGTATAGTGACAACAAATGAATTAATTTAAGACAAACATATGGAATTCATTAATGAAATAACAAAGTCTGACATAAATAAATGATCGAACAATCATAAGAAAATTGCAACTTGAAAATTCTAATGAACAAAAGCCTCTTTGTCTGAACTTTGTCACTTCAGGTTGTGTGCCTTTGAGGGACGACATAAGAATTCAGTCTGACCATCTTGTGTGAACTCCAACACTCCTTCGTCGATCAAGTCTTGAATCTTATTTCTCAATGTCGAACAGCTATTAGTGTCATGTCCAGGACTGTTGGAGTGGTACACACACCTTTCATTTGGATTGTACATTAGAGAGGCGTCATTGGGATTTTGAGGAGGATCCCTCAACATAACCAGCTTGGCTTCCAACATGTATTGCAATGCTTGAACCAACAACATGTTGATTTCATTAAAGCATCTTTTAGGTGTATTCCGCTTATGATGATTCCTCAGTTGTCGTTATTGCACTGGTGCTGGATCAAAGATCAGTACTTCCCTGACAGATTGGTTAAGATCGCTCTTATTATGATCCCTCTGGTTGTACATAGTACTAGGCTCCTTATTTCCAAGGTATGGTTCCTTCTGAGTACTTGAAGATACAGCCCCCTGAATTTCACGGCTCCGGAGTTTAGTTTCAATATGTTCACGCATGAACATGTCACCCAATTCCCCATCTGCCAAGAGAGATTGATCATTGATTAGGCCCCAAGCTCTAGCAGTTTTCCCTAGACGGTCGTATCTGTCTTGATGAAGCTTGTTGATGAGAATCCTCAACTCTTCTTGTTCCTGAGCTAAACTTTGGATAAGAGTCATCTGACTACTCATCTGGATTCTCATCCTTTCTATCTCATCTTTTAGTTGTTTCAACTGGACATCCTTGTTGTCATCCAGATTTTTCTTAGTCAAGCTCCCAGCGAGGAGTGCTTTTAATTCTTTCTTCACCTTGGATAGGTTTAGGAACATTTCCTTGAATTGAGCATCTTGAGTTTGGAGAACTTTGTTGTTCTGTTTGAGAGCCAACTTCCTTGCTGAAATAAACAATGAGAAAATGAGAAACATGTACTGGAGGACCTGTTATGTAATGCCATGTATGCAATGTTTTTAAGGATCTAGTGGGGTAAACACAAGAAAATGTTAGAATCCAACTGCAGCTTTAATTGAAGAACTTTCGTATCATTGAATGTCCTTCCACGAGAATCAAGCTCACCATGTTGAGTGGGTCATAGCCTCTGACTCAAGTTGTCATATTTTGGTCTTTTGACGACATTAGCTAGAGGAAAATAAATCCCCACGCCCCTTGCTAGACGTCTGGTACATCATGACCTGCATCACCGACCCTTGAGATCCTTGAAATGGTTAAGTAAATTTTATGGCATGACGTTATGATGTGTATGCTATGAACCAAGCAAAAGTGTAAGGTGATGAAGACAAGTGAGTCTTGCAAGAAGTTCAGATGGCTATAAATAAGTCCTACAAGGAATTCATGTTGTTAGATAATGAAAGCAAACAAATCACACAAGTAAGCTTAGGTTCAGGCTTGCATGGGGTTTGAAGGTAAGTACCCTCTTGAATTTTTAGTTGGTTTAACCTGTCTTAGAAAGTAATCGGGTTCTAGGGAATCTCAATATCACTGATCTTTCTTCACCGGGCATTGTTTCAGCGCAAGCCTCTTTATTGGCGACCAAAATATCCCGAAAGTCTAATCTCAATGAGCGTAGCATCAAGTATCAACTATCTTCGCACTGCACCAAAGCCGGCTATCTCACTACTTCCTAATGGCCAAGTTGTTCAATTAAAGGTTCTAAGGTCAGTTGGTGCTTTATGACACCATACAACGGCCCCGTATTCTCCTTGACTACTCAAGGGCTACCGATACCAATAAATGTGTCACACCAACATAGCTATCATTTCAACTGTGTCGGTATACCCTACACAGTCCCCACGATCTATTGCTACTTACCTAAAAGGTTCCCCAGATACGCGTGTAGGATCTTTACATGTAAACCAACACAAAACCCTTAAAGTAAAGCAAACAAAGCATACAAGGAAATAAATTTAAAATGATCTATCTCTAAGATAACCCCACTTTTTATTTGTTCCCCAACAGAGTCTCACGTTCTATGATACGGTGGCAAAACCGACTATTATATTGGTTTTGCGTTTGTATTCGCAAATGTTGTGGTAAGCAAGAGTCGCCATCTACTTTTCTTTTATCCAACAAAGGATAGGGTGAAAAGAATAGAAAAATACATTTCAAGATTATTTGAGTAAGGGGGGTTGATTATGGAAAGGGAAGGTGTTAGGACCCTTTCCATCTGTAGTTTTCTACGGGCTCTTAGATGCTTAACTCATTTTGAAAAATACCTCGTGCTTTGTGTGTTTTTGAAAAGTATTTTTGAAGGTGCCTTAGTGCGGCGATTACCTTATGACAACTCTTGTATCAGTTCTCAAGAGTGTTGATAAAGCGTTTTGAAAAGGTTTTTGAAAATTGTTTTGTGTAAGTGTAAAAATTTGTTTTTGAGAAAACATCTAGGAACTATCTACTTTACTCAAAAGGGTCGTTCTTTTCCTTTTTTTTCTTTAGACAATTCTATCCTACTATTAGTAAGTAGGTAGCTCTAGTCGTTGTATGTTTTGAGGGACATTCGAAGCCACGTTTATAGTCACAAATGCAACTGGGCAAGAAATCTTAGTAACTACCCTAGAGTTTTTAAGATCATACCGAGGCAACGTCGAGAGGGTCATCGAGGGAGTTATGATCTTTTAAACCGGAGGGTAGCCACTAACATCTCTCATGCTTCGAGAGTTTTGACTATTTTCCGAAGGCAACCAAAGTAGGGATACCCTAGAGGTGCGCATGTGCAAGTGTGTTGTTTTCAGTTATTTTTGTCTTGAGTTAAGTTTTCTAGCATTTGATTATTAAGCTCTTGTTATGAAATCCTATTACCATACATATAAGCAGTTAATATATGTACATGAATTAAAAGTGCGGAAATGTAAATCCTAAACTATTACAAGGCTTCGGAGATTAATTACATGTCCAAAATGGGGAAGAAAATAAAGCAATAAAGTAAAAGTCCTAGATTAAACTATTACAATCCAGTAAGCAATTACAATAATATGAAAAAGTGCAAAAGTAAATAAATGTGCGAGAATTGAAAATAATGTCTAAATCCTAAGTGAAAGGAAATATTTTTGTTTGTTTTTATTTTTTGGGAAAATGATTTAATTAAAATCCTAAGTCTATTTAGTTTTAAATTAAAGAAAAGGTTAAAATAATTAATTAATTAGTTAACAAAATTTAATTCAAAAAGAAAATACTAAGCTGAATGTTTATTTTAATGATTTTTGATTTTAATGTTGGTTAAAACTAGAAGAAATAAAATAATGAAAAAAATAAAAATAAATGGACCAAGCAGTAAAAAAAAGAAAGGGTGCAAATTGTAGAATGCAGGCTCGGACCGAAAAGAGGCCTAGAGCTGCCTTTGGATCCCATGAGGAAGTTGGTCGAAGGTGCATGATGGATTGCACATTTGGGGGCACTGAATCTGGATTGGCCAGCATCTGACAGTAGGGGAATGATGGTGAATGATATACTCCTTCGATCTGGGGACACTGGATCTGTAGGAGATTTGTTAGAGAAACAAAACAAAATCCCAGACTTGGGTCGAATATGGTCTTGGATTTGACAGCCTGTGGATACATCATCCTAGTTCGAATCCCCTGAGTCTGAATAAAAAGCTATTTCCTCTTGAAACATCATGAATCATGATATTTGAAGGAAGATACAGATCGTGCCCTAACAATGGCACGATCTCATCCATGTACTTAAACTTGTATGCAACACATGGAAACAATCACAAACATCATCAATAACATGAATGTATGATTAATATGAATTTAAAACTGCATACTTAGCTAGTTTGAGATCGAAAGCAAATTACCAACAGAGATATTGTGTGAGTGATACTCCTACGTACGTTAGACCTACCTAGTGCTTGGAAACGTCTCCTGGAACCTCCAGGGAGTGAGTGGAGTGCTTGTTTTAGATTGAAGAGGCCTAGAAAGGTTGCTTCGATTTTGGATAACTTTGTGAAGATTTTGAGATTTTTGGTGTGGCTTTATCAGGCAATGTGTGTGCAGCTTCAATAGGAAATGTGTGATCTCTAGGCAAAATTATTCTATCGCAATGTTTCATTTGGATGATTTTGTGGGTGTGCAGCTTTAATAGGCAATGTGTGATGTGTCTCTGAAAAAATGTTTATGTGGCAATGTTTCGTCCGACCCAGTGTCTGTCCTTCTGCTTTGTATTTATAGGGGGCAGTGGTGAATGGAAATGACAAGAAACAGCTATTAATCAGGCATTAAAGGCAGAATCAAAAGCCTTAAAAGGTTGCCTTTTTTGAGGATTTTCTACCCTTTTGGATTTTGAATGAACCTGGACAGGTTTCTCATCTTGACTCCTTTGAATGCCCTCAAGCCTCGTTATTTGATTGGCTCTGAATTACTCATTTCGATGGATCAAGGCCTCATCATTGTGGCTTCTTCGTTTGAGCGACTATTTACCTTAGTTGCTTGATCTGAAAATATCCAACTAGCCCAATTGAACACTTCCTTCTGGCCCGTCGAAGCTTCGCTTTGTTATTTCCTTCGAATGTAATTGTGCAGGTTGCCCTTTGATTCTAACTCCAACCCTTTTCTTATGTCTTTGCTTTCCTGTTTAGGTGCATTCCAGAAGCTCTTAACTGTCTTTCGACCATGCCATGGCTGAAGATGGCATGTCCTTCGAGTCACGAGCTTTCCACCCGTCTTCTTTGGATAAAATAAAAGCTTTTTGATTCGAAAATATTCTTCTTTTCAAAGTGCCCATTCGAACAAACGTGTCAATCAAAAGGTCTTTTCTTGTAGTGCTTCGAATAGCTTATGTTTCCATGATTCGAAAACAACATCCTTCGATGCCTTTACTAGCCCTTCCAATCGAAGACTTTAGAAAAAATCCTCCTCACGCTTTCTTTCGATCCAGCCTTCCTTGGACGTTTCAAATGGCTTATATCTCATTGGTTCAAAAACGAACCCTTCGAAGCTCCAATCGAAGACTTCAAATTAGCCTTCTCACATTTTCCTTCGAATTAGCCTTCCTTCGATCCTTCAAATTAGCATGCATGCTTCCGTCGAAGCTGCTTCGACTCAAAAGCCCTTAGACATATTTGTCATGCACACTTATTCTCTTTCTTTCAGCTATGCCATTATGCTGAGGCCCATATGGTGCCATGAAAATCATTTGAAGCCCTTGGAAACCAAAATTCTTTGTGAGAGGTGAAACTTTAGATGGAAACCCATTGCTTAAGGGGAGAATTTGTCTGATCAATTCTTGGTCAAACTTGACTAAATGAGGACCTTAATGAGCATGCCCTGAATAAAATGGGAGGGAAAATTTTGGGGTACAATAAGGTGTTTAGAAACTGTTAGAAATTATAAGAGGTTATGGACTAGTATAGGCTGTTAGTTTCTTTTGTTTTGCTAGGACAATTTGTATTGGTTTTGATTTCATCTTAAAAACTAGTTTTGGTATTGAATTGGCATGTTGCACCTTGTGTTTGGATGAGATTTTGTTTAGGTTTGGTTATTGGATTCTATTAGAGGAGAAAAATTATGCTATGGTCTTTTGTAAGTATGTTATGTTGGTTTTCGGTTAGAGGGAAGATTAGTTAGCTGGGTTTTGTTATGGATGGATTAAAAATGGTTAGGGGGTTGTGAATGATTAGAAACCGTTATAGGTGGTTATAGGTTAGTTGTTAATTTTGTTGGAATGTTGGGAAGTTAGTTGGACTGTTTAGAAATTAGTAGTGAAACTTTTAATGTTAGTTTGAAAATCTGTTAGAATAGTTAGTAAAGAATTTGCTAGTAAAAAGGTTAATCACAGGTATTTCTTGTGCTATTTTTTTCGGTTAATTAATTAAATGTTTGGAATTTGGTTACGGTTAGTCCTGTTTGGAATTGGCTGGAGTTAGGGTAGTTAGAATGGTTAGTAAAGTTTTTGGGAAGTTAACAGCCTGATGAAAATCAACCCTTGGATTTGTGCTAGTTGGTTATGAGATAGAGGGCATGGATGGTTCAATTATATTTATGTTATGCTGAGCTGTCAAATGTTGTCCAATATTTTATGCTTTCCTCTTATAACCTACTTCCCTTCTGTTTTGCGCTTCTGATTTTCAATTTTATTTTCTGAGCTTAATTACCTAATTTAATTTATCCTCTTTGCCTTTTCATTTCATTTTCCTGGCATGTGGTGCATGTAACAGTATGGTTTATGTTTTGGATCAATCCTTCTGTTTGTTGGATACATAGCGAACTGGTTTAGCTTATCAATTGATGCAGGGCTGTTTGAACTTTGGCTAATTGAGATTAGTTTCTTTAATGATGCAGGGTTGTTCAGATTTTGGCTAATTGAGATTATTTTCTTTAATAATGTATGGCTGTTGTGATTTTGTAGGGCTGTTTTGGGTGGTACAGACATGTTTTCAAGGCAAGAGGTGTGAAGGAAATGATGAAAATATCATGGTTTAAAACATAGTAGCGAGTAGTATAAAGATTTGTTCGGAAGAATAATTGGCCGTGGAGCATTGTTCTTCAAGACATAGGATAGGTTTATGCTTTGTTTTATGTGTAACTTGAATGTAACCATGAATGTTGTAGATGAAACTTGAACGATGTTGATGCAAACTTGATGCATTCTTGTAATGTACTTGAGTTTTTTTTGTGGCGTAATTGGAATGAAGTATTTGAAAACTTGGCAATGTAACGAAGTACTTGAAACATGGAAATACACTGTAATCTTGTATTGTGACTTTGTAAATCCAAATGATACATTTTATGAAACATCTTTCTCTTCTAAGTTTCAAACACTTTCAATTGGTTGACTCCTGAAGTCTTGCACTTTAAGAATGTAGAGGACTTTCATCTTTCAAATGCTTTTATTTGACATTTCAAAACAATCTTCAAATTGCAACTTTCATAACCTTAACCATTTTCTTCAACCTCACTATTTTGGATGCTTGAATGTCTTCAAATGAAATATTTTTGGATCCTTCCTTGCCCATAACAACTTGAATGAAATCATGGATGAAAATCCAAAGATTCGAATAAGACATAGTAGGAATACTTGAAACACCCTTAAGTTGATAGAGCTACTGTAGTTTTGTTTATTAAAGTGAGACACCTTATACTGATCATTAATCTCTAAAATTAATTGATCATTGCAAACACCACGAAATACATCTCTGTCCATGATCCCTGAGAGATTTAGGTAAACATAAGCTCTTATAAGAAACTCTAATCCAATGAACCCTTAATTTTCCATGTATACCACCAAGTTTCCTTCAATAACTTTCACTTTAATAAAGTCCCTTAAATGATGATATCCATTGATGAACTCAAGACTTCACTGAGAATCCCCCTTGAATAGCACATTGATTAGGGAAATAAACCCTAATAAAATGATGATGATGAGTATAGGAAGATGATGCTTGTAGAGTCCTCATTCCCTAGCTCATGCTCCTTGGGATGATACTTTGGAATGCCTTATGCTGTGAAAAACCATGTAGTTCTTTCACATGACTAATTAGTGAAGCCAAAGTCTTGAGGAGACAAGAATCTCTGATGATGTACAGTCAAATCGTGAGCATTCATCGGATGTTATTGAGTATAGGGTATAAACCCTTATCAAGATTCTTGAGCTTTCTTAATTGAAACAAACCCTGCAAAAGATAGAGAAACCCTAATGTACAAGCGAAACCTTAATCTCCATGACCCTTGATTCAAATACCAAGCATTGGTTGTTAGTGTATGCACAATGCATTTGATGACCAAATGAAGGAGTATGTACATGATGATGCATAAGCAAGAGGATTTTTTTTAAGCTATGAAATTTTTTAGATATTACAACTGCCCCTATTTAAGCGTCTTAAACCTGAAAGTACGATTGGCACGTGCCGTTTGGAAGTTCGAAGTAGAAGATGATTAAATATCAATGCCAAATATTTATTCTGAGAGAAAGTGTGAATGCTTATTTTTTTGTGATATATGCCAGGAAGAGAATTTTTTTTTGTTTTCTAGTGAAGAAACAGAGATTGGACTCATAACATAGAAACAAAGGCTAATACAAGATGGAGGTTGGACTTGTAACGTGTCATGATGCCAATACAAAACAAAGGTTGGTACAAAAAGACAACAGATATGGTCTAGAAGTGACCTACAATCCTAAGGTGAAAAATGAGGGTGATTTGTCGTAGAACCTAGCCTATGGGCGATCTCAGGTTCTAAGACGATCTAAGGAAGAACCTAGCCTATATGTGATCTCAAGTTCTAAGATGATCTGAGGAAGAACCTAGCAACCAGGTGATCTCAGGTTCTAAGATGATCTGATGAAGAACCTAGCCAATGGGCGATCTCAGGTTCTAAGATGATCTGATGAAGAACCTAGCCTACTGGCCATCTCAGGTTCAAAGATGATCATTTGGAAGAACTTAGCCAACGGGCGATCTCAGGTTCTAAGATGATCTAAGGAAGAACCTAGCCTACGAGCAATCTCAGGTTATAAAATGATCTAAGGAAGAACCTAGCCTACGGGAGATCTCAGGTTCTAAGTTTATCTGAGGAAGAACCTAGCCAACGGGTGATCTCAGGTTCTAAGATGATCTGATGAAGAACCTAGCCTATGGGTGATCTCAGGTTCTAAGATCATTTGAGGAAGAACCTAGCCTAAGGGCGATCTCAGGTTCTAATATTATCTAATGAAGAACCTAGCCTACGGGCGATTTCAGGTTCTAAGATGATCTGATGAAGAACCTAGCCTACAGGCGATCTTAGGTTCTAAGAGGATCTATTGGAAGAACCTAGACAACGAGCGATCTCAGGTTCTAAGATGCTCTAAGAAAGAACCTAGCCAACGAGTAATCTCAGGTTCTAATATGATCTAAGGAAGAACCTAGCCAACGGGAAATCTCAACTTCTAAGATGATCTGATGAAGAACCTAGCCTACAAGAGATCTCAGGTTCTAAAATGATCTGATTAAGAACCTAGCCTACAAGCGATCTCAGGTTCTAAGATGAACTATAGGAAGAACCTAGCCAATGGGCGGTCTCAAGTTCTAAGATAATCGAGAACCTAGCCAATGGGCGATCTCAGGTTCTAAGGCTAAACCTATGGATGATCTGCCAAAATTACTAGGCCTACGAGCGACCTACAAGGAAATTTAGATCTACAGTCAATCTAAGATCCCAAGGTAAGACCTATGGGTGATCTACAAAAAACTAGGTCTACGGGCGACCTACAAGGGAATCTAGATCTACGGTCGATCTAAGATCCTAAGGTTAGACCTACAGGAGGTCTATAAAAACTAGGTCTACGGGCGAACTACAAGGGAATCTAGATCTACAGTCGGTCTAAGATCCTAAGGTAAGATCTACGGACGGTCTACCAAAAACTAGGTCTACGGGCGACCTACAATGGAATCTAGACAAGGTGTATTGATTTTTCTGGGCATTGTGAAGGTGAAATTCACCAGTTGAGGATTTTGTAAGTAATACCCTCTTGTGGGGATGTAATGTTGTCCTTGAATGATTCAGGTCTTTTGTGTAAGGTGCCTGATATGGCTTATGCTTCATATGCATGTTTGAATTTCTTTTGCCTCAAAGATCCATTCTAATGGATAGGTTACGCGCTTTTGAGGATGCAATATTATACAATGATAGCTATATGCAATGCAAAGAAATAGACTTCATGGAGATAAGCAAAGGCTTGTTGGAAAGTGTTTCTCAACACTAGGGATGTCAAGACATATATGCGATGGAAGCCTATAGTACCAAGGATTACTAGGAATACTGATAAAAATTTGCACTAGGAAGCTCGTGATACCAAAGATTATCGATCATTCTGCTGAAGATTGAATTGGCGATGAAGCGAGTTTACAAGTACACCACTGAATTCTGAATTGTGTTTTCGGGGAATAGATAATCTGGCCCGACTTCCCTACATCCTGAACCGTTGAGAGGATGCTAGAACTGAATATGCAGAAGGATGAATTCTGAACACCATGTAGATCTCTTTGAATACGTGCCCCAAGTTTACGCCACACTAGGGAATTAACTCTTGGATCACTTGGGGATAAAAGATGGGCATGGACACCTGCGAATGCCCCGATTTAGCTTTGCAAGTTCCCTGGTTTAGCTCCACTAGGGATGCACTTGATTAACTCCACTGAGGATGCATTTGCACGTGCCGAGTCAAAAGGTGACTCTGAACTTTCTAATTTCACTCAGGGAATCAGGTTTGAAATTGTCTATAGCAAATGAAGGCGGCTTCGTGCACTGGCTAGGTCAGGGTGACCATTATAATGCTCTTAGCTTGATTATAGTCATCTCGTACAACATAATTGGCTTGAGCAACTTTGCCAGTACAAATATAGAATGCCCATGTCCGTGGTATTTCTGAAAGAAATTGTGCTGAATAGAAGATCAGAACATTCGTGCCACAATATAATAGGAGGTGGCCTACCCCAATCTCTTGAATCACGAAATAAACTGCTCTTGATTACAACTTTCTTGGAGAGATTTGTCGAATCTCGACGTAACTGCCCTAGGTTGAATGAATTCTCAATAGATTTATCAATGTGATAGCCTCAGAGTCACGACAAGTTAAAGAGATTTATCGACATGATGGCTTCAGATTGGTCGAGCTTAAAGATATTAATCGACGTGATAGCCTCTGATTGATAGCTTTGAGGTGATGCCCCAGATTTGGTTGAGCTCGGAGAGATTGATTCTCGACTTGATTGCCCCAGATTGGCGAAACCCGTTAACTTCATCCTAAAGGGTACTCAAACTGTGAAGCACCAAGATGCTTTCTCTTGACAAAATCATTGGTTAACATGCCCCTGGATAAGTCATTTCTCTTGTGACAGTTTACTTTTGCTTCAACAGAGTATTCAAGCCTCTCTTCTCTGACAAGATTGAGCTCTTTACTGATTGTACATTGGGTAAACTTACTTGATGTCAATCTGTTGTTTTGTATGCAAAAGAATGTTTATTATGAGAATGATAATTCTAATGCAACACATATACAACTCTTAAAGTTTGAAAAAACTTTGAATGAAATGATGTCACAACTCTGTTGTGAATGAGTCACTAGCTAGAGAGCAACATTTGCAAATTCCTTTTTTATGAAAGATAATGCAAGCATACGATGCCAACACGGATATTTAAACATACCTCTTAGGAGTCAATTAAATGCTTCCTCGTTGTAGCACGCTTTCGAATTGACCCATGCTTCAGTTAGGACTTTGAAGGATTGTAACATGGCCTTGTTCACAGTTTAAGAAAAGAGGATTTAAGGCTCAAAATTATTTGGTGCCCACCCATTCTCAATGATGTTCTCCATTCCTATGTTCAGTTAACTCTCTATAAGTATTCATATCTAGAGAAGAGTTTGCGATGGTTCAGGAACCACTGAGGCTTCTTGGACATAACAATCACTAACTTTTGATTTTTGTGTCTGATCACACGATCTTATTCTTTCGATGAGGGTTCTTATTGGTAATTCTTTTCTCTCCTTTTAGGATTTTCAATTTCTTTCTTGCTTTTGCCTGGAAAAATTATTTTGAATTTCAATTTGGAACAAGTTTCGAATTAGCAGGGCCTTTTGTTTCTTTCTTATTCATACTTTCCCTTTTTGAACAAGTCATTGATCTTTGCATTGTCTTTGATTTGTTGGAAGTGACTGTGATTGTCTGGGTCTTTGGTAGATAAGGGGTAGCCATTGTTGTATCATCATCTGTTGACCTCCTGATGTGCGAGAGATACCCATTGGCATATCGTTAACTGATGCACGTTGCTGATAGATGAGGGTTAACCATTGTGGTTTTGACTTTCCTCAACCTTTTGATGGATAACCATTGTTGTATCCTTGGATGCACACTCTTGATGAGTTCTGAATGCTTGATTAGATTAACTGAACACTACCCGACCCAGGGTTAAAATGAGGGTTTTTTATGAACAGAAAAGAAACTCTTACTTCGAAGGCTCAAAGGGGTTAACGAGTGTCTACCCCCCTTATATCTCTGGTATTTAGGAATAGAAATAAGGCATGTACATCGTCAGCAGGGTCTTACTCAAAAGCATACCAACCAGAGATTTTTGCATTTTTATATTATCGTCATCCTCCCTCCAATCATTACCTAAGCATAAGACTTGGAAACTTGGCATCAATATGCAAGTAAAACATTTAAAGAGTTATAACAGATGAATGAATAAAAAAAAAGGAGCACTTCAAGACAAGCATACTTATTGCATTAAGATTTTCATTCAAAAATAGACAAGTTTTTATATACAAGGAATGTTTAAACAAACAAGCAAGAATTCAAATGAAAATGTAATAACGAAACCAATGATTGCCATCCTCGAGGAGACTTGACTACATATGGGCTTCTTCATTCTGACGACTTTCTGCAACCTATGTGCTTAAATAGGCGAGATAATTATCGTTCTGATCTGATATGAACAAAACCGTCTTTGAATTGAGCCTGTCTCGAGCCTTGTCTCTGGATGACATGCCATCTTCAATTGAATGGCCAGGTGCCCCAGTATAATATGCATAGAAGGTTCTTTCATGAAAACGAATGAATGCTTTATCGAGCGAATTGGTATAAATCATATCACCAAGCATATTGCACCATAAATAATACATTTCGTCTTCTATCAGAACAACAGAGACATCCACCTGGTCAGAAAGAGTCCGACAGTTGGCCAATAGGAAATAGAATTTTGGAAGAGACGCCAGACAGGTGCTAGGCTTTATACTTCAACCCCTTTACAATTTTTAATATCGAAACCGGGTGCTCCAGCATAGGTGATACCTCTAGCATGTGTATCACAATCAGAAGAGATGTTTGTAGGAGGGGGACCCCAAAGATCAGAGCTGGAAATAATAGGATGTAATGCATTGGGTTCACATCAACATGCTCATCAGGCTTCTTCCGCTTTTGCTTAAAAGCCTTTTTTTCCATGAATTCACTAGGGGAAGAAAGACTGACTGTTGTCGAACAGATCAGGGAACGCAAGACTGTGGAGAACGCCCCTGATTAAAAAGTCTGATGCCCCAGTGTGGCAACCACATATGACATTGGTAAACAAGAATGAAGCACTGATATAAGATCTCATAATAAATGGGAACCATCTGCTGATAAAATGTTCCAAGAACTCAAGATTGTGTAGCACTCCATGGTTGAAAGCAATTCCTAAAAGATGAGGAGAAGAGAGAGCTTGATGCGACAGTAGGTGAAATATTTTTGGTATCATCATCAGAGCTTCCATGACCTGGCTTATCTGAGTCTTCAATTGATTATCTTCCTTTTCGAAGAATTCTTGGCCGCGGGCCAAAACTTACATGTTTATCACACAGTTATTTTATAACTGATCTCTGAGCATGTGAAATTAAGAAATCAAGTTTGAACCTCTGAAGAGTGCACCGGGTCTGAATAAGAATTCCTAATCATTGAATACCTATTATGAATGCATGAATATGCATGGGGTGCATGAATGTATGTCATGTCATGTTCTGTCGTTTCCAAGGAATTTACATGCTTTGATTTTGATTTTACGCAAGTAAGGGATGGAAAAGTTTAGCACAAGGCTTACAAATGGGGTCAACCATGTTATGTTAAGCATGTGGTCAACCATGTTATGTATGCAAATACATGGGGTCAAATTGGATCAAAGTTCAACCATTTCTGAATATGATTGCTGCACTATTCTGAACCATATGGATATCACCTGATCAAAGGTCTGGCATAGCTTTTACGCATACAAGAACAAAGTACCCTATAGATTATCAATTGTACGATATGAAGGCTTATGGAACATCAGATACTGCTGGTCATTTTGTGAACATACTGGGAATACGAAGATCAAAGGCCCGAATGAACCTTCAAATATACCAATAAAGAACTCAAAATAAATTTGAGAACCATACAGTCGCAAACAGAATACCATCTGAATAAGTCAATGACATAAATCCAGAACATAACCATTAGAACCAATAGTCACTGTCTGAGCATAGTCACTATTTGAACATAGTCACCAACTATACCTATGATAATAATTCCCTACCCACTCATGGTTGAATACTAGTTCAGGGTAAGGCAAGGGTAACTCGAAAATCACGGGTGCACGTAAAATTAAAATTATCGTAACACAAACATGCATGATGAAAGTACCTCTAATTGAACCTCATCCTAGCGAGGTATGTGATATGACTGCACTAGTCGGACCACCTCCTATAGTTGTCATTCCCCCACTCTATTCCTAGTGTCCTAGTGCACTCTGGCCTGGGTACTGGGCCTTTTACCTCAATAGTAACATCCCAACCCAATCAAGAAGCAGATCCAGTACAACAGTAGTATACGGAAAACAGAAAAATGTAATGCATACATATGCTCAGGTAATCATGAATGGATGAATAAACTGAAAGCATATAAATAAACACCTAAAGAGAAGAAAACAAGAGCTATGAGCGACTCCGGGATGGACTAGTATTTGGTCGACCTATCCCCAGTGAAGTCGCTAGCTGAAACAACTGGCTGGAAGTCATCAAACAATGAAGTCTCCATCGAACGTCTTTTATCCCACATGAAGGGAAAGGTAAACATCGAGAAAACAGGAGAAGGGAGAGGTCACGGTCTTGCGACCGAGAGATCAGGTAAGGGAGTCTGTTACGCAAGGGGAAGGTTTTAGCACCCCACACATCTGTAGTACTCTATGATATCCACTCCTGTTGTTCTAATCTTATAGGTGTGTTTAATCTATTCTTACTATTTATTACTGAGGAAGAATGCTTGCAAAATAAAGGAGAAAAGAATGTAGGGAAAATAAATTTGTACTCGCTTGGGCCCTACCCTAATGCATATGTATCCTTTTTGAAGAATCAGAGCTATCGTAGTTCGGCTAACATGTTTTTGTTTGTTTTGTGTTTTTTATGGACAATATTAATCCCGCCTCCTGTCGTAGCTCGACCTTTGGAGACTCACGCGTTGGCACAGAAGTAAATTAATCATGTCTTTACTAAAAAAGGTTTTAGAGAAAGGGTGCTTGACAGCACAAAAAAAAGTTTGAGTTGGTTTGTATTTTGTTGCAGATAATGACTAGTTGACCTCAAGAGAGAGATATTAGCCACTTTTCTACTTATTCATGAAAGGATCCTTTGAGACTTTAACCATACCTAGGTTTGAGATGGAAGAACAATAAGATCGAGAGGAGACCCGCTTATCATTTCCCATACTCAACAAAGGCATGATTCTCACCAGTAATTTTAAAGTATTTTGAAGTTCGAAAGGAAAAAGAATTTTTTGTTTTAATGCAAATGCAAAATGGGATAGAAAAGTCAAAGAGAGACTAGCCTATTTCTAAACCTAATGTTATTATGCATCATGGATCTAAAGTTAGAATTTCGATGGAATTCTACCTAATGTTTGTATGCTTGGATTTAAAAGCCTAATGTCTAAAGTTAGTTCAATTAAATCGAAGATTAAATTTGAACCAAAATCTCCTAAGGATTCATGAAAGAATATACAAACAAGTAAAATTAGGAAGCGGGTACCAAAGTATTGCATACAATCCATACCAACAATCGCAAACGAAATATATGGCATAAAAATGACTAAAACTAGCGATTAAAATTGACTAAAAAGTTAGTAAAAGGGGAAATAAATCTCTTGATTAATTCCTAAAAAAAACATCACCTAAATCTAAGATTTTTATATTTTTTATTAACAAGAATTATACAATAATCTAAAATAAAAGAAGAAAGAAATTCTAAAAAAAACAAACTTAAAAGGGGTTATATTGTGTAAGCAGGGGGTGTGGACCAGCAAGAGGTATGAACACACCCTAGGAGGTGTGTGGGCTAAAGGCAGAGGCCCACAATGACTTTTTGTTGTAAGGATCAAGCTCCAAAAATGGTGTGTGACATGGGCTTCAGGAAGGTGCGTATAGTAATTCGGTTCCAAGCCCAACACACTTTGGTCCAAGAACAACACTATTATGGTCTCTATTATTTTCTGAATATTAGTAAAGAAAAGAAATAATAAAAAAACATAAAACTGAAACTGAAATGCTGCGTTTGGTATGAATACGTTCAAAATGTGACTCTTCCAATTATAAGACCAAGCTTCTATTGTCTCTCAATAGCTATTCCACGCCATCCATCGCCTTCAGCGGCGGCGATCCTTTCGCCCTTATGCCTACATTGTTCGCTTCGCCTTAACCTTCTCCGTCTATACCAGGCCTTAGTTTCTTTAGACTCTTACCCTAACTCCTCAAATTTGTATAACTCCGAAACCCTAGAAATCTCGAAATACTAATTACATATAATGACGAAGAATTAGGAGCCATAAACACAGGGGAACAACTCAGAGAGTTCCAAACCACACCCTGGAACCATAAAAATGATGAAGCGGCGATGAATCTCTTACCTCAACGACGACGAAGACGGCGGCTCCGGTGAGGATCTATTTCGATGTTCAGGTACGTTATCTCGTCTTCGTCTACTTCTGTTTATTCCCTTAGCTTCCTTGAATATCATTCTTCTTCTTCTGGTTCTTTTTTCCTTCTTCTTATGCTTCTGCATTTTCTTTGTGCATGCATTGCTGTTGTTGATTGTGTTGTGTGTTCTTGCTTCCGAAATGAGAGTAGAGAAGGCTTAGCTGACACCAGTTGAAGCTCTGAGAATGTGCTTCGATGGCTGATATGAGTGAGCTTATGAGTGAGGGTTAGAGTGAGGAAGTTAAGTTTCAGAGTGAGTGAGTGAAGGAGATGATGAATTCAGACAATTGGAGAAAATATGGAAAAATGGTGTGTGTGAAACTGATGAAAAGAAATGAAAATGGTCGTCAATGTTTGAACGAAGAAGATGTAGTTATATAGATTGATTAGGGAAGCTCTGAGCCACTGGATCTCAAAATTCAGTTATGAGATGGAGGGTTGGATTGGAGTTTGGAAAATTCTCTTAGAGCTAATTTGGATTCTATTTGAGAGTTAGTTATTAGTTTGTTAGCTGCTGAATTTAATTGAAGATTAGTTATGAGATTAGAATTCTGTTGCGACAATTAGTTAGGGAATTTCTGTTAGAAGTTTGCTGGTTCTATTATGGGGGTGGTTATTTAGTTACAGATTGGTTATAGGTTGGTTAGAAGTTATAACCTGTTAAAAAACAGTTAGGGGTTTAGGCTGTTAGGAAAAGCTTTTAGATGGTTAGAAGATTTTGAATTCGTAGTTAGTGAATTAGTGAAAATTCTGTTATGGTAGTTAAGAGGTTGGTTAGAAAATCATGTTTTTGATAGTTAACGGAATTGGTTCATTATCTGTTGAGAATTCTACTATGCAGTTGGAGTTATATTTTTTTTGGATTCTATTAAAGGTTGTTATAAGGTGTTTAGAAATTGTTAGAAATTGTAAGAGGTTATGAACTGGTATAGGCTGTTAGTTTCTTTTTTCTACTAGGACAATTTGTATTGGTTTTGATTTCATCTTGGAAACTGGTTTTGGTATTGAATTGGCATGTTGCAGCTTGCGTTTGGATGAGATTTTGTTTAGGTTTGGTTATTGGATTCTTTTAGAGGAGAAAAATTCTGTTATGGTCTTTTGTAAGTTTGTTATGTTGGTTTTCGGTTAGAGGGAAGATTAGTGAGATGGGTTCTGTTATGAATTGATTAAAAACGGTTAGGGGGTTGTGAATGATTGGAAATAGTTATAGGTGGTTATAGGTTAGTTGTTAATTTTGTTGGAAAGTTTGGATTGTTTAGAAATTAGTAGTGAAACTATTAATGTTAGTTTGAAAATATGTTAGAATAATTGGTAAAGAATCTGATAGTAAAAAGGTTAGTCACGGGTATTTCTTGTGCTATTTTTTTCGGTTAATTAGTTAAATGTTTGGAATTTGGTAAAGGTTAGTCCTGTTTGGAATTGGATGGAGTTAGGATGGTTAGTGAAGTTTTAGGGAAGTTAGCATCCTGATGAAAATCATCCCTTGGATCTATGCTAGTTGGTTATGAGATGGAGGGCATGGATTGTTCAATTATATTTCTATTATGCTGAGCTGTCAAATGCTGTCCAATATTTTATACTTTCCTCTTATAACATACTTCCCTTCTGTTTTGCGCTTCTGATTTTCAATTTTGTTTTCTGAGCTTAATTACCTGATTTAATTTATCCTCTTTGCCTTTTCCTTGCATTTTATGGCATGTGGTGCGTGTAACAATATGGTTTATGTTTTGGATCAATCCTTCTGTTTGTCAGATGCATAGCGAACTGGTTTTGCTTATCAGTTGAAGCAGGGCTGTTTGAACCTTGGCTAATTGAGATTAGTTTCTTTACTGATGAAGGGTTTTTTGGAACTTGGCTAATTGAGATTAGTTTCTTTAATGATGCAAGGCTGTTTTGGGAGATACAAACATGTTTTCATGGCAAGAGGTTTGAAGGAGATGATGAAAATATCATGCATCAAAACATGGTAGCGAGTGGTATGAAGATTTGTTCGGAAGAACAACTGGCCGTGAAGCATTGTTCTTGAAGACTTAGGATATGTTTATGCTTTGTTTTACGTGTATCTTGAATGTAACTATGAATTTTGTAGATGAAACTTGAACGATGTCGATGCAAACTTGAAGCATTCTTGTAATGTACTTGAGTTTTTTTTTGTGGCGTAGTTGGAATGAAGTATTTGAAAACTTGGCAATGTAACAAAGTACTTGAAACATGGAAATACACCGTAATATTTTATTGTGACTTTGTAAATCCAAATGATACATTTTTCGAAACACCTTTCTCTTCTAAGTTTCAAACAATTTCCATTGGTTGACTCCTGAAGTCTTTCACTTTAAGAATGTAAGAGGACTTTCATCTTTCAAATGCTTTGATTTGAAATTTCAAAACAATCTTCAAATTTCAACTTGCATAACCTTAATTGTTTTCTTCAACCTCACTATTTTGGATGCTTGAATGTCTTCACATGAAATATTTTTGGTTCCTTCCTTGCCCATAACAATTTGAATGAAATCATGGATGAAAATCCAAAGATTCGTATAACACATAGTAGGAAGACTTGTAACACCATTAAGTTAATAGAGAAACTATAGTTATGATTCTTGAAGTGAGACACCTTATACTGATCATTAATCTCCAAAACTAATTGATCACTGCAAACACCACGAAATACATCTCTGTCCATGATGCCTGAGAGCTTTAGGTAAACATAAGTTCTTATAAGAAACCCTAATCCAATGAACCCTTAATTTTCCATGTATACCACCAAGTTTCCTTCAATAAATTTCACTTTGATAAATTCCCTTTAATGATGATATCCATTGATGAACTCAAGACTTCACTGAGAATCCCCCTTGAATAACACGTTGATTAGGGAAATAAAACCTAATCAAATGATGGTGATGAGTACAGGAAGATGATGCTTGTAGAGTCTCCATTCCCTAGCTCATGGTCATTGGGATGAGACTTTGGAATGCCTTGTGTGTGAGCAACCATGTATTTATTTCACATGACCGATTAGTGAAGCTAAAGTCTTGAGGAGACAAGAATCTCTGATGATGTACATTCAAGTCGTGAGCATTCATCGGATGTTTTTGGGTATAGAGCATAAACCCTTATCAAGATTCTTGAGCTTTCATAGTTGAAACAACCCCTGCAAAAGATAGAGAAACCCTAATGTACAAGTGAAACCTTGATCTCTATGACACTTGATTCTAATACCAAGCCTTGATTGTTAGTGTATGCACGATACATTAGATGACATAATGGAGGAGTATGTACATGATGATTCATAATTCAGAGGATTTTTTTTAAGGCAGGACAAATTTAGGGTATTATACCTACTTCTCACGATTTCTAGTAAAGCGGTAAAAAAATGCGATAAAGTGCGGAGAAGGGCAAAGGTAGTGACGGCGACTACCACAAGAAAACAAATCGTAAAAAGCCGACGAGAGCACTGGAGAAGCAAGGAGTACGTGCCGAGAAAGCTTCACCCAGAAACAAACAAAGTCAGAAATAATTGCCAACTAAGACATCCGTATTTCTGAGCACATACACAAAATACAACTATACAAGATATGGGGCACAAAACGATGTCATGTGTGTCTAACGCAAACTCAGACCATAAATCGAAAGTCCAAACAAGTTTTCTAATCAAATAATCGAGTAATATTTACATGATCAGAAACTATCCAAATGTACCTTGCACAATCAACACACATGTTAAAAATAACAATGAAAATTAAAGTATAAAAGAGTAGGCAGAAATTTGGAGTAAAAAATAGCCAAAGTAAAACCAAAGAGGCAAAAAACAACAACTTGAAAAAGATGTGTCGACTGCAACAGGGCATGCATCGACTCATGCCTGAAATTTTCTAAGTTTGCTTCGACCGCTAGATCGGTGCAACACTTCCCACAAGTGGCCAGAATGTTTGCGTCGACCGCAACAGGCTATGCGTCGACTCAATCCCAGGATTTTACTCAGTTTGCATTGACCACTGAGGCAGCGCAACACTTCCTGCTGGTGATCCTAACTGTTTGCGTCGACTCAAAAAGGCTATGCGTCGACTCAACTGCAGTTTTGTTCAATTTACTTTGAAGTAACATAAATTTTGCATCGAGTGTCCGTTTCGCGTATGGTTTGAATTGTTAGAAAGCCTGCAAATCATAAAATGTCCATGACACGAAACGGAAACCAAAACAACAAAAATTATATGACAAATTCCGAAATCTTAGCACGATCTACATGTGAATTCATGATCTGATTTCATGAGTTTCGATGCATTCTTTTATCGGATCAAAAACCAAATTCACATCAATTATGCAATGACCATAGCACAAGGAAATTTGTACGCAACCAAAAATCAATTGAATCACGCGGTAAGATTAAGGCACAATGGCTCAAGCATTTTGTCAAACACATACTCTCCAAAATTCAACTCATGATCTTTGCACAATTAGAGATCCTAATTAGACCATACATAATCAATCAAGAATCATCAGTTAAGCTTGAAACAACTTCAACATTTTGTTTTCTCAAATAAGCATTTCATGAAAATCAATTAATTGAATAAGCACTTATTCAATCATGCAATTCCGGATTTTTATATGATGATTCAAGATCAATTCACATTTTCATAATCGAAATCACTTCAAAAATTTAAATTAGATCCAAGTTCAATTTATTGATCCACAAAAGTGCTTATTTAAGAATAACTTATTTGAAAAGTGCTTAAATTAAGAATAGCTTACTGTATAATTGAAGAGGAAGCTTAGATATAGAGATCGCAACAATCGGATTCGAGATTGGAGAAGAATCGAGCTTCTTTGACTTTTAGATCTTGAAGAAGTTTGTTGGAAAAGTTGTTGGTGTTCTTAATGAAAATGAGAGAAAGTTGCTCTTTGATCCTTGAGCAAGACGAGAGAAATTTTTTTGAGTGTTTTTAAGAATTGGTCAATTATGAAAGTCCTCTTTTGAAAATTGGAGTGGATAAGAATATATAGTGTCCCTTTTTTTTTGAATGAATGAGCCTCCAATAAACACAAGCAAATGTGCAAATTTTCAGTTCATAAGAGTCCGACACCTTAAGGTCAAATTTGCAAGTCTCGGCGTGACTTTAGGAGTTGAAATGTGAAACTAAAATGAATCCAACATTGATAACAACACTGTGTCCGAAGATGGGCTCAATCGGATAAACGGTAATTTAGTTATGATTTTTTGAAGTTTCGTCTCAGATGCAAATATTTCTCGGTTCAGGATTTTCAAATGTGTTGCACGCGTTTTGGACCAAAAACAAAGACCTTTGGGATACCGTTCGAATTGGAAAACTGAAATAAATATTTAGCCAACTAAATTTGTGATCCAATGCCACTGAAACCAGCCTGATACGATAAGAATCGACCGAGTTATGATTTTCTGAAGATGAAGCAAGTGAACATTTGTCACAATTTTCTTGTACGAACAAATTTGATAAATTCATATATTCGAAGACTCTCTGAGTAGAACTGGCTTCAGGCCGTGAGACAAAAAATGTAGATGACTTCAATTTGGAGTTTTGGCCACCGGAACGGTCTCAAATGATGAGCGGTCTTTGAGTTATGAATTTTCTAGTGCGCCAAAACTACACTTTCAACACCTTTTACTTTGTATTTTCCACCATATAACTTCCAAAAGAACTGCGTATTCGGAGACTTTCCTTTGAGAATTAGATTTTAGTCCGAACATGAGGGTTGAAGAGAAAATCGAGACAATTTTAAAACCTCAAGAATTAAACCAAAACACCATTTCAAGCTGGAGATTCAAATTTTCAAACTCAGATCAGTCAAAACACTATTTCCAATTCGCACCGTTTTAAATTCACCGAAAACATCCAAATCTTTGACAACTCAAACATGTGTTAGAAATTATGAGAGCTTTATTGTGTTGATAAAATACCTTGATACCATGCCAAATTATTTGATTAATTAGGCATGATGTGTTAAATGACCTAATGGAGGGTATGCAGATGAAATGAGAAGCGCAAAATGCATAAACCAGATAAAAGTGAAAGGGTAGGACAAATTTGGGGTATTACATCGGGAATAAGATCTCAACCCAATTAACTTCTCCAAGAGAGATGCATTCAAAATCATGGCCCATGAAAATGACCCTATGGTCATCAAGGTACAAATCCGGGTCTGGAGTGTAAAATGGGTGTTGGTGAACTCAGGTAGCTCAATTGCTTCGTGTGGCTCGGTAAGCGAGAACTTCCGGAATGCAAGGCATATCTAGCATTCACTCAACTATATGATACTAGTTGGTATCAGCACATGAAGGCTATGGCAAAAACTCTTATTCGTCATCAACACCTAAGATCCATCCTTTAAAAAGAGATTGTTGTTACGGGACTTTGAAATAAGTCACTTACTTTTGGTGTAAGAGACAGAGACAGGGGCTTAAGCTAGATTAGACAGATAAACCCGCTGGTTCCTCTCAAGCTAAGATGCCTTCAATTCATACGTTCTGTACTGGGAAGCCTTCAAAGGAATGGAATTTGATACTTCGGAGTTGTTGCCCTTCAACGACACCTTGGTCATATTATCCGGAGAAAAAGTACAAGTATTGGGGCACCTCCCGGTGCTTACTATATTCAGAAGCAGTGCAAATTCCAAAACTGTTATTGTAAGGTACTTGATCGTCAACGACGCCTCACCATAAAATGTCATTATCAGGAGACCTTCTTTCAATGCCATAGAGGCCGCACTATCCGCCCTGTATATTACCATGAAATATCCCCTGGGGGATAGTCGGGTCAGGGTGGTCAAGAGCGACCGAGGATTATCCAGGAAATGCTACAAGGATAGCCTGAAGTTAAACAAGGTACAATCTAATGGGTCTAGACGATCCAATGAACTGAAAATTAACATGATCGACATAAATCCTAGGGATGATACACATGAAGAAAGCCTTTCTCCCCGTGATGAAACAAAGAAAGTCCAGAACAACACCATGCCCTCCGAGGTAACTTACATTGGATGAAACCTTTCCTGAGAAGAAGAAACAGAGATCATGGAGCTATTGAAAGAAAACATAGAAGGGTTTGCATGGAAGCCGCCAGGTATGCCTGGGATAGATCCCAACTTCATGTCCCACCACCTAACCTTGAATTCAGATACCAAACTGGTATCTCAGAGGAAAAGGAAAGGTGGAGAAGAAAAGAAGAAGGCTATAAAAGATAAGGTTGAGAAGTTACTCGATGCCAGTTTTGTCAAAGAAGTCAAATACCCTACATGGTTGGCTAATGTGGTAATGGTCAAGAAGAAGACAAGAAAGTGGCACATGTGTGTCGACTTCACATATCTCAACAAGGCGTGTCCCAAAGACTCATACCCTCTGCTGTAATTAGACCGACTCATCGGTGACACCTCTGAGTACATGATCGTCAGCTTCATGGATGCCTACTCGGGTTATAATCAGATCTGAATGAGCCCAACAGATGCACCAAAGGCTGCCTTCATGACAGACTGAAGCAACTATTATTATCAAGTGTTGTCGTTCAGTCTGAAGAATGCGGGAGCCACCTACCAGAAGTTAATAAGGTATTCACCATTCAAATCGGCAGGAACGTGGAGCTATACATAGATGACATTGTCATCAAAACCGCTGTTAAAAAATGGCACGTGCATACTTGAAAGAAACTGCGCGTCCATAAGGCAGTACAACATGAGGCTTAACCCAGAAAAATGTATCTTCGAAGTTCAAGCCGAAAAGTTCCAGCGGTTCATTCTCACAAACTAGGGAATATAAGCCAACCCGGACAAGTGTCAAGCAATCATAGATATGCACAGTCTATTTTCAAAAAAAGGAAGCACAACAACTGATGGGAAGATTGAACGCCTTGTCCCGATTCCTGTCATGCTCAGAGGACATGGAAATCCACTTCTTCCCAGCCCTCTGGAAGTCAGAAGATTTCGAATGGACGATGACATGCGAGGAAGATTTTCAAAGAGTAAAATACTTTCTATCCTCCCCATCGATTCTGACGAGATAAGAAGAGAATGCATACTTGATCTTATACCTGGCGGTTTCCGAAAAAAAATATAAGCTCAATACTCTTCCAAGAAGGATAAGAGGGGGAAATACCGGTATACTTCATTAGCAAGGTTCTAAAAGGATCCGAGCTGCGATACAAGAAGATTGAAAAGTTGGCGTTCTCATTGATTATAACGGCCCAAAAGTTAAGACATTACTTCCAGGGTCATCCAATAACCGTGAAAACTAATTACCCTATCAAGCAGATATTGAAGAAGCCAACTCTGATCGTCAGGATGGTTACGTGGGAAGTAGAGTTGTCAGAATACGATTCTGAGTTCACCCTGAGAACCGCCATCACGTCATAGTCATTAGATGACTTTGTGGTGGAACTAAGAAACCCGGTACCCGAAGAAAATATGAGCAGGTGGACCTTTTACGTTGACGGTTCATCCAACCTTAAGGGAATCGGGGCCGAGGTTATCCTCGAAGGACCCAACAATTTTACACTGGAATACTCCTTGAGCTACAACTTTTAGGCTAGCAATAACCAAGCAGAATACGAAGCCCTCATAGCAGGGATGAAATTGGCTAGGTATCTAGGAGTCACCCATCTAACCTCTAACAATGGTTCTCAATTAATTGCAGTGCAGATGAAAGGAGAGTACCAAACAAAGGACTCAGCACTGTTGAAATATATCCAGATAGCACAAGGACTCCCAAAAATATTTGAAGAATTTGAGATTAATCACATCCCGAGGGAAGAGAACATACAAGCCGATGTGATAGCCCTACTCGCCATTAAAAAAGGACCATGGTTAAATAAAACTGTGATACAAGAGATCTTAGAAAAACCTAGCATCGAGCAAGAAGAGACCATGTCGATCAAGCACTTCACCAACTAGATGGCCCCGATAATCCAATATCTAACACACGGAATCTTGCCAAAAGACGCCAATGAAGCTAGGTGCATAAAGAAGGTATCCACTTGCTATTTGATAGTGTCTGACAGACTATAAAAAATATGGAGATCCACACCCATGCTGAGACGTGTGTCAGAAGCAGAGGTTACCTTAGTAATGAAGGAGTTCCACAAAGGAGCATGAGAAAGCCACGTCGGAGGAAGATCCCTGTCTGGGAAGATACTCCGAGCTGGATATTATTGGCCCTAAATGTTACAGAACTGCGTTGAATTCATAAGAAAATATGACAAGTTCCAGGTATACTCACCACTCATACACTCCCCAACAAAATTACTACACTCCATATTCTCTCTATGGTCGTTCTATCAATGGGGAGCAGACATACTGGGACCATTCCCTGTAGCACTAGGGCAATTAAAATTTCTTATTGTATCTGTCGACTACTTTACAAAATGGGTAGAAGACGAGGCCGTAGCTCACATCACCACCGAAAGAGTACGTCACTTCTATTGTAAAAACATTATTTATAGGTTTGGATTGCCCTGAATCATAGTATCCAACAACAGAACACAGTTTGCAAGCTCGGCGGTTGTGGAATCCTGCAGCGACTTGGGGATCCAAAACAGGTTCACATCGGTGGAACATCCTCATGCCAGCGGTCAAGCTGAAGTGACCAACAAAATCATCCTAACAGGAATGAAAAAGAAGTTGGACAATGCAAAGGGACTATGGGCCGAATACTAGCCGAAGATCCTTTGGTCATACCATACAACCCCCACTCTACTGCTCAAGAAACACTTTTCAGAATGGTGTACATGGCGGAAGCCATGATACCGGTTGAGATAAACACCCTTACATGGGGGTAAGAACACTTCGACAAAGAAACCAACAAGGACAACTTGAATAGTTTGGCCAATATGGTAGAAGAAATCCGAGAAATGGCACGAGTCAGAGAGTTCCAGTAAAGAGCAGGTTAGCGAAGAAGCTTAACTTAAAGGTCAGGCAGAGAGGTTTTCAACCAGGGGACCTGATCCTAAAAAAGATCATCAATCCTAAAAACAAGGGAAAGAAATATTCAAATTGGGAAGGCCCCTACCGGGTACTTCACAAGCTGAATAATGGGGCTTACAAATTGGAAACACTGGACGGGGTAGAGATCCCTAAGACATGGAATATAGCCAATCTCAGGATTTATTTTAGCTAAAAACTATGTAATGAGACCGCTAAATAAATGTACACGATGCACTCTTTTCCCTTTCAAGGGCAAAGGTTTTTAATGAGGCACCTAAAAATAAAAATAAATGTCTGTAAATACCTCTCTTGTAAACTCGACTTCAACCTCACTAAGGCTCTAGTCCTACTCGGCCAACCCTTACAAGGGGATCTATTTTGGCAAAAAGTCGAAGCATACTTTAAGCTTCTCGTAACTCGGCTTCAACCTTGCTAACACTTTGGTCCTACTAGGCCAACCCTTACAAGGGGCTCTATTTCGGAAAAAATTCAAAGCACACTTTAATCCTCTCGCAATTCGGATTAAACCCTGCTAAGGCTCTAGTCCTACTCCGACAACCCTTACTAGGGGATTTGTTCCAAAAAAAAGTTGAAGCACACTTTAAGCCTCTCACAACTCGACTTCAACCTTGCTAAGGCTCTGGTCCTACTCGGCCAACCCTTACAAGGGGCTCTATTCTGGAAAAAAGTCAAAGCACACTTTACGCCTCTCGCAAAACTCCATTCAACACTCCCTTCATCAAGGTCGAGTTCATATTCCCCTCATCATGGTCTAGTTCTTTGTAAACATACTCCCTTCATCAGGGTCGAGTTCACAAATAGATTCCTTCCCCGGGGATGAGTTCTTCAAACTACTCCCCTCATCTGGGTTGAGTTCTTCATAAACATACTCCCCTCACTAGGTATGAGTTCTTCAAACTACTCCCCTCATCTGGGTCAGGTTCTTCATAAACATACTCCCCTCACTGGGGATGAGTTCTTCAAACTACTCCCCTAATCTGGATCGAGTTCCCAAAATCATTCAAAATATCAAACCATGTATGACCATATTTCAAATGGTACACGTTGTACGACATAACAAATGTCTGAAAATGCTGGAAAAGATAATGCCCAACAATACATGATCAGACACGTTCAACCCAATGGAATTCATATTCGAAGGGCTTATACATATACCTGGTTTTATATAGGGTTATCTACAAAAACAAACACTTACAATGCATAAAAATAAAAGCGCAGATAAATGAAAAGAAACACATAGAGCCATCAAAAGAACAAAGCTCGAAGGCGATAATCCTGGAGGTATTAGTTCAAAAGCAACAAAAAAGATGGCAAAACCACTCCTTACGAAAAGAATTACATAAGTGCATCCTTATCGAATGACTAACGCAACCAACAAAACAACATCAAAACATCATCAGAATATCATAACTAAGGGTCTTCCTTCTCAGCATCATTGTTGACATTTTCCTCGACAGTAGGATCCTCGGGATTCGACTGAGAAGAGGGAGTTTTCTCCACTACTTCAAGTTCAATTAGGGGGCCATCCTGAACCACTTTGAAAAAAGTCTACTCTGAACCCATTCACCTTCATCAAGCTGTACATTCGTCATGATCCTTAAAGAAGGAATTTCCACTTCCACGGGCAGGACTGCTTCCATATCGTATACCAAGGAGAATGGGGTTGTCTCAATCAAAGTACACACCGAAGTACATGCTGAAGTACAATAACCATGCAATGCGAACAACAACATCTCATGCCAATCCTTATAGGTCACAACCATTTTCTGCACAATCTTCTTAATATTCTTATATGGTGCCTCAACAACACCATTAATCTTTGGACGAATTGGAGAAGAATTATGATGCTTTATCTTGTGTACCTTGACTTGCAATCAGTGAATTTCTTGATCAAGTAGTAGATAACATGTTCTTTCCTACCTGTCTCGTCATGTTGATCGAGTATGCAACCCATAGAATTTTCCAACACTATCAGATACATAATCAAAGGCTTGCCTTTCACAAGAGGTGAAGAATTGGAGGTTCCTGCAAATACTCTTTTATTTTATCAAATTCCTCCTTGCAATTGTCATTCCACTTGACCACTTGATTTTTTTTAAATATCTTGAATATCGTTTCACACATTGCTGTAAAATGAGAGATGGATCTAGCAATGTAGTTCAAACTCCCGAGAAAACCACGAACCTCCTTTTCTGTTCTTGGCTCAGGAATTTCTTGAATTACTTTAATTTTAGCAGGATCAACCTCAATTCCTATTTCACTTACCACAAAGCCCAATAACTTCCCTGATCTCACCCCAAAGGTGAACTTGTTTGGATTCAACCTCAGTCTGAATTTCCTCAATCTCAAAAACAATTTCAGTAAATAGACAAGATGTTCCTCTTTCGTCTGAGATTTGACAATCATATCATCAAAATAAACTTCAATCTCTTTATGTATCATGTCATGAAAGAGAGTGACCATAGCATGCAGATAAGTTGCTCCTACATTCTTCAAACCAAGGAGTGTCACTTTGTAACAAAAGGTTCCCCAAGGTGTAATTAAAGTCGTCTTCTCTGTGTCTTATGGTGCCATCTTAATCTGATTGTAGTTAGAAAAACCATCCATGAAGGAGAACACTTTCGAGTGAGCAACATTATCAACCAGAATGTCAATATGCGGCAGTGGAAAATAATCTCTAGGGCTTGATCTATTAAAGTCCCTATAATCCACACACATTCTTACTTTCCCATCTTTCTTTGGCACATGCACAATTTTTGCAACCCACGGCGGATAAGAGACAACTTTCAAGAAGCCGACATCAAACTATTTAGGAACCACCTCTTTAATCTTCTTGAACATATCTGGATGAGTTTTTCGAAGCTTTTGTTTAACTGAAGGACAATCTTCCTTGAGATGCAGATTATGCACAACAATATCTGTGTCCAACCCAAACATGTCTTCATAAGACCAAGAAAATATATCAACATACTCTCAGAGCATTTCAATCAACCTCTGCTTTACACTTTCTTGAAAAGCGGCCCCAATCTTGACCTCTTTCTTGACCTCATCGGTACCCAAGTTGATCACTTCTAAAGTCTCTTGGTGCGATTGAATAACATTTTCCTCTTGCCTCAATAGTCTGGATAACACTTCAGGGAGTTCACAACCTTCCTCACCCTCTTCTTCGGCTTGCTATATTGGGTTATCAAAGTCATGGTGAACCATAGCAGAATCATATCAATGAAATCCAAGGAAAATGGAGGATTAGATCTGCATGATTGATGGTTTTATTTTATTTTAGTTTGAGATTTAAAAAATAAAAATAAAAACACATTTCCAATTTTGAAAACAACAAAAATAAGAGGAAAAACAAGGAGCAAAATATTTGAATGCAAAAACGTCCTTTATTCATGATAATTTTTGAAAACAAAACATTGTGGCCCAACAAATATGTTCACCACGTCTTGAGCAGAACGTAGGAATTATTGCATGATTTAAACAGAAGAAAATTACTCTTTATAACGGGTAACTCTGACGACGTCCTCAAAAAACCAGTTGGAAAGCTCTTGTCCTGGAATAGTTGGACAGATCCAATTATCCATATCAAAATCACTGTCGCCTTCATTACTCACAACATGAGCTTCTTCATGAATGACACCACCGCTGATAAACTTTATCGGGGCGAGAATACCTTGAACCTTCGGAAGAATGGTAACTGGTACACTTCATCCTGCCACAAAACTCAGACCACCTTTATCCTTCTTCATAGGAAGATCCAAAACTCTGCCCCAACCTTCGGGGTGTCCTAATTCAATAATCGCTTGAGCTTGATTATAAGATGCCATGGAGACCTCTAGCTTTCTGACCTCTTGACGAGCCTTTTTGACAACTTGTATATCTTGTATATGTGTGTTTCATGTTTATTAACCTTTAAATCCAAAATGATATTTCTTGTTTCTCTTCATTTTTTGTACATTTTAGGTATTGATACAAGAGTAGCTATCACATCTCCTAAGTTAGTGGTTTGATTCATCAAGGAACTTCATAGGTTCATGTGTTTATTTACATGCCTTCTTCAAAAAATTTCATAAAGCCATGAGCCTCATTCTCAAGTGTGCTTTAAGATAATTCCATTTAAGGTCTCATTTTGTTTATCATGCCTTATATTGAAAGCAAAGTTCAAGAAATTCAAAGTTGATTCAAGATTGGTTGACTTAATTTGGCAAGTTCTTGATTCCATGGTCACAAGTGCATAACTCTCTCAATTTTCAATAATATTTAGTGGTTCTTTTTAATATGGACTCTTCTCATCATATCGAACAATTTCTCTTTACATGACAAGAGCCAATTATGCTTGGAGAATCATCAAAACTTTGAAAAGATTATAGGTCTCTTGAGAAATCAGTGAAATTATTTACCTAACTTCTCAAGATGATAACTTGCTCAATTTTGGTGATTTTGGGGCGATCTCAATGCCATATATATATTAGAAGAGTCCTTTACAACTTCTCTTCAAGGACCTAAGGCTAATTTTGAGTGTAAGGTCATTGAAATTTTGAAAAGATTATGGGTCATCCGTGGAGATTTCAAGTGATTTTCATTAACTTCCAAAAGCTATAACTTCTTCAGTTTTTAACATTTTTGGATGATCTTAATGCCACATTTCTCTTCAAGGAGTGCACTTCATTTCATCTTCAATGATCAGGAGATAATTTTGAGTGCAAGGCCATCTAACTTTGCAAAAGATTATAGGTCACTTTGAGGTTCTATACTTAGAAATTTTTCTTACAAATTTCTGTGAGTTTATCCCAATTTCAAAGAAGCATAACTTTATGCTCAAATGTCCAAAATAAATCTTTCTTGGCACATTTTGAAGCTAGACATTTTTTTCTATCTAAAGAAAAAGGAATCATTGCAAAAAGGTCCATACATTACTTGCCCCTTGGTTTTGAAGTTTGTACCTTGAAATTGAGATTTCCATATGTAGTCAGAATTACATTTGATTAAAGCACCCTCTAATCATAAAATTAAGGCTCGAATCTCACTTAAACATTTTTAACAAAGTTGCTTGAAGAGATTTGAGTGCCAAAACACAGGAATTGCTTGAGTTTTGATGAGGTCGAGGTCACACTTTCATCATGTTGCAGGTGTACACGAATTCCATCCATACTTAATCATTTCTCTCATCCAATTATCCCATCATACTCATCTATAAATAAGGATCATTCTCAAATCTTTTACATAACCTTTGGGTATCCAAAATAGCCATGTCAAGATCTTGTTTGAACTCTTTGACTAGTAATTCGAATTCTATTTTCCTCTCCCTAAATCACTAAAAGCTTCATTTAGTTAGCTTCACCACCATCTAATGGAGCTAACCAGACCAAAAAGAAGAAGAAACAGGCCATATTTGAAGCAAGACAAGTTCAAATTCATATTTGTTTAAGTGAACTTCGTTCAGGTAGGATTCTCCATCAAATTAACTCAAACTTGTTATCATGATGTAAATCTAGGTTCTCTGATGCTCATAGCATCATTAGTGTTTTTCAATTGATCCATTTGATATGCCTGTTTTTGAGTTTTTCAGTTTAAAACATGTCTAGTTTTTGTCAAATCGATTGAGCTGTGCTTTATACAAATATTTCACGAGCATGTGGTTGAAATCGTCTTGAAGAGACGCATCTAATGATACCAATATGAAAGCCTAAATTTACAGTTTGAAGGATCTCGTGTTTTCCCTAATTATAGATGGCTTGAGGTTGAAGATGATATACATGTCACCTTCAACCAATGATCTTGTGTCAGACGCTTTAAATTGATTGGTGTGACTTTTTAGATTGTGATATGCGCTCTTTGACTGATGTTCACCGTGCATCCGTGTCTCTGAGCCATCCATATGGAAACTTCAATTAATGAGAGAAGATCCAACGCCTCCTATATTTTCTAATTCTTATTTCTTTTTCTTTTTGTTGTTTTTAAATTCATTCAACTTAAAAAATTCATAACTCCTTTTTCTTTTATCCAAAAATTATGAAAAAAATTCACAAAAATACTTTGAATTATTTCTAATCTTGTTGATATTCTTTGAGTTTTTTATTTTGATGTTTGATATTTTTAATAATTTTACTTTGTTTACTATGTTTAAATTCATTTAAAAATGCTTTTATTACTTTTAAAATTTTGGATAAATTATGGAATGATCCAATCATAGTTTGACAATATATGGGGTGACCTTGTTTGATTTTTACGTTTAATTTTGCTATTTTATTTTTATGATTTTTGGTTTATTTCACTTTATTTTTCATTTTTTAAAAATAGTTTCTATCTTCTAAAAAATATGAAAAAAATTCTGAACATACCTTGAGGTATTTCTGATTTTCATATGCCCCTGGTTACAATTTATTTGAAGTTTTGAATGTAGTTTAATATTTTTCCTTGTATTTTCATTTAAAAAACAATTTAAAAATCATTTTCTTATTATAATTTTTCTTTTAATTACAATTTTATTTTTGTACATATTCTGGCTGATCTTGGATCATGTGGATTTTAGTCATAAGTTTCATTAACATCATTGGATCTTGGGTCTTGAGTTTAAACTCTACCAAAATGGATGAATGATTTTAATGATAGCTTCATTAATCCTTTGATTCAAACATGGTATTTAATTTCTTATTCATATCTACTTCATCCCCTTTCTTTTATATTATTTTTTGATCAATTTGGATAAGGCATTTGAACTTTAAGTTCATCTAAGCATATGGATGGTTGAAAAACTATTCTCCATGATCTAGTTCTTGATGACCTTTTATTTTTACATGTGCTTCATGTTTTATGAGTATGTTTTCTACCATGTCTCTAACATGTATGATACATACATTGTTATTGACCGACTTCGTATAGTATTGACTTCTACATAAGTCCGTATGCGATTGCTTAACATAGCGCCAAATTTATCCTGAATCGGAAAATGATCATTTGTGGCTCAAACTCTATGTTTGAAAGTCTAAGTATGGTTAATTAATTGTCTTGGGTTTAATACACATGAGATTTGTTGTTAGGAGGCTTTGATTTTATCAATCCTCTAATGAGTTCTTATTATTTTTGGTCCAAGATCATCGTTCAATCATCATTGATCATACTTTGTGACAATTAATAATTAACTTACTAACCATTAACACTTAACTTTACTTTATGCCTTTATTTTATGCTTTTATCTTTATGCACTTTTATCTTTAACATTTACATCTCATTTTATTGTCTCTTGCTCATTTGAGCATTTATTTCTTTATGTCATTTTATCTTTGCTCATTTGAGCTTTTTCTTTTTCTTTTGAAGACACTTAATAATCAACGTGAACATTAAAACACTTAAGGCTCTTTATGGACTATTGGTTACTATCCTTTGAATGTTGGAGTTGTAGACCTCTTGGACTTAGGATTAGAAGCCTTGATACTTTGAGACCTTGGGACCTTTGAACTTTGTTTATGATGATAGAGAAAAACACAAGAAAGGGGGGTTTAAATTGGGTTTTAAGAAAATATTCCCCTTTAGAAAATTGTTTGATTGAACTATGAAAGAATATAGAATGCAATAAATATAAAGAGACACATTCAGTTATCCAGGTTCACCATTAACTAGGTTACTCCTGTCCATCCTCCTCAGGTGATTTTTTCTTTAACAAGGACTTAATATACTATAACCAAACTGATTACAATCGCACAAGTTACCCTCTGGTGACTAAGAATCACAATGATCAGCAACCATTGACCCCTTAAGAAATCTGACCTACCCGATCTTCTTAACAGGATTTCACAATGACTTGCATCCATTGTCATCTCAAGTCTTCTGATCTTCACTCAATCACTTGAGGAACAACACAATGATACGTTCAGTGATCTCTACGAGATATAATGATCATTGACCCTATCATAAATCTGATCAACCCGATCTTTCTATGAGGGATTTCTCAAAATGATCCTCATTCATTGATCTCCTAAGATTTATAACCCACCAAGTACACTTAGAGATGTTAGCGATCATTGATCCCACAAGGATTCCGACCAAAATGGTCTCCTTAGAATAGGATTTCATCTATGATGACCGCAGTCAATCGTCTTCTCAAGTATTATGATCTTCACTCGATCACTTGAGGAACCGACTAATTCTTAATGTAATTGTTTTTCTGGAGATTACAAAGTGCTTCTTATCAAGTAGATTACTCCTACTTTAAGTGCATATTGTTTGACACAATTCTGAGCAACAACTCTTGTTTTCAAACAACTTACATGAAAATTATTAAGAAATAACACAATTTGAGCAACAACTCTTGTGTTTTACATTATTTCTACATAGATCCATATAATCTAAATTGAGTGCAGCATCTTGTAGTCTTCTTGTCTTCACCTTCGTCGTTGAGAAAGCTATGAGTAACAACTCCATGCTTTTTCATTATTCTCCCAAGATGTATATGATTGGTAGTTTGAATAACATCTTGTAGAATTCTTCATCTTCATCTTCTTTCTTCATTAAGAAAGATATGAGCAACAACTCCTTGCTTATTCATTTCATCTATTCATTATATGTCTCTTTTTTCTGAGGTGGCTATGTTTATAAAAAACAACAACTATGTATCTTTTATATTTTGAGATAGTGTACTCTTCGTCAATTTGAATTTGAAGCTTTAGTCCTCTTATATAGCCTCTAGATGAAAAGAGTCGTTGTAAGGATAAAGAAGTCTTTTCTCCTTCCAACGGTTGATTCCAACCGAATATATTTAAGAAAGGTTTGGAACAGTATGAAACATCACTTTCTTATACATGCTGCTTGCAGTAATAACGTACGTTAGTGAGGGAACAACTACTTTAAATAGTGATGTCATGTACTCTTTTCTTCTTGACTAAGTTTCTTGATATTTATCTTCTGATAATATACTTCTAATTCTTACGTAGTAAGCTTGGAAGAGATCAATCACTTGTCTTTGTTCTTATTATGACTTACTGATGAGTAGTTCAAAAACTACTTTATTGTTGTAGTGCAAGAACACCAGAGTGTCAGAACCAAATCTTGTCTTTATAATTATGGGAAATAACCTATCTGAAAGATAAAGCTTTTCTTCCAATAAGTAGAATTACACTTGAAGGCATATTTCTTTTCTGATATGAGAGATGGATATTGTGAATATGTTTTATTTCAGTTACTTTTAATAGTGGATTCTTGTTTTCAGAATGATCGACAACAACCTATGTGATAAAACAAGTCTTGATTGTACGTGAAAGCTCATCTGATGAAGATATTAAAAGCTTTTCTGATGATGGGCCTTGAAATCATATATTATAACAACAGCCTATTTGATTCTCAAGTCTTTGAATTCTTGAGCTTTGATTCTTATCTTCTTGCTGGATTGTTTCTGATTGAGGAGTGATAAGGATCTAGGAGATTCTTCTTTGTTGTAGAGTCATAGTCTTTCAGATATTTGAACATTGTCTTCAGAAATATAAGCAACACCTTATCCAATGAAAAACTTCTTTGAGTGAAAGCTCTTCTGATCTATGATATCTTGATCTTATCTTGATACTTGATAATCATATTTTCTAAGTTGCATATGTGATGTCTGATTTCTGAAGCAACAACTTATATCAGTACATCTGATTTGACATTGAATATCTTCTTTCTGATCTTGACCTTGTCTTGATATTTTTATTGATTCTCTTTCTGATGAACACTCAACATTCCTTAGAACTGTTGATGTTTCTGTAGAAGTGGTCGCAATATTTCTTCTATTGAGTTCATTGGTCTTTCTGATGATATTTATCTTCTAATGAATATTACTTCTGTTAAGTAGATTTGCTTGATAATAATCATCCTTTGATCTCTTCTTCTGATGGACTTTGTGATGTTGATTAGATGTGAGTCCACAAGATCTTTCTTCCTTTCTTCTTATGGAATACTTCTAATGTTGAATGAAGGTGCATATCCCACGTACTCTCCGACTCTTCATAATCTTGAATTTGTCTTTAGAAATATGAGCAGTAACTCTTCTGATGAGAAAATCTTGACTTCTGATCTTGGAGTAGAATCTTTCTTCACATGTGTTTAGAATCTTGACTTCGTCTTTAGAATCCATGTTGTAATTCTTCTAATGAATGAATCTTGACTTCTGATCTTCTGTGTTATAAGCTTGTTTCTTGTGCAGTCTTGGTTTCTGATCTTGTAGCAGCAGCTTATCAGAAACTCTTTATTCTTGCAACCACATTAAGATTATTTTCTTGTCGAACATTTAACATTCCCTAGAACTACTGATGTTACATTAGAAACAGAACTCAATGGTTCTTCTTCTGAGTGATGATGTGATTATGATGATATCTTCAATAAGACTATCCAAAGTTCTAATAATGTATCTGCACACTCAATGAAACCATTAGAATTAAAATTGTTTTTCATAAAATATATGCTTGTTATCATCAAAACTCAGATTAAACATAGATCCAAATATTGTTCTTACAATCTCCCCCTTTTTGATGATGACAAAACCATGTATTTTGATGAAACAATTTTACAGGGTTAAATCATAATCAAAGTAAAGTAAGAGTTTAGAAAACTCTCTCTGAGTTAGAAACTCCCATTCGGATAAACAATCTCCCTCATAATCCAAACTTATGATATTTTCAGAGCTTAAGAGCATTGTTATCATTTATGTATATGATCTATCACTGATTTAACCTTTAAAGCTTATCACGTTATCCTTGCTTTCTCAGAACATTTGAAACATGATCGTTCTTTATCAGAACTAGATTTATCAGATTGTGAGCATAATGTTTCAATCATAAATGTTTTTTCATAGTATGTACATTCTAGGTTGTTTAGCAATTATATCATGTTAAAATGTCATCAGAATTATCGACAACAACCAATATGATAAAACAAGTCTTGATTGTATGTGAAAGCTCATCTGATGAAGATATTAAAAGCTTTTCTGATGATGGGCCTTGAAATCAGATATTATAACAACAGCCTATTTGATTCTCAATTATTTGAATTCTTGAGCTTTGATTCTTATCTTCTTGCTGGATTGTTTCTGATTGAGGAGTGATAATGATCTAGGAGATTCTTCTTTGTTGTAGAGTCATAGTCTTTCAAATATTTGAACATCGTCTTCATATATACAAGCAACACCTTATCCAATGAAAAACTTCTTTGAGTGAAAGCTCTTCTGATCTACGATATCTTGATCTTATCTTGATACTTGATAATCAAATTTTCTAAGTTGCATATGTGATGTCTGATTTCTGAAGCAACAACTTATATCAGTACATCGGATTTGACATTGAATATTTTCTTTCTGATCTTGACCTTGTCTTGATATTTTTATTGATCCTCTTTCTGATGAACACTCAACATTCCTTAGAACTGTTGATGTTTCTGTAGAAGTGGTCACAATATTTCTTCTATTGAGTGCATTGGTCTTTCTGATGATATTTATCTTCTAATGAATATTACTTCTGCTAAGTAGATTTGCTTGATAAGAATCATCCTTTGATCTCGTCTTCTGATGTACTTTGAGATGTTGATTAGATGTGAGTCCATAAGATCTTTCTTCCTTTCTTCTGATGGAATACTTCTAATGTTGAATGAAGGTGCATATTCCACGTACTCTCCGACTCTTCAGAATCTTGTCTTTGTCTTCAGAAATATGATCAGTAACTCTTCTGATGAGAAAATCTTGACTTCTGATCTTGGAGTAGAATCTTTATTCACATGTGTTTAGAATCTTGACTTCGTCTTTAGAATCCATGTTGTAATTCTTCTAATGAATGAATCTTGACTTATGATCTTCTGGGTTGTAAGCTTGTTTCTTGTGCAATCTTGATTTCTAATCTTGTAGCAGCAGCTTATCAGAAGCTCTTTCTTCTTGCAACCACATTTAGATTCTTTTCTTGTCGAACATTCAACATTCAATAGAACTACTAATCTTACATTAGAAACAAAACGCAATGGTTCTTCTTCTGAGTGATGATATGATTCTGATGATATCTTGAATAAGACTATCCATAATTCTAATAATGTATCTACACACTCAATGAAACCATTAGAACTAAAATTGTTCTTCATAAAATATATGCTTTTTATCATCAAAACTCAGATATTAAACATACATCCAAATCTTGTTCTTACAGTCTCCCCCTTTTTGATGATGACAAAACTATGTATTTTGATGAAACAATTTTACAGGTTTAATTCATAAGCAAAGTAAAGTAAGAGTTTAGAAAACTCCCCTGAGTTGGAAACTCCCCCTGGGATAAACAATCTCCCCCTTAATCATAAAATTATGATCTTTCAGAGCTTAAGAGCATTGTTATCCTTTCTGAATTTGATCTATCACAATTTAAAATTTAAAGCTTATCGGAATATCCTTGCTTTCTCAGAACATTTTAAACATGATCATTCTTTATAAGAACTAGATTTATCAGATTACGAGCATAATGTTTCAATCAGAAATGTTCTTGCAGTATGTACATTCTAGGTAGTTTAGCAATTATATCATGTTAAAAAAAGCTAGCATGATTAGTGGTCCGTCTTGAGAAGTTAAAAGATCGTTATGGAAAACTTTTGTACATCTTGGATACTACGACAGAAGATGGGATTCTTAAGACCTTGGTCCAGTTCTATGATCCCTTATACCATTGTTTCACTTTTCCATATTATTAGCTCGTACCTACCATGAAGAGTATTCATGCCTGGTTGGATTTCTTGTGATTGATAAGGTTCCCTTTTCTGGTTTAGAGAGAGATCTTGAACCCCTTGTTATTGCTATAATTGTTCATTTGAAGTTTTATCAGATTAAAGCTCACCTAACTCCCAAGAGTGGTATTCTAGGGTTACTTGCTAAGTTTCTCATGGAAAGGACTCGTGCATTTGCTAAAGACAAAAACAAGGATGCCTTCGAGGCTATTCTGGATTTTCCCATTTATGGGTTGGTTTTATTTCCCAATGTTAATGATTTTGTTGACATGAATGCCATGAAGATATTCTTGAATGGAAATACGGTTGCAACCTTGATAAAAGAGACCTATTACTCTATTCATTAAAGGAAATCTAAAAATGGAGGAATGATCGTCTATTGCATGCCCTTACTGTACATGTGGTTTATTTCTCACTTGCCACAGTCTGCTTTCTTTCGGAATACCAACGATGGGTTAAAATGGTGGCATAAGATTATGTCTCTTACTCATTTTGATGTTTTTTGGATCAATTCTATCTATAATTAGGATGCAATCATTTTTGGTCGTGAAGAGTTTTCCAATGTACCTCTTCTTGGTACAAAGGGAGGCATTAGTTATAATGCGATTTTGGCGCATCGTAAGTTTGGTTATCCTATGATTGATAAGCCAAACAATCTGCAGTTGGAGGCTTTCTTTCTCAAGGAAGGGGAAGATAATATGGCATTTGTTGAGAGAATCAACAAAGCATGGCTTAATATTCGTAGAAAAGAAAGGAGAGAGAAAGGAAGAAGAGGTAATGCCTCTTTGGAACTTTACCTTCAATGGGTACAAGCAAGGGAACTTTATCCTCACCAAGAACCATTGGGATTTCTTAAACATGTTTCTATTCTGTTGACTAATGTGGAAGAATTACAACTTGCATTGTCCAAGATGCAGAAAGAAATGGATGCTTGGATGAACAAGTATTAAGTTGTTGACAAGGGATATTCAGCACTCTAAGAACAACTAAAATAGAAATATGACTTGATCGAGATTCTTGAGAGACATGATGGAAGAGCAAGAGAATTTATTTTCCTATAGCATTCGGCCAGCCCCTAGTGTCCAAGACTACTCTCACATTCTTCTTACCTCTGGTTCCTTGAAGGGCATAGTTGACAAGCTTGTGGAGGAGAATATATAGTTAAAGGATCAAATTAAAAGGCTCAAAGGGAAGCGTCAACGTGAAGTGGGATCTTCTCCAGTCTTGGCTCCTTAGGACCCATATATTCTAGCTTTTTCCTCTCTTGTATTTTAGGATTTGTAAAACTTATGCTAAAGTTGTAATCCTTCAGAGAACAATTAATAAAATGAGACTTATTCAATATTTCAAAATTTGTTATTACTTTAATGTTCGCAAATTATCATGGTTCATTAAGTCCCTTGAAAATTAATAATAAAATAATCATGTACATGTCGTGCATCATGTTGCACACAATTTTTCATTTTTATTTTTTTCCCATGTGTCTTATTTATTTCTCTTAGTCATTTAGTCAGCAAGTTGTCTCATTCTTATAACACTCGGACTAACTTCAAGAAGAAGATGATGAACATTAAACAAGAGAATCGTGAACTAATGGAAGAGGTTACATAGTTAAAGACTGATATGGCCCCTTTAACTATTTTGGTCGAATCTCTGATTACGGACCAAACTCAGAATTAAGATAGTTTCCTGCTCATACTCAGACTCAGACTGTACCTCCAACTATTATTATTTTTGAGGTCATTCAAACACCTATCCCAGTTGTTCAAGTTAGTTCTACTGCTCAACATTAGATGCCCCGGGGTTATCATCAAGGAATGCCTTTTGGTTTAATTCCTGAGGGTTATACTCTTGTTGTTGAAGTTTCCCATCCCCCTCAGCCTGTAATTGTTACCGCACCGTCGATTGTGCATATTGTTCCTGTTGTTAATGATGAAATCTATCATTCTGCTGCTTCACCAAGCGAGAGCTTGGGTTTTAATGACATAATGGATGATTTCCAATACTAGTTTATTAAAATGCAGAAAGAGATTAAGGCCCTTAGAGGGAAAGTGTAACACTCCCTCTAAACCCCGCGTAAATATACGGCATAATTAGAGTAAATTAGCATGCATATCAAAAGAGGGCGTTGCATTTACTTCATGACAACAAAACAAATACATTGGTCATATTCATAACATGCATTTAGAATCATGTTTCATACAATAACATATATGCATCTCGCAGTAGAATAATTCTCAACTCAAAATAATAATACTAATGATTGAAATCCCATACTGACAATCACACCATAAAATATTAGGCACTAAAGGCCATCATCACATACATCTCAACCCGACATAAATATCCAGAGAGTATAACAACATCTATCAAATAAACACAAATATAATAAAAATAACATGAATCCAAATGTTCCTCGTGTTACATAGACTAGAGCGTGACTCACTACCTAGTAAAACAGATAAATAAGAAACTAGCTCCTCTGACTACTCCTTGCTAGAAGCACCACTGCTATCCTCGGTACCTGAGCGATGTCGTATAAACATCATTTCAATAGAAGGGTGAGAATTCATATCATTATTATTATACCCCAATTTCCCCCCCTAAGATCTCTCATTATCTCATTTTATCAATACATCAAGATCACACATTAGGGTTGGTTCTCCCTTCTACTTCATCCTATCTTTAAGTTTGCTCTTGAGGGATCACCAAGCACCTTAAATTGTGTACCTTGTACATGTGTTTTTTTTTTGTAAATTAATTTTAACTAACATCAAAATATGTATATATGTTTCTTTGGATGTTCTTATTGTAGGTGATGACACAATTGCATTCATCTCACCATCTAACCTAGGTTTTGGGGGTTGGTCCTCAGTCAAACGATTCTTCAATGGATTACAAGAGCTTAAGCTTATGCCATTAAATATTTGTGGTTAAAAGAGTTCTCTCACATTATTTATGTCAAACATTCCTCAAAGTTGATAGTGACATTCATCAAGAAGATTCATAGGTTCATGTGTTTATTTCCATTCCTTCTTCAACAAGTTTCATTGAGACTTTAGCTCCATCTTTGAATTTTCTTCAAGACAACATATTTTCAAGGCCTATTTTGATTCATCATAATTTATTTTCCAATAAAGTTCAAAAATATTCAAGGTTGATTCAACAAGTTTAACCTAGTTGAGAAAGTGCTTTATTCAGTGATCACAAGTGCATAACTCTATCAATTTTCAACATTTTGAGTTGTTTATTTTTTTCTATGGGTTATTATAATCATCTAAAAATACTTCTCTTCACATGACAAGATCCAATTCTGCAATAAAAATCATCAAAAGTTGAAACGGGTTTCAAGTCATTTTGACACTCTCTAAGTTAGGGTTTGTTAACTTCCAAGGACCATATCTTTCTCTATTTTGAGATTTTTGATTGACTCCAAAGCCACGATTCTCATAAAATGGTCCTTAATAGTTCTCTTCAGAGATCTAAGGCTAATTTTGAATAGAAGATCACTAATGGTTGAGAAAGATTACAAGTCTCTTTGAAAAGCCTTTGAATCTTAGGGTTTGAATTCAAATGATCATAACTTGGTCAATTTATATCTCCTTGAGCCTAATATTTTTCCATAATAATCTTTGGGATGTCTACTATAACTTTTTTACAATGTTGAAGACTTGAAAATGCTTGGAAAGTTGACGAAGAATTGAAAAGATTATAGGTCTTTTTGTGAATTTTCCCAAATTTGTTCATCATCTTACAGAGACCATAACTCTTTCATTTTTTATGATTTTGTAGTGATCTCAATTCCACAATTCAGTTCAAGAGGTATACTTCATGTCATTTTCAAATTTCAAGATCAAATTTTGAGTGGAAAGTCATGTAACTTTGAAGAACATTATAGGTCATTTTGAGGTCCCATACTTAGAAATATTTGTAAGTACAAAAGTCAGATTTTTTTTTTACGATTTCAATTGATCATAAATTCCAGCTCAATCATCCAAATGATGTCTTTCTGGGCACAATGTAAATATTGTTACCTTGTCTTTCAAATGCTTCAAGAATCATGCGATAAAGACTCTTGAGTTGTGTGCACCATGGATTCAAAGTTGGCACCTTGAAACTGATTTTGTCAAAACAATCAGATTGCAATTTCCTTAATGTGACTTCTAATAACCAAATTTGTGCATGTTTTCCACTTAAACATGATTAACAAAGATGTTTGAATCATTTAGAGTGTCAAAACGCATCATTTAGATGAGTTTTGATGTACATATGAGCACACTTTGCTCATAAACACAGGTGTGCACGAATTTGATTGAGATTGCATCATTCACCCCTCCTCTTGATTCCATTCACTTCTCCTATAAACTTAGACCACATTCCACTCATTTTCGCAAGCTTTGGAGAGCCACAAAACCTCTGTCAAACTTCCTCCATACCTCTCAATTCTGCAACTTCAAATTCGATTCTAAAGCACTTCCATTTGTAAATTCTTGAGCTCGTCACCTTCACTGAACCACTATGAACCTAACCACGTAAAAAACAATCCAAATCATTCATTGAATCGAGCTATCCAAATCTAGTTTCAGAGCAAACTTCTCTTACTTTGTTTAGGTAGTTTTATTAACCAAATTGATCCAAACAAGTTGCTAATTTGTTGTCCTCCTTCGTCTGATTCTCATGCTTCTTCTGGTTTGTGATTTAATGGAGAATTGGGAGTTTAATTTACAAACTCGTTTTCACTTTTTCTTCTGGTTTTTTCCAAATAGACTGAGCTGTGGTTTAAATAAATTTTCCATGAGGGTGAGGTTAGGATTTTCTGAAAGAGATGAATCCAATGATACTGGTTTGAGCTTCGAATGATTCCATTTGAAGGATCTCATAAAAACTCAACACGCAGAGGTTTGGAGGTTGAAGACGACCTACATTTCATTCTTCAACTAATGATTTTGTGACATTTGTTTTAATTTCATTTGCTTGTCTTTTACTGATTCTGTGTGTTTTTTAATAAGGTCCATAACATGCACAGTACGCCAGGTCCCTCAGATATGCTTACTAACGTGTTTGACAATGATCAAATGGTCTAGATTTTTTAGTTTATTATTTTATTTTCTGATTCTTGTTTTAATTGTTTTAAACATAAAAAATTCATTTCAACTTCTAAAATTATGAAAAAATTGTCAAAAATACTTTTGATTTATTTTCTCACGATTTTATTTTGTGATTTGATATTTTTTATAATTTTCACTTTATTTGACTTGTTTTAATTGTTTAAAAATACTTTTCTTGATTTTTAAATTCTAAAAAAATTATGGAAGGATCCAATGCCCTCTTGACAATTATTGGTGACCTCATTTTATTTTTATTTTTGATTTTACTATTTTTTCACAAACTATGGTTTATTTTGCTTATTTCTTTAAAATTTAAAAATAGTTTAACTTTAAAAAATTCTAAAAAAAATTGTCAACACTTGTTGACTCATGTTTGACCTCTTGTATTTTTTCAGGATTCTTATTTGGTGTTTTAATACATGTTGTGTATTTTACCAATTATTTCTTTTTTAAGTTATTTAAATATATTTTATTATTTTTTGATTGGTCCTGATTTGGAGACAATTTATTGTTTTTTTAGGACAAGTTCCTCAACCTCATTTGATCTTGGGTGTTGATAAGTTGAAAAACCAAATCCACCAAAATGGACGAATGATGTTGATGATATTTGAAACCCTAGCTTCATCTGATACATCTCATTCCCTCTTCATCTTATCCCTTTCTTGTTTTTACTTGTGCTACATGTCTTTGGAGAATGATCAACATATCATTCCTATAACATGTTGGTACATAGATTACTATTGACCGACCTCAAAATATGTGTGACTTCTACATAAGTCCACTTACGATTGCTTAACATAGCGCTAAATTTGTCCAGATTCGAAAAATGATCATTCTTGGCCCAAACCTATGTTTACAAGCCCAAGTATGTTTAATTTGAAACCTTTGATCCAATAACTTTGAAGTTCATTTTTATGTATAATTTATTTTAATATTTACATTCCATACCATTTTTTATTTTGCTCACTTGAGCATTTATCTTTGCTCATTTGAGTTTTTCTTTCCTTTTAAAGACACTTAATAATTAACTTGAACAATAAAAAGCTTTAAGGTTACTTGGACTACTTGATTATTATCCTTGGCATTGTGGAGTTATACATCTCTCGGACTTAGGATTAGAAGCCTTGATACTTGGGGACCTTGTTGCTCTGTTGTTATTTTGTCTGAAGTTCTTGGGGTTTACTCCAAGGCATTGGGTTGATTTTCTTTGTGTGCAGGTTATTATGATTATATCCTTCATTTGTGATTAAGAATTCCTCTATATACAACCGTTACTCTATTCAATTTTAGTGAAGACTTAATTCATCAGAAGCTTTGTATTTCTCAGAGGTTTAGTATTTTTGCTTGCTTGCTTTTAATCCAAAGGATGGAAATTATACATTGGCTTCTTCATGTCAAGTGTTGGCTTCTTGTTGTTAGATCGTTCTTTTCCTTAGATTTTATCTTATGCTTTAGGATAATCCCTTCATCTCCTCCTATCTTCTTTAATTTAAAAAACCTCCTCCCTCCTTTTCAAAACTCTTCTTGTTTTCTAAGTTAAACTGCTTTCATAATAAACTTGGACTTAGGTCCATGCATTTTCAAAAAAAAATTCATAACCAAACATTAATCAATTTAATCATACTTTGAAATTTTTGAAAGACTAAAATTCAATTAACCTCATTCAAACCATTTTCCCACTTTGGCTTTTTACTTTTAACCTTTTTCCCAAAAGATTAGACTCTTGTCGATACTTGTAGTGATGCAAGCTACTATACTTCTATGATGTGTAGTAAAGTGATACATTTTCCACTTGTGTATTGAGTGAGGCTTTATTGATTTTAAAATCTAAGTTATACCCTCCACTTTGAGATGATGAAAATTCTCATTTTTCATAATCGTGGGTAGTAAGTATGTCTTCCACTCAAATATGACGATGATGTCTTTTCTCTTAAAATTAACCAACACACTTGTGTTTTGAATTTTTTGAGGTGAACTACAAGTACCCTAATCCCCTATTACACAGAAGGTGGTACATAGGTACTAATGGGTCACAACCATGGTGGGTGCAAAACTTATAAAAAATACTTCTTTTCTCATCTCCACCATCTATTTTTGTATACACCTTTTATAGCAAAAAATACATAGATTTTCAAAGAGGTTCCTGCGGAGTACCCTAGATATTTAGGGTGCTAATACCTTCCCTTTGCATAACCAACCCCCGTACCTATATTCTCTCCCCCTCTTTTTTGGGTTTATTCTCTCTTTTCCCATTCCTTTGGAAACAATAAAATGCGTGAGCGATTTTTATTTGATCTGTGCAGGTTAAGTCAATCCAATGTCTTAGTCTTAACATTTCTACCATTATAGAAAACTGGAGACTTAACTAGGGAGAAATTAAGATATCTAAGTGGGTTGATCCAATTTTTTTATTTGTGTATGTGATATATTCTATTGTATGTTATTTGCTATATATATGTATGTCTGGATTTTCCTGGCTCTTAGGGTGCTTGGTGATCTCTTATAAGTCCTCTACCCGGACTTGGGAAAACTTAAGATAGGACGGGCGGTATAATCATGTTAACTTTGAAGGAGGAATCCCAAAAAATGAGACACGAGATCCCCCACTCAGTGGAGGCCCCTTTATTGTAGTATTTGTTTACCGAGAAATCAGGAAGACGTGCTGCTTTCTACCTGGGATCCTGAGAAGTTGAGGACCGTAGAACCCTTAACCCATCTTGGCCTTTTAGGTGTAGTGAGAAGACTATGAAGGACAAAACCGTAAGTGGTTGTCATGTGATGCTATACTCAGACGAGTTTCTCTTGATAATATTTCTAATTACCGAGCTAATTGGGACGTTGGTAATATCCGAAGGAAGAATGTAGACTCTGGGAACTTTTTAGAACCTTATTAGGCAGGTGATAAACCATTAGTCCTTACCTTGTGGGTAGTACCTTTGACTTCATACTCGTGACGTCGAACCTATGAACCCCCTTGTTTGTGATCTCGTGTTTGATTGTTACATTATGATGCATTCATGCACCCACGAGAATTATTTAACAGTTGTTCAAGGAGCTTAAGGTTGACTTTTGTAAATATCTCAGGTACTTTTTTGACCATGGATTTTTGAAGGGGGAAGACTCGGAAGTACAATTTCAAGGATCCTAAGATAGAGGAACTAATGTGTTTGATTCCTGAGATTGAGAGTTCTATAGATATCCGAAGAAGTATGGAGTTATCGTGCCTCTTTTAAAGCTTAAGATGAAGGAGGGTATCTTTATACATTGGTCCAATTCTATGATTCGTTCTGCCGGTGTTTTTATTTTCCTAATTATCAGTTGATGCCCATATTGGAGGAGTATTATTACTTACTTGGTTTACCTGTTACTGATTGCCTTCTTTTCACCGGATTAGAAGGAGAGCCTAAGTCTCGTGAGATTTCCATCCTAACTCACTTGAGGAAGTCTGAAATTGAGGGTAACATGACTACCAAAGGAGGAATCAGAGGTTTACCTGCTAAATTTTTTTTGGAGAAAGCTTCTTACTTCGCCAAGATGAAGAGTACATCTGATTTTGAGGTTATCTTTGCTTTGCTTGCCTATGGGTTGTTCTTGTTTCCTAACATCAAAAAAATTGGGGATGTTAATGCCATTAACATCTTTCTGATTGGAAACCCAGTCCCTATGCTGCTAGGAGATACTTATTATTCCATCCATCTTCAAAATTTTTATCAGGGAGGGATGGCCATCTATTGCACACTGTTGTTATATCAGTGGTTTATTTCTCACTTACCTCGGTATATTGCTTTTTGGGATATCAAGAAGGAACCACGGTGGGCACTGACGATTATGGCTATCACTCATTATGACATTGATTGGTATCATCGGGATTATTATGATGTGAATACTATTGATAGTTGTGGTAGTTTCCCCAATGTGCATTTTCTTGGTACAAAGGGAGGAATTAACTATAATCCCGTTCTTGCGCATCGCAAACTTGGATATCCAATGAGATACAAGCCAAACAACATTCATCTGAGTGGTTTATTTCTAAAATAAGGAAAAGATCACAAGAAAGCTAAGGAAGAGATTGAAAAGGCTTGGTGCCATAATCATAGAAAGGGTAGAAAAGATTTGGGACCAAGAAGAGCGGTTTCCTTGGAGCCTTATTTCTGTTGGGTACAAGCAAGGGAAATTCATTTAAAGATGCCTTATTCTCGTGAAAAACCTATATCTGATATGATTATAAGGACTACTACTCCTATCTTAGATGATGTGGAAGAACTTCAGCTTGCTCTGGTTAGGATGCAACAAAAGAAGGAAGCATGGAGGAACAAGTACTAGACTTTAGAGGTGTCCTACTCCACAAAATTGAAAGAGAAGGATGACTTAATTGAGATACTTGAGAGTCGTGCCATCGAGATGATGGAGAAGCTAGAGGATTTACTTTCCTCTAGAGCTCATCCAGGTCCCAATCACCCATTTTCTAATTTTGGTGGATGGAAAAAAGTCGCCGACAAGCATGTAGAAGAGAACAAGCAATTGAAGGCTCATATTGCAAGACTCAAGGGAAAGTTTGGCAGGGACTCAGCTGGAATGGTTCTATCAGTTTGAAAGAACCAACATTCATAATTGGGAAGATTTGGTTGCTGCTTTCTACAAGCAGTACCAATATAATGATGACCTTGCCCCAACTCATACACAATTGCAAAGTATGTCTATGGGTTCCGACGAAGGTTTTAAAGATTATGCCCAAAACTGGAGAGACCTTGTGGGAAGAGTCCACCCTCCGTTGTCTGACATAGAGTTGGTGGACATGTTCTTGGGCACGTTGTCTGGTTCATTCTTTAACCATCTGATTGGAAGTTCTTCTGTTGGGTTCACTCAAATGATACTGACCGGTGAACGGGTAGAAGCTGGCATCAGAAGTGGTAAAATCCAGAGAGATGCATCCTCTAGCATATCAAATAAAACTTTCACTGGAAATAAGGAGGTCAGCGCTGCTTACAGCCAAAGAAATCACAACAAAATTGAACGTCGTCTAACGGTAGGGGCTGTTAGGATTTCCAATCCTGTATCAAACCAACAACAAAAAATCAGTGCAGACTAGATGCGCCCATAAGAAAGTTTACCCGGATCAACATGACCCTATCCCAGGTTTTGCCACATTTGCTGAAGTCCAAGATGGTAACTCTAAAGGAAGCCCCTAAGAATCCTAATACTGCATCTCCCCGCTACAACCCAAATGCTCGATGTGTCTACCATTCTGAAACTCCAGGGCATGATACAAACAACTGTTAGGCTTTAAAGAATAAGGTACATGATCTCATTAAGGCGAAGGAGATTGAGTTTGACCTTCCAGAGACATCTAGTGTAATAACTGATCCAATGCCCAAACATGGCCAAGGTGTCAATGCTGTTGATGATGATCGGTTTGTTTCCTCCGTGGATGAATTAGCTACTCCTCTTCTAACTGTTAAACAAAATATGTTATGAGCCAGTTTATTTTTGGGATATGGTAAAGGTTGCCACTTATGTATGTCTCTACAAGATGGTTGCTTGTTGTTGAAAATGGGTGTCCAACACCTGATAATTAACAAAGAAATTCTATTTGAAAAAGTTCCCATTACAAGAAGTTTTTGTGAAGATGTCTCGATAATCACCATTTCCGACAATCCTCCCAGGGTCTCCACCAAAAGATCTATCAGGATTACATCTGTTCCCAAGTTTACTCCCTTGATCATCACTCTTTCGGGGCCAATACCATATTCCTCTGATAAAGTTGTTCCCTAGAATTATGGGGCTGACGTTTATTACCATGGTGTCAAGCAAGACCTATTAGCTGTCAAAGATAAGATTGCTAAAGATACTGATCCTGACATCGACAACATCGTCGAGAACAGTAAAATTATGAGAAGCGGAAGAGTTTTCTCTCCCGAGATCTCTCCAAAGACTATTTGTGATACGGTGGGAGAACTGACTTGAGGTTTTGCGTTTGTTTTCGCAAATGTTTCGGTTGAGCAAGAGTCGCCACCGACCTTTTATTTTATCCTAAGGAAAGGTTAAAAAGCACAGCAAAAACCTTTGAGATGTTTTCTTGGGTTCGGGGAGTAGATTATAGAAAGGTAAGGTATTAGCACCCTTTCTATCCATGGTTATCCATGGGCTCTTAGTTACTTGCTTAGATCACTTGCCTTTAATTTTCAATTGTTTGAAATGGTGCTTTGTGTGTGTGTGTGGGTTTGAAAATGTTTTGAAAAGAGGTCATTTGTTGTGGCAACCTTTGTAATGATCCATGTTTGAATGTATACAAAGGTGTACTTATCTTTTGAAAAGTTTTCAATGTTTTGGAAAGTTGTTTTGAAAGTGTATTGTGATGTGTGTTTTGAAAAGTAGGCAAGCGTGTTTTGTAAGTTTTGTCAAGTAACTAAGAGTTGTCTGCCCCTAAATTTACTCAAAGGTTTTTTTCTATGTTTTAACCCTTTTAACAATTTTGTTCCACTATTGTATTTGGTGGACAATCTTGTGTTAGGATGTTAACGGGACGGGCGCGGGTCATCGTTTAGACCATGATTGCAATAGTGCCAAGTGTCTTTGGGCAATTTTTCCTTTAAGGGACTTGATCATTTTTAGGCAACTTTCGAAAGCGTCATCGAGGGACTATGATCATTTAAATTGTTCTTGTTTTGCCAAAGACACCTAACATGCAACATGGCCCATTATTGAAGGCAACAAGTGGAGTAACCCTAGGGGTGCAAGTGTGACTGGTGTTGTCCATTTTCATGCTTTTTTGTCTTTTGTTTAGTCAAGCTATTTGTTATTTGATTTTGCATACAAACCCTAAGTCTATCATGGCATATTTAGAAAGCTTTAAAATGCGGAATTTAAAGGTCCTAAGTTATTACAACACAAATTATGGGATGGGGGGTACAAATGTTCAAATGGGGATATTTAGCAAGAAATTTGAATCTAAGCTATTACAATCCAAATGGAATTTACAAGGTATTTAATTGTACAATAATTAAATAAAAATACAATAAATATGCAAGATGCAAAAAATGATTTTTATATGTATGTAAAAGTGTTTTTCATGTGACAAATAAACAAAAATAAAAAGTTAATTTTTTTGGGTATTTTTCATTTTTAGGGGAAAAACCCTAATTTGCTAAATAAAAAGGTATTTATTATTTAATATATATAATATTTATTAATTATGTACAAAAAATAAATAAAAAGGAAGTATATTGTAAAAAAGTGATTTTTGAGGTCAAATATTAATAAAAATAAAAATGTATTATTTTTGTATTTTTTCCCTAAATATTCTAATAAATATATAAGTATTTATATTATTTACTAAATATATTAAATATGTACAAAATAAAAATATTTATTATTTACAAAAAAAAAAGTATATTTTTTAGGAAATGTTTTCAAAGATCAAATAAAATAAAAATCAGAAAATAAAAATGTATTTGTATTATTTTAGTATTTTAAATAAAAGGATATATATGTTATTTATATGTATAAATTCAAATAAAACAAATAAAAATCCAAATAAAATGCAAAAATGGTTGAAAAATATTTTTATTATTTTTTATGTTTTGAGAAAAAATAAATAAGTCAGAAACAAAAGGAAAAAATCAAAAATAATAAAAATAAAACATAATGGGCCAAGTGGGTGTATGTGGAAAATGAGGGTGTAAACAAAAAAGCAACCAAGCCCAGCCCAAAAGGGTTGTCTTCAACCTCCAGACTGTTTGAACATAGAAAAAACGCGCGTTTTCTTCCTTCCCTGCTAACTTCTGATTCCTTGATTTTCAATAAAAACTTACAACATCAAAATTATAGAGCATCATGTCACGATTCTAAACATATAAAGAAGTTGATCTAACTCTCAGAAATGAGAGAGAATTTCTTCTCCCCCAATTCCTGACCTAACTTTTTCCTAATGTTCAGGTTCAAAATACTCTTAGCACACACAATATAAATGAAAAGTAACTATATGGATGGCTTCAGGGCTATGATTAGAACATGCTTTCTTCACAAACTTAAGCCTAAATATGCTTGGATAGAGAGATAGAAGTTCAAAAACTTACCTGTTCAGCTTGAATCGTATATGACTATGGAGGTACTTTCAATGCAATGTGAGGACTTGTATAGCTTGTTTGAGGTCTAGGGATGCTTCTCCAACCTCTAGCTTGCTTTTGGAACTAACTGAAACGAGCTATGGAAGTTAACCTGCACAACTGAAAAAATGAAAATGGTGAACTTGGTTAGAGGTGTTACAGTCTGTAGCTAGGGCTTGGGATAGTTTCAATGGATGGTAGAGAGTGTGTATGAAAAAGATTTGGCCAAAACGCACGAGCAAACTGAGTTGTGCAACTCAATCTGCAGGGATGCCCTGTTTTGTGCAGCAAAGTGGTGTTTCTGTGTTTGGGGAGGTATTGAAGGTGGTTGGCTCGTGTTTCAGGTCAAGTTTGATGTTTGGAATGTGCTCAATAAGTTTGCTTAGGCTTGTGATTGCAGGAGTGAGAGTTGGTGTTTAATATGCAAAGTTTTCTTCCATCTTAAGCAATGTTTGTCAAGTTTCAATATAGGCTACCACAGGCCCCTCAAGTATGCTGCAAATTTTAGTCTTGATCAGTGGGATATGTCCATGCCTTTGTGCCTCAGAGATTTGCTTTGGTACTTCTTATATTTGTGTTTGACATAAAGCACCTCTTTACAAGAATGGATAACTTGCTTTTTCCATTTATGGCTTAATTCTTCATGTAATGACCAAATGAGCAAAATAATGCTAGAACACAATGGATTGGAATTTAATTATTGAGTGTGGATGAGATAAAAGGCCTGTAATCTAGTTGTGCAAGCTGAGTTCAAAAATGCCTAAGTTATGAATATGAAAATGGCCATGAACAAAGTGACTTTTGCCCATATTGACAAATTCGATTCACCCTAACCACAAGGGTGTTTGAGAAGTTCTTGGACAATTTTGAAAGCTTGGAATGTGTACTACAATCCATCTTTGTAATGCAAGTTGAAATTCCAAGAGGAAGCATGTGAAAAGTGGCCATGAAGTTCGGCAAAAATCCTGCCTAGAATAGGTCAAAAAATTTCTAAGTTAAGAATGTTTTGCACCCTTGTTCCAAAAATCATAACTTGAGCTACAAGATTCTTTTGAGGAAACTTTGTGAATCAAAGTTGTATATTTTGCAATGGACTATAACTTTCATGTTTTGAGTTTTGTTTGAATCCAAATGTATCTTGATGAAAAAAAGGGACAAAGTTAGGAAAAAATAAGGGAATTTCATAACTTAGAAAAATTCTAAGTTATGAAATTTCTTCATTTCAAACCCTAATTTGTGATTTTTGGTTTCTTGATGAACAAGTTTCATAATTTGACATGTCTTGATGAAAAATGAATCATGGCACTTGATTTTGACCAAAAGGTCAAAGTTTGACTTTCCAGTATACAGTCAAATTTTACTCAGTTGACTGGAAAATTCATCTGTCAATCTTGTGCATTTGGGATCTTTTGAACTTGTTGAAAATGTCAAGACAATGCCATTGGGTCCTTGAGTCCATATGTGAGCTTGAATTTCCATTGGTTAGGTCAAACAGTCAAAAATTGCCTTTGTGCAGTCAAAACCCTAAAAATGACCATTTTGCCCTTTTGGTGATCTGATCAAATTTCTTGTGGAATTGTGATCCAAACTTGATCAAATGGTCCATATGAGTTCATAATGTTGATGTGGGTCAAAAATCATGAGGTTTGACTGTCAACTGACCACAGTTGACCTTTTTTCCCCAATACAGCTGATTTCTAGGTCAACTGTCCAATTGACTGGGCAAAGATTGGAATCAAGGCTTGAAATTTGGTATGGATAAACTTGTGAGTCCAACATGAAGTATGAAAGTCATTTTGGGCATTCTAGGTCAAAACATCTTTGTGCAAACTCAAACCCTAAATTGGGTCAACAGTGCAAGGAGGAGTCTTGAGCAGAGTAAACCCTAACTTGATCTTGAGCTCCAAGGGTCTTGTGGTGAGAAAATATTGATGAAATGGGAGGGCAAATTTTGGGGTACAACACTATTGCTACTCCTGTGATCATTCCTATTATTACTCCTGTCAGTACTCCTATTGCTACTCCTACTGTTATCCCTGTTGTTATCCCTACTACTGAGTCGGCCGAGACTCGGGGCAAAGAGGTATTGGTTGAGCCTGTCCAGACGAAGGCACCCAAAGAAGTCATCCCTGAGGCTTCTAAAAAAGAAAAGGAAGAGATATTGAAGATAATAAAGAAAAGTGATTATAACGTTGTGGAGCAGTTGGGGCAGACCCCTTCAAAAATCTCAATGTTGGCCTTACTTTTGTGCTCTGAAGTCCATGCTAAGGCTTTAGTAAATTTCCTGAAGTCTTCCCATGTGCCTCAAGAGATCTCCACTGATCAATTCGAAAACTATGTTTCCAGCCTGACTGCTGATAATGGACTGGGTTTTTCTGACGTTGATCTAACTCCCAAGGGAAGGAAACACAATGATACCCTGCATGTCTCCATTGAGTGCAGGGGCACTACCCTAGCTCATGCTCTAGTGGATACAAGCTCATCGCCAAATGTATTACCCAAGAATGCTTTGGACAAATTACATTGCGAAGAACTTGCATTGAAGCATAGTAACATTGTGGTAAGGGCCTTCGATGGTTCCAAAATAATGGTGCACAGGGAGGTGGATATCCCTATCAAAGTTAGTACTCATACTTTTGAGTCAACCTTCTATGTGATGGACATTCGTCCATCTTATTCCTGTTTATTGGGTCGACCGTAGATCCATGGGGCTGGTGCTGTTACTTCTAGCCTGCATCAAATGCTAAAGTACCCAATCAATGGAAAGATTATCACAGTCCATGGGGAGGAGGAATACATGATGAGCCACCTGAACTCTTTCAGGTATGTTGAAATGGATGACGAGTTCATCGAGGCCCCCTGTCAGAACTTTGAGGAGGTTCCACAGACAATTGTTGTGACCAAGACCACTGCTAGTGTTCCAAAGACTACTAGACCTCCACTGAATATGGCTTCTCTAAGGGATGCCAAAGAAGTAGTTGAATAAGGTTGGTGTACCATTTGGGGCCAACTTCTAAACATTCCCTACAAATTTGACAAATTTGGTTTGGGTTTTACTTTAGGAGCCCAGAAAGCTGTTTATCGTGCTCGCACCGGGGGACCACCATTACAGATCAGCAATCATGGAGTTAATGCTCTGGAATACTGTGATAGTGATTATGACCTGGACAAGTGGATCTTCCCAACCATCAGCGATGGACTCTGCAATTGGGACGCCAAAGATTTTGTGCCTGTTACTTTTGTTCGAGAATCCACATTCACTCTTGATCACATTGATAACGGTTCTGCTATTGCTAGTTATGACTTTGAAAATACGATCTACCAAGCCGAGGACGAAGGTGAGGAAGATTGTGAGGTACCAGGGGAACTTGCCAGACTATTACAACAGGAAGAAAGGGCAATACAACCTCATGAAGAGCTGGTTAAGACAGTTAACTTGGGTACTTAAGAGGACAAGAAAGAAGTCAAGATAGGTGTTGACCTGGAGCGTAGTGTCAAAGAGCAGTTAGTACAAGTGTTGCATGACTATGTTAAGGTTTTTTCCTGGTCACACAAAGATATTGTGGTTCATCGCCTACCAAAAAAAATAGGATTACCCTCCAGTGAAACAAAAGGTTCGTCGCATGCGGCCAGAGATGTCAAAAAAGATCAAGGATGAAGTCATGAAACAATCAATGTCAGTTTCTTAGCTATCACCTCTTATCCATAATGGGTTGCCAATTTTGTTGCAGTACCTAAGATGGATGGTAAGGTACATATGTGTATGGATTACAAAGACCTGAATAAGGCAAGCCCCAAGGAGGACTTTCCGCTTCCCCACATCTATGTTTTGGTTGACAACACCGCACAACATAAGGTATTATCCATCATGGATGATTTCTATGGGTATAATCAGATCAAAATGGCAACTAAGTACATGGAGAAGACAAACTTCGTCAAACAATGGGGCACTTTCTATTACCAAGTTATGCCATTTGGGCTAATGAACATCGTGGCAACCTACCAGGGTGCCATGGTAGCATTGTTTCACGATATGATCCATCACGAGATATAGATCTACGTTGACCATATGGTAGCCAGGTATCAGACTGAAGAGGAACACCTTGATCATCTACATAAGTTGTTTGAAAGGATGAAAAAGTACAAACTGTGGTTGAACCCGAATAAGTGCACCTTTGGAGTAAGATCCGGTAAGCTCTTAGGTTTCGTTGTCAGCGGAAAAGGCATTAAAGTGGACCTTGCAAAGGTTAAAGATATATAAGAAATTCCAACTCCTCGCACTGAGAAGGAAGTTAGGGGATTCTTGGGACGCCTGAACTACATTTCCAGATTCATTTCCCACCTAATCGCTACTTGTGAGCCAATCTTCAAATTATTGAAGAAAGATCAAGCAGTGAAGTGGAATGACGATTTCCAGAACGCCTTTGAAATAATCAAGTATTATCTTCTAGATCCTCCAATCTTGATGCCGCTAGTTGAAGGAAGACCTCTGATCATGTACTTAACAGTATTAGAGAACTCAATGGGGCGTGTGTTGGGGAAGCATGACGAGTCTGGTCGAAAAGAGCATGCCATATACTACGTTAGCAAAAAGTTTAACTACTGTGAAACAAGATACTCACTGCTCAAGAAAAATTGCTGCGCTTTGGCATTGGCTGCTCGCCGACTAAGACAGTATATGTTGACTCACACTACCTTGTTGATATCTTTGAGAAGCCCACTCTCTCCAGAAGAATAACTAGATGGCAAATGATCCTGATAGAATACGACATTCAATATACAACCCTGAAAGCAATTAAGGGAAGTGTATTAGCTCATCATTTGGCTCATCAGGCTGTGGATGACTACCAATCCATGAATTTTGAGTTCTCGGACGAGAACATCATGTTAGTAACTGATTGTGAAGAACTTGGACCAGATGAAGGACTTGAAAAAGGATCCTGATGGACTATGGCTTTTGACGGGGATTCTAACGCCCTTGGCAATGGCATCAGTGTTGTGATCATATCTCCCGAAGGCTGTCATACTCCTTTCACTTTCAGGCTATGCTTCAATTGCAACAACATGGCTGAATATGAAGCATGCATTATGGGTCTCAAAGCTGCTATTGACTTGAGGATCAAATTCTTGAGTGTATTTGGAGACTCGACCTTAGTAATCAGTCAAATCAAAGGATAATGGGATATGAAGCATCCTAATCTTATACCTTACAAAGAGCATGTGTTGACACTGATTCCACACTTTGAAGAAATTTCTTTTGGGAATTTTTCGCGAGTGGAAAATCAACTAGCGGACGCGCTAGCTACTATGTCATCCATGTTCAAGGTTAGGTGGGATAATGAAGTTCCCTAAATCACTATTGAGAGAATGGATGAACCCGCATACTGTCATGAGATTGATACTGAAGAAGTAGTGGAAAAACCTTGGTTCCATGAAGTCAAAAGATATCTTGAAGCCAAAGAGTACCCTGAAGGAGCTTCAGTCAATGATAAGAAGTTCCTAAGAAGGTTTTCTTCCAAGTTCTTCCTCAATAACGAGATCCTTTACAAGCGCAACCATGATTCTACCTTGCTTCCGTGTGTAGACAAGAGTGAGGCAGAAAAGATTATAAATGATTTTCACGAAGGTACCTTTGGCACCCATTCTAGTGGGCACACAATGGCTAAAAAGATCCTATGTGAAGGATACTAATGGTCCACTATGGAAGCAGACTGTTATCAGCATTCACGAACTTGTCACAAATGCCAGATCTATGCTGATAAAGTACATGTGCCTCCGGTTCCTCTAAACAACTTGACTCCTCCTCGGCCATTCGCAATTTAGGGGATTGACATGATTGGAGAGATTAGACCTACGACATCTAATGGGAACTGCTTCATCCTGGTTTCCATTGATTACTTCACGAAGTGGGTCTAGGCAGCTTCATTTGCTTCTGTTACCAAGAATGTTGTGGCTTGATTCATCAGACATAACTTTATCTGTCGGTACGATATTCCAGAAAGAATCATTACGGATAATGGTACCAATCTCAATAACATTATGATCACCGAGCTCTGCATGCAATTCAAGATCCAGCATCATAACTCTTCTCCTTACCGACCGAAGATGAATGGTGTTGTAGAAGCTTCTAATAAAACTATCAAAAAGATCTTACAGAAGATGAAAGTGACATATAAAGACTGGCATGAGATGTTACCATTTTATCTTCATGGTTACCGTAAGACTATGCGCACATCAACAGGGGCAACTCCTTTTTCTCTGGTATACAGTATGGAAGTTGTCTTACCCATTGAAGTCCAGATCCCTTCCTTGAGAATCATGAAGAATGTAGGTCTGAGCGAAGAGGAATGGGTTTAGACTCGACTTGACCAATTAAACCTGATTGATGAGAAGAGGCTCGCGGCTGTCTGTCACGGTCAGATGTACGAAAAGCGTATGATCAAAGCTTTTAACAAGAAAGTCAGACGTCATGTATATCAAGTTGGTGACCTGGTAATCAAGCGCATCATACTTCCGCAAGGTGATCCCAGGGGCAAATGGACTCCCACATATGAAGGGCCATTTATGATTAAGAACATATTTTCTAGTGGTTCCATGATTTTAACCACTATGGACGGTGACGACCTTCCGCACCCTGTAAACGCGAACATAGTTAAAAGATACTACGCATGAACAAAGACCTGTTAGGTCGAATGGCCTAGGAAAAAATAAGGGCATCCCAGTGAACCATAAGGGTTCGGGAAAAAATAAGGGATATACAAAAAATTTTGTACACCCGGCAAGTCGAAAACTTGAAAAGGCGGCTTGGGTAAAAAAGGGTATTCTGATGGACTGAAAACCCGAAAGGGAGGTCCAGGAAAAAGTTAGGGATATAAAGCGTATAACTATGTCCCATTGGATCATCTTACAACTAATCTTCACTATAAACTATCAAGCTCAAGTGGTACTAATCAATCCAGTCAGCTTCAGAGAAGCAGCAAAAGAGATGAGATGCTCAAAGGTATAAAGGCAATAGCAGAATGGTAACCTAATGGGATTATTGCATATAGCTGTTTTTCTTTGTACACTATTTTGTATTAGTTTGATTCTTATGACGACATTCTCTTACTAGGATGTTCGTCTCCTTGTACAAAAATTCTTATTCAAGTTAATATAAAGCTATTTCTTTGAAAGCGCCAAACTATTTATTTTTATATTTTTTTTGTTTGACAAAACGTCCAGTGATTATTTTTTAACATATGCATTTGAATGTGATTACTATTTACAAATATACGCATAAAAAACGAAAATACTGTTACTAATGACTTTAAGAAATGGGACAATATCTAAGGTCTGTCCACAAAATCCTCGCAGATATTTCCTCTAGCAGATACCTTCTCCAGCAAGTATAGACGCAGGGGCATCCTACTATAATGTCACTGCCATATTCTCAGTATGAAACCTAATGGTGTTAGGTTCTCATATCCCCGGCAGAGCAAAAACTCCAAATTACTGCTCTAACAAAAGATTCCCCAGTGAAGTCGCCAAGCTTCTTAGGATTTCACAAAAACCCCGAACAACGCACGGAGTTTTCCTTCCCCAACAGAGTTTATTTCTCTAATAGTGGAAATCCATCTCCCAGCATGTCAACTTCAAGCAAAATCTGAATACATACATTCTTCATCCCCAACTGTAATCAGGGATTTATTTTCCCTAGTTCAACAACACTGCAATAGAACAACTGACACGTTCAAACTTTGCACTTGTGCATCATTTTACAAACATCATAGCATATGCAACAAAAATTCATATATCACAATCTCATTTATTTTGAGAAAGTCATGCAATGCATACGTCATGACATCACATGAAATTGATTTTACCTTTTCAGGTTAAATTAGCAGACAAATACTATCAATTTATGCAGCAGGTCAAAGATTAATGCCTAAAACCAGACGGGGAAACTATCTACACGACCAAGTGGTATGAACTCCCGAAGCAAGACGAGTTTACCAACAAATACAGCAGGCTATAGATTAATTCCTGAAACCAGACGAGGAACTATCTATGTGCCCATTGTTGCGAAATCCCAGATTAATACCTATAACAAGCCATGACAACTATCTGTGGACGGTCGATTCTAGATTAATACCTGTAACAAGCCAGGAAAACTATCTACACGAGGAGATTGAAGATTAATACTTGTAACAAGCCAGGAAAAATATCTTTCTTTCTTAGGTTAAAAATTAATACCTGAAACCAGACAGGACAACTATCTCAATGACCGACAAAAACAAAGTTCCAGATTAATACCTATAATAAGCCAAGACAAATATTTATGGACGGCCGACTATAGATTAATACTTGTAACAAGCCAAGAAAACTATCTAGATGAGGAGATTGATGATTAATACCTGTAACAAGCCAGGAAAACTATCTATATGAAGAGATTGAAGATTAACACCCGAAATCAGACGGGAAAACTATCTTTCTTTCTCAGGTCAGAGATTAATACCTGAAACCAGCCAAGACAATTATCTCAACGACCAATAAAAACAAGTTCCAGATTAATACCTGTAACAAGCCAGGACAACTCTTTATGGACGATTGATTATAGATTAATACCTGTAACAAGCTAGGAAAACTATCTACATGAAGAGATTGTAGATTAACACCTGAAACCAGACAGGAAAACTACCTACATGATCAGACGAAGCAACCTTACATGGGTTCCTTCTCATATATTTCCAGACGTATTCTAACACGGACTCATCCTGAAGCAATCTTACACGGGTTTATTCTCCTAATCTCCAGATGCAGTCTAACACGGACTCATCCTGAAGCAATCTTACACGGATTCCATCTCGCAGTTTCCATATGCAGTCTAACACAGACTCATCCTGAAGAAGTCCAACATAAGCTCCTTCTCATATATCTCTGGATACAGACTAACACAAACTCATCCTGAAACAGCCCTACACAGGCTCTTTCTAATACATTTTTAGGTAACGTTTAATTCCATTATCCCCAGCAAGTTACTTTGAAGCCTTGATTTCAACTAGAAAGCAGCAAACTCCCATCTCTGCAGTATAGAGATAAATCCCCAGTAGAGCCTTGGACAACTGAAGTTTCTAGATTCTATTCCCTACATAGTTTTCCTCAAGCGGGAGAACAACAAAAACCCACATTCCACAGCGGATTCCTCCTCAGACAATAGGAACAAGAATCCCCATAAAGAGACCTCTTATGAAGTCAATATCTAATTTGGATGGCAACTTTAAGCCCATCTCTGACGACTCTCAGCCTTCTTCTCCAAATGGCATCTATAAGCCCATTCTCGACATCATCAACCATCAGCATTACTTCATGCGAGTGCAAATTTTTGGGCACTTTAGTGTTCAATCATCTTCCACCTTCAGATCACGAAACGCAGACAAGCCAATCTAAATCCTCAGGTTTAAGAAGATTGAACAGGGGCAGTTGTTGTACCCCAAAATTTTCCCTCCCATTTTTACTCAAGACATGCTCCTAGAGATCCTCAATTGCTCAAGGTTGACCAATAACTGACCTGACAGATTCTCCTCTAAAGCAATGAACCTCTAATTCGGGTTTCACTTTTCACCAAGATGGGAGAACTCCAAAGGTCTTAAGTGTTTTCCATTGTCCTAATATGCCTTTAAGATTGTCCATGACAAATTTCATGCTTTACACTACATGTTTGCTCAGTCAATTGCTCAAATGCTTGAAAATCAACTATGCTAGGTCAAATGTAAATTGTGGCCAATGTACAGTCAAACTTCAAGATTTTTGGTCAACATCATCATTTTTAAGTGATATCCATCATTTGATCAAGGGTTGATCATGATTCCTCAAGAAATGCTCCTAATCTATCAAAAGTCAAGAATTTCTAAATTAGGGTTCTTATAGGAAAAGTCAACTGAACTTTGACCACGCATAACATTCACATACTTCATCCATTTTTTCCAACAAAAGCTAATTTTGAAGAGAACCCAATTCCATTCAACTTCTATTTTTCCCTCAAATCCAAGAAATGCACCATTTGAAAGATACAAGCTCATACATTACAGGTCATTTTCAGAAAGTCAACAAAAGACACTTTTTGCCAAGACGTTTTACATCAAAATAAAATATTCAAATTCAAAATTGATTAAAAGAGATATTGAATTAGTCATCTTAAGCTTTCCAAAAAGTCAAAGATCATCATTATGGGATAAAAATTGAGCAAGTTATGGCTTGCCCAAGTTGGGAAAATTTGGAAAATTTTAAGAATTGTGCATTGAGCAAACTTAAACTTTTAGGTCAATGGCTTAATTTATTGGACTTCAAATATCTTCCTAAACTTATAGAGGAATTCTAATATCATTTTTGCATGGCCTTACAATTTCTACCTATTTTGTCCATATTTATTTTGATTTATTTCAAATAAAAATACAAAATAAATTGTGCAAAATAAATAGTGCAAAATAAATAGAAGTGGGCCTTGATCTTTAGGCTATTGTTTTGGGCTGCCTAGAAGCCCAAGATTTCATGAAAGCTTTGTTCAGTTTCATCCAAGTTTGAAAATGGCATGAAATCATCAAAAAAGTCATATTTTCAAATGTTGATCATGGTTTAAAAACAATAGTTATGGGCTTTATTCTTTCCATGTTATCATGTTCCCTCCCTCTCCTCTATATATACAAGATATGTGCAAGCACAACACACACATACACACTGCCTAAAGATCCCACGAAAATTGCAAAAAATTCCATAAATTTGTCAAATTTGAAATAACTGACCCGACCATATACAACCCCTTCCAGGAATCCTATCCATCTCCTGAAGGTCTCTAGAACCTGCCTTGATCCTCCTTGAAGCAGATCTGCATCCATAACGGCCATATCAAGTGGTACCGATTTGAAGTTTTCATAAAATTCAAACTCTTTATTCATGCGGTATTCAATTGATTTTATGCATACATACGTGCTCACGAACATGTTTGGATTTGTTTTGACCTATTATTTGCAAGTTCTAACGCAAGGATAAAGAAACATCATGATTAGGGCATGAAGTTCTATTTGGTTTGTACCTCATGGTACAACAGCTTTCAGGCCAATTTAAGGCCAAAATCGGATCCAGAGCTCAAGTTTATGTAGGATAGGCCCTTTAACCATTTGCAAATATCACATTTTTGCAGGTTTAAGTTGTTTGGCTGATCGGAGAAGGTGACAAGAGTTTGACTCCGGCACCGTTGACTGGTAGTGACTCTGGCGCCCAAGTGTCTCCTTCCCACTGGTGCCTTCAGTCAACATGCATTTTTTCTAATTTGAATAATTACTGTTTTATTTTTACATATAATATCATGGTTGTGTTGTTATAAACGATTGAAACAGCAGCTCAAATGGCAAGGCGTGTGCGTGCAAAGGGAAAGGACTTGGGTTTGATACCCAGGTCTGAAGTTTTATTTTTCTAACATTGCTTTACAGATCCCATGTGTTGCATAACCAAGCTCCCACCATATGCCTTCATGTTTGGGCCATCAAATGCCAGCAAATGAAGATCTAACATTCTAAGCGCGCTGTACATGATGAACCCTCAAGGGGCAAATCACACAGGATCAGGAAAATAGTGGGCTCCTTTCATCTAGGCCCAGCGAATTCAAATCTCACCCCCCATTTACTTCATAACACCAGGCCCATTTGAATGTTCTATTTTATTTGTTTTATTATTTATTTCATTTAATCATTTTTCCATAATAGCATAAAATAAAAAATCATAAAAAATAGACTTTGGATTTTCTAAATTTAATTTAATTTTTGTAAATTAATTAACTTAATTATTTTGACTTTTTTTAATCAATTTAAAATCAACTAGAATTAGATTGATTTCATTTAATATTTTCTTAATAAAAATACAAAAAAAAAATTAGAATTAGGCTTAAATTCATTTAATGATTATATTTTTAATTAAATTTAGATTTAAGGTAGTTTAATTATTTTCTTAATCAAAAATAAACAAAAAAAGATTTCTTTATTCATATAGAATTTTTTAGGGTTTTAGACGTCTCTTTCCATTTCACATGCCTTGTTTATTTTGACACTTTTTTTATACTAATGTATCTGCTGATGGAATGTAATAGAATTAACTAGGGGTTTTACTACTTTTTATTTATTTTCATCCCAAATTTTTGGAGATGTAAATACCCCATCCCCAAAGCATTATAATAACGTAGATTTAACTTTCCGCACTTTATATTTCTGCAATATTTAAACTATTTAGATGCATGATAATAGGATTATATGACAAGATTAATTATCAAATGTTAAAAAACCTAACATATAAGACTAAAAAAATTGAACATAACACACTTTCACATATACACCTCTAGGGTACACCCACTTTGGTTGCCTTTTGTAAAATAAAATAGTCATGTCCCTCGAAAATGGGGATGCTTTAGCAAAGACCCTTAAATCAAAAGATCGTAGTCCCTCGATGACCCTACAGAGTTGCCTTTCGGTAAATGATATGGTCCCTTAAACAAAATTGCTAAAGTGTCTCTATATGTTGCTTTTATGACTATACGTCCCTTCGAATTTCCCTCAAACATCAAACGATAGGGCTACTTACTCACTAATAATAGGATAGCATTGTCTAAAAGATTGAAGGAAAAGAACAAACCTTCCGAGTATAAGTAGATAGTTCTTAGATGCTTGCTCAAAACAAACTTTTGCACTTACACAAGACATTTCAAAAAATATTTAAAAAAACACTTTATCAACATTCTTGAGGACTGATACAAGAGTTATCATAAAGAGAATCGCCGCACTAAGGAAATTTCAAAATACTTTTCAAAAACACACAAAAAACAAAAGGTATTTTTCTAATGTGTTAAGCATCTAAGAGCCCGTAGATAACTACAGATGGGAAGGGTGCCAACACCTTCCCTTTCCATAATATACCCCCCTTACTCATAAATAATCTCGAAAGGTCTTTTTCTGTTCTTTTCACCCTTTCCTTTGTTGGATAAAAGAAAAGTCAGGGGCAACTCTTGCTTACCTAACTTTTGCAAACACAAATGCAAAACCAATACAACAGTCGGTTCTGCAACCGTATTACTCCAACATTGTTCCAGTACGAAAGAAAGACTGAAAAGTCTGCATGTACATCAATTATAGAGATTTAAATAAAGCAAGTCCGAAAGATGATTCCCCATTGCCACATATTGATATGTTGGTTGATAGTACAAAAAAATTAAAAGTGTTCTCATTCATTGAAGGATTTTACGGATACAATCAAATTAGGATGGCTCTTGAGGACATGGAAAAACAATGTTTATCACACCCTGGGGAACATTCTGTTACAAAGTGATGCCCTTCGAGTTGAAGATCATTGGTGCAACGTACCAGAGGGCTATGACAACCCTATTCCATAATCTGATGCATAAAGAAATTGAGGTATATGTTGATGATATGATCGCCAAATCTCAGACCAAGGAGGGGCACATAAAAAACTTGTTGAAATTGTTTCAGCGTTTGAGGAAGTATCGTCTCCGCTTGAATCCAAATAAGTGTACTTTTGGTGTTTGTTCAGGAAAGTTGCTACGTTTCATTGTCATCCAAAAAGGAATTGAAGTTGATCCAAATAAATTCAAGGAAATTCAAGAGATGCCTGCACCGAGAACTAAAAAGCAAGTTAGAGGCTTCGTCGGACGTTTAAATTACATTTCCAGATGTATTTCACATATGACTGCAACACGTGAACCAATCTTTAAGTTGTTAAATAAATATCAAGGTTGTGTCTTGATGGATTATTGCCAAAGGGAATTTGAAAGCATTAAAGAGTATCTGCTTGAGCCTCTTATCTTGCTCCCTCCTGTTGAAGGAAGAACATTGATTATTTATCTGACTTTGTTGGATAACTCCATAGGCTGTATTTTGGGACGATAAGATGAAACATGAAAAATTTTCCGTTGGCAGATGTTATTGTCTGAATATGATATTGGGAACCGTACTCAGAAAGCTATTAAAGGCATTATGTTGGTGGATTACCTTGTGATAATGCAAAAATACATAGCATATTCAACCCGATTTTCATAAATAAAGTTACCGTTTTGTCTTGATTATGTTGCATTACGTTGGTATTTCGAGTTTGTTTCAGGTAATTATTTCCCACAATGCCTACTTGAGAAAAGGAGAATAAATGGAAACGAAATGGACTAAAAATTTCAAAATAGCAGAAAAGCAACAGAAAATCCATATCAGAAAGTTGTGACGATCGTCACACCTCCCTTACGCTCGACATAAGTCAAATATGTGCCCCTCCGCACACATAGTATGACGATCAACACAAGATGAAAATATGTGTGCCCCATGCCACACATTGCATGCCACTCGTCACATGCTATTTTGAATCTTTGATACAAAGTTTTCTCCATGTTTCCAGTACCAACCACGCCTCTTGCATTTTTTTCTCCTGCTTTTTCTCCACGTACGAATTTTTATGAGACTGAGCCATGAAGTCACGACTCCTACATTCTCTCAAGGAATTTGTTATTAGAGCACTATAAAAGGATGATAGTTTACAAACAAAGGCTCTCTCTCGCACACCGATTATTCCCGTTTTCAAGAGTTCAGAACTTAATTTAGAATCTTTAAGTAGATAAAACCTTCACTTAAACAACAATAGTTTTCTACGCCGGAAGGCTATTGAATCATTAGAATTATTTTCATAAACTCCTGAATTTTTCTTAGGTTTATTTTTAATTTTGTTTCCGCATTTATTTTCCGCGAAGAAAATCCTGCTGACTTATGGAGGATTGTTTTCAGTACTAGAAGTGTTGCATAAATTTCATTCTATTATTTAATTCTAGGTTTTTAATTAAATTATATTATTGTCTCTTTATTTATCAATCATGACTGTATCACTATATGTTTGCTATTATTTTGTGTTCGTAATGAATAATATGTCATACTTACTTACCTGATACCATTATGTAAGGTCATAAACTGAAGGGGTTCGTTAATAAATTGGCATAACCCTTTTATAAAATGCTTTTCTGGTTTGGTTTCCAACTTTTAATATAAAACTGTTTTGTTACGAGAGTAAGAGACAAACGAAGGCTAAAATCAATAATCACGAGAGTGTGAGTTTTTAACCCGATAGTGGTAATCAAACATTAGTTTTAAATATAGCGAGAGTGATTTCGGATTAATTAGATTCTATTTGTTTTCAAAAATTATTTTTAGATTTTAAATGAGACAGCGAGAGCAAGAATTTAAGTTAAATTATATAATCTGAATCAATAATCACGAGAGTGTAAGACAAAGGTTTTTAAACTGATAGTTTCTACTGAACAATGTTTTGAATACTCAAAGCTATGCCAATGTTTTACTGAATTCCAGAAGTCAGACGTATTACGTACCGGTGTCCCATTATTAAATATTTCAATTAAGTCTACGCTTATTTTCGTCTAACCTAAAACCTAAGATTTATTATTAGCCTTAGCTTTGCACAGTAACTTTAGATAGCAGTAATTCAATTATCAGTCCTTTTGGGTTCAATATCTTTTAAAACTACGCGATTAAATTGTGCACTTGCAGTTAATTAACCCGATAGACTCTTAAAGTCGCGATTATGTTTTTGGCGCCATTGTCGGGGACTGATTTAGTCGATATTGTGACTCCTTTGTTACACAGTATAGACTAAGGCAACCAATTTTTTCCATTTATTTGTGGATTGAATGCATAGCACTCGCTCTCAAGGCGAAGAATTAGAACAACCAATCAACAAGGTCAAGAGTTTTGTTAATATAAGACGCCAAATCAGAAAATACCAAATTAAGTACAATCTTCTCGAATTCAATCTTCCCGATTTATCTCTTCCTGAACCAAGAATGGCCGAAGGACCCCAAAATCATCCTTTGAAGGATTATGCTGCCCGATCACAAGAGGAACCTCACAACAACATTGTTTCCCCCGCTATCGCTCATAACAATTTCGATTTGAAACCTTCATTATACAAGTTGTCCAACAAAATCACTTTTCGGGATGTCCTACAGACGATCAGAACTTGCATTTGTCAGTGTTTGTGCAGTACGCAAACACAGTGAAAGCAAATGGTGTCAGCCCCGAAGCAATAAGACATCATCTTTTCCCTTTTTCATTATGAGATACAGCTAGAGCTTGGCTCTAGTCTCTACCATCCAACTCTGTTACCACATGAAACGAGTTGAAGAATGTTTTCCTAACACAATAATTTATGCCGAGAAAGACGACTATGCTAAGAGCCAATATCAATGGTTTTAAATAAAAGGAAATAGAATCTCTTTTTGAAGCATGGGAAATATACAAAGACATGTTACGACTTTGTCCACATCATGGTCTAGAAGAATGGTTGATCATCCACATCTTTTACAATGGTCTCTTGTATAAAACAAGACTAACGATTGATGCTGCAGCTGGTAGCACACTAATGGATAAACCTTATCCTTACGCTTATCAGTTTATCGAAAGTATGGCTCAAAACAATTACCAATGGGGAAGTGTAATACGGTGGGAGAACTGACTTGTTTGTTTTGCGTTTTATCGTAAGTGCTGCGGATAACAAGAGGTGCCACCGAATTTTCTTTTATCCTATAAAGGAAAGGGTGAAAAGAACAGGAAAGACCTTTGAGATTTTCTTGAGTTTGGGGGGTAGGTTTTGAAAAGGGAAGGTGTTAGCACCGTTTTCATTCGTAGTTATCTATAGGCTCTTGATCGCTTTCTCCCTTTTGAAATGCTTTGTGTGTGTTTGCTTGAAAATACTTTGAAAATGCCTAAGTACGAAAATTTTGTAATGATTCTTGTATCATTGAGAATGCATAAAAAATGTTTTATTTTGAAAGATATTTCGGAATAAGTGTTTGTGAAAAATGTTTTCTTTTGTGTGAGCAAGTGATTAATAGTATTTTACCATTAGTTAGTAGGAAGCCCTATCATTGGATGTTTTGAGGGACAGACGTAGGGTCGTCGTTATGCTCATTGAAGGCAACATGTAGGGATACCATTAGCAATCTGAAGGGACTGTCATCATATATTCGTAGGCAACATCGAGGGACAAGATCATATACCGTAGGCAACTTCGAGTGACATCGAGGGACTATGATCTTTATGATGATTTGTAATTGAGGGTTTTTTATAATTGTATCCCTACGTTCGAGGGACATGACCACTGTTTTCCGAGTCAACAAGAGAGGTTACCCTAGAGGTGAAATGTGTAAAGTGTGCTTTATTCAATTCTATAACCTTGAATTAGGGTTTGCTAATTATTTCTTTTATGTCTTGTCATACAATCCTATTAATCTAAGCATTAACAGTAATAATAAAGCAGAAAAGAAGAAAGAAATTTCCTATGCTATTACATCGCTTCGGAAAGGGGGGGTACCAACCATAAAAACTTGGGGGAAAAACAGTAATGAAACCCTAGTTTAAAACTATTACAAACCATCATGAGTTACAATAATTGGAAAAATAATAACACGAAAAATAATAAACGCGCGAAGATTGAAAATGGAACAGGTGTTTGAAAACCCTAAAAAATATAGTTATTTAATAAAATATTTTGGTGTTTTATTGAGAAAAAGATTTGAAATTTTAACCTAATTTTAATTAATTTTTAATTAATGAAATAAGTCAAAATAATTAAATTGAATTAATTTATTTACCAAAAATTAAATTTAATTAGAAAAACCTAATTTTGTGATTTTGTGATTTTATGATTAAAATAAAATTGGTTTTCAAAAAAAACATAAAACAATTAAATAAAATAATTAAAAAAAAGTAAAGAGAAGAAATTGATTGGGCCCGATGCTATGATGCAATCTGGGGGTGTGCTTGTTTGAAATTGTCTAGGCCCAAACATAAGCCCAGACTCTTGCACATGGTTCAATAGTGTTGTTCCCTTGGCGGTCTATCATGAGCGCTCAGATGTATTCATTTGTGCCAAAATTCAATACCTTTTCAAATTGTATTCATTTGTGCCAAAATTCTAAAGGATGAACAAGTTATGAAAATTTGGATTTCAAGGTATTTTTGTGAATTTTGACCAAACACCAAAATGGCCAATTCTTGATAATTCAGATTCCAGCCATTCCTTTTGTGTCAAATCAGGCCCAGGGGTGATTTATGATGTGTTGAGGCCCATGAGGGTGGCTAATTCGTGCCCCATGTGAAACTGTACTTGGTTGATGCCAAAATTCCAAAAAACTTGGCCGATTTTGCAAATTCACCAACACTCTCTCATTTCAAATAGTCATGACCTGGAACTTTGAGCATTGGTTTCTGACCTCAGTTGGCTCATAAAACACAGAAAATTAGAGATTGCACGAGTGAAACGCAGGCTCCATGTGCAACCTCACTTTTTGCTTAAACTACCAAACTTGGCCTCCAACGGCTTTGAGTGCCAAATACCACTTTTATCCTCTTCATGTCGTGCTGTATAACAAGAACCAAGTCTCAGTTTAAAAGGGGGAGGCTTATAGTCACCACATTTATGATCTGAAAATATTCAAGTATCTCTGCAAATTGCTTCGAATCTCTCTTCTCCTTGGATCATTCTTCAAAATTCTTGGTGGTTCAACTTCAGTGAAGTAAGGAGATCAAGCTTGCACCATTGGTTTGCTTCTGGAGTGAAGGATTCGAGTTTCCATATTTCACATCAAGGTGAGTTTTCTTGAACTTTGATTTGCATGATTCAACTTGAATTGATGATGTAGATCATGTTCATTGAGGTACTAGTTGGCGAATCATTAGGATTGATGTATATTTGAGCTCTATCCAAGCAGATTTGGTGAAATCATGTTTCTGGTTTTGATGTTTGCAGTGTTTTTTTTCCAGTTTTTGAGACTTGATTTCTTGATCCATGCTTGATCTTTGAGATTGATTCGAATTGCATAATGTAGTATGATATGCGCTTGATTTGATGAATTTTGGTTGAGAATTGAGATATAACGGTGGATCTGAACTTGAGGTGTTGAATCTATTTATGTGCTAGTTTTTTCCCTAGCCAGAGGTTGAAGATGATGGCGTGGCCTTCTCTGATTGGTTGTTTTGTTTTTATTTAATTATTTGAGTTTTGTTTCATAACTTGATTTTCATGATTTTATTTCTTACTCAAAAATGGTTGGAAAATTATGAAAAAATTCAAGAAGCTTAAAAATAACATTTCACATCTTGTGTATATTTTTTAGAATTTTAGAAAATGTTTTGATTGGTTTCAAAATTTGTGTGATTAATTAATTGTTTGTTTGATGTTTTTTTTTTGTTTTAATATTTCCTTTGATCCTAAATTCCACAAAAAATATTTTAGGCTCCTAAAATTACTTCTGAAATTTGTTTGGTATTTTTTCTATTTTTGATCAGAAAATTAATTTGAGAGTTTTATTTGGTTTATTTTGTTTCATAATTTTTCTTTTCATATTTTCCTTAATCTAAAAATTCTAAAACATTTCAGGAAACTTTAAAATAAAATTTTTTACTTTGTATAATTTTCTCGAAAATTTTAAAAATGTTTTGATTGATTTTTAAAATTTGTATGACTAATTAATTGTTTGTTGATATTTCGTTATTATTTTTTTGACATTTTTTTTGATGCAAAAATTATGGGAAAATTCATGGAAGTTTGTTTGGATCAGAGGAATCATAAAACAATTTTGTTTGGCATGTACTTGGTGTTTTGATCATAATTCCATTTTGTTGATTAAATAATTGCTTAATCATTTAATCAATTAATAAATTGATAAATTTTGAATTTCCTCTTGGTTTTAAAATATATAAAAAATGGTTCCCCTGACCTTTTGAGTTTCCTCATGTTTGATGTATCTTTGTTTTGAATTGTTTGGACTTTGGTCTTAATTAATCAATTGTTAAGATTAATTTTAAATTATTAGGGTTTTGTTGCCTATTTAGCAAGTTTCGATTTCAAAATCAACTTGCCTTGAGTTTCATTTGAATTTAGCTCTTGTCTGAAGTTCATAGATGGATTGAGAATCTAAAAATGACTTTTCTTGAATTAATTGACTTGGTTTGATATTTTTTTCCTCAAATCATTTTGAAAACTTGTCTAGTTTTACACTTTGGTCAACTAGTTTTGATGTTTGAAGCTTGTTTGACCCCATCCTCATTTATACATGAACTTGATACTTTCTTTCTGACTTCTACACATCTCAAGGATGTTATGGAAATTTTGGTTTGAATTATTGAAGTCCCTTTCTATTTTTGATGAATTTTCAAAGTGGAAGTGCCCAATTGATGTTGCATATCTTGTTGCAATTTGTTTGATGGCCATGAACTTGTGTGAGGCCTATAATTTAGCACTTAATGATCATTTTTATTATGCTCCCTCACACCAATTCAAGTCAATCCTCTTGATTTCCCATAATTGGTTGATGATCCATTTTTACTCACGCCTCCTAAATAATGATTCACTTCTTGTTTTTGCTTTGAATTTTGAATTTTTCCCTCGAGGCCATCAAATGACCAATGGTGACATGTTGAGGAATGATACATCAATTATAGTCTCATAAAGACTTGAGATCACTTGACCTTTAATGCTTGAACCAATTTCATCCATATACGAATTTGATGTTCCCTTCTTCTTTCCTTTTGAATCTTTGAGGTATATTGAATGCACTTGTGCAACATGTATTAGAATCAACTTTCTAAAATTTTGATCATATCCTCATAGCATGTTAGAAGCTTTATTTCAAGTCTTTGAATGGTTTAATCCTTCTAACTTTGTTTTTGTTTGACCTCCTTTCGTTGCTAACTTGTGATCCAAGCTTTATAATACTTTTTGTGGAATCCCTCTTCTATTATGCTTGTGAATCATAATGAAATGAATGAGTAGGGATATGTAGTGTTTGCTACTGACTTTCAATGTTTTTATTTTTATTCTTCTCTTGCTCCTTTGATCCTTGACTGATGTTTACTTGTCAATTCAACATGGTGACAAGAAAGGAGTAACAATTCCTTAGTTTTGACCTAGTTGTTGTTTGAGTTTGTTTGATGCTTCTTACATCTACTATTTAGATAATTTTCCATCATGTTCTTATCATATCATCATCCATCCCTTATTGGTTCATCATTCCTCTTTGAAATCACTAATTTTTCTGTTGAATGTGCGAGGTACTCTGAGGAAAGTTTTTCCATCTAGACTTGGTACTGTAGTGTTCCACATTATTTATGGAACACAAATGATTGTGCCTGCACCACTCTAGTGCTTTGTATATTTGTTATTCTCTTGCAGGATATACATATGTGATTGTGACTTCTATACATCACCTGTGGGATATGTTCATATTTGAAGCCTCAATGCTTATATTTAATGGTGTAATTTCTGACTTGATTTATTTGCTGATGCTAGTTTGCTTGAAGTTCTCTGGTGTTGTACCCCAAAATTTTCCCTCCCATTTCCTCAACATTTTCTCATCACAAAACCCTTGGAGCTCAAGATCCAGTTAGGGTTTCCTCTCCTCAAGATTTCTCCTTACACTGTTAACCCAAATTAGGGTTTGTGTTTGCACAAATATGTTTTGACCTAAGAAGCCTAAGATGACTTTCATGCTTCATGTTGGACTCCCAAGTTTATCCATGCAAAGTTTCAAGTCTTGATTCCAAATTTTGCCCAGTCAATTGGACAGTTGACCTAGAAATCAACTGTATTGGGGAAAAAGTCAACTGTGGCCAATTGACAGTCAAATATCATGAAAATTGACCCACATCAACATTATGAACTCTCATGGACCATTTGATCAAGTTTGGATCACAATTCCACAAGAAATTTGATCAGATCATCAAAAGGGCAAAATGGTCATTTTTAGGGTTTTGACTGCACCAAGGCAATTTTTGACTGTTTGGCCTAGCCAATGGCAAACCAAGCTCACATATGGACTCAAGGGCCCCATGGAATTATCTTGACATGCTCAACAAGTTCAAAAGATCCCAAGTACACAAGATTGACAGTTGAATTTCCCAGTCAATTGATCAATTTTGATTGTATACTGAAAAGTCAAACTTTGACTTTTTGGTCAAAATCAAGGGTCAAGATTCATTTTTCATCAAAACATGCCAAATCATGAAAATTGTTCACCAAGAAATCAAAAAATGCAAATTAGGGTTTGAAATGGAAATTTTTCATAACTTAGAATTTTTCTAAGTTATGGAAAACCCTAATTTTTTCCCAACTTTGCCCCACTTTCTCACCAAGATTCATGTGGATTCAAACAAAAGTCAAAACATGAAAGTTGTAGCTTGTTGCATAATCTACAACTTAGATTCACAAAGTTTTCACAAATGAGGCTTGTATCTCAAGTTACAATTTTTGGAATAAGGGTACTAAACCATTCTTAACTTAGTGAAATTTTAACCTATTTTGGCAAGGTTTTCTACCTAACTTCAAGGCCATTTTCCATACGCTTCCACTTGGAATTTCACTTTTCATTTCAAAGATGGATTGTAGTACACATTCCAAGCTTTCCAAAATGTCCAAGAACTTCTCAAACAACCTCATGGTTAGGGAGAATCGAATTTTGCAATATGGCAAAAACTCACTTTTGATTAGGCCAAGTTACATGTTCATAGCACTATGCATTTCAATCTCAGCTTGCACAACTTGATTACAGGCCTTTTATCTCAATTACACTCATAAATTTAATGCATATTCTTTGTGCCAAGACCATGTTCTTTGTGTTCTAGCATTGCATAATGGATAAATCCCAAAATAGATAAAGTACTTTATCCATTTTTGCAAAAGCAAGCTTTATGTCAAATTGAAAATCCAAGCAAGTACATTTAGGATCTCATTGGCACAAGTTTAGGAGCTAATTACACTGATCAAGACAAGGGTTTGCAGCATGTTATGGGGGCCTGCATCAGTCTAGAACACCAACTTGCCTTTTGTTGCTTAAGTAAGAAGAAACATACCATAACATACAACAACTCTCATATCAGCTCAAAAACCCTTAAGCAAACTTGTCAAGCATATTCCAAAGATCCATTCTGAGCTAACACACGACTCCAATACCTCCATTGCCCTCTAGAACTCAGAACCAATCTCAAACTGCAAAAACAGAGCTACCCCTGCAGATTGAGTTCCAACTCTCATCCCTGTCATCTTTTCTTGCTAAAAGCTCTTCACACACCTTCCCTACCATCAATGCAAGCTAACCAAAACCTAAAACACGACCTGTAATTCCTCTAACCAGTTCCACCATTTTCATTTTCTTGTTTTGCAGTTGAAGTTCTCTAGCACGATTCAAGAAGTTTCAAGACAAAGTAAAGCTTGGAATAGCATCCCTGGACCTCAAGGAAGCTATACCAATCATCACCTTGCACTGAAAGCTTCTCCATTGCCAGATACAACTTCAACTGAACAGGTAAATTCATGAACTCGTATCTCTCTTATTAGGCATTGTTAGCTTTAGGTTTGTGAAGAAAACATGTCACAATCATAGCTCTGAACATGCCCATATGATTAGATTTCATTTATATTATGTGTGCTGCAAGAATTTTGAGTCTTAACATGGCATAAAAACTAGGTCAGAATTTGGGAGAGAAGAAATTCTCTCTCATTTCTGAGAGTTAGATTGATTTTTTTTACATGCTTAGAATCGTGACATGATGCTTTACAAGTTTGCTGTTGTAAGTTTTTGATGAAAGTCAAAAAATCAGGATCTATGCTTGACAATGGAAAATGCGCGCTTTGTTCTTGTTTTAAACATGTTGGAGGTTGAAGAAGGTCCTTTGGGCTGGGCCTGTTTCACATTTTCTTTTTTGCACCATACACTTACTTCTGCACCCACTGAGCCCATTTTGCTTATTTCTTTGACTTTTTGACTTTTTTCCTTTTTTGATTGACTTATTTATTTTTTCTCATGATATTAAAAATATAAAAAATTATTTTCACACCATTTTTGCATTTTTTAGGTATTTATTTGTTTATGTAGACATTTGTGTATAAATAATATATATATATATACTATTATTTAGAAAACTAAAAAAAATAGTGCAAATATACTTATTTCTGATTTTTATTTCATTTTTCTTTTTGAAAACATTTTATGTAAAATATACTTTTTTTTATAAATATTAAATATTATTATTTTTTATATATATAATATATATCTAGAAATTAATATATATATATATATATATATATATATATATATATATATATATATATATATATATCTAGAAATTAATATATATATATATATATATATATATATATATATATATATATATATATATATATATATATATATATATATATATATATATATATATATATATATATATATATATATATATATATATATATATATATATATATATATATATATATATATATATATATATATATATATATATATATATATATATATATATATATATATATATATATATATATATATATATATATATATATATATATATATATATATATATATATATATATATATATATATATATATATATATGTATATATATATATATATATATATATATATATATATATATATATATATATATATATATATGTATATATATATATATATATATATATATATGTATATGTATATATTTATATATATATTTAGGTTAAAATAAAAAAATACCTATATTTTTACTTTATTAATATTTAACATAAAAATACTTTTTTTGTAAATATATTTCATTTTATTTTATTTTTGTACATAATAAACAAATACTTGTATTAAATTAAATAATATATATGTTACTTAATGAAAATTAGGGTTTTACCCTAAATATGAAAATATTCCAAAAATAATCTTTTTTTTTTATTTTTATTTATTTGACATAAATAATACCTTTTTTTTCATATACATAAAAACCTTTTTGCATTTTTGCATCTTTATTGTATTTTCTAATTTATGCAATCAATTATTTGTAAATATTCCAAAAATGATGTAATAGCTAGGTTTAATTTCTTTGTCTAAATACCCCCCATTTGAACATTTGTATCCCCTTTCCCATATTGTGTTGTAATAGTGTAGGAATTTTACTTTTCGCACTTTAAACGCTTCCTAAATATACCATGCTAGAATTAGGGTTTGTATGCAAATAAAAGAACAAAATAGCTTGACCTAATTTCAAGATAATCAAAGCATGAGAAATGAACAACACATATCACACTTGCACCCCCTAGGGTATTCCACTTTGTTGCCTTCAAATAAATGAGCCATATTGCATGTTAGGTCTCTTTGGGCAAAAAAAACAAACGCAAAACCATAGTCAGTTCTCCCACAGTATCACATATGGGTTTCTGTTTTTCTTGCTCATTTGCTACAGATAGTTATCCGTGTTTGGTATTGCACTGTTTTCTTTTTACTGTTTCCGCTCTTTATTGCTTTCTGTTGCATGAGGGGACCTCCGTTGATGATATATGTTAGGAGTCCCTCTAGTTTATTTAAAGCCCTTTTAAGGCAATTTTGTCGGTGTGCTAATTGTGATTGTTTAAAATCCTACCTTCGGGGTAGGTATTATGCACGTGTGTTTATATTTGTGCTTGTATTGTATTACAGGTGATAAATCCTCAAAGGAGGAGAGCGATGAAGGGTTCGTAATCGACCCCCACATATTCCAGTCTATGTCGTTCCTATGCTCACTTTATACAAGTAGATGCTCTGAACATGTGCCCAAGATCTGAATGAATATAAGTCCTTTAAAAGCAAGTGAAAAGGGTTCCCGCAATCGGATCCCCACATTTTCTTTAGCTCATGTTAACCAACATTGATGCTTAGTGTACACATGCACTGTGTCTTTCCCCCCAGATATTTCTTGCCCTAATAATTGATATCACGGTTAAGGACCCTTTTATATTACTATAATTCTATATCCCGTTGACTCGGGTGATACGCTCCCTTGGCTATGGCTTGACCCTTAGTCTGATGCTTGGTTACTTGTCTATGGCAGGATCTCCCATTTTACTACTAGGCCTGCGCCATATAGGTGTTTGGTATTCGAGTGATGCTCGAGCTTTTGTTTGTCCAAATGTTTCGCCATTTGTTTGCTTGTTTTTGTCACAAGATCTGTGATAGTTTCTTGTTGCACCCTTAGGATCTCTCGTGTAGGGTTAGTCCTCGGGCTAGACCTTAGGATAGGAATCCATGTATGCTTACTAGGTTGGAAACTTCCCTCTTTCATCCTCAACCTTAGGGCTAATCATTGTATGATAACATTAAGGCTAGATATTAGGATATTCTCTCATAGTTGTTTTCTTTTCCTTTGCATTCTTGCATCTTAAAACTAAAACTTCTTCTTGGAAAATCATAAAATATCTCTAATAAACTTAAATCCTTCTTCAAGGTAAAAAATACAAACCAATCTTGATTGCTTGTACGCCTCCCAGATTTGTTTTAAACTTTGTCAAATTGATGTTTTTCCATCCCTACAATGACATGTTATTTTTTATTTTAGCCGATGTTTCACCATCGCACATTCTTTAACCGATGTTTCTCCATCGCACATTCTTTTAGCCGATGTTTCGCCATCGCACATGTTTGTTATCCTACTTTGATCCTTAATATCATTGTTAGGCGTGATGGTTTGTCATTTGGTTAATTGATGTTTTACCATCCTTACCATGACATGTTTTTTTTTCTTTTAGACGATGTTTCACCATCGCACATTCTTTTAGCCGATGTTTCACCATCGCACATGTTTGTTATCCTACTTTGATCCTCAATATCATTGTTAGGTGTGATGTTTTTTCATCTAGTTTATTGATGTTTCGCCACCTTTGCCATGTTATCTTCCCATCTTTTAGCCGATGTTTCGCCATCGCATATTCTTTTAGACGATGTTTCACCATCGCACATTCTTTTAGCCGATGTTTCGCCATCGCACATGTTTGTTATCCTACTTTGATTCTCCACATCATTATTAGGTGTGATGTTTTATCATCTGGTTTGGTGATGTTTCATTATCTTTTCCATGTTACTTTTTTATCATTTGGCCGATGTTTCGCCATCGGATTTATTTGGTTGTTTTATCTGATGTTTTTCCATTTTGACTATTTCTTTTGTCTTTCTTAACTAAACAACACAAACCAACTAAATTATATAAGCCGAACTACAACTTCTCTAATTCCTTAAAAGGGATACGTAGGCATTGAGGTAGGGCCCGAGCGAGCACAACTTTTATTTTCTCTACATTATTTTCTCCTTTCTTTTGCATTCATTCCCTGTATATCCTAGATATAGATCCTAACACACCCATTATAATAGAACAACAAGAGTGGATATCATTGAGTACTACGGGCGTATGGGGTGCTAATACCTTCCCCTCGCGTAATAGACTCCCTTACCCGATCTCTCGGTCGCAAGACCATGACTTCTCCCTCTTCAAGTTTTCTCGAAGTTTACCTTTCCCTTTCGGCGGGATAAAAAACATTCGGTGGAGACTTCATTAATTTTTATATCCGATGACGGTTTGGCCAGTTGTTTTAGGTAACCTTACTGGTCCCAACATTATTGTCAATGTTAGGATCAACATCTTCAGCAACTTCATTCTTGATAGCTAATAGGTCTTGCTTGACGCCATGGTAGTAGACGTCAACTCCATAATTCTAAGGAACATCCTTGTCAGAGGAATATGGTATTGGCCCTGGAGAGGTAATGGTCAGGGGAGCAACTTTAGGATTGGCAGTAATCCTTATAGGACCTTTGGAGGAGATCCTTGTAGGATTATTAGAAATGGTAATAATTGACATGTCTTCACAGTTTACATCTTCATATAAGTTTTTCACAAAGGGAGTCTTTTCAAACAGAATTTCCCTGTCGTTCATAAGGCGTTGAACACCTATCTTCAGCAATATACAACCATTGGGTAGGGATGCACAAAGGTAACAATCTTCATCATAGCCTGAAAGTAAACCGGCTCGTAAAAGATTCTTCTTAACAACTAGAAGAGGAGTAGTTAGGTCATTCACAAAAGAAACAAAAAGAACATCATCAACAACATTGATACCCTTGTCATGCTTGGGCATTAGTGCAGTAATCACATTGGGAGTCTCAGGAGGGTCAAACTCAATCTCCTTTGCATCAATAAGGTCTTGAACCTTGTTCTTCAGAGCCCAACAATCATTTGTGTCATGCCCCAAACTGTTGGAGTGGTAAGCACATCGTACTTTTGGATTGTAGCGTGGAGGAAAAGTGTGGGTTTTGAGGTGGATCCCTCAAAGTAACCAGGGCAGCCTTTAACAAATGTTGTAATTCCTGATACAGTGGAATATTAATTCTTGTAAACTGTCTTCTAGGTGCAACCTGATTGCGCTAATTATTTGATTGTTAAGCTGGTGCAGGGTTAGAGATCATTACAGCTCCTACCGTTGGATGATGTTCAACTTTACCATGACTTCTCTGACCATATGCAGCATTGACCTCCCTCTTTACACTGAACGGTTTCTTCACAGCACTTGAGGATGCACCACCTTGGATTTTACCACTCTTGATACCAGCTTCAAGTCTTTCTCCTGTAACACAGCTCAGTGAATTTGGCTGAAGAGCTTCCAATCAAATGGTTGAAAAATGGGCCTGTTAGAGTACCCATGAACATGTCTACCAACTCCCTATCAGAAAGGGGATGTTGGAATCTACCTGCAAGATCCCTCCATTTTTAGGCGTAATCTTTTAAACCCTCACTGGAACCCATATACATTCTTTGGAGTTTCATGCGGGTTGGAGCAAGGTCAACATTATATTGATACTGCTTGTAAAATGCAGCAGCCAAGTCTTCCGAATTACGGATGTTGGTTCCTTCCAGTTGATAGAACCATTCCAATTGCATTCCTGATAAACTCTCTTGAAATAAGTGAACCCATAACTTCATATCACCTATATGGGGTTGAATCTTCCTGACGTAAGACCTCGGATGAAGCTAGGGACACGAAACACCATCATATTTTGCAAAAGTTGTAACTTTGAATTTATGTGGGATGACCACTCCTGAGACCAACCCTAGCTCTTAAAAGTTCAAACCAGGTACCCTCTGAATCTCCATAGCATTGAGACGATCCTCTCACTACTTATACTTGTCATCAATAGGAGGATATTATTCCTCAGAATAGTCTGCTTCATCTTCTTCTTTCATACTCTTGTTATCCTCTTCCTGATTATCCTCTTCATTTGTAAGGGTTGCGAATTCAAGAGCTCACTTGGCTAGTCCTCTAAATCTTCTCCCCATGTTCAGGATGCCAATTTGTTTCTTTACCTTCTTCTTCTTATCTTTAGTTATGGGAGCTTTCATATCTTCCTGTCCTTTAGCCCGAGTCAGGAACATCTGTTGGAATTGATCGTTAAGTGCTTGAAGATCTTTCATAGTTTGTTCGAGAGCCATTTCTTTTTGCTGTAATAAACAACGAAAAGATAAGAAACCTATCTTGAAGTACCTATTTATGTAATGATATGCATGATATGTTTATGCAATGTTTTCAAGGACCTCGTGGGATTTAGACTCTTTAATCAAAGGAAACAGAGACAAAGATTTTTTATTAGTAAGTTCAAGGGAAAAAAAAGATTACAAAAAAAATCAAAGAATTCTAAAACTCTTAAGTCTCCCATGGACGCTTCCTCTTTGTGTTGACATAAGCATTAAGGTTCTTCTCATCATGAAGCTGCTTCGTCAGTTTTAACACTTTCTTCTCACTTCCATAGAATCGAGTCTCAAAGGTGTCTCATTCTTCCTTGAGTTGAATCCAAGAACTTTACAGCTCTTCAAAGTTTGTTGGCATATCAGAATGAAGAATAACGCGAGACTCATCCCCTTGAACAATAGGCTCTAAGATTACCGGTAAGATAGCGGGATATGGCATCATAAGACTTTGAGCACGAGTTTGCACCCATTTGAGGTAAGGTTCCAAAGGGATGGAATTCATGTGCCCCAAAGTCTTACCATAAATATTCTTTACCATTCCCGAAGCGCGTATGAACCTCTGACGATAACCTTATAGATCGTTGTCATAGTTAAACACAATACCTTGGATGAACATATCATGAGGATTGTCTCTTTGTGCATAACCAAACTGGCGTAAAGTTAGAAAAGGGTTGTAAGTGATGCCTCCCCTAATGCCAAGGATTGGCACATTAGGAAATTCTCTGCAGTGATCAATGATAGAGACGTCTTCTTGAGAGCGAGAACACCCATAAATATCAGCGTGAGAGAGAGACATTAACCTTTGAGAGCATCTTAAGCCTAACTCATTCTTCATTACTGATCCAGGAAGGTGCGAAATAAACCACCTATAGAGCAAAGGTATACAACACATAAGAGTTCCTCGTTTCTTCATAGTACGGGTATGGAGAGAATGCAGAATATCTCCGAGCAATGTAGGAACTGGATTGTGAGTAAGGAAAATCTTGATGGTGTTCACATCTATAATTTGGTCTAGATTAGGGAACAATACCAACCCATAGATTAGGAGGGTCAAGATATCCTCAAAAGCATGGAAACTCATGGCGTCTAGGAACAACTGAGCTTTCTCTATCAGAAACTTTGCAAGAAGACCTTTAACCCCACTTCTCCTTTTCCAATTAGATTCAATGTCGGATGGTTTCAAGTGCAAATATGTGGCAACATATTCAGGCTGTGGAACTTGTTCTAAACAGATGAAGGGTATTTGCTCCAATATAGGAATTCCAAGTAACTTAGAGAATTATTCCAACGTGGGCACCAATTGATAATCGGGGAAAGTGAGACAATGATGCTTAGGATAAAAGAACTGGAATAAGACGCTCATCATACCTTCTTCAAAACTGACAGTAACCAAACCGAGGAAGTGACCATGTCTTCTATTGAATTAGGAACTTTCAGGAACCCTTGAGATCAATTCTCTATCCTTGAAAGGTATGCCTACGAAGAAGATACAAATGGTATTTCTGCGAGCGAAAGCCATAACCTAAAAAACAGAGAAGAGATAAATCCCTAGGTCCTTGAAATGGTTAGTGAGAATTCTATGTTATGATGTTTATGATGTTATGTTCATGCTTAAAACAAAATAGAAAACACAAACAAGTCACACAAAGACCTTAGGCTTAAAGGCTTGTATGCGGTCTATAGGTAAGTACCCTTTTGAAGTTTAGTTGGCTCAACCTATCCTAGCAATAGTAACCGGGTTCTAGGGATCTCATATCATTGATGTTTCTCTCAGGCACTGTTTCAGCTCAAACATCTGAATTGCGACTGAAATATCTTGAAAGTCCAATCTCAATGAGTGTACCATCGAGTATCAACAAACTTCAGTCTGCACCAAAGCCGACCATCTCACTACTTTCTAATGGCTAAGATGAGTAAATTTAAGGTCCTAAAGGCCAGTTAGTGCTTAATGACACTATGTGGAATGTAACGCCCGTAATTTAATTAATTATTTAATTAAATTATTTTTGAAATATTTATGAAGACATGTTATAATTAAATTGGATTTATTTTATTATGTGGTGAAATAATATTAGAAGTGTAATATTATTTAATGTGGGCTTATTTTGGAAGAATAGAAGTAATAAGGGGGTGTGTTGGTTTTAAGCCCAATAAGGAGATAATAGAATAATAGGGTTATTTTATTATTTGTTGTTAGAATAGAAGAAAGAAGCAGTAGAAGAATAAGGATTTGGAAGAGAACGTGCAAGCTGCTAGAGAAAGTGGAAAATGGCAGAACGAGACTTCGATTGGAATATTATAGAGCGACCTTCAATCCAAGGTAAGGGAGGGGTTCTAACTCTATAATTGGGTTTATGATGATTGATATGTGGGTTAGAGGTGATTGTTGTCTTGTTCTTAAATTGAGAATATATGATTAATGTACGATGAGGATTGATTAATTTTGATGAATATTGAAGCCTTAATGCTGTTAAAATGCTGTAAGATTATAGGATAATTATGGGTGATGAATTGACATGATTATAATAAGTTTTAGGGCTTTAGTTATGGAACCGTAGTGAGATGCAGTGATGAAAAATGCAGAATATAGCAGTAATGAAAACGCAGAATTTCGCAAATTGATAACATGCGCTATTGTATTAGAATTAATGAATTAATTTGGAGAATAGAATTTGTCATATTGTTCTTAGTTAGATTGATATCAGGCAAGGAATTAGAACAATAGGATAAATAGAAAATAACAATTCTGAAGTCAGATGTAAGTTGTTAGAAGTTGCGTTGAATCATTGGAAAATAGCAGTTCTGATGTTAGAAGTTGCACTAGTCAGAAGATGTAATGATCAGAAGTTGTATTAGTCAGAAGATGTGGCTAGTCAGAGGTTGTATTAATCTGAAGATGAGATGATCAGAAGTTGTATCTGGTCAGAGGTTGAGTAGTCAGAAAATGAGATGATCAGAAGTTGTATCTGGTCAGAAGATGGGGATTAGTCAGAGGCTGCACTAGTCAGAAGTTATAGTAGTCAGAAGATTGTGTCGCCCAGAGGTTGCGTCATTAGAAGTTGTGTATTTAGAAATAGCGTTGGTTAGAGGTTGCATGGTCAGAAGTTGGATGGCCTTTGCGTTGTTTTGTGCAGAGCGATGAACGTCAGATGCTTAGAAGCTGTTGTTTGAGCTATAACAGTAGGAAAGTGACGGTCTTGATGTTAGAATTACAGAATGACAATGTTGATTTACTGTGCGAATTAAAATACGGCTTAGTTGTTAATGAGAAGTTATTAGTAATATTGTGTTGATGATTCATAATAAATAAATGATGTTTGATAAATTACTTTGATGATCTGAGATGTTGATTATTTTAAGAAGTTATTTTGAGATGTTTATGTGAGGTGTTTTGAGATGTTTATTTGAGATGTTTTGAGATGTTTTTGAGATGTTTTTGAGATATTTTGAGATGATAATTTGAGATGGTTTGAGATGGTTTGAGATGTTGTTAACTTGGGTGTTATCATTACATTCATGGTTGTGTCGCATACATTGCATTTTTGAGATGGAGCTTATGCTCGTTGAGATGGCCTGGATTGGTAAATTTTGAGATGAAGGCTATGCCTTGTTGATGCCTCTATTAATTGGAAAATTTTTTAGATTGGAGTTCTGCTCCAATGGTACCACATGAATTTGCATAGTATTGAGTCGCATTATATGATTTCATAAAGAAGTGTATTTTGATGTGGATGAATGTATATTATTGTTGAGATTGTTGTTGATTATGAGATTAGAAGTGGTGACGTTGTTGATCTAATTTAATATATCAATTATCATGCGCTTTATTATATTGTTAGATATCTCACCCCTTCAGTTTGAATGTTGCCCTTATGTTGGTAACGTGCAGGTAATCGAGAGTGAAGTTTGTACTCCTTCTATAGTTCGAGTCGGTGTCATTGCTATGATATGTAACACTCAGGGGTTGAACGTTTGCTGATTTTTGATCGTTTATTTTCAGTTGTTGAGTTTTAATTTGATTATCATTAAATATGATATGTTTCGAAGTTGCTGTTTTGTTAGAGATGTTATTAAGAATTCCGTTGCATAGATGTTGATTTATTTGATTAAAGATGTTATGTTGATGGTTCATCTGATGTTTGAAAAAGTGTTATATATCCACGATGAATGCAATGAATTTGTTAGAAGAATTTGTGACGTCCTGATTCATTTGTATGATTGAAATTTTATAACTCTGATTTATTTTGCATAATTGCTTGGGGTAGAATTAGGGTGTTATAAAGTTGGTATCAGAGCAAAAGGTTGGTCTGACCTTGTCGTCGATTCGTAGTTGTCTAACAGTCGAGTATTGTTATTTGAGTTTTAATCGTTGTTTATGTTGTAGTGAGAAGTTGGTATGGCTGGAAGGAATGATGCTGCTCTTGCTGCTGCTTTAGAAGCAATGGCTCATGTGATGGAAAACCAGCCGAATGCTGAAGGGAAAGCTAGATCTCGTAGCTTGGCGACTTTCAAGAGAGAGAATCCACCTACGTTCAAGAAAAAGTATGATCCTGATGGAGCATTGGATTGGTTGAAAGAGATTGAGAGAATCTTTCGCGTGATGGATTGCACTCCAATGCAGAAATTTCGTTATAGGACTCATATGCTAGCAGTCGAGGCTGATGACTAGTGGCTAGAGACTTGCCAGATGTTAGAAGCTGCAGGTGAGAATGTCACTTAGGCTATGTTCTGTAGGGAGTTTTTGAGAAAGTATTTTCCTGAAGATGTCTGTGGTAAGAAGGAAATTGAGTTCCTTGAACTGAAGCGAGGAAGTAAGTCTGTTGTTGAGTATGCTGCCAAGTTTGCTGAGTTGGCCAAGTTTTATCCGCATTACACTGAGGAAAATGCTGAGTTTTCAAAGTGTATTAAATTTGAGAATGGGTTGCGCCCAGAGATTAAGAAAGCAGTTGGATATCAGAAAGTCTGTGTCTTTGCTGATTTGGTTGATAGCTGCAGGATTTATGAGGAGGATAATAATGCTCATTACAAGATTATTAGTGAGAAGAGGGGTAATCACCCACAAAATCGTGGTAAGCCTTATGATGCCCCAGCTGGTAAAGGTAAACAGAGAGTTGCTCATGGTCAGAGGACTAGTGGGGGAGATGCTACTACTGGTGTGGTTTGTTTTAAGTGTGGGAAACCTGGACACAAGAGTAATGTGTGCACTACTGAAGTGAAGAGGTGTTACCATTGTGGTAATAACGGACATGTTGTATCTGAGTGTGAACATAAGAGTGTGGTTTGTTTCAACTGTAAAGTAGAAGGGCACATTGGTAGCCAGTGTCCGAAACTGAAGAGGGCTCAGTCAAGTGGAAAAGTATTTTCTTTGGTTGAGGATCAGACAGCTGATGAGGACGTACTTATTAGAGGTACATGTTTCATTAATACTACTCCTTTAATTACTATTATTGATATTGGTGCTACGCATTGTTTTATTGCTGTTGATTGTGTTGAAAGATTAGGTCTTATGTTGTCTTCTTTGAATGGAGAAATGGTTGTCGATACTCCAGCCAAGGGGTCGGTGACTACTTCTTTTGTGTGTGCTAAGTGTCCCTTATCGATCTTCGACAAAGACTTTGTTGTTGATTTGGTTTGTTTACTGTTAGGAGGTTTGGATGTGATTTTGGGTATGAACTGGTTAGAGCATAATTGTGTTCATATTAACTGTTATGACAAGTCTGTAAAGTTTTCTACTCCTGAAGAAGAAGATGGTTTGTTGTCTTCTAGACAGTTGAGAAAGCTGATGCAAGAGGAAGCATAAATGTTTTCGTTGATGGCGTCGCTATTTGTAGAGACTCAATCTATAATTGAGGAATTGCAGGTGGTGTGTGAATTTCCTGAAGTTTTCCCTGACGAGATTCCTGATGTACCGCCAGAGAAGGAAGTTGAATTTGCAATTGATCTTGTACCTGGTACCAGACTTGTGTCTATGGCACCATACAAGATTTCTGCGTCTGAGTTGTCAGAGTTGAAGAAGCAATTGGAAGAATTACTTGAGAAGAAGTTTGTAAGACCAAGTGTATCGCCATGGGGAGCTCCAGTGTTGTTAGTGAAGAAGAAAGATGGAAGTATGAGGCTTTGTGTTGATTATAGACAATTGAACAAGGTGACGATTAAGAACAAGTATCGGCTTCCAAGAATAGATGACTTGATGGACTAGTTAGTATATACTTGTGTGTTTAGTAAGATTGATCTGAGGTCGGGTTACCATCAAACTAATGTGAAGGATGAAGATATTCAGAAGACGGCTTTCAGAATGTGTTATGGACATTACGAGTATTCGGTGATGCCTTTCAGTGTTACTAATGCGCCGGGAGTATTCATGGAATATATGAATCATATCTTTCACACTTATTTGGATCGGTTCATAGTGGTGTTCATTTATGATATTTTGATTTACTCTAAGTCAAAAGAAGAGCATGTTGAACATTTAAGAGTAGTATTGCAAGTTTTGAAAGAGAAGAAGTTGTATGCAAAGCTGTCCAAGTGTGAATTCTGGCTGAAAGAGGTTAGTTTTCTTGGTCATGTGATTTCAGGTAGTGGCATTGATGTAGATCCATCGAAGGTTGATGCTGTGTTGCAATGGGAAACTCTAAAGTCAGCTACTGAGATTAGAAGCTTGTTGGGATTAGCTGGTTATTATAGAAGGTTTATTGAAGGATTTTATAAGTTGTCACTTCCGTTGACTAAGTTGACTTGTAAAGGTAGAGCTTTTGTTTGGGATGTTCAGTGCGAAGAAAGTTTTACGGAATTGAAAAAGAGGTTGACGTCGGCTCCGATTTTGACATTGCCTAATCCATAAGATCCTTTTGTGGTGTATTGTGATGCTTCTAAGATGGTTTTAGAAGGTGTGCTTACGCATAATATTAAGGTAGTTTCTTATGCATCAAAGCAGTTAAGGACTCATGAGAAGAACTATCCTACGCATGATTTAGAGCTTGCTGCTGTTGTCTTTGCATTGAAGATTTGGAGGCATTATCTTTATGGTTCTTGATTTGAAGTGTTTAGTGACCATAAGAGCTTGAAGTATTTGTTTGATCAGAAGGAGTTGAATATGAGGCAACGAAGATGGTTGGAATTGTTAAAGGATTATGATTTTGGTTTGAATTATCATCCAGGAAAGGCGAATGTGGTAGCTGATGCATTGAGTCGAAAGAACTTACATATGTCAGCAATGATGATTAAAGAGTTGGAATTGATTGAGAATTTCAGAGATATGAGCTTAGTTTGTGAGGTTACTCCATAGAGTGTTATGTTGGGTATGTTGAAGATTAATAGTGAATTTTTAGACAGTATCAGAGAAGCTCAGAAGTTGGATGTGAAACTGGTATATTTGATGGTTGGGATTGATCAGTCTGAGAATAGTGATTTTAAGCTGGATGCGCATGGTGTGTTGAGATTTCGTAACCGAATTTGTATTCCTAATGATGCTGAGATGAAGAAAGTGATACTTGAAGAGAGTCATAGAAGTAAGCTGAGTATTCATCCAGGAGCTACAAAGAAGTATAAAGATTTGAAAGATTTGTTTTGGTGGCCTCGGATGAAGAGTGATGTGGCTCGTTTTGTGTATGCATGTTTGACTTGTCAGAAGTCGAAAGTTGAACATCAGAAGCCTGCAGGATTGATGCAACTGTTGGAAGTTCCAGAATGGAAATGGGATAGCATTTCAATCGACTTTGTGACGGGGTTGCCTAATACATTAAGAGGGCATGATTCGATTTGGGTGATTGTTGATAGGCTTATGAAGTCATCTCATTTTATTCCTATTGACATCAATTTTTCAGTGCCGAAGTTGGCTGAGATTTATATTAGTGTGATTGTGAAGTTGCATGGTGTTCCTTTGTGCATTGTGTCAGATAGAAATCCAAGATTTACTTCTGATTTTTGGAAGATTTTGCAAGAAGCGTTGGGTTCTAAGTTGAGGTTGAGTTCAGCGTATCATCCTCAGACAAATGGTCAGACTGAACGGACGATTCAATCGTTAGAAGACTTGTTGAGGGCTTGTGTTCTTGAGCAGGGAGGTTCGTGGGATACTTATCTTCCGTTGATAGAGTTCACGTATAATAACAGTTACCATTCTAGTATTAGGATGGCACCTTTTGAAGAGTTGTATGGTCGAATATGTCGAACTCCGTTATGTTGGCATGAATCTGGTGAAAGTGTAGTACTTGGATCTAAACTTGTTCGTGAGACTACCGAGAAGGTGAAGTTGATTCGGGATAAGATGAAAGCTTCACAAAGTAGACAAAAGAGTTATCATGACAAGCGAAGGAAATATTTAGAATTCCAAGCTGGTGATCATGTGTTTTTGAGAGTTACACCTGTAACTGGTGTTGGGCGAGCGTTGAAGTCTAAGAAGCTCACTTCTCATATTATTGGACCGTATCAGATTTCAGAGAGAGTGGGGAATGTTGCTTATAGAGTGGCTTTATCGCCTAATCTTTCGAATTTGCATGATGTGTTTCATGTGTTACAACTTCGGAAGTATATTTCAGATCCATCTCATGTGATTCATATGGACGATGTGCAAGTACGAGATAATCTTACGGTGGAGACAATGCATGTACGGATCGTGGACCGTGAAATGAAGACTCTGAGGGGAAAAGAGATTGCCTTGGTTAAAGTGGTTTGGCTAGGAGCTGCTGGTTAAAGCATGACTTGGGAGTTGGAGAGCAAGACGCAAGACTCCTATTCTGAATTGTTCGATTGAGGTAAATTTTCGAGGACAAAAATATTCTAAGTGGGGGAGAGTTGTAACGCCCGTAATTTAATTAATTATTTAATTTAATTATTTTTGGAATATTTATGAAGACATGTTATAATTAAATTGGATTTATTTTATTATGTGGTGAAATAATATTATAAGTGTAATATTATTTAATGTGGGCCTATTTTGGGAGAATAGAAGTAATAAGGGTGTGTGTTGGTTTTAAGCCCAATAAAGAGATAATAGAATAATAGGGTTATTTTATTATTTGTTGTTAGAATATAAGAAAGAAGCAGTAGAAGAATAAGGATTTGGAAAAGAACGTGCAAGTTGCTAGAGAAAGTGGAAAATGGCAGAACGAGATTTCGACCGGAAGATCATAGAGCAACCTTCAATCCAAGGTAAGGGTGGGGTTCTAACTCTATAATTGGGTTTATGATGATTGATATGTGGGTTAGAGGTGATTGTTGTCTTGTTCTTAAATTGAGAATATATGATTGATGTACGATGATGATTGATGAATTTTGATGAATATTGAAGCCTTGATGTTGTTAAAATGCTGTAAGATTATAGGGTAATTATGGGTGATGAATATACATGATTATAATAAGTTTTAGGGCTTTATTTATGGAACCGTAGTGAGATGCAGTGATGAAAAATGCAGAATATAGCAGTAATGAAAACACAAAATTTGGCAAATTGATAACAGACGCTATTGTATTAGAATTAATGAATTAATTTGGAGAATAGAATTTGTCATACTGTTCTTAGTTAGATTGATATCAGGCAAGGAATTAGAACAATAGGATGAATAGAAAATAATAATTCTGAAGTCAGACGTAAGTTGTTAGAAGTTGTGTTGAATCATTGGAAAGTAGCAGTTCTGATGTTAGAAGTTACACTAGTCAGAATTTGCATTAGTCAGAAGATTGCACTAGTCAGAAGATGTGATGATCAGAAGTTGTATTAGTTAGAAGATATGGCTAGTCAGAGGTTGTATTAATCAGAAGATGAGATGGTCATAAGTTGTATATGGTCAGAGGTTGAGTAGTCAGAAGCTGAGATGATCAGAATTTGTATCTAGTTAGAAGATAGGAATTAGTCAGAGGTGCATTAGTCAGAAGTTATAGTATTCAGAAGATTGTGTCGCCCAGAGGTTGCGTCATTAGAAGTTGTATATTTAGAAATAGCGTTGGTTAGAGGTTGCATGGTCAGAAGTTGGATAGCCTTTGCGTTGTTTTGTGCAGAGCGATGAAAGTTAGATGCTTAGAAGTTGTTGTTTGAGCTATAACAGTGGTAAAGTGACGACCTTGACGTTAGAATTACAGAATGACAGTGTTGATTTACTGTGGGAATTAAAATACTACTCAGTTGTTAATGAGAAGTTATTAGTAATATTGTGTTGATGATTCATAATAACTAAACGATGTTTGATAAATTATTTTGATGATCTGAGATGTTGATTATTTTGAGAAGTTATTTTGAGATGTTTATTTGAGGTGTTTTGAGATGTTTATTTGAGATGTTTTGAGATGTTTTGAGATGTTTTTGAGATGTTTTGAGATGATAATTTGAGACGTTTTGAGATGGTTTGTGATGTTGTTAACTTGGGTGTTATAATTACATTCATGGTTGTGTCGCATACATTGCATTTTTGAGACGGAGCTTATGCTCGTTGAGATGGCCTGGATTGGCAAATTTTGAGATGAAGGCTATGCCTTGTTGATGCCTCTATTAATTGGCAAATTTTTGAGATGGGAGTTCTTCTCCAATGGTACCACATGCATTTGCATAGTATTGAGTCACATTATATGATTTCATAAAGAAGTGTATTTTGATGTGGATGAATGTATATTATTGTTGAGATTGTTGTTGATTATGAGATGAGAAGTGGTGACGTTGCTGATCTAATTTAATATATCAATTATCATGCGCTTTATTATATTGTTAGATATCTCACCCCTTATGTTTTAATGTTTCCCTTATGTTGGTAACGTGCAGGTAATCAAGAGTGAAGGTTGTACTCCTTCAATAGTTCGAGTATGTGTCATTGCTCTGATATGTAACACTCAGGGGGATGAACGTTTGCTGATTTTTGATCATTTATTTTCAGTTGTTGAGTTTTAATTTGATTATCATTAAATATGAGATGTTTCGAAGTTGCTGTTTTGTTAGAGATGTTATTAAGAATTCCGCTGCGTAGATGTTGATTTATTTGATTAAAGATGTTATGTTGATGGTTCATCCGATGTTTGAAAAAGTGTTATATATCCACGATGAATGCAATGAATTTGTTAGAAGAATTTGTGACGTCCCGATTCATTTGTATGATTGAAATTTTATAACTCTGAGTTATTTTGCATAATTGCTTGGAGTAGAATTAGGGTGTCACACTAATGTAGCTATCATTCCATCCATATCGGTCTATGTTGTACAACCTCCATGATTTATTGCTACTTACCTAATGGTGTTCCCCGATCCGAGTGTAGGATCTTTGCAAAAATACCCAAACAAAACCCTCAAATGTAAATCAATCAAAGCAAACAGTTTAAAGCAAGTAAATGTGACCAAAGCTCTTAAGGTAACCCCTATTTTTAGGTATTATATCCCCAGTAGAGTCTCCAGTTCTGTAACACAGTGGGAGAACTGACTTGTTTGTTTTGCATTATATCATAAGTGTTGCGGATAGCAAGAGCCGACACCAACTTTTCTTTTATCCTATAAAGGAAAGGGTGAAAAGAACAGGAAAGACCTTTAAGATTTTCTTGGGTTAGGGGGTAGGATGTGAAAAGGGAAGGTGTTAGAACCCTTTTCATCCGTAGTTATCTACGGGCTCTTGATCAGTTTTTCACTTTTGAAATGCTTTATGTGTGTTTGCTTGAAAATACATTGAAAATGCCTAAGTACAATAATTTTGTAATGATTCTCGTATCGTTGAGAATGCGTACAAAATGTTTTGTTTTGAAAGATAATTCAGAAATGTGTTTGTGAAAAATGTTTTCTTTTGTGTGAGCAAAGCGATTAATAGTATTCTACTCTTACTTAAAAGTATTTCGTGTTATTTTCCTCTTCCTTTAGATAGTGATGTCCTACCATTAGTTAATAGGAAGCCCTATCATTTGATGTTTTGAGGGACAAACGTAGGGTCGTTATGGTCATTGAAGGCAACATGTAGGGATACCTTTAGCAATCTGAAGGGATTGTCATCATATATTCGTAGGCAACATCGAGGGACAAGATCATATATCGTAGGCAACTTCAAGGGACATCGAGGGACTATGATCTTTATGATGATTTATAATTGAGGGTTTTTGCTAATTGTATCCCTACTATAACGCGGTGGGAGAACTGGCTTGGGTGTTTTGCATTTTATTGCAGATGTTGCGGTTAGAAAGAGTCTCCACCGACTTTTCTTTTATCCAAAAGGAAAGGCTGAAAAGAACAGGAAAGACCTTTAGAGATATTTTCTTGAGTTCGGGGGGTAGATTATGAAAAGGTAAGGTGCTAGCACCCTTTTCATTCATAGTTATCTATGAGCTCTTAGTTGCTTGCTAGATCACTTGCTTTTGTTTCAAAATGTTCTTTGTGTGGTTTTTGAAATTATTTTAAAAGGCGTCATCGTTTAGGCAAACTTTGTAATAATTCTCGTTCGTAAGAATGTATATAAAGTGTTGATCTTTTGAAAATGTTTCAAGTTTGAAAGATGTTTTGAAAGTGTTGGTGTTTGTTTTTTGAAAATAACAAGGATGTATTGGTTTGAAAATGAGCAAGCAACTAGGAACATTCTACCTACTCAAAAGTATTTCATGTTTATTTCCTCTTTATTTCCTCTTTCCTTTGATATTGTTATCTTACCATTGATTTGGTAGGTAACCCTATCTTTGGATGTAAAAGGGACGGGCATGGGTCATCGTATAACCTTGATTAGCAATGTTGTAAGATATCTTAGCATTTTATTTAAGGGACTAAGATCATTTTTGCAAGGCAACTTTGATAGCATCATCGAAGGACTATGATCTTGTATTTTTTTTATTGCTTTTTCTAAGATACCCCACATGCGTAATATGGCCATTTTCATAAGGCAAAAAAGTGGATTTACCCTAAGGGTGTAAGTGTGCAAGTGTATTGATTTACATGAATTGTTTTGTCATTGAATTAGGGTTTGCTAATTTGTTGATTTTAATCTTTCCATACAAACCCTAATTTACTAGCATTTATATATAAAGCATTAAATTGCGGAAAATAAAAATACTAAATTATTACATCATTAGGGGAGGGGGTGTACAAATTTACAAATGTGGATTTTCTAAGAAAATTAAATCTAATTAACTATTACAACCATATTGAATAAATATACAAAAATTAAATAAAATTATACAAATGCAAATGAAAAAAGAACTATGATTTTTGTTTGGTTTTCATGAAAAGGTTTTAACCTAAACCTAATTAAGAAAAATGATTAATGAAAATTAAATAAAATTAAGTTAAACTAAATAAGAAAAGAAATTGACTAAAAAAAGATTTTTTTAGGGTTTTATTTATGAAAAGGTTTTAAATAAAAAAATATAGTATATAAAAATTAATTAAAATAAACCTAATTTCTAAATTAATTTTAATTTGCATGAAAATAAATATAATATAATAATTAAACCTAATTATCTAAATATTAATCAAGAAAAAGAAATTAATTTATTAAGAAAATTGTTTTTTTGTTCTTTTTAGTTTTTGTAAAGAGAAATAAAATATAAATGAGTGTAAAAATAATAAAATAAAATTTTTTGGATTTTTTATTAATAATAATAATAATAATAAAGATAATAAAATAAAATATGAAAATAAAATAAAACAAACAAAAAAAGAAAAAAAGAAATAAATGGGTCAGGGGTGTAAACATAGTCAGGGGGTTAGAATCAGCAAACAAATAGCTAGGTCCAAGTTAGAGGCCCAACACTGCAAATAATAACCAAAAAAGTGAAAAAATATGAAAAACAAGTAAAAGGGTACCATTGAGGCTCGAACCCAGGTTCCTCTGGTTACAGGCACGCGCTTTAACCACTAGGGTGGTGATACATCCGTTAACATTGGCATAAGAATAAATATACATAACACATATTTTGCCCCAACTGTACTTCATCTTCAACCTCCAGCCAAAGGATTTCAAACTTGCTCATTCGCCAACCATTTTAAAAAATGTAAACATGAAACTTGTGTATTTTTTCACCACAAATCCAACCATGTAACTAATTTAAGTTAACATTCAAAGATAAGGATGAATTTATGAAAGTACCAAATTCTGACCTAAATATTTCAGCAAGTTTTAACTCAAAAATCTCCATGCTCAAGCAACATAAATGAAATCTATGGACATGTATAGTTTCGGGGCAATAATATCTACATTCTATCTTCACAAATGCAAGCCTAACAATTCCTAAATAATGAGATAGAAGTTCAAGAAAAATACCTTAAAGCTGGAAATCGTGAAATGAGTTTGAGCTTGTTTGAAGTGATGGTGATGATTAGGTTAGCTTCCTTGGACCTCTTGGAGCTAATGCAATGGCTGGCTTGAGCTGAAGGTGGCTGGAATGGTCTGGAAAAGTCCAACTGTGATGCTCTGTTTTTGAACTTGGAAATGGGTGAAGATGGTGTTACAGTCGTGTAACAGGGATATGGATGGATTATGTATGATGTTTGGAAGCTTTTAGAAGGAAAAGGCCAAGAAACGCACGAGTGAAATGGAAGTTTGAAGTTCTTGGTCAGAATATGCATTAATGGTGGTTTGTGATGCAGTTTTGAGTTTTGGGAAGTTTTGGAGCTTACATATGCCTCCCTTAGCTTGCAAATAATGTCTCTATTTATAAGCAAAAGGTTTTGTGTGCTACAACAAGTCAGAATTTGAATTTACATGTTTAAGCTCAACAAGTGATTTTCTTGATAAAACAAGTTTCCATGCCTTTGTACTTGCTATTGTAGAGTGGTTGGACTTTAAACAAGCTTTCTTATGACTTTGTGGATGGAGTGTTCTTAAAGATAATAAGTTAGGAGCTCAAGAAGCTGACTTTGTGCATAAAGCTTGCTTTACAAGAATGGAAATGGTGACATTCTCCATAAAATGGAAAAATGTTTTGGACAATGCTTGAATCAATTGGACAATTGATCAATCAGTTGTGTAAACATTAAATTAAGTAGTGACAAACAAGTTTGAGTCCTAAAAAGTGAAGATTATGCAGCAATATGGCTATGGATTTGGTTCATGTTCATCACAAAATATGCCTTGTAAATCAAGTTTGAAACCCTAACTTCTTTCCTTCGATTATCCTTGCTCAAGAATGATCTCAAGGAGTTCTTGGACATTTTTGAAAGCTTGTAATGTGATCTAAAACCCCTCTTTGAATCACTTTTGCAAAATCCAATTGTAACTATATGAAACTTGGCCCAGAAGTTAGGTCAAAATCCTGACCAAAATGCTCAAAATTTCACTAAGTGTTTTAGTTTCATGACCTTGATTTCATGGATTAATAACTTGAAATCCAAGCATTTCTAGGAGGAGTTGTGTAAAACAATGTTTTAGATCTCATTGATATCTACAACTTTCATGTTGACAGTTTCCTTTGAATCATCTTGCATCATGGTGAAAAATTGGTTCAAAGTTGTGAAAAAATATGAAGTTTTGAACACTTAGAAAAATTTCTAAGTTTGGAAACTTTGACTTTTCAAAATGAAATCTTGAATTTTTTTGATTTATTGATGAACAAGTTTCATATTTTGACTTTTTTTGATGAATTGTGATCTTTGACACTTGATTTTGACCAAAAAGTCAAAGTTTGACTTTTTAGTGTACAGTTGACTTTTGATTCGTTGACTGAAAATCAACTATCAATCAATTGAACTTGAGCACTGTTTTGAGTCATGCCATTAGGTCAAAATTATGCACTTGAAACCTTGATATCATGTCTCAAACCAATTAACCATTTTCTAGGTCAAAAATCAGAAATTGCCCTTTCTTAGTCAAAACCCTAATTTTGACCATTTTGCCCTTTTGATGATCTGATCAAATTTCTTGAGGAACTGTGGTCTAAACTTGATCAAATGACATATAGGAGTTCACAATGTTGATATGGATAAAAAATTATGAAGTTTGACTGTAAGTTGGCCATAGTTGACTTATTCCCAATACAGCTGATTTTTAGGTCAACTAATCAATTAATTGAGCAAAAATGTGATCCAAGACTTGAAACTTGACATAACCATTGATTTCCGAGGCAATGAGAGAGGTTACCCTAGAAGTGAAATGTGAAAAGTGTGCTTGATTCAATTTTATTATCTTGAATTAGGGTTTGCTAATTATTTCTTTTATGTCTTGCCATACAATCCTATTAATCTAAGCATTAACAGTAATAATAAAGCAGAAAAGAAGAAAGAAATGTCCTACGATATTACATTGCTTCGAGAAGGGGTGGTATAAACCATAAAAACTTGTGGGGAAAACAATAAAGAAACCCTAGTTTAAAACTATTACAAACCATCATCAGTTACAATAATTGGAAAATTAATAATACGAAAATTAATAAACGCACGGAGATTGAAAAGGGAACAGGTGTTTGAAAACCCTAAAAAATCTAGTTATTTAATAAAATATTTTGGTGTTTTATTGAGAAAAAGATTTGAAATTTTAACCTAACTCTAATTAATTTTTAATTAATGAAATAAGTCAAAATAATTAAATTGAATTAATTTATTTACCAAAAATTAAATTAAATTAGAAAAAACCTAATTTTGTGATTTTCTAATTTTATGATAAAAATAAAATTGGTTTTAAAAAAACATAAAACAATTAAATAAAATAATAATAAAAAAAGTAAAGAGAAGAAATTGATTGGGCATAATGGTATGAGGAAACCTGGGGGTGTGCATGTTTGAAATTGTCCATGCATTTTCCAAAAATTCCCCAGGTTGTGCTTACCACTTTCTCAATTTTCATCATTTGAAGGTGATCTTTGACTTTTTGGAAAACTAAATATGTACTCTACAATCTCTCTTTTGATCAATTTTGTATTTGGAGACTTTATCTTGATGTAAATTTCCTTGACAAAAAGTGTTTTTTTGTTGACTTTTAAGAAGACCTGTAATGTATTGGCTCATATCTTTCCAATGATGCATTTTTTAGACTTGGGAATAAAAACAAAGTTCTAGAGGAGTTAATTCCCTTTAAAATGAGCATTGGTTGAGACAAAATGGATTAAATATGTGAAAGTTATGCCTGGACAAAGTTCAGTTGACTTCTCATAAGGAAACCCTAATTTAGCAACTTTTGACTTTTGATGATTTGAGAGCTTTCCTTGAGGAATCATGATAAAACCTTGATCAAATGATGAATGTAACATAAAAATATTTATGTAGACCATAAATCATGAAGTTTGACTGTATATTGACCACAGTTGACTTTTGACCTAATATAGTTGATTTTCTGTCATCTGATCAATTGACTGAGCAAACTTGTGGTGCAAGGCATGAAACTTGACATGAGAATTATTGAAGACATTTAAGGAACCATTGAGAACACTTGAGGCTTTTGAATCCAAAATTTCCTTGTGAAAAGTGAAACCTTAGTTGGAAGTTCATTGCTTAGGAAAATAATTTGTCTGATCAATTCTTGATCAACCTTGTGCATTTGAGTACCCTAGTAGTATGTTTTTTGAGTAAAATGTTAGGGAAAATTTTGGGGTACAACAGGAAGCGATAGAACCATTATGGAGAAACCTCAAACGAAAGGAGATATGTATGAAGTTAGCAGTTTAGACCAAGTAAACGCTAAGGTAGAAGCTCTTACACAAAAGATAAAAAAACTTGACCATAACTCCCGTAGCCATCGTGGCTGTAGTAGCTCCAACCTGCAATTTATGCGAACTTCACGCACATGTTGCACCTGATTGTTCACTTTTAACAGGAGTACCAGTTGATCAAGTGAATTACGCTCAAGGAAAGCCATACGGGATTGCCTATAATCCCACCTAGAAGAACCATCCAAACGTTTTGAACAAGAATAACAATGCATTATATGCACCTGGGCAAGCTCCTACTACAACACCGAGATACCATAGAGCCGCCCAAATTAATCCAAATGTTCCTAGGAAATCCAATATAGAGACCATGATAGAAAACTTTGTATCCACTCAAGTTCAACAAAACAAAGATTTTCTAAATCAAAACATACACACTAGTGAACAACTAAAGCAACTATCAAACAAGGTAGATGCCCTAGCCACTCATAGCAAAATTCTTAAAATGCTAATCTCTCAGGTGGCTCAACAACAAGCTACTCCAGCTACTCCAGCTACTCCAGCTGGAACTTTTCCTGGCCAACCAAAACCGAATCCGAAAGGCCATGCTAATGCTATAATACTTCAGAGTAGAACGAAAATAGAAGGACCAACTGACCCAAGAACCAAAAATCCAGCCATGTACCAGAGTACTGGTAAATTAACTAAGAAGGAAGACGAACCAAAAGGAGATGAAAGCGTAGAGGCATAATATAGGGAAAAACCCTACGTACCTCCGCCATCGTACAAACCACTTATACCATACCCTTAACAGTTAGCTAAATCAAAAAATAATGGGAAATTTAAGAAATTCGTTGAACTTCTGAAACAACTAAATATCACTATAACTTTTACAGAAGAAATCACACAAATGCCATCATATGCTAAGTTCCTTAAATAAATCTTATCCAATAAGAAAAATATCAAAGACAACGATACCGTTATGCTTAATGCAGAATGTAGCACTATAATCCAAAATAATATGCCCCCTAAGCTCAAAGACCTAGGTAGTTTTTCCATACCATGTGTAACAGGAAAGTTTGTCATAGACAAAGCTCTATACGACTTGGAAGCCAACATTAGTCTAATGCCTTTATCAATCTACAAAGGATTAAATATGGGAGAATTGCAACCAACAAAAATGTCTGTGCACCTAGCTGATCGTTCAGTGAAGTTTCCTTTAGGAATGCTCAAAAATGTTCTTGTAAGTATTGGATAATTTTATATCCCTACCGATTTCATTATTATAGATATCAAGGAAGACTCTAACATCCCTATTATATTAGGAAGACCATTCCTAGCTACTTCCGGAGCCATCATAGATGTGAAAAGAGGTAAACTCACATTTGAGGTTGGAGAAGAAAAAGATGAATTCATCCTCTCACAATTCTTCAAGGCACCAGCTATAGATGACTCGTGTTGTTTCTTGGACGTCATTGATGAATGCGTTAAAGAAATGGAGAAACAACAGACCAAATATTAAGAAGCTTTAAAAATTCCAATACCTCATATCCTTGAAGACGATAATTGGTGCGATGAATACAGAGATGACAATCTAAGTGAATGTCTCGTGCTAACTCCTGACCCTATGCCTTGTCTAAGGAAACCAGCTGTCAAACTTAAAAATTACCAAAAGATCTAAGATATGAATTCCTAGAACCAGAAATCGAACAACCCGTCATAGTCAATGCAGATTTAGTACATATAGAAACAAAAAATTTACTACATGTCCTAAGGAAATACCCGTTTGCTTTAGGCTATAACATCTCTAATCTAAAAGGAATAAGCCCCTCAATTTGCATGCATCGCATTATACTTGAGTAAGACTGCAAGACCTCAAGAGAACATTAGAGAAGAATAAACCCAGTTCTGAGTGATGTAGTTAAGATAGAAGTACAAAATTTATTAGATGCAGGAATCATATATCTAATATCCGACAATAAATGGGTTAGCCCGGTGCATGTGGTACCAAAGAAGGGAGGTGTTACAGTTGTCAGCAACGTAAAAGGAGAATCCATAGCACAACATACTCAAATCGGATGGAGAATGTGCATTGACTATAAGAAATTAAACAAAGCCACTCGAAAATATCATTTTCCTTTGTCTTTCATTGATAAAATTCTCGAACGACTTGCTAAGCACTCCCATTTTTGCTATCTGGATGGTTATTCGGGATTTTTCAAATCCCTATACATCCCAAAGATTAAGAAAAGACTACATCCACTTGTCCTTATGGTACATTTGCATATAGACGAATGTTGTTTAGACTATGCAATGATCCCACAACATTCCAAAGGTGCATTATGTTAATTTTTGTTGATTTTATAAATGACATCATGGAAGTATTTTTGGATGATTTCTCTATCTGTGGGAAAAGCTTTGAAGGATACATATCGAACTTAGAAATGGTACTTGAACGAAGCGTAAAAGTTAATCTCGTATTAAATTGGGAAAAATGCCATTTCATGGTTCGACAAGGAATCGTACTTGGACACATGGTATCCGACAAGGGGATTAAAGTTGACAAAGAGAAAATATAAGTTATAGAAAAACTTCAACCTCTGAAAACTGTAAGAGAAATACAAAGTTTCTTAGGACACACCGATTTCTACCGATGATTCATTAAGGTTTTCTCTAAAATTACCAAACCGCTAATTGGCTTGTTAATGAAGGACTCTGAATTAAATTACAATGACAAGTGCTTAAAATCATTCAAACAATTAAAAATAACTCTTATTACCTCACCTATTATGCAACCACCTGATTGTAAATTACCGGTCGAAATCATGTGTGATGTTAGTGATTATGTTGTAGGCGCAATTTTTGGACAACGAAAAGATAAAAATCTTCATGCGATCTATTACGCCAGTAGAACCTTAGATCCTGCACAGATGAACTATGCTACAACCAAAAAAGAACTTTTAGCTATCGTCTTCGCTCTAGATAAATTTTGTTCTTACCTAGTAGGAGCAAAGATAATCATCCATACCAATCATGTTGTAATTAGATACCTATTATACAAGAAGGACACCAAACCAAGATTTCTCAGATGGATCTTACTCCTACAAGAGTTTGATTTAGAAATCAAGGACAAAAAGGGCACTAAAAATGTAGTAGCTAATCACTTATCTAGAATGGAAGGCATTAAGCCTGAATAATTACCTATAAACGATGATTTCCATTACGAACAACTCATAGCCCAGTTAGAAAACAACACCATTGAACGCCCCATGACTTTTAATAATAAGACAAATGAAGCCGTGGTGGAAGCGGTCTACACAAAAACCATATTTCCATGGTACGCTGACTTTGTCAATTACTTAGCTATTGAAGTGCTTCAACCAGATTTAAGCTATCAACAAAAGAAGAAGTTCTTCCACGATCTTAAACAATATTACTGGGATGAGCCTCTACTTTTCAAGAGAGGAGTTAATGGTATTTTCAGTCAATGTGTCCCCAAAGATGAAATATAAAACATAATTTCCCATAGGCATGTTGCTCCCTATGGTGGACATGCAAGAATTTCAAATACTTGCGCTAAGATTTTACAAGTTGGCCTCTATTGGCCTAACTTATTGAAAGATGTCCATATTACAGTCATAAATTGTGACCGATTCCAATGCATTGGCAACATCTCTAGACGCGATGAGGTGCCTCAAAAGGGAATTTTAGAGGTAGAAGTCTTTGATGTGTGGGGAATTGATTTCACGAGACCTTTCCCATCCTCTTTTTGAAATAAATACATACTCGTTGCTGTCGATTACATATCAAAGTGGATTGGGGTCGTAGCTTCTCCAACAAATGGCGTAAGAGTAGTAATGAGGCTCTTCAAAAATATAATTTTTCCTAGATTAAGTGTGCCAAGACTTATCATCAGTGATGGTGGCTCTCATTTCATTTCGAAAGTCTTTAAAAAACTATTAGTGAAATATGGAGTCTGATACCGTGTAGCAACACCCTATCAGCCCCAAACAAGTGGGCAAGTAGAAGTCTCCAACAAAGAAATTAAGAAAATCTTTGAAAAAATTGTTTCCACTTCTACGAAATATTGGTCGTCCAAATTATACGAGGCACTACGAGCATATAGAATAACCTATAATACACCCATAGGAACCACACCATTCAAACTAGTCTATGGAAAATCATGTCATCTGTCGGTAGAACTCGAGCATAAAGCTTATTGGGTAATCAAAACCCTCAACTTAAGTTACACTGCCGCAGGAGAAAAATGAATCTTAGATATCCATGAGATAGAAGAACTTAGACTAGATGCATATGAAAATTCCAGGATCTATAAAGAAAGAACAAATAATTGCCACGACAATCGCATATCTAGGAAAAAGTTCAATGAGGGCGACATAGTGCTCCTGTTTAATTCTAGACTTAAACTGTTCCCAGGAAAACTTTGTTCTAGGTGGTCTGGTCCTTTTGAAATAACTAAGGTTTTTACGAGTGGAGCTATTGAAATTAGAGGAAAATCTAGCGAACCATTTATTGTAAACGGGAAGCACTTGAAGCACTATCATTGGATACAAAACAAAGACTATTCTGGTAGTTTCCATCTTGCAGAGCTACCTGCTCACTCCCAGATTTAATCACCTATCAAAATTATGTCGAGCTTACGACATAAAACAAAGCGCTTGGTGGGAGACACTTCATTTCTAGCCTTTTATTTTGATTTACTAATTTTTATCTTTTCATTTTCTTACTTTTCTTTCTTTTTCTTTTCATAATAGTTATGCAATATTGTTCTTTAATGTTAACCACTACTAACTTAATTCTAATTGTAAAGTTACTTACAGGCTAACTTAATTTTATCTAACCAAACTAACTAACGATGCAAGAAGTTAATTTTAGAAAATAGTTTGGTTCTATATCCTTCTAAGAGTTTTGATGATAACAAACACATAAAGAAAAATTATGCTCTCTAGTAAATTATTTTAATATGGAGGAAAGTTCTGATGTAAGAAGCATAAAAGATAGAGAAAGATCAGTGTTAAAGTTATGTTATCAAACATCTTACTTAGAAGAAAACCTATGTAACACGCTTAAATGAAGAAGTTCTGATGTTAGAAATTCTGCGAACAAGAACTCTGATATTTTGATACATAATGTTCTCGAAAGAACTAAAGGAGTCTCAACGGTAACATTCATCTTCTGATGTGATCCCTAGTAAGCATGTTCTGAAGCATTACAATTTATTCATTGTAAATCAAAAGTAACGGGTGAATTAAGATAGGATCTTTACCTTTGGAAAGAAGATTATCTACTATTTATCAACCTTCTAAAAAAATCTTCTCATGTCTCTCATGCATCGCCTATATTAAGAAGATGTGAAGAAGAAATCGTACACAACATAATTGCGCACTGAAAAAGAAAAATCTCATCACATTTCTATCTTGTGCTTTGCAATTGTGTAATACATCACTGTAGTGATATTTTTTTATCTAGAAAACATCTTTGTACACAATGTTATTTATATTATTTTGTAATACCTTGAGAAAACTGTGTTTTGGTTTAAACTCAAGAATACTTTGACATTTTTCATTGTATCTGTGTAATCATGTTTGATTAGTGGATGAGGAACTCATTTGAGAGAGGAAAAATCACCTTGGCGAGTGGACTGGAGTATTTTGAGTTCAAACGAACCATGATAATGAATGTGTCTATTACTTTAATTTTGAAAAACCCCAATTCAACCCCCCTCCCCTTCTTGTGTTTTTCCATTATTCAGTTGACACTATGGGAATTGCTTTCAGAGGAAGAGCCAAGAGGAGGCGTTTTGAGGAACTGGCTGCAAGAGAAATGGAACTAACTATCTACCATCATGGCCCTACCATGACCACTTTAGGTATTCGAGATAGAGTAATGTATTTACTGAATCAAATAGGTTGGAATACTTCTCCTTTGAGAAGGAGATTTAGCTCTTATCGTAAACTGACCTTAGAATTTATAAGGTCACTCATCTTTTTTCCTGACCATGGTTTAGGATTTAATTGAGGCCTCATTACCTTTAGAATGTTCCGTATTGAATACCGGTATAATAACCATGAAATTTCTAATCTGTTAGGATTTCCTAGTGGCCCACATGTTTTTACTTGTACCCAAGAAGACCTTCTTTTGGACCGTGAACTTGGATATTTCTAGGATAGTAAACCAAAGATAGCATCCTTGCTCACACCCTTTTCGGAAAAGAAAAAAACATTACTTCTGTCTCACAAGATGAACTTTTCATCATGTATTGTGCCTCCAGAAATTGCCCCATTAATGCCGCTACCTTTATGATAGAAAACTTTGACCGTATTACACAGACTGATCATGCACCTATCTTGGTAGGAGGCTTAGTGACCATGATAGCCAATTCTATTAGATTGCGACAACCACTTCTTGAACTACACCCTCTAGGTAAATTCCAACCCATGAATATACGATTCTATTTCAACACTAGCATAATTAGAAACCTAGGCCCTAGCAAATTTGCACTCCTCATTAACAACCAGGTTATGCAACTCTTCATCTTGCCAAATCCAAGAACTAGTATTCATAACCAAAAGAATTGGCTATATGATTTGGAAGTATAACAAGCTTCACCTCTAGTTACTCACGAGACACCACAAATCTATGACCACAATGATGCTTTTCTTTCTAATATCGAAACAGATCCCGAAACACCTCCATTCTATCACCATTTTGCATCCACCGACCAACCTACCCCTTCATGTGCTTCTGTTGCTCCAATTGCCTCTGCACCTCCCTCTGTTGATAAAGTTACTGCCATGCTTGCTTTGCAAACTGACTTAAACTGCTCGAGATAGGAATTCACTAAATTGCACATCGAGTTTCATGGTTTTATGGATTTAGTGATGGAGGAGGTGGATCACATTTTTTAGCACATCTACTCCTCTGCTCAGAATACTAATAGTAGTGGCTAACATTTCTAGACATTCTACATTTCTAGATTTCATTGCTTATGTTTACTTTCTGTTTTTACTTCTCAGACTATTGTTTGGAAAATTCTAAATTTCTGAATTCAATTAAATTTTTTGGCACTATTTCTTTCTGATATTTACATCTACGCTATGATTTAATGTTAAACTAATTACTACTTACTTGCTGATATAAATATCTTTGTGTGTTCCTGGACGTATCGCTCTGTTACCATATTAATGATGTTTCTGGAAATTGGGATTTTTGTAGTGTGTCTCTCGCCACACATTCTTTGATGATCACCAGACCCTTATGAAGTGTGTCGCTCGGCACACACTTTATGCCCCTCAGCACACAGTAAAAACCTGCGCGTGTATTTGTTTCTAACAGATACCAATTTCTTTCTATTCTGTCATCCTCTTTAACTATCATTAAACCCCATTAAAACCCATTCTCCCTATTCTTCATCCCTGACCGTCCCACATTGTCTGTTTCCAAAATTTGCATTAAACACCATTAAAATCCACACCCTGCATTCTATATTTCTATTATTTAAGCACTTGAGAAAAAAAAATCAAAACCCATAACCTTCTATCAATTATGTAACCAAAGCCATTCACCTTCCTTGCATCTAATTATGCCTCGAAGAGTTCAACACCCAAGAGGAGAGCCTGACCTTTCCGGAATCGTGTTCAAAAATAGTGAAGTTGAGGTACATCAAGAAACTCAGTACCAGAAGTTTTATCAATGTTCGGTTACCACTACAAGGTATGTTGATGTTAACTGTCTACGTGAGTTGGGATTGTTAGACAGTGTGCAATGGCTACTTCAAAATTATGATCTATCTTATGTCTGCACACTGAACTATCCAACCTATGAATCCTTGACTTTGGAAATTTTTTAGTTCCTTCTCCTACAACACACCAGCAAATGAAAACATGTACCTCATTGGAACTTCAAACTTTAGATTGTTTAATGACGAATATTCTATAAATCGAGAAGCTCTGAGTGATTTATTACGTTTCCCTCGTGGAGGAGAAGTGTACTACTGAATCCCTGTAGAAGTAGATTAGGAATCGACATCATTCGAACTATAACATGCTTTAACTGATGAGTGATCTTCTATTTGGGATGCACTTTTTTCCTCTTCTATTCATAACCCTTCTGTTGTACCCCAAAATTTTCCCTCCCATATTTCTCAAGACATCTTAAGAATAACCTCCAAGTTGTTCAAGATTGCTCAAGAGTTGGACAGTCAAATAATCTCCTAAGGCAGTCAATTCAAAATTAGGGTTTTGTGTTGCATCAAGGTCCTTGCATACAAATGGCCTCAAGTTCTCCCCAATGTTCTAATATGTTCTCAAGTTCATCCATGTCAAATTTCAAGCCTTGTAGAGGAAGTTTGGTCAGTCAATTGCTCAAGAGGCCCAAAAATCGACTATGCTAGGGCAAAAGTCAACTGTGACCTACAAATAGTCAAACCTTAATATTTTTTTTCAACATTCTCATTTTGAAGGATAATTCATCATTTGATCAAGGGTTGATCATGATTCATCAAGGATTTCTCAAGATTCATCATGATTCAAAAGTTGCTAAATTAGGGTTTTGCAGGAAAAGTCAACTCAACTTTGACCAAGCATAACTTTCTGATACTTTATGAGAAATGACCCATCCAAAGGTCATTTTGAATAGGATGAAATTTCCTACAATCCATCTTCATACCCCAAGATCAAGAAATGCACTCACAAGAAGTTACAAATTTGGACATTATAGGTTTCAATTATCATCATAGACCAAATCAAATCCGGATCAAGCCATGTTGTGAACAAAATATTGGTTTTTGACAAGTTTGGAAGCTTTTTCAATGGAGAATAAAATAAAATCTTGAATCATCAATGCTCATGGATTCAAAGCCCAATTTTTAACCTAATACATTGCTGGATACTTATACAACACAAGGTACACGAGTTCAAAACCTAGAGGCTGCACAAACTGCAATACAAAACTTGGAAAAAATTCAAGAAAGCTTGGAACTGAAATCATGGGTAGAGACGTTTTAAATACAAAAACTCAATGCTATCTTCTTGCCTGACGTCCACTGAAGCTATTGGAATCAAAATCAAGCCTTCTCCCTCCCTGAATCGCGCTGTAAGTATCCCTAAACACGACCCTGTACATGAAATCGTAACCTTGGATTCTTGCATTTTTTTGATAAATCATGGACATATTCTTGACCCTTGCATGATTTCCAAGCTATCTGCAATATTGAATTGCGTTTTTGTAGCCTGTAAAGCCCTACTCGAAACTAGGGTTTGGGTTTATTGTTTTTAGGCATTTCAATTTCAGGTAAAATCAGGACCAACCATGGACATGGATGAACTCAGGAGGAAGAGACGAGCATGGTGATGGTCTCAAAATTCGTTTCCATAGCCTAGAGAAGATTTTAGGATCGAGCCATGGATTTTGTTGCGGATTCAAATCCGCAGGAAAAATAACCAGAATTCTATGGGGAAGACGACTACGTGTCCTCTCCCAACTGGCACCTTCAAATCTCGCGCCTTATTTTTTTTGTTTACTGGCATTTATTTGTTTTTTCCATATTATATTTGATTGCTAATATTATAACAGTTGAGTGCGTTGGTTGAGTTGGCAAGCGTGTTGTGTAGAATCCAATGGGACCTGGGTTCGAATCCCAGGTCCCCCAAAACTTTGTGTTATTTTGTTTCTGATGTTCCAATGGGTCTCAACAAGCGTAGTCCACCATATGCCTTCAAATCTCAATGTGTCAGATGGCCTCTAGGTCAAATCTGGTGGCCAGGAATGAAGGACCATCATGTCCCCTAGTCAAAGGCGCATACTGGATCAGAAGGTCAACCAGGCTTGCTTGAATTGGGCCAAACAATTGCAATTTTCACCTCCAAAGCAGGCCCAAACACCCCTGAGTTTGCTTTTTTTCTATTTCTTTTATTATTTTCTTATTTTTATTTATTGTTATTTGTTTTATTGTTTAAACTAACCAATTAATAATTTTTCCTCATAAAATCAGAAAACATAAAAAACGTTATTTTTATTTATTAAAATTAAATTCATCATTTTATTTTTGTAAATAAATTAATTTAATTGATTTAGTTTTAATTAGGAAATAACATTAACAATTTTGCAATAATTAAAAATTAATGTAGAAAATTAGGTTTTTACTAACTTTTAATTAATTTATTTTATTTCTTTAAATACTCAAAATCCAAAAATACTTTTATTAATTAATTAATTTAATTGTTAATTTAGATTTAATTCCTTTTAATTCAAAAAAATAACAAAAAAAAATGCTTTCGGAATTTCTCGCACGCATAAAAGTCCCCCGTTTTAATTTCTCGCACGCATATCATTTACGATATTGATGTAATTGCTTCTGGAATGTAATAGCTTTAAATATGACTTTGAATTATTTTATCGCTTTCTTTTATTTTTCGCATTTTAATTTTAAGGGTTGTTTTTTGGCGATGTAAATACCCGACGCCTTGTAATAGTTTAGATTTAATTTCCGCAAATTTAAATTCCGCAACTATACACTGTTAGATGTTTAATAATAGGGAATGCATGACAAGATCAAATGTATGAACTTAAAATCAACATAGCTCACCCATGACATGTACAAAGATAATATAACCGAAACAATACACTTGCACATGCACACTCTTAGGGTACACCTCACTTGGTTGCCTTTGAACGTGGTCATTGAGTATAGGAAGTTTTAGAGGTCGCCCTCTTGTCCAAAGATCATAAGTTGCCTCGAAACGGTTGCCTCGGAAAAAATGATATAAGAAATTAAGGTTACCGCTAAGGCGTCCTAACATTGCTTTAGTGACCACACGTCCCTTAATCGAATTGACCCTTAAAACTCCAACAATGATGCTACCTACTCATCAATAGTGGGATAGCATTGTCTAAAGGAAGATAGCACATATTGATTCCTTTTTCCAGTAGGTAGATGGTTCTTAAGTACTTGCTCTTTCTAAAACAAAACAAAACTTTTCGCACTTACACCTTTCAAACAAAATCTTCTTTCAAACCCACAAACACAAAGAAAAGGAAATTTTGAAAACACTTTGAGCAAGTACCTAAGAGCCCATGGATAACCACGGATAGAAAGGGTGCTAACACCTTCCCTTTCTATAATCTACCCCCCGGACCCGAGAAAGATCTCGAAAAAGGAATTTTTCTGTGCTTTTTTCCTTTCCTTATTGGATGAAATAAAAGTCGGTGGCGACTCTTGCTTACCGCGGCATTTTGTGAACAAAAAACGCAAAACGCGAACCATCATTCCGAAAACAGTCAGTTCTCTCCCACCGTATCACAGAACTGGCGACTCTGCCGGGGATGTATTTTTAAGTGGGGTGTACCTTAGGATTAGATCATTGTATTTTCAATTGTATTCTTTGTATGATTTATATTTGTGGGCTTGTATCGGAGTTCTATAGATCCTAACCCGGATCTGGGGAATACCCTTTAGGTAAGTAGCAATAAACTGTGAGGGAACTGTCCAGCATAGACCGACACGGTTGAAGCAGTAGCTACGTTGGTGTGGCAACTTAGTGTGTACCGATATCCCTTGTGTTGGAACAAGGAAAATATGGTTCTTCTAAGGGGTCATTAAGCACCAACTGACCTTAGAACCTTTAAATTGACCAACTTGGCCATAGAACAGTAGCAGTATGCTACACTTATTGAGACTAAACTCTCGCGATGATTCCGACTGCAAGAAAAGGTTGCTAAACTGGAATTATGACCGATCGAGGGTAGTCAGTGATATTGAGATCCTCTAGAACCCGATTACTATTTTTAGGACAGGTTTAAACCAACTGAACTGAAAGAGGGTAGTACTTAAGCTCCTTGCCAGCCTGAAATCTAAGGGCTCTCTGTGTGACTTGTGTGCCTATACCATGTTTGCTATTTGTGGATACCTGTCGTGTGCTTACTATCATGACATCATGACATCATAAACATTGCATACATCTTGCATTGGACTAACCTATTTCAAAGACAGGAGGGATTCATCTTTGTTCTGTTTTGTAGGTCATCATGATGCCCATGCGTAGGAATAACATCCGGATTAATTTTGTCCAAGTTCCTATCTTGCTTAAAGAGTTGGTTGCCAAGATGCCTGACACTACTTCCTTCATCAGGAGGCATGGTTATCTTCTCAGTTTGGTCACCTCCAAATTGGACGAGCAGATGATGAGTGTCCTAGTCCAGTTCTATGATCCGCTATACCATTGCTTTACTTTTCAAGACTATCAGCTGGTTCCCACCCTAGAAGAGTTCTCTGAGCTGCTCGGTATCTCTGTTCTGGAGCAGACCCCATTTACTGGTTGGGAGAAGGTTCTTAGGCCCGAAGAGACTGTTGTAGCCCTTCATTTGACCAAGGAAGAGGTAATGGCTAATTGGGAGACTAGAAGTGGAGCAAAGGGCTTTCTGACTAAGTTCTTGGTTGGTAAGGCTAACTATTTATGGGATAGTCTAGACTTCAAGGCATTCGAGGATATTCTGGCTCTTTTGATATATGGCTTGGTATTGTTTCCGAACTCTGACTCCTTTGTTGATGTTAATGCGGTAAAGATCTTCATCTCTCGCAATCATGTACCCACTCTCTTGGGTGACATTCTTCATCAGCTTTATGCTTGTACTGCCCGAAAGTGGGGAACCTTGATGTGCTGTGCTCCATTATTGTCGAGGTGGTTTATTTCGCACCTCCCCAAGTCAGTACTGAAGAACAAAGAAGGAATGGGCTGGGCTTATTGGTTATGTCTCTCTCGGATAATGACATTATCTGGACTCTCAAGGGTATGGATGAGGTGACTATCATTGATCGCTGTGGGGAGTATCCCAATGTTCCATTGCTAGGAACCCATGGAGGAATTTCTTACAACCCATGCTTAGCCTTACGTCAATTTGGAAGAGCCCGAAGAGAAGGACCTCATGATATGTTAATTTCTAATATCATCTTTTATTTTCAAGGGGATAGCGACGAGCAATGTCGCAGATTCATAAGGGCTTGGGATAGAGTTCACCAATCTGATCCACATGAGCTGGGCCCAAAGACTTCACTTCCGATGGAGCCATATCTCAGATGGGTCCGTATCCGTGCCCAAAATCTGGGTATGCCATATGAAGCCGTCCAGCCTGTCACTCTTGAAGTTGCTAATGAAGAAGGAATTCTTCCAACCATCCTCCATCCTTATATGCCCACTGACATTGGGGCACTGAAAAGGTCTTGGATGCAACTGAGGGAAGAACGGGATTCTTACCGAGAGAAGTTCAACGAGCAAGAGCAAAAGATCCAGAAGCTGACTAGGAAGTTGGAGAATGAGCGGATTCTCAATGATTATGTCCGCACTGATAAGAAGAGACCATGGGAGCGTTGATTGACCTTTGATGATTTCCTTTCCAGTTTTTATTTACTTTTCAGTATTTCCTTTCTTGTAACGCCTTAAGGGCATCAGTTGAACAATTTGAATTTCGAAAGTTTACTTAATAAAGTGTGTTTCCTTTCTTGTTTATAAATTTGAATCTCCCGATTGTCTTTGAAATCATAATCATATGCATTTCATCTCATGCACTCCATAACAGGTACCCATTACAGGTCTCTTATCTTCTTCGGTGTTTATTTCAGCACTCATCATGTCTGCTGAACCCTCAACTGAGCAAGCTATCAAGGCCCTCCAAGCCCAGAATGCCCAATTTCAAGAGTTGTTCATGAATCTAGCTAAGGGTCAGCAAGACCTGAAGACCCTGATTCTGAAAGAGAAGAAGAATAAGAAGAAGAGGACAATCCTGTTTAACATAGGGCACATGTTTGGCAACAGGCTACAAAATGAAGTTGATTTGACCACCTCATCCGGAGGGAAAGATAGTTAAGAAGAAAGGAGGGCTCCTAGCCCTGTGGACTCCGACAACGAGACAGACTTTGATGAAGAACAGTATCCTCCGTCCGAGAACAGATACAAACAACTGGAAAACCGTTTGAGTGCTATGGAAGTTCAGAAAGTGCCTGGTCTGGACTTCGGTGATATAGGTCTATCGTTTGGGGTGGTGATTCCCCACAAATTCAAGGCACTAGCCTTTGCTAAGTATGATGGAGTTTCTTGTCCGAAGCTGCACCTCCGGTCATATGTGAGGAAGATTCAACCTTACACCGCTGATAAAAACCTATGGATCCATTTCTTTCAAGACAGTCTCTCAGGGACTCAACTTGAGTGGTTCTATCAGTTGGACGAAGCCAATATCCGCAGTTGGGAAGATTTGGCTACTGCATTCTACAGGCAGTATCAGTACAACTCCGACCTCGCTCCCACGCGTACCCAACTCCAGGGTATGTCAATGGGAACGGGTGAAGGATTCAAAGATTATGCTCATAAGTGGAGGGACCTCGCCGATAGAGTGCAACCACCCTTGGCTGATCGAGAACTTGTGGACATGTTTCTGGGGACCCTGTCTGGTCCATTTTTCAACCACCTGATTGGAAGCTCTTCGTCTGGGTTTATAGAGCTTATTTTGACCGGTGAGAGGATTGAGGCTGGTATTAAGGCTGGTAAGATACAGAAGGGTGCATCGTCAAGCACCAAGAAGAAGCCGTTTAAGAAAGAGTCCAGTGCTGTCTACAGTTCGAGAAGACAAAATAGACCTGAACACCGCCAAGCTATTAATGCGGTGGTTATTTCAAAGCCTGCTGGTGCTCCTCAGTATAACCATCAACAAAAGGATGAGAGACCTAAGAGGCAATCCACTCGTCTCAGCATGACCTTATCTCAGATTTTGCCACAGTTGTTGAAGACTAATCTGGTGGTTCTAAAGGAAGCCCCAAAGAATTCAAATACTACATCACCGAGGTATAACCCTAATGCCTGTTGTGCTTATCACTCTGATAGCTCGGGGCATAATACGGATGATTGCTGGACTTTGAAGAATAAGATACAAGACTTAATTGATGCGAAGGAGATTGATTTTGAGGCGCCCGAGAGGCCTAATGTTGTGACTGCCCCTATGCCCAAGCATGGGGTAAATGCTATAGAAGAAGATTGGTTCGTGGTGTCTTTGAATGATATTGTTACCCCTTTGATGACTATGAAGAAGAACCTTTCGCTAGCCGGTTTATTTCCGGGTTGTGACGAAGGTTGCCGTATGTGTTCTGTTCTACCTACCGGTTGCCATCTCTTGAAGTCAGGTATCCAACGCCTGATGGATAGTAAAGAAATTCTGTTTGAGAAGATTTCCGTTCCTGTAGTCCATAATGAAGAAGTTGCCATTATCACCATCTTCGACAATTCTTCCAAGGCTCCCTCGAGGAAGCCTGTTAGAATTACATCTGTTCCAAGAATCGCACCTGTGATCATCACTATTCCGGGGCCTATCCCCTACACCTTTGATAAAGCTGTCCCTTGGCACTACGGGGCTGATGTTTATTTTCATGGAGTTAAACAAGAGTTGGATGATGATACTGACATCAGCAATATTGTTGGTCCTGCTAAAGTTACCCGCAGCGAAAGGCTTTTCTCACCTGATATCTCTCCACCAACTGTCCGAAAACCTGTTGTTATCACACCTGCCAGCGTACCTGCTACCATTCCTGTTCAAGTTCCTATTCTTACCCCTGTCGCCGAGTCATCTGACACTCGGGGCAAAGGGATCACCACTGATGTGCCTGCCCAGACGGAGGCACCGAAGACAATTACTATTGAAGCTTCCAAACAAGAGATGGAAGAGATCCTGAAAATCATTAAAAAGAGTGACTACAATGTAGTTGAGCAGCTGGGGCAAACCCCATCCAAGATTTATATGTTGTCACTGTTGTTATGTTCAAAGGCCCATGCCAAGGATCTGATCACCTTCTTGAAGACTGCCCATATGCCACAAGAGACATCAGCTGATCAGTTTAAAGATTGCATGGCCAATTTGACTGCTGATAATGGGTTGGGTTTCTCTGACGCCGACTTGACCGCTAAGGGGAAGAATCACAATGATGCCCTACATGTCTCCATTGAATGCAGGGGCACTACTCTTGCTCATGTATTAGTAGATACTGGTTCCTCATTAAACGTTTTGCCTAAGAAAGCTCTGGACCGATTGGATTGTGAAGGGTTGGAGCTGAACCCAAGTAACATTGTTGTCAGAGCCTTTGATTGGTCTAAGAGGATGGTACATGGAGAGGTTGATATCCCGATCAAGGTTGGTTCTCAGGTCTTCAATTCTACATTCTATGTGATGGACATTCGGCCATCTTATTCTGATTTGCTGGGTCGCCCATGGATCCACAAAGTTGGGGATGTAACCTCAACGCTCCACCAGAAGCTGAAATACCCGGTCAAAGGGAATATTGTGACAGTACAGGGAGAGGAAGAGTACATGGTTATCCACCTCAATTCTTTTCGATATGTAGAGATGGATGGGGAGTTCATTGAGACCCCATTTCATCATTTTGAAGAGGTTCCTCAGACATTGGCGTCAGCTGAAACTGTTGTTGAAGATTCTCCTATGAAGATGGCTTCCTTAAAGGATGCCCGACTGTTATTGAGAAGGGTGAGTGTGCAAATTGGGGCCGACTCCCTGATTTTACACAGATGACTAACAAATTCGGTTTGGGTTTCACCGTAGAAGCTCAAAGGGTTGTTTGGAATGCATGAATCGGAAGACCTCTCGTGTTCATCAGCAACTCGGGAGTGAATGCCATTTAAGATGATGTGGAAGAGTCTGAGTTTGACAGTTGGATCTATCCTACGACCGACGGTGGACCAAGCAACTGAATAGAAAAGGACTTCATCCCTATTACTTTTGTTACCCAGTAATGAAACTTTTGTTTTGAATATGTAACAAACAATGTTTTAAACTTTATGGCCCGATGTCTTACCCGGGGCAACGTCAGTTTCATTTGTGAGGGCTTTATGTGTGTCATTTTCATATATCATTAATAAAAGCATTGGACGTTTCTTGCATTTCAAATTTTGCGCTCCTTGTTTTTCTTTATTGTATATTGCAAAACAGCTATTTTACACACACTCACGTATCATAATCTACATCCACCCTGGATCCTACTGATAACGACTCTGCTACTGCCAGTTATGATTTCGAAAGTCCGATCAGCTTAGTTAAAGACGAAGGTGAAGATGATTGTGAAGTGTCTGTTCAGTTTGTTAGACTACTGCTTTAAGAAGAGAGGGCCATACTACCTCCAAGCCATCAATTTTGATGCCTCCAATTGCGGGAAGACCGTTGATCTCATACTTAAAAATGATGGATAATACAAAAAGGTGTGCTGGGTCAACATGACGAGTCTGGCCGAAAAGAGCATGCTATTTACTGCTTTAGCAAAAAGTTTACCGACTGTGAGACCTAATACTCACTACTCGAGAGAACTTGCTACGCTTTGGCATGGGCTGCTCGCCGGCTGAGACAGTACATGTTGACTCATACAACTCTTCTGATACCAAAAGATCTAAACATCTTGACGGCACCTTGGCCTTTTGAAATGTGGGGCATTGATATGATCGGCGAAATCAGACCTACGACATCCAACGGGCATCGTTTCATCCTAGTAGCAATTGATTACTTTACGAAGTGGGTTGAAGAAGCTTCCTTTGCTACCGTAACCAAGAACGTCGTGGCACGGTTCATTCGGCACAATCTGATCTTTTGATATGGTGTACCAGAGAGGGTTATTACAGACAATGGTACTAATCTTAACTACAAGATGATCACTGAACTCTGCAAGCAGTTCAAGATACAACATCATAACTCTTCTCCTTACCGGCCGAAGATGAATGGGGCTGTCGAAGCGGCTAATAAAAACATTAAGAAGATCGTGCAGAAGATGACAGTGACATACAAAGACTGGCACGAGATGTTACCGTTTGCTCTTCATGGGTACCGTACCTCAGCACAGACGTCAACAGGGGCAACACCCTATTCCTTGGTATATGGTATGGAGGAAGTCTTGCCCATTGAAGTTCAGATACCCTCTCTTCGGATCATGAAGGATGCAGGTTTGAATGAAGATGACTGGATTCAGACCCGACTTGATCAGCTGAATTTAATCGATGAAAAGAGACTTACTGCTATTTGTCATGGTCAGACGTATCAGAAACGGATGATCAAGGCATTTAACAAGAAAGTTAGACGACAAGAGTATCAAGTTGGGGATCTGGTAATCAAGCGCATTATTTTACCTCAAGGTGATCCCAGGGGCAAATGGACCCCTACTTACGAAGGGCCATTTGTGGTTAAGAACATTTTCTCAGGAGGAGCTATGACTCTAACCACCTTGGATGGTGATGACCTTCCTCATACCGTCAATGCAGACATAGTGAAAAGATACTACACGTAATCAAAGACCCGCTAGGTTGACTGGTCTAAGCAAAAATAAGGGCTTCCCGGCGAACCAAAAGGGTTCGGGAAAAATAAGGGATGAAAATAAAAAAAAATATGTACACCCGGCAAGTCGAAAACCTGAAAAGGTGGCTTGGGCAAAAAAGGGTATCCTGGTGGACTGAAAACCCAAAAGGGCGGTCCAGGCAAAAATTAGGGATCAAAGCGTAACACTATGTCTCATTGGATCACCTTACATCCGGACTTCGGTATCCACTATCATGCTCAGACGACACTGACCAATCAGATTCATCTTCAACCAGTAGCAAAGTGATGAGATGCTCGAGGACATAAGGGCAATAGCAGAGTTGGAACCTAGTGGGATTATTCACATAGCTGTTTTGTTTTCTTTTCACAAATTATGTAAATTCTATTTGTTCGACGGCGTTCTCTTACTAGGATGTCAGCCTCTTGTACAAAAACGCCTATTTACAGGCCAAACTTCAAAATCAATACAATTCATTTTCAGACAAATTTCAAACTGTTTTTCCTTTATCTGTTTTGTTTTGCAAAGAACGTCCAATGTCCATTTTTGATATATGCATTTGACATTAATTGCTGCTCATAAATATTTACATGCGAAACAAAAAGACGAATTACGGGTAATATAAGAAGCAGGGGCAATAAGAAGTGTCCAAGCTGTGTAGTTTCTTTGTCCATCAGGTACAAAGGTAGATTCAGTTGAAGAATATGGCTAAGATACCTTCACTCCCCTCAGAGTAAGACAGTAATGGTAGCTCTCTTCAGCTGAGACTTGCAACTATGAACAAATCATCAATGCTCTCCCCAAGCAGAGTTTGTCTACCATCAGCACTAGAAAAGGCTTGGTATCCCCATAAGGTCTTAATATTCCCCAGCGGAGTATAAAGATATTCCCCAACAAGTATAAGAGTATCCCCGACAGTCTTAATATTCCTCAACGGAGTATAAGAATGTTCCCCGGTGGAATACAAGATACCCCAGTGGAGTCAATATTTCCCCAGCACGGTCTAAAAAAGGCTTTCCCAACAGAGTTGAAGCATCATCCCCAGTAGACTCTGGAAGTTTATCCCCAGTGGAGTACAAAAATAAACCTCCCCAGCCAAGTTCAAAAGATCATTCCCAGCAGAACTCAGAGGATTATCCCCACAAGAGTCTAACAGAGTTATCCCTAGCAAGTCACAACTGAAAGATCATCCCCAGCGAAGTTCTTTCCTTTCCCCAAACAGGAATTAAATCCTCAACAGATTTAATATCACCAGCAACGGTAATCCATCCCCAGCGGAGTTTATCATTGAAATCCCCAGTGGAGTTTATCAGCGGAATCCCCAATGGAGTTTATCGTTAATATCCTCAGCAGAGCATCTCTCCCCCACAGAGCATCTCTTCCCCATAGAGTAATTCCCCTCGTAGTAATCTCCTCATCAGTTTATTCCCCAACGGAGTCCTCTTCTCCTGCAGGTTTATTACCTTCGTTCATTATCCCTAGCGGAAACGAAGAATTCAACTCTTCCTCCAGCAGCTATCCGGGATTTATTTTCCCCAGCTAAAACATTACATTTCCATACATCATGATACATGCATATACGCATCATACAAATACAATCTCATTTATGTTGAGAACATCATTGCTTGATCCATATCATGCATTGCATACGACTGACCTTTACCTTTCAGGAAAGATGCAGGTAAATTCTCAGCTATGTCAAAGGAGACAAAAACCAGTTAAATCTATTCCTAAAGATTTTTCTGAGGCAAGCCAGTCAATGGAGACAAAACCAGTGAAATCGATTCCTAAAGATTTTTCTGAGGAAAGCCAGTCAATGGAGACAAAACCAGTTAAATCGATTCCTAAAGATTTTTCTAAGGCAAGCCAGTCAATGGAGACAAAACCAGTTAAATCGATTCCTAAAGATTTTTCTGATGCCAACCCGTCAAAGGAGACAACCCGTCAAAGGAGACAACCCGTCAAAGGAGACAACCCGTCAAAGGAGACAACCCATCAAAGGAGACAAAACCAGTTAAATAGATTCCTAAAGATTTTTCTGACGCTGATCCAGTCAAAAGAGACAACCCGTCAAAAGAGACAACCCATCAAAAGAGACAACCCGTCAAAGGAGACAACCCGTCAAAAGAGACAACCCGTCAAAAGAGACAACCCATCAAAGAAGACAAAACCTCCCCTGGTCAAGTTAAATCGATTCCTAAAGATTTTTCTGATGCCAATTCCGTCAAAGAAGACAAAACCACCTACCAACAATCTCCAAATGGCATCTGTAAGCCCATTCCCAACATCACAATGCTGATACCACTTCATGCGAGTGCAAATTTCTGGGCACTCTAGTGTTAAATCATCTTCCACCCTCGGATCACGAAAGGCCCGAAAACAAATCTATATCCTCAGGTTTAAGAAGATTGAATAGGGGAAACTGTTGTACCCCAAAATTTGCCCTCCCATATTTCTCAAGACATGTCAAGAATAACCTCCAAGTTGTTCAAGATTGCTCAAGAGTTGGACAGTCAAATTATCTCCTAAGGCAGCCAATTCAAAATTAGGGTTTTGTGTTGCATCAAGGTTCTTGCATCCAAATGTCCTCAAGTTCTCCCTAATGTCCTAATATTTTCTCAAGTTCATCCATGTCAAATTTCAAGCCTTACAGAGGAAGTTTGGTCAGTCAATTGCTCAAGAGGCCCAAAAATCGATTGTGCTAGGGCAAAAGCCAACTGTGACCTACAAATAGTCAAACCTTAAGATTTTTTGTCAACATTAACATTTTGAAGGATAATTCATCATTTTATCAAGGGTTGATCATGATTCATCAAGGATTTCTCAAGATTCATCAAGATTCAAAAGTTGCTAAATTAGGGTTTTGTAGCAAAAGTCAACTCAACTTTGACCAAGCATAACTTTCTCATACTTTATGATAAATGACCCATCAAAAGCTCATTTTTAAGAGGATGCAATTTCCTACAATCCATCTTCATACCCCAAGATCAATAAATTCACTCACAAGAAGTTACAAATTTGGACATTATAGGTTTCAATTATCATCATGGACCAAATCAAATTCGGATCAAGCCATGTTGTGAACAAAATATTGGTTTTTGACAAGTTTGGAAGCTTTTTCAATGGAGAATAAAATAAAATCTTGAATCATCAATGCTCATGGATTCAAAGCCCAATTTTTAACCTAATACATTGCTGGATACTTATACAACACAAGGCACACGAGTTCAGAACCTAGAGGCTGCACAAACTGCAATACAAAACTTGGAAAAAACTCAAGAAAGCTTGGAACTGAAATCTTGGGTAGAGACGTTTTCAATACAAAAACTCAACGCTATCTTCTTTCCTGATGTCCACTGAAGCTATTGGAATCAAAATCAAGCCTTCTCCCTCCCTGAATCGCGCTGTAAGTATCCCTAAACACGACCATGTACATGAAATCGTAACCTTGGATTCTTGCATTTTTTTATAAATCATGGACATATTCTTGACCCTTCCATGATTTCCAAACTATCTGCAATATTGAATTGTGTTTTTGTAGCCTGTAAAGCCCTAGCTGAAACTAGGGTTTGGGTTTCTTGTTTTTAGGCGTTTCAATTTCAGGTAAAATCAGGACCAACCATGGACATGGATGAACTCAGGAGGAAGAGACGAGCATGGTGATGGTCTCAGAATTCGTTTCCATATCCTAGAGACGATTTTAGGATCGAGCCATGGATTTTGTTGCGGATTCAAATCCACAGGAAAAATAACCAGAATTCTGTGGGGAAGACGACCACGTGTCCTCTCCCAACTGGCCCCTTCAAATCTCGCGCCTTGTTTTTTTTGTTTGCTGGCATGTATTTGTTTTTTCCATATTATATTTGATTGCAAATATTATAACAGTTGAGTGTGTTGGTTGAGTTGGCAAGCGTGTTGTGTAGAATCTAATGGGACCTGGGTTCGAATCCCAGGTCCCCCAAAACTTTGTGTTATTTTGTTTCAGATGTTCCAATGCATCTCAGCAAGCGTAGTCCACCATATGCCTTCAAATCTCAACGTGTCAGATGGCCTCCAGGCTAAATCTGGTGGCCAGGAATGAAGGACCATCATGTCCCCTAGTCAAAGGCGCATACTGGATCAGAAGGTCAACCAAGCTTGCTTGAATTGGGCCAAACAATTGCAATTTTCACCTCCAAAGCAGGCCCAAACCCCCCTGAGTTTGCTTTTTTTCTATTTCTTTTATTATTTTCTTATTTTTATTTATTGTTATTTGTTTTATTGTTTAAACTAACCAATTAATAATTTTTCCTCATAAAATCAGAAAACACAAAAAATATTATTTTTATTTATTAAAATTAAATTCATCATTTTATTTTTGTAAATAAATTAATTTAATTGATTTAGTTTTAATTAGGAAATAACATTAACAATTTTGCAATAATTAAAAATTAATGTAGAAAATTAGGTTTTTACTAACTTTTAATTAATTAATTTTATTTCTTTAAATACTCAAAATCCAAAAATACTTTTATTAATTAATTAATTTAATTGTTAATTTAGATTTAATTCCTTTTAATTCAAAAAAATAACAAAAAAATGCTTTCTTTAATAAAAAAGGGTCAAAACCCTAAAAGTCCGCCGTTTTAATTTCTCGCACGCGTACCATTTACCATATTGATGTAATGGATTCCGAAATGTAATAGCTTTAGATAGGACTTTGAATTATTTTATCGCTTTCTTTTATTTTCCGCATTTGAATTTTAAGGGTTGTTTTTTGGCGATGTAAATACCCGACGCCTTGTAATAGTTTAGATTTAATTTCCGCAAATTTAAATTCCGCAACTATACACTGTTAGATGTTTAATAATAGGGAATGCATGACAAGATCAAATGTATGAACTTAAAATCAACATATCTCACCCATAACATTGACAAAGATAATGTAACCGAAACAATACACTTGCACATGCGCACTCTTAGGGTACACCTCACTTGGTTGCCTTCGAACGTGGTCAATGAGTATAGGAAGTTTTAGAGGTCGCCCTCTTGTCCAAAGATCATAAGTTGCCTCGAAACGGTTGCCTCGGAAAAAATGATCTAAGACATTAAGGTTACCGCTAAGGCGTCCTAACATTGCTTTAGTGACCATACGTCCCTTAATCGAATTGACCCTTAAAACTCCAACAACGATGTTACCTACTCATCAATAGTGGTATAGAATTGTCTAAAGGAAGATAGCACAGATTGATTCCTTTTTCGAGTAGGTAGATGGTTCTTAAGTACTTGCTCTTTCTAAAACAAAACAAAACTTTTCGCACTTACACCTTTCAAACAAAAAACTTCTTTCAAACCCACAAACACAAAGAAAAGCAAATTTATGAAAACACTTTGAGCAAGTACCTAAGAGCCCGTGGATAACCACGGATAGAAAGGGTGCTAACACCTTCCCTTTATATAATCTACCCCCCGGACCCGAGAAACATCTCGAAAAAGGAATTTTTCTGTGCTTTTTTCCTTTCCTTATTGGATGAAATAAAAGTCGGTGGCGACTCTTGCTTACCGCGACATTTTGCGGGAAGAAAACGCAAAACGCGAACCAGCATTCCGAAAACAGTAAGTTCTCTCCCACCGTATCACACCTTCCATCCGTTATTTTCATCGTATCCCTTCCAACACCATTTTCGGGAGGGAAAACAACAACGAAGTTAATTCCAAGGAATTGTTTTTCCAGCACTGCATCTTCACACCTAATTGGAAGATCAATGCTAGTGCATTCCTCTTGGAACATATCTAGTCTATATGTGCAAGAGGTACTACCCTTTTTTGTATTGGATGGTTAGTCACCTATAGCGCTTGCTTTGAACTTGGGGGACAAACTAGGGAATCTGCATTCACTACCAGCTCTATTTATTGATTTTCCAACCTATCGTGCTGGGAACCTAATCAAGGCTAGAGAGGATGGAAGATATAATCTTATGGAGCGGAATAAAGTAGTTCGAAGTATTATTTTTCCCAATCTCTTGCTTACTAATGTAACAAATATGGATAAGTGGTGGTATGATTCTCAATGCACTTTTTTTTGATGAAAACAAACTATATTGGCAAGAAGGAAAATATTTTGATCAAGCTAAAAGAATCGTTGGATAAAAGACTTTGTCTCAAGTTCTCGTCAAATTTCACAAGGTATAATGACAATACTTACTTTCAACTTAAGTATTAAATGCTCAATGATCAAAAGAAGTGTTTTATCTTGTCCAAACTTTTTTCTCAAGTTTTCTAAGAAAATATATATTTTCACTTATGTGCAATCGATTTGCATGTTGGTTCAATTGATTGCATACTTCACATTTTCAAAATGTTAGCTATTGTTTCTAAGTGCAATCGATTTTCATGTTTGTGCATTCGATTGCTCTCTATCAAATTTTTCTATTGTTTTAAAGTGCAATCGATTTACACACATGTGCAATCGATTACTCACTTAAAATATTTGAATTTTTTATCTGTTAAAACCCGTGTGTAGCGGTAGAAATGTTTAAGACTAAGCCATTGGATTTACTAGACTTATACATATAAAAATAAAAATCGCCACCGCGCTTTATTGTTTCCATATGAATGGGAAAAGAGCGAGTAACCCAAAAAGAGGGGGGAAGATTCTAGGTAAGGGGGTTAGTTATGCAAAGGGAAGGTATTAGCACCATAAACATCTACGGTACTCAGCAGGAACATCTTTGAAAAAATATGTATATTTTGGCTATAAAATGTTGTATAAAAAATAGATGGTGGAGGTGAGAAAAGAAGTATTTTTTTATGATTTTTGCATCCGCCGTGGTTGTGAACCTTTAGTGCCTAGGTACCACCTTTCGTGCTATAGGGGATCATGGTACATGTAGTTCCTATTTTAAAAATTTTAAAACACAAGTGTGTTGATTGGTTTTATGAGATAAGACATCATCGTCATTGTCCATGTGGAAAACATACTTACTATCCACAATCACGAGAAAGGAGAATTTGCATCATCTTAGAGTTGAGGATATGGCTTGGATTTTAAAATCAACAATGCCTCACTCAAAACCCAAGTGGAAAATTTCCCACTTCACTACATATTGTAGAAGTATAATTGTTTGCATCACTACAAGGATACTAACCAAATAGTCCAAGTATCATTAAAGCATTTTATGGTTCATGTTGATTATTAGGCATCTTAAAAATAACAAGAAGATAAATGCTCAAGTGAGAAAAATAATAATGGCATTAAAAGTGATGCTTAAAGTAAATGGTACATAAAGCATGAAAATAAAAGCATAATATAGAAACAATTTAATAATTAGTGGTTAGTTTGATGACCATCTTTAAACTTGCATTTGGAACTCATTAGAGGATTGGTAGAACCAAAGTCTCCACACAACAAGTTGCATTTTTTGTCAAGTATATCACCCATTTGGAATACTCAAAAGTATCATTTAATGATCAACGGTGTTTAAGTGATCCGCGTTGACCAAAAGTGTTGTAGACCCATTAGAGGATTGGTAGAACCAAAGCCTCCACACAATGAATCTCAAGGTTATTGGATCAAAGAGATCAAGTTAACATATTTGGGCTTGCAAACATAGGTTTGGGCCACGAATGATCATTTATTCGAACCGGGACAAAATTTAGAGCTATATTAAGCAATCGTAAGTGGACTTATTTATAAGTCGCACCTATTTTGAGGTCGGTCAATAGCAATCTATGCACCATTTGTTTTGAGACATGATATAGAGATCATGCTCCAATAACACTTAGTGCAATAAGAAAGGGACAAGATGAAGAGGGGTCGGAAAGAATATAAACCACATTTGAATTAAAATTTTATCAAACTATTATAAAAATCATTCATTCATTTTTGTGGAGTTAGACTCAACACCATGGATCCACTGATGTTAATAAAGTTTATGATAAAAAATTCAACCCAAGATCAGCCAAAAAATAATCACAAAATAATATTGCATTTAATATATACATTAAAAAAGGTTTTTTAAAATGTTTTAAAATAGAAATAAGAAAGAAAAATATTAACTATGTTCAAATTAATCAAGAAATATTAAGTAAGACCATAGAAAAATCAGAAAAAGACTCAATTATTTATATAAAATTTTTGGTACTTTTTTTAGGTCAGAAACTATTTTTTTAAAATTAAAAGAAATGATTAAAATAAACCAAAAATGATAAAAAACACCAAAGTCAGAAATAAAAAATAAATGAGGTCACCAATATTTGTCACAACATCATTGTAACATTCCATATTTTTTAAGAATTTAAAAATGCATAAAAGTATTTTTAAACATTTAAAACAATTCAAATAAAGTGAAAATTTATAAAAACAAAAAATATTTTTCATAATTTTTTTCAAATTTTTTGGACTAAAAATGAATTTTCTATGATTTTTTGAAGTTTAAAACAATTAAATATAAAAAATCAGAAATAAAAAAAAATAAAGTAAAAAATATGTAGTCCATTGGATGAGAGTCAAAACGCGTTATTAATCAAATCCAAAGGACATGGCGCGCTGTGCATATCATGGTCATTACTGAATAAAGCACTGAATCAAATGTAAAATCAGATTTTCAAAAAAAAACAAGTGGCAAGCCATCATTGGTTGGAATATGACACATTGTTCATCTTCAACCTCCAGCCAACGTGAATTGCAGGTCTCTCAAACTCTAAAATCAGAAGCTCAGACCTATGTCATTCACATCGTCTCTTTAAGAAGAAGACAACTACACCTTCGCGACAAATTTATATAAATTGTAGCTCTAGCAATTTGGAAGGAATTTTTTGAAAAGGGATTTAAAAATTCATGGTCAAAATGTGTTTCCAGATAAAAGCAAGTGTTGCAACTAGAACCAGGGCAATGAGAGTTTCACAATGATATCAAAGTTTTAAAGAATTGATGGAGAAATATGCCTATTTAAGTTGAGTTGCAAAAATCTGAAACTGGATTTCTATGGAGCAATATAGGTCACGATTCTTGAAGGTAATTATATGGTTATCTTTAGTGAATATCAAGGAAGGTGAATTGACAGAAAAATTGGATTGAAAAAGGCTTGAACACTAATTTCGAAGTTGCAGAAAAATGAGTTATGGAGCAAGTTTGGTAGGGTGATTTTGGTTGTTCAAGCTTGAGGAAATGAATGAGGGATGACCCTCTATTTATAGGGAATCAAATGGAATGTTCAAGCGTGTGAAATTGTGAAGTTTGGAGGGAAATCGTGTGAAGTTTCAAACAAGAAAAGTGTGACTTCTACATTGATTAAAACTCATCTAAAACGCGTGTTTTTCTATGCTAATCACTTATGGAAGTTCACTAAACATGTTTAGAAGCAAAAAGACGCAGAAACAATGTGTTTAGAAGCTAAATCAAGGATTTCAAATTCCGACTTTTGAAGAAACTTCAGTTTCAAGTTACCAATTCCAAATCAATGGCATTCTCAGCTTAAGGGGTCTTAGGGCATGATTCTTCATGGTTTATAAAGATGAGATTACAAGATTTGCAATGGTAAAATAATGGAATCAAATGGATGTTTGAGATGAAAGTTGCAATGAGTCAAAGTAGGGGAAAAATGTTGACTTTCCATACTTAGAAATATTTCAAATTTTTCTTCAAAAGTGACCTATAATGTTTTGCATCCAAATATGTCCTTCCACTTGGAATTTGCTCTTGACCAAAAAAGATGGCATGAAATAGACATCTTGAATGACATTTTGAAACTTAAACCATTTAATATCCCCAAAAATTGAGAGAGTTATGAATTGTTGAAGTTGGCTAAAAGAAGGAATAAAGTTCATATCCTCAAGATCATTATGGAAAAAGAGTGGGCTAAAGGTGATATAAATTGACCAAGTTATGATCATTTGAAGTCACAAATGGGAAATTGAGGGTTCTGTGGAGGCCTTGTAATCTTTCTTCATCATCAAGTTTCTTCCACGTGAAAACTCCTTGAAACTTTTGCAATTATTTGTTAATAAACCTTTGAAGAGAAGGATGTATTTGGAGTCACTTAAAAATACAAAAATATGAGTAAGATATACTTCTTTGAAGTTCAAAACCCTAGCTCCTAGATCAAGAAAATGCTTTGAGGAACTTTGACAATTTTGAACAACCTTCTTGAGAATTGAGAGAAATATGCACTTGTGACCAATGGGAACAAGGCCTTGTCCAACCATGACAACTTCTTCATTCAACCCCTTTTACTTTTGAATCAATCTTGATAACTTTGAAATGTGGTGAACCAAAATAACTTTGCCATGCCATTTCCTCCAAATCAACTTCAATGGTGAGGTTTGAATTTCTCAAGCTTTATTGACTATGGTATGAAAATAAACTCATGAACCCATGGATCAACTTGATAAGCCACATAGCCTTTACCTACATTATTAACAAGACAAACCAACATTGCATTTTTTTAATTAAAAGGAAAGTCAAAACAAAACATGCATGATCACAAAAGAAAAACAAGTCAAGGTGCTTGATGATTCCTCAAAGAGCAAAGCTAGAGATAGGGAGGAGAACTAAAAGCCCTAATGTGATCTTGTTGTGATTGAATCAATATGGCATGATGAGTGGATCTTAGGGGAAAAAATTTGGGTACAACAACTGCCCTTATTTAAATTTCTTCTATCCGGAGATACGAAGGTTAAAAATCTTCGTGTCGACGTGATTGAAGATACTTAAATATAAAACAAACCTTATTTCTGGCCCTAAGATGCCAATGAATGCTTATGAGTATGAATGTGTATGAACAACTTCAAATGGATGGAAAACACCACTGGGGATGTAGCAAAGGAAATAAGGAATCAAAAGAGAAACCCGACCAGGAAAATAAATCACTGGTAAAAAGGTCAAATGATACACCAATTTTTATTGAAGGCGACACTACCAACCTTCACTGAAGGTAGAAAGAGAAAATAAAAACAACACCGATGTTCATTGACGGTGAGCTACCAGCGTTTTCTGAAGGTAGAAAAAAGATAAAATTCACCAACTTTCACTGATGGTGAACTACCGACTTTCACTGAAGGTAGAGAGAGAAAAAATATCATAGCACCGCCGTTCATTGACGATGAACTACCAACGTTCACTGAGGGTAGAAAAAAGATAATAATCACCAACTTTCACTTATGGTGATCTACCAACTTTCACTGAAGGTAGAGAGAAAATAAATATCATAGCACCGTCGTTCACTGATGATGAACTACCAATGTTCACTGAGGGTAGAAAAAAGATAACAATCACCAACTTTCACTGATGGTGACATACCAACTTTCATTGAAGGTAGAGAGAAAAGAAATATCATAGCATCGCCGTTCACTGACAATGAACTTCATACGTTCACAGAGGGTAGCAAAAAGATAACAATCACCAACTTTCACTGAAGGTGGCCTACCAACTTTCACTGAATGTAGAGAGAAAAGAAATATCATAGCACCACCGTTCACTAACGATGAACTACCAACATTCACTGAGGGTAGAAAAAATATAATAATCACCAACTTTCACTGATGGTGACCTACCAAATTTCATTGAAGGTAGAGAGAAAAGAAATATCATAGAACCTCCGTTCACTGATGATGAACTACCAATGTTCACTGAGGGTAGAAAAAAGATAACAATCACCCACTTTCGCTGAAGGTGACCTACAAACTTTCACTAAAGGTAGAGAGAAAAGAAATATCATAGCACCTCGGTTCACTGACGATGAACTACCAACATTCACTAAGGGTAGCAAAAAGATAACAATCATAAACTTTCACTAAAGGTGACCTACCAACTTTCACTGAAGGTAGAGAGAAAAGAAATATCATAGCACTGCCATTCATTGACAATGAACTACCAACGCTCACTGAGGGTAGCAAAAAGATAACAAGTTTTTCCCAAAATTCCAGCGTTTCACCTAGAATGGGTCTCAACTTCTTCTTTAACCAAGGCATTCTGCCTGGAAAGGGTAATGTATAAGTGTCTCAAATAAAGAGACTACCACTTACAAATATTTCTTAACAAACTGTCCCTATCATATCAAAAAGACTTGTCATCCACTGGAGTAATTTGACAACAAACTTCAAACTATTCACTCATAGAGAAGATAGAAAAAAAGTAACGTCGACTTTTACGAGGAAGTACAAGTTGTGCAAATAAAGAGACTTGGTACTTGCTGTCATAGGAAGGATTGTAAAAATGACTTTATGGGGAGAACAATATGGCTTCCTGGGGAAAGAAATATGACTTCCTGGGGAGATGCCAATATAATTCTGCTGAGGAGATAAAGTCTTCTCGTGCAAAATAAATGCACATTCTCAAACCAAGGCTCAAAGCCTACAGATATCATAAGTAATAATATTGATGAGGATCAAAGATTCAAACCAGAAATAAACTGGGATGTAACAGTCAACCATAATACATCCTTTGAGAAATAAACTCAAGAGAGGGAAACCCAATCTATCCAGACAAAGAGTTGTGCAAGAAGGCTAAAGCAAAAGTCTTCCACGAGGGTTAACTCAGTGGGGAAATTGAAAGAATATACACTCTCTACTTAAGGCCAACACTCTATTGGAGAGAGGACAACACAACTATGCAAAACAGGGTAATATGCCAACAAAATATTAATGAATGCGAATGAACAATGATTTGCTAAATTTAACTATGCATAATGTATGTATGAATATATGATTGTTATCATGTATATGCTAACAAAATAGACATATAACACTGGGAGTAATCAGGCAAAACCAACTCTGGCACAAACAACACTCGGCTAAATCACATCCAAGATGAACATTCCAAGAGAAAAATAAGCACCAACTGAGGAAAAAAAATCCTATTTCAAGGCTTAACTTCACTGGGGTGGAACATAATCCGGAAGTAAACAAGTCATAGCTTCAAAACAATAGAGATACAGGGATATAACATCCTTCTCCAGGCTCCACCGGGGAATAAAACTCAGACTTCAATGGGAATACAAATGCTTTCACGGTCCGCACTTCTACTGAGGATTGCAATACTGATTTCAAACAAGGAAGATGGAAACCATATCGGCAAAACATCGACGGAGGATTTCGAGCTGACTTCATTGGAGAAATATCATACAATCCTCACGAGGGGGGATAATGCCTCATCATCGAGACGTCAATGGGGGACTTTGTGCTGACTCCATTGGGGAGGTCAACACCACATCGAAGAGAGGAAACTAATATATGTTCTTCATTGAGGAAACTAGAGATACGTTCTTCAATATTAATAGTAAGTATTGCACCAACTTCTCTGGGGAAAAAGTATGAAACCTCATTGGAATAACAACTTGGAGAGTTAAGAAGTCAAACATAACAGCAAGAAATCATTCTTATGGGGATTTTAAATCAAACCCAGCACTTGGCTAGTGAAAACCCAAAAAATTGACAAATGCCTCAACACTTCTTAAATAAAATATTGCCCTTGCCTGATTATCGGACAATCAAACAAAATGCAATTACTGCCGAAAGGGAGATACTTCGCAAATGAGTCCAACTCAGCATGCACGGGGATAAAAGACTTCTATAAAATAAGCGAGGCCTTCACTGGGAAATCTCGGATTGAGTATTCCTATCATACAAACCTATTCCAACAAAAGATGCCCTGGGATAGCTGTCCTAGGGAATCACGAAGTCAACATATAGAAAGAGGTCAAACTTTTGGGGATTATAAATCTAACCCAACACTAGGCGGGTGAAAACCCAAAGGGTTGACAACTTTCTGAACACTTCTTAGAAATTATACTGCCCTGGTCTAGTTTCCTGGGAAATAAATACCAACAATAATACCAACACTGCCAAAAAGAGCGATATTTTGCAAATAGTTCCATCTCATCACCCCAAGGGAACAAGACCTTTCGTCATATGAGAGAAGACTTCGCTGGGGAGTCCGGAATAGAGACCTCAGACCATGCAAACCTAAAAATCAGAAAATGAACCAACACTTGATTGGGGATACTGGGATCACAAACCCGATACTGCACCTTACGCCAATTGGTATAGTCTTTAATATACAAAAAAAACATTCGTATGCCAGCAAAAGCAACCTGAGAAAAACCTTCACGGAGGAAATAAAACTTCCCAAAATTACTGGAGTTCGTCCATTCCTGGGATCACCACTTTTATTTTCCTCTCAAATCACAATATCTAAAGTAAAAGTAAGTTGTAAATTCTTTTTGAAAAACAATTTTGTTATTTAATCTTTTTGCTTTGAATTATCAATAATAAATGGAGTCTTTGTAAGCTTAATAAAAATAAGAAATACAAAGAATTGGGTAAAAGCTCAACTTTTATTAATAGAATGGTAGTCTGCGAATGGCGAGACTCCACGAATAATTACAAAGTTCGGAAAATGGTAATATATAATGGAAAAGATACATTGAAATACAATGACCACTATTCCCTCTAACAACTTTGAAATTCTGAGCAGCAGATTCTGTTGAAATATGGTGAGGATCCAAGAAGATTGTTGCTTCAATGATCAAGTCTTGTATGATGCAGTTACTTGTCAAGAAAGTCCCTAACTTTTGCCTAAGCTTCCCTTGCGGGTTTTCAACTTAGCGGGAAATTTTATTCTGTTTAAGTCTCTAATTTTTTCCTAGACCGCCCTTTCGGGTTTTCGGCCTACCGATATGCTCTTATTTTTCCTAAGTCACCCTTTATGGTTTTCAACTTAGCGAGTTGTTCTTTTATTTATTTAGGCGAAGTATTTCTTGACTGCATAAGCATTTATGGGATGCGGGAACTCCTCTCCATCCATAGTTTCAAGAATTAATACACTGCCGGAGAAGGCTTTCTGGACAACATATGGGCCTTCAGAATTGGGAGTCCACTTTCCCCTAGAATCAGCGTTAAAATACATGATCTTCCTGAGCACGAGGTTGCCTTCTCTGAATTCACGAGGTTTGACCTTGTTATCAAAAGCTTTCTTCATTCTCTTCTGATATAACTTCCCATGACACAAAGCCGTCATTCTCTTCTCTTTAATCAAATTGAGTTGGTCAAACCTGTTCTAGACCCATTCAGCCTCTAACAACTTAGTTTCCATTATCCCACACAAAGAGGTAATCTCAAACTCGATTGGGAGCAACACTTCTATTCCATACACAATGGAGAATGGGGTTGCTCTTGTTGAAGTGCTGATAGATGTCTGATATCCATATAAAGCAAAAGGGAGCATTTCCTGACAATCTTTATAAGTAACAACCATCTTATGGATGATCTTCTTGATATTCTTATTAGCAGCTTCAACAACCCCATTCATCTTTGGCCTGTACATAGATGAATTGTGATGGACAATCTTGAATTCTTCACAAAGTTCTGTCATCATCTTGTTGTTCAGATTAAAGCCATTGTCGGTGATAATTCTTCTCGGCACACCATACCGACATATGAGATTATTCTTTATGAAAGGCACTACCACCTTCTTAGTAACATTAGCATATGAAGCAGCTTCCACCCATTTGGTGAAGTAGTTAATTGCTACCAAGATAAAACAGTGTCCATTTGAAGCTTTGGGTTCTATCATTCCAATCATGTCAATTCCCCACATAGAGAAAGGCCACATGGAAGAAATAACATTGAGAAGTGTCGGAGGCACATGAATCTTGTCTGCATAAATCTGGCATTTATGGCACTTCTTTACAAATTTGTAACAGTTAAATTCCATTGTCAGCCAATAGTAACCTGCCCTTAGCATCTTATTTGACATCAATTGTCCATTGGCATGAGTTCCAAATGAACCTTCATGAATCTCATGCATCAACATGTCTGCTTCGTGTCTATCCATGCATCTGAGAAAGACCATGTCGTAATTACTCTTGTTCAACTCATTTTCGCCGAGGAAGAAACTGCCAGCCAATCTTCTCAATGTCTTTCTATCTTTATTCGAAGCACCAATCCGGTATTCCTGAGTCTGGAGAAAATGTTTGATATCATAATACCATGGTTTCTCATCTGTCGCTTCTTCTGTTGTAAACACATAAGCGGGCCTATCCAGTCGCCAAATTATAATTCAAGGTATATCATTCCAAGTATTCACTTGATACATAAAAGCCAGAGTTACCAGAGCATCCGCCATTTGATTTTTTCCTCTGGGGATGTGATGAAATTCAACTTTATTAAAGAAGGGTAACAATCTTCTAGCATAATCTTTGTAGGGGATCAAGACAGGGTGACGAGTATCCCAATCTCCTTTAATCCGATTTATTACCAAACTTGAATCGCCATACACATCTAGAATTTTAATTCTGAGATCAATAGCTTCCTCGAGACCCATGATGCAAGCCTCAAATTATGCCATATTATTAGTACAATCAAATGTCAACCTTGCAGTGAAAGGAATGTGTGATCCATGTGGAGTGACAATCACAACACCTATTACTTTACCATAAGCATTCATAGCTCCATCAAATATCATACTCCAGCGAGATTCAGGATCAGGACCTTCCTCAGGCAAAGGTTCATCACAATCTTTCACTTTCAGAAAAATCACATCCTCATCGGGGAAATCTTACATCACACACTGATAATTATCAACTGGCTCGTGAGCAAGATAATCTGCCAACATGCTGCTTTTAATAGCTTTTTGAGTGCGGTATTCAATGTCATATTCAGATAACCGCATCTTCTAGTGGGAAATGCTCCTAGTAAGAGCGGGCTTTTCAAAAATGTACTTGATTGGATCCATTTTGGAGATCAACCAAGTAGTGTGATTCAACATATACTGCCGCAAACAATTTGCCGCCCAGGCCAGAGCACAACATGTCTTTTCCAGCATGGAATATCACGAATCACAATCAGTAAACTTTTTACTGAGATGATAAATGGCATACCCTTTCATCCCAGTTTCATATTGTCGTCCCAAAATACAGCCCATGGAATTATCTAACACTGTCAGATACATAATCAATGGTCTTCCTCCAACAGGAGGGAGCAAGATAGGAGGTTCAAGCATATATACTTTAATTCTTTCAAATGCCCTTTGGCAGTCATCTGTCCACACACAACCTTGATCTTTCTTTAACAACTTAAAGATCTGTTCACACGTTGCAGTCATGTGGGAAATGAATCTGGAAATATAATTCAAACCCCTGAGGAACCCTCTGACTTGCTTTTCAGTTCTTGGTGCTGGCATTTCTTGACTTTCTTTGACTTTATCAGAATCAAATTTAATCCCTCTCTGGAGAAAAATGAAACCCAACAATTTCAATGACCGAACACCGAAGGTACATTTATTTGGATTCAAGAAGAGACGATAATTCCTCAAACGCTGAAACAACTTTAACAAATCTTCTACATTCCCTTCTTCCGTCTGGGATTTAGCAATCATATCATCAACATATACCTCAATTTCCTTGTGCATCAGATCATGGAATAGGATTGTCATAGCCCTCTGGTACGTTGCACCAGCGTTCTTCAACCCGAAGAGCATCACTCTATAACAGAATGTTCCCTAGGGTGTGATAAACATTGTTTTTTCCATGTCCTAAGGAGCCATCCTTATTTGATTATACCCGGAACATCTGTCCACGAATGAGAAACCTTTGAATTTTGTTGTGCTATCCACTAACATATCAATGTGTGGCAATGGAAAACCAGCTTTTGGACTAGCATTATTTAGATCTCTGTAATCTACGCAAATGCGAACTTTTCCATCATTATTTGATACTGGGACAATATTGGCAATCCACTGAGGGTATGCTGATGTCACAAGAAAACCGACATTAATCTGCTTTAGAACTTCCTCTTTGATCTTCACTGCCATATCTGGGTGAGTTCTTCGCAACTTCAGTTTGATTGGCGAGCATTCTGGCTTCAGCGGTAAACGGTGCTCTACAATATCTGTATCTAGACCAGGCATATCTTGGTAAGACCAAGCAAAAATATCCACACACTATTTCAACATCTCAATCATCCTGCTCTTCACATCAGGATGCAGCAATGCTCCAATCTTGACTTCCTTCGGATCTTCTTCTGAACCCAAATTAATTACTTCCAATGGCTCTTTATATGGCTGAATGGCATTCTCCTCAAGCTCAAGAACCGTGATACCTCTTCCGGAATCTCATCATAGTCCTCTTCTTTGGCCCCATACACAGGACATTCAAAGTTGGGAGAGGGTGCAGGGTCATTATATTCAACGGGTTTTTTTAATTAATCTGCACATATGATTTATGATTGCTTTTAGAAACTGGAACATATAGCAAGTGATCATGCATATTGAATTTCAGTTATCATTTATTTTGAAAGGTTTTTTCTGATTAACATTTTCCAAGAAAAAACAGAAAATAAAAGACACAATTTGGGAAACAAAGACAACTTTTATTATTGATTTTAAAAATCACAGCAAACAGATAAGCCCGTACAATATTAATACTTTTCACCTTGGGAAGAGTGAAAGCTTTTCAAAAAGATTAACAAAACAAATTACTTTGAAACATGTATGCAAGAGGGAACATCAATGGCGATCCAGTTCTAAAGCTTAACTTCGTGCGTCACATTATTTGGCATTTCTGGTTCGGCTTCATCTTCCACAATGGAATTAATCTCGAAAACAGTTGGATGAAGATAATCCCTGTTATGAAAGATATCTTGATAATTTCCTGCAGCAGACTTCAGCTTCATGCCCTTACCTTTATCATTCTTCATAGAGAACCCCAAGTCAGCTCTATTCTTGTTTACAGGTGGATCAACAATCTGTCCCCATACTTCACTATGGCCATTATGCACAACCTGTTATGCAACCTTAAATGAAGCCATAGAGTTCTCATTTCCTTTTACATTATCAAAGGATAAAGCTTGGAATTGGGTTCCAACAACAGCTTCATCCGCCTCCACAATGCCAAAAGAGGATAAATGAGATATCAATAATTCATGTTCTCCATTTATATATGAGATATCAATAATTCAAGCTTCATCCAAGTCTTTCCTACTCTTCCTAGGAATGTGATGCCAGGCCTTCACAATTTTCTCCCTACCTTCCTTATGGTCTTCTCCCTCCTTCAGGAAGACACTACTCAAATGAATACTATTTGGTTTACCGCTCATCGGATAACCAAATTGTCGTCGTGCAAGGACATGGTTATAGTTACTTCCTCCCTTTGTACCAAGAAGAGGTACATTGGGGAAACTACCACAACTGTCGACAATCTCTACATCATGGTAAGCCCGATGAAACAAATCAATATCTGAGTGAGTAAGTTCCATGATCTTAGGAGCCCAACGGGGTTCTTTCCTAACATCCCAGAAAGCATCAGACTGAGGCATATGAGAAATAAACCACCGGTACAACAGAGGTGTGAAACAGATAATCATCCCCCCATGATAAGAATTTTGAATATGAATAGAGTAATAAGCATCACCCAACAATGTAGGAATTGGGGTTCCAATCATAAATATCCTAATAGAATTAATGTCAACAAACTTGTCCACATTAGGAAATAAAAACAACCCGTAAGCAAGTAGAGAAAAGATGACCTTAAAAGCGACTATACTCTTCATCCTGGCAAAGTAACGAGCTTTATCCAATAAGAACTGAGCTGGTAATCCTCTAATCCCTCTTTTAGTAGTCATATGGGCTTCAACCTCAGACTTCCCCAGATGGATCAAAGCAGTAATCTCATGTGGTTTTGGCTCACCCTCTAAACCCCTAAAAGGAAAACAAGAGGTAATAGGTAATCCAACAGATAAGAATACTCCTCTAGTGTAGGCATCAACTGATAGTCAGGGAAAGTAAAGCAATGATACATCAGATCATAGAACAAGACCAAGTTCGAGAGAATACCCTCCTTCATCCTAATATTCATGAGAGGAATGATGGATCCATACTTCTTCCAAAAATTTGTAGAACACTCAATCTTGGGAATTAGAGTGATCAACTCATTTTTCTTGAGATTTTTGAAACTGTACTTTCCATGGATGCATGATGCAACAATCACACACAAGATCACAAAAATAAGGTTCATAGGTTCAACTTCACGAGAATGAGCTCGAAGGTACTACCCATAAAGTATGGTCTAAAAGTTAACACCTGCCAAACAAGGTTCTAGAGGTTCCCAGAGTCTACATTCTTCCTTCGGATATTACCAACTTCCTGATTAACTCGATAATTAGTAATATTCTCAAGAAAAACTCGTCCGAGCATAGTATCGTGTGACAAATATTTCCAGATTACTCCGTCATAGCTTCCGCACTACACCTAAAAGGCCAAGATGGGTTAGGTATTCTATGGTCCTCAGCTTCAGCAGGCTCCCAGGTCGAAAGCAGTACGTCTTCCCGATTACTCTGTAAACGACACTACAGTCAAAGGGGCCTCCACTGAGTGGGGGATCTCATGCCTCCTTTTTTGGGATTACTCCCTCAAAGTTAGCATGACTATACCGCCCGTCCTATCTTAAGTTTGCTCAAGTCCGGGTATAGGACTTATAAGTAATCACCAAGCACCCTAAAAACCAGGAAAGTCCAGACAAACATATATACAACATATAACACATAAACAACAATAGCACATATATAGTTATAAACAAAGATAGGTTTAATCCACATAGGTATGGACCAGCAAGAGGTCAATCTTTCCCCAGTGAAGTCGCCAATTTTTTCTATAGCGGTAGAAATGTTAAAGTCTAAGCCATTGGATTGACTAGACTTATACAAATCAAAATAAAAATCTCCACCGCACATTATTGTTTCCAAAGGAATGGGAAAAGAGCGAGTAACCCAAAAAGAGGGGGAAAGATTCTAGGTAAGGGGGTTGGTTATGCAAAGGGAAGGTATTAGCACCCTAAACATCTATGGTACTCTGCAGGAACCTCTTTGAAAAAATTAGTATATTTTGGCTATAAAATGTTGTATAAAAAATAGATGGTGGAGGTGAGAAAAGAAGTATTTTTTATGATTTTTACACCCGCCGCGGTTGCGAACCTTTAGTGCCTACGTACCACCTTTCATGCAATAGGGGATCAGGGTACACGTAGTTCCTCTTTTAAAAATTTTAAAACACGAGTGTGTTGATTGGTTTTATGAGATAAGACATCATCGTCATTGTTCGCGTGGAAAATATACTTACTACCCACAATCACGAGAAAGGAGAATTTGCATCATTCCAGAGTGGAGGATATGGCTTGGATTTTAAAATCAACAATGCCTTAATCAACACCCAAGTGGGAAATTTCTTACTTCACTATATATTGTAGAAGTATAGTTGTTTGTATCACTACAAGGATTGACAAGAGTTTAATAAATTTTTAAAATAGAAAGCCAAAGTGGAAAAAATGGTTTGAAATGAGATTGATTGACTTTTAGTCTTCTCAAAAAAATGTCAAGATATTATTAAGTTGATTAAATTTGTTTATGAAAGAATGTTTTGAAAATGCATGGACATAAGTCCAAGTTTATTATGAAAGTGGTTCAAGTTTCAAAACAAGAAGAGTTTTTAAAAGGAGGAAGAAGATTTTTGAAATTAAAGAAGATGGGAGGAGAAGAAGAGACTATCGTAAAGCATGAGGTAAAAGGCTAAAGATAAGAACCATCTAACTAATAAGAAGATAATACTCGACATTATGAGTCAGGATAGAATTCTCATTCCTTAGATTGAATCCAAACAAGCAAAGATACTAGACCTCTTGAGAGAACCAAGCTTCAAGTGTATTAAGTCTTCACAAAAATTGGGCAGAGTAACAACTATTTACGGGTGAATTCCATATTACAAACAAAGAATGTAATCACAATAACCTTCACACAAAACAAACAAACAACCTAATGTCTAGAGGTAAACCTCAAGAACTCCAGAAAAAATATCAATTAAGGTAACAAGGTCTCCAAAATAGGCCAAGGTTTCTAATCCTAAGTCCAAGAAGTACAATAGTCCATAATGCCAAGGATAGTAATCAAATAGTCTAAGTATCATTAAAGCATTTTATGGTTCATATTGATTATTAGGTGTCTTAAAAGAGAAAATAAAAGCTCAAGTGAGCAAAATAAAAATAACAACAATATAAATGCTCAAGTGAGCAAAATAAAAATGGCATAAATTGTAATGCTTAAAGTAAATGGTACATGAAGCATAAAAATAAAAGCATGAAGTAGAAATAATTTAATAATTAGTTGTTAGTTGGATGACCATCTTAAAACTTGCATTTGGAACTCATTAGAGGATTGGTAAAACCAAAGCCTCCACACAACAAGTTGCATTTTCTTTTTGTTAAGTATATCATCCATTTGGAATCCTCAAAAGTATCATTTAATGATCAACGATGTTTAAGTGATCCGCGTTGACCAAAAGTGTTGTAGGCCCATTAGAGGATTGGTAGAACCAAAGCCTCCACACAATGAATCTCAAGGTTATTGGATCAAAGAGATAAAATTAACATACTTGGGCTTGCAAACATAGGTTTGGGCCACGAATGATCATTTATTCGAATCAGGACAAAATTTAGTGTTATGTTAAGCAATCGTAAGTGGACTTATATAGAAGTCGCACCTATTTTGAGGCCGGTCAATAGCAATCTATGCACCATTTGTTTTGAGACATGATATAGAGATCATGCTCCAATAACACTTAGTGCAATAAGAAAGGGACAAGATGAAGAGGGATGGGAAAGAATATAAATCACATTTGAATTAAAATTTAATCAAACTATTATTAAAATCATTCATCCATTTTTGTGGAGTCAGACTCACACCATGGATCCAATGATGTTAATAAAGTTCATGATCAAAATTTCAATCCAAGATCAGCCAGAAAGTAATCACAAAATAATATTGCATTTAATATATACATTAAAAAAGGTTTCTTAAAATGTTTTAAAATAGATATGGAAAAGAAAAATATTAACTATGTTAAAATTAATCAAGAAATATTAAGTAAGACCATGGAAAAATCAGAAAAGGACTCAAATATTTTTATAAAATTTTTGGTATTTTTTTTAAGTCAAAAACTATTTTTTTAAATTAAAATAAATGAGTAAAATAAACCAAAAATGATAAAAAATACCAAAGTCATATATAAAAAATAAATGAGGTCACCAATATTTATCACAATATCATTGGATCATTCCATATTTTTTCAGAATTTAAAAATGTATAAAAGTATTTTTAAACATTTAAAACAATTCAAATAAATTGAAAATTTATAAAACATATCAAAACACAAAATAAAATTGTGAAAAAAATAAAAATCAGAAAGTGAAAAATAAAAAATATTTTACATAATTTTTTCAGATTTTTTGGACTAAAAATGAATTTTCTATGATTTTTTAAAGTTTAAAGCAATTAAATATAAAAATCAGAAATAAAAAATAAAGTAAAAAAATGTGGACCATTAGATGAGAGTCAAAACGCGTTAGTAATCAAATCCAAGGGATCTGGCACGTTGTGCATATCATGGTCATTACTGAATAAAGCACTGAATCAAATGTATAATTAGATTTAAAAAAAAACAAGTGGCAAGCCATAATTGGTTGGAAGATGACACGTTGGTCATCTTCAACCTCCATCTAACGTGAATTGCAGGTCTCTCAAACTGTAAAATCAGAAGCTCGAACCTATGCCATTCGCTTCATCTTTTCAAGACGAAGACAACTACACCTTCACGACAAATTTATATAAACTGTAGCTCTAGCAATTTGGAAGGAATTTTTGAAAAGGGATTTGAAAATTCATGGTCAAAACCTGTTTCCAGATAAAAGCAAGTGTTGCGACTAGAACCAAGGCAATGAGAGCTTCACAATGATATCAAAGTTTTGAAGAATTGATGGAGAAATCTACCTATTGAAATTGAGTTGCAGAGCTCTAAAATTGGACTTCTATGGAGCAATATAGGTCACAATTCTTGAAGGTAATTGTATGGTTAGCTTCAGGGAAGATCAAGGAAGGTGAATTGACAGAAAAATTGGATTGAAAAAGGCTTAAACACTGATTTTGAAGTTGCAGAAAAATGAGTTATGGAACAAGTTTGGCAGGGTGATTTTGGTTGTTCAAGCTTGAGGAAATGAATGAGGGATGACCCTCTATTTATAGGGAATCAAATGGAATGTTCAAGCGTGCGAAATGATGAAGTTTGGAGGGAAATTATGTGAAGTTGCAAACAAGAAAAGTGTGACTTCTACTTTTATCAAAACTCATCCAAAACGCCTGTTTTGCTATGCTAATCACTTCTGGAAGTTCACTAAACATGTTTAGAAGAAAAACCGCACAGAAACAATGTGTTTAGAAGCTAAATCATGGATTTTAAATTCTGAATTTTGAAGAAACTTCAGTTTCAAGTTACCAAATTCAAATCAATGGCATTTTCAGCTCAAGGGGTCTTAGGGCATGATTCTTGATGCTTTAGAAAGATGAGATTACAAGCTTTTAAATGGGAAAATAATGGAATCAAAAGGATGTTTGATCTTAAATTTGCAATGAGTTAAAGTTGGGGAAAAAGGTTGACTTTCCATACTTAGAAATATTTCAAATTTTTCTTTAAAAGTGACCTATAATGTTTTGCATCCAAACATGGCCTTCCACTGGGAATTTGCTTTTGAATAAAAAATATGGCATGAAATAGACCCCTTGAATGACATTTTGAAACATTAACCATTCAAAATCTCAAAAAATTGAGTGAGTTATGAATTGATGAAGTTAGAAAAAAAATCATAAAATGACCTATAATATTTTGTATCCTTAGGGCATCTTCTATCCATTTTCTCACTTTGTACATAAAATAAGGAATAAAGTTCACATCCTCAAGATAATTATTGAAAAAATTAGGCTTAAGGTGATAAAAATTGACCAAGTTATGATCATTTGAAGTCACACATGGGAAATTAAGGGTTCCTCTGGAGGAATTGTAATGTTTCTTCATCATCAAGTTTCTTCCACATGAAAACTCCTTGAAACTTTTGAAGTGATTTGTTAATAACCCTTTGAAGAGAAGTATTTATTTGGAATAACTTAAAAATACAAAATATGAGCAAGATATACTTCTTTGAAGTTCAAAATCCTAGCTCCTAGATCAAGAAAATGCTTTGAGGAACTTTGACAATTTTGAACAACCTTCTTATACCAACACTTTTGCTTTGTATATAGAAGTTGTTGAGGATGATAATGAGAACTCATAGAAACCAAAACCACTTCCATATCTTGAGAATTGAGATGAATATGCACATGTGACCAATGGGAACAAGGCCTTGTCCAACCATGACAACTTCTTCAATCAACCACTTGTAATTTTGAATCAATCTTGATAAATTTGAAATGTGGTGAACTAAAATAATCTTGCCATGCCATTTTCTCCAAATCAACTTCAATGGTGAGGTTTGAATTTCTCAAGCTTTATTGACTAGGTGTGATCGGTGGGAATGAGAACTGACTGTTTTGGAATGCTGGTTCGCGTTTTGCGTTTGTTTTCGCAAAATGTCGCTGTGAGCAAGAGTCACCACCATCCTTTATTTTATCCAACAAGGAAAGGAAAAAAGCACAGAAAAATTCCTTTTTCGAGATGTTTCTCGGGTCCGAGAGGTAGATTATAGAAAGGGAAGGTGTTAGCACCCTTTCTATCCATGGTTATCCATGGGCTCTTAGGTACTTGCTCAAAGTGTTTTCAATATTTGCTTTTCTTTGTGTTTGTGGGTTTGAAAGAAGTTTTTGTTTTGAAGAAAGTGTAAGTGCGAAAAGTTTTATTTTGTTTTGAGTGAGCAAGTACTTAAGAACCATCTACCTACTCGAAAAAGGAATCAATCTGTGCTAATGTCCTTTAGACAATGCTATCCCACTATGAATGAGTAGGTAGCATCGTCGTTGAAGTTTAAGGGTCAATTCGATTAAGGGACATGTGGTCACTAAAGCAATGTTAGGATGCCTTAGCGGTAACCCTAATGTCTTAGATCAATTTTCCGAGGCAACCGTTTCGAGGAAACTATGATCTTTGGACAAGAGGACGACCTCTAAAACTTCCTATACTCAATGACCACGTTCGAAGGCAACCAAGTGAGGTGTACCCTAAGAGTGCGCATGTGCGAGTGTGTTATTTCGGTTAATTTATCTTTGTACATGTTATTGATGATCTATTGTTGACTTTAAATTAAAATTGATCTTGTCATGCATTGCCTATTTATCAAACATCTAACAGTTAATATTGTGCGGAAATCACATTGCGGAAGATAAATCTAAGCTATTACAAGGCGTCAGGTATTTACATCACCAAAAACAAACCCTTTAAAATTAAATCGCGAAAAGTAAATAAAAGCGATAAATAAAGTCCTAAGTTAAAAACTATTACATTCCCGAAGCAGTTACAATATTGAAATATGGATCAAAAATAATTCGCGCGCGAGAAAATTAAATCGGAGTGTCTTAGGGTTTTGACCCTTTTTTTAATAAATAAAGCATATTTTTTGTTATTTATTTTAATTAAAAATTAGTCTAAGTTAATAATTGAATTAATTAATTAAATGAAAAATATTTTTGGGTTTTATTTTAATTAAGGAAATAAAATAAGAAGGGTTAAAAATATTAAAAACCTAATATTCTAATTTGATTTTAATTTATTGCAAAAGATATTAATGTTAAACCTATTTAAACTAAATTAATTAATTAATGTTTATTTACAAAAATAAATAATAAAATTAATGGAATTAATAAAAATATTATTTTTGTTGTTTCTGATTTTTGTGAAAAAGTTAATTGGTTAATTAATTAATTAAGATAATAATAATAATAAAATAAAATAGGAAAATAATGAAAAGAGAATAAAAAGACAAACTCAGGGGGTATTGGGCCCAAAGAGGGTGTTTGAATTGCAATTTCCAGGCCCATTAACGCTCCAGCTTGTTTGACCTTTTGGATCACCCACATGCCTGTTGACTTAAGACCATGGTGGTCCTCCATCCTGGGCCATTGGATTTGTTTTGTAGCCACCTGGCGTTTGAGATCTTGGCAGAACATGATTGTCCACGCCTTGAATCCTACATGTGAATACCTGGAGAAAAAAATTCAACAAAGTATTGGGGGACCTGGGATTCGAACCCAGGTCCCAGTGCTCAATGACACGCCTGCCTTGCCAACTCTACTGCGCTGCTTCTTTGTTAGTGGAATGTACAACAAGCATTATATGGATAAATCAATTAATCATGTTGAAAAAATAAAAAAAAAAACGCACAATTTGTTTGAATGGACCAATGACGCTAGGACACGTCTTCGTCTTCTTCAACGAAGACTGGTTCGTTTACCTGGGGATTTTATTCCGCAACTAAATCCATGGCATCATCCTATCATGAGCTACAGGCCATATAAATGCCAATGGAGACCATCACTGCATTCGTCTCTCTCCCCTGATCATTCCTATACCCATCATTAGCCTCAATTTATCCTGCATAAAAAAAATGCCTAAAAAACAAGAACAAGAACCCTAGGTTCGGGCATCATGATACAGGTCCTAAAAATAAAATTGAATAATGCCAAAATGTTCTAAATCAAACAACAAACACAAATATGCCATGATTTTAAAGAAAAGATGCAAGAATTGGAGATTTGGATTCCATGTTCAGAGCTTGTTTCGTGATGACTTACAATGAGTTTCAGATGGTCTCAAGGCCTAGTTTTGGTTAGTATTGCTTCAGGGGATGTCAGGGAAGAGAGCTACGTGAAGCTTTTTGTTTGAATCAAGCTCCAATGTAGTTTTTGATCTCCAAGTTTTCAAGCTTTTTCACAAACTTCTTCTGGCCGTTTCAGCAGTGCCTTGTGCGTCCTCTTGGTCTGCCTCACTTGTATGTACATAAGGGAATGTGTTTAGGTCAAAACTTGGGGCTTAAACCATGAGCATTGAAGATTCATGATTTGATTTTGATCACCATTATTAAACTTCCAAAATTAGCTCAAATCTGATTTTTTATGCATGAATGAGCCTTGATACGAATTGATTTGATGAATCATGCCAATTGAAAGTTGTACCAATCACAAAGATATGATTTCATCAATTTTTAGATTTTATTTGATTTAATATTGATTAAAAATGAATTAAATCAATAAAAATTAAATAAAATAGAAAAATAAATGAATGGCCATGAAGTCAAGTATGGGACACGTGTGTGGCATGACAAGACCATATCAAGTGGAAAAAAGTGGGCCCTTTTGTCAAAAATTGGAGTTTTGAGGATAGTTGACTTTTGGTAAATTTGGAAAAATACCCAACTTCAACAATGCATAACTTATTCAATTTTGAACTTTTGGAAGTTTTCTTGGCCTTTTTAGAAACCTGGAGATGTCCTCTAATTAACACTTTTGGTCTAATCTCATTTTTATCTTCCATGCTAAAGTTATAAGCTTTGGCAAAAAAGGTGTTTTTGTTGACTTTCAAAAATGACCTATAATGTCCAAATTTGTAACTTCTTGTGAGTGCATTTATTGCTCTTGGGGTGTGAAGATGGATTGTAGGAAATTGCATCCTATTCAAAATGAGCTTTGGATGGGTCATTTCTCATAAAGTATGAGAAAGTTATGCTTGGTCAAAGTCGAGTTGACTTTTCCTACAAAACCCTAATTTAGCAACTTTTGAATCTTGATGAATTTTGAGCAATCCTTGATGAATCATGATCAACCCTTGATAAAATGATGAATTATCCTTCAAAATGAGAATGTTGACAAAAAATCTTGAGGTTTGACTATTTGTAGTACACAGTTGACTTTTGCCCTAGCATAGTCGATTTTTGGACTTCTTGAGCAATTGACTGACCAAACTTCCTCTGCAAGGCTTGAAATTTGTCATGGATGAATTTAAGAACATATTAGGACATTGGGGAGAACTTTAGGTAATTTGGATATGAGGACCTTAATGCAACACAAAACCCTAATTTTGACTTGACTGCCTTAGGAGGTGATTTGACTGTCCAACCCTTGAGCCAACTTGAGCAACTTGAAGATTATTCTTGACATGTCTTGAGAAATATGGGATGGAAAATTTTGGGGTACAACAGTTGCCCCTGTTCAATTTTCTTAAACCTGAGGATATAGATTGGCTTTCGAGCCTTTCGTGATCCGAAGGTGTAAGATAATTGAACACTAGAGTGCCCAGAAATTTGCACTCGCATGGTGTGGTATCAGCATTGTAATGTCGGGAATGGGCTTACAGATGCCATTTGGAGATTGCTGGTAGGAGGATGGGCTTACAGATGCAATTTGCAGGAGTTTCAATCGCATAAGAGATTCCTTAGCGAGAACTTGCACACTTGTTGTTGTAAAAGACTCCGCTGGGGGAGTCTAACCTTTGTTAAGATTTAGGAATCTGCTTGTACTTCAACTGAGAGAATGCTTCAGCTGAGTTTTAAGAACCTGTCCATAATTCAATTGGAGGGAAACATCTTCGTCAAGATCTAGGAATTGTCTTGTGCTCAACGTAGTATACCGCTGACGTTATAGAACTTGTCAACACTATGACGGAGGAAAACATCAAGATCTAGGAACTGACTCGTGCTCAATGGAGTATACCGTTGAGGTTATAGTACTCGTCCACACTATGACATAGAGAAACATCTTTATCATGATCTAGGAACTGTCTCGTGCTAAACGTAGTATACCGCTGAGGTTATAGCACTTGTCCACACTATGACGGAGGAAAACATCAAGATCTAGGAACTGACTCGTGCTCAATGGAGTATACCGTTGAGGTTATAGTACTCGTCCACACTATGACGTAGGGAAACATCTTCATCAGGATCTAGGAACTGTCTCGTGCTCAACGTAGTATACTGCTGAGGTTATAACACTTGTCCATACTATGACGAAGGAAAACATCAAGATCTAGGAACTGACTCGTGCTCAATGGAGTATATCGTTGAGGTTATAGTACTCGTCCATACTATGACGTAGGGAAACATCTTCATTAAGATCTAGGAACTGTCTCGTGCTCAACGTAGTATACCACGGGGGTTATAGCACTTGTCCACACTATGACGGAGGAAAACATCAAGATCTAGGAACTGGCTCGTGCTCAATGGAGTATACCGTTGAGGTTATAGTACTCGTCCACACTATGACGTAGGGAAACATCTTCATCAAGATCTAGGAACTGTCTCGTGCTCAACATAGTATACCGCTGAGGTTATAGAGCTTGTCCATACTATGACGTAGGGAAACATCTTCATCAAGATCTAGGAACTGTCTCGTGCTCAATGTAGTATACCGTTGAGGTTATAGCACTTGTCCATACTATGACGGAGGAAAACATCAAGATCTAGGAACTGACTCGTGCTCAATGGAGTATACCGTTGAGGTTATAATACTCGTCCACACTATGACGTAGGGAAACATCTTCATCAAGATCTAGGAACTGTCTCGTGCTCAACGTAGTATATTGCTGAGGTTATAGAGCTTGTCCACACTATGACGTAGGGAAACATCTTCATCAAGATCTAGGAACTGTCTCGTGCTCAACGTAGTATACCGCTGAGGTTATAGCACTTGTCCACACTATGACGGAGGAAAACATCAAGATCTAGGAACTGACTCGTGCTCAATGGAGTCTACCGTTGAGGTTATAATACTCGTCCACACTATGACATAGGGAAACATCTTCATCAAGATCTAGGAACTATCTCGTGCTCAACGTAGTATACCGCTGAGGTTATAAAACTCGTCCACACTATGACGTAGAGAAACTGTCGAGATTGAGAACCTTATCTGAAATTCAACCGAGGATAATTCAATTTGAGATTTAAGAACCGGTCAGGTCTTCGACTAAACTGAGAACTTATCTGCATATTTCCTGAAATGTAAAAGGTCGATCACATGCAATGCATGAGATGGATCACGCAATGATGTTCTCAACATAAATGAGATTGTATGGTATGATGCGTATATGCATGTATCATGATGTATGGAAGTGTGATGTTTTAGCTGGGAAAATAAATCCCGGAGCTGCTGGAGGATAAAGTTGAGTTCTTCGTTTCCGCTGGGGATGATGAACGAAGATGATTGTGAGAATAAGCCTGCCGGAGAAAAGAACTCCGTTGGGGAATAAGCTGATGAAGAGATTACTCTGTGGGGAAGAGATTCTGCTGAAGATTTTGGTGATAAACTCCGCTGGGGATTCCGTTGATAAGCTCTGTTGGGGAAGGATTACCATTGCTGGTGATATTGGATCTGTTGAGGGTTGAAGTCCTGTATGTGAAAGGAAGAACTTTGCTGAGGATGATCTTTCAATTGCAACTTGCTGAGGATAACCCAACTAGACTTTTGCGGGGATAACCTCTGAATTTGGCTGAGGAGATTTATTTGTGCTCCGCAGGGGATAAGCTTCCAGAGTCTACTGGGGATGATGATTCAACTCTGACGAGGAAGCTTTTTTAGACTGCGCTGGCGAAATGGCTCCAATGTGGATATCTTGTATTCCACCGGGGAACATTCTTATATTCTGTTGTGGAATATTAAGACTGCCGGGGGTGCTCTTATGCTTGCTGGAGGACATCTTTACACTCCGTTGGGGAATATTAAGATCCTCTGGGGATACCAAGCCTTTTTAGGGCTGATGGTAGATTAACTCTGCTTGGGGAGAACATTGCTGATTCGTTCATAGTTGCAAGTCTCAGTGGGGAGAGCTACCATTACTGTTTTACTCTGCGGGGAGTGACGGTATCTTGGTCATATCCTTCAGTTGAACCTACCTTGGTACCTTGGTGGACAGAGCAACTAGACCGCTCGGACATTTCTTATTGCCCCTACTTCTGATATCACCCGTAATTCGTCCTTTGTTTCGCATGTAAATATTTATGAGCAGCAATTAATGTCAAATGCATATATAAAAAATGAACATTGGACGTTCTTTGCAAAACAAAATAGATAAAGGAAAAACAGCCTGCAATTTCTGAAAATGAATTTGTATTGATTTTGAAGTTTGCCTGTAAATAGGCGTTTTTGTACAAGAGGCTGACGTCCTAGTAAGAGAACTCCGCCGAACAAATAAATTTATACAATTCGTGAAAACAAAACAAAACAGCTATGTGAATAATCCCACTGGGTTCCGACTCTGCTATTGCCTTTATATCTTCAAGCATCTCATCACTTTGCTGCTTAGTGGAAGATGAATCTGTTTGATTGGTGCCGTCCGAGCTTGATAGTTGATACCGAAGTCTGGATGCAAGGTGTTCCAATGAGACATAGTATTACGCTTTGATCCCTATCTTTTGCCTGGACCGCCCTTTCGGGTTTTCAGTCCACCAGGATACCTTTTTTTGCCCAAGCCGCCTTTTCAGGTTTTTGACCTGCCGGGTGTACAGATTTATTTTATTTTCATCCCTTATTTTTACCCGAACCCTTTTGGTTCGTCGGGAAGCCCTTATTTTTGCCTAGGCCATTCAACCTAGCGGGTCTTTGATTATGCGTAGTATCTTTTTACTATGTCTGCAGTGACGGGGTGAGGAAGGTCATCACCGTCCATGGTGGTAAGAATCATAGCTCCTCCTGAGAAGATGTTCTTAACCACAAATGGCCCTTCGTAAGTAGGGGTCCATTTTCCCCTGGGATCACCTTGAGGTAGAATAATGCGTTTGATTACCAGGTCCCCAACTTGATACTCTTGTCGTCTAACTTTCTTGTTAAATGCCTTGATCATCCGTTTTTGGTACGTCTGACCATGACAAATAGTAGTAAGTCTCTTTTCGTCGATTAGATTCAGTTGATCAAGTCGGGTTTGAATCCAGTCATCTTCACTCAAACCTGCATCCTTCATGATCCGGAGAGAGGGTATCTGAACTTCAATGGGAAAGACTACCTCCATGCCATATACCAAGGAATAGGGTGTTACCCCTGTTGACGTCCGTGCTGAGGTATGGTACCCATGAAGAGCAAATGGTAACATCTCGTGCCAGTCTTTGTATGTCACTGTCATCTTCTGCACAATCTTCTTAATGTTCTTATTTGCTGCTTCGACAGCTCCATTCATCTTTGGCCGGTAGGGAGAAGAGTTATGATGTTGTATCTTGAATTGCTCGCAGAGCTCAGTGATCATCTTGTTGTTAAGATTGGTACCGTTTTCCGTAATGATCCTCTCTGGTACACCGTATCGATAGATCAGGTTATGCCGAATGAACCGTGCCACGACGTTCTTGGTTACCGTAGCAAAAGAAGCTGCTTCAACCCACTTCGTAAAGTAATCAATTGCTACCAGGATGAAATGATGCCCATTGGATGCCGTAGGTCTGATCTCGCCGATCATATCAATGCCCCACAATGCAAAAGGCCAAGGTGTTGTCAAGACGTTTAGAGTAACTGGAGGTATGTTCACCTTATCAGCATAGACTTGACACTTGCGACATGTCCGAGAATGCTGATGACAATCGGCTTCCATTATGGACCAGTAATATCCTGCCCGAAGGATTTTCTTTGCCATGGTATGTCCACTGGAATGAGTTCCGAAGGTACCTTCATGCAGCTCTGTCATGATTCTTTCTGCTTCAATCTTATCCACACAACGTAGTAAGGTCGAATCATGGTTACGTTTGTAAAGAATGCCATTGCTGATGAAGAACTTTTCCACGAACCTCCTCAGGAACTTCTTGTCATTAACAAATTCACCCTCGGGGTATTCTTGAGCTTCAAGGTACCTCTTCACTTCATGATACCAGGGCTTTTCTGTTACCTCTTCAGTCTCAAGATCACAGCAATGCGCATGTTCGTCAAATCTTTCAATAATGATCTGGGGAGCTTCGTTGTCCCAATTGACTTTGGATATAGAAGACATCGTAGCCAGCGCGTCCGCCAACTAATTCTCCTCTCTAGGGAAGTGTTCAAACGTTATCTCCTCTAAATGGGGAAGCAACATCAATACATACTCCTTGTAAGGAATAAGATTTGGGTGTTTCGTAACCCACTCGCCTTTGATCTGACTGATCACGAGAGCGGAATCTCCGAAGACACTTAGAAACTTAATCCTTAGGTCAATTTCAGCTTGAAGACCCATGATGCACACTTTATACTCCACCATATTATTGGTGCAGTTGAAACATAGTCGGGCGGTAAACGGAGTATGAGAGCCTTTAGGAGATATGATCACAACGCTAATGCCATTACCCAAAGCGTTTGAAGCTCCATTAAAGTACATAGACCATCGGGATCCCTCCTCAGGTCCTTCATCCAGTCCAGGTGTCTCACAATCAGTTATCAACATGATATTCTCATCCGGGAATTCAAAGTTCATAGACTGGTAATCATCCACTGCCTGATGTGCCAACTGGTCTGCCAATACACTTCCCTTGATTGCTTTTTGAGTTGTGTACTGGATGTCATACTCAGTCAAGATCATCTGCCATCTTGCTATTCTTCCAGACAAGGCAGGCTTTTCGAAGATATACTTGATTGGATCCATCTTTGAAATCAACAGAGTAGTGTGAGTCAGCATATACTGTCTCAGCCGGCGAGTAGCCCATGCCAAAGCGCAACAAGTTTTCTCAAGCAGTGAGTATCGAGTCTCACAGTCGGTAAACTTTTTGCTAAGGTAATAAATAGCATGCTCTTTTCAGCCAGACTCGTCATGCTGCCCCATCACACACCCTATTGAGTTGTCAAGTACTGTCAAGTATAGAATCAGAGGTCTTCCTTCAACTGGTGGAATTAGGATGAGTGGCTCCTGGAGATACTCCTTGATTCTTTCAAAAGCGGCCTGGAATTCATCGTTCCAACGTACTACCTGATCTTTCTTCAGCAGCTTGAAGATTGGCTCACAAGTAGCAGTTAGGTGCAAGATGAATCGGGAAATGTAGTTCAGTCGTCCCAAAAAGCCTCTGACTTCTTTCTCTGTCCTGGGAGCTGGCATCTCCTGTATGGCTTTCACTTTGGCAGGATCCACTTAAATACCTTTGTCGCTTACGACGAAACCCAGTAGCTTACCAGACCTCACCCCGAAGGTGCACTTGTTCGGGTTCAATCTCAGTTTGTACAACTTCAACCTGTCAAACAGCTTCTGGAGATGGTCAAGGTGTTCTTCCTCAGTCTGGTACCTTGCAATCATATCGTCGACGTATACTTAAATCTCATGATGGATCATGTCATGAAACAAAGCAACCATGGCACGCTGATACGTTGCCCCAGCGTTCTTCAGTCCAAAAGGCATGTCCTTGTAGCAAAAGGTACCCCACTGAGTAACAAAAGTGGTTTTCTCCATATCTTCGGGAGCCATTTTAATTTGATTATATCCGGAGAAACCATCCATAAAGGAGAATACCTTGTGCTGAGCAGTATTGTCAACCAGAACATCGATGTGAGGTAGAGGGAAGTCATCCTTAGGGCTTGCCCTGTTCAAATCCCTGTAGTCAACACACATTCGGACCTTCCCATCCTTCTTTGGTACTGGAACCACATTGGACACCCACTGAGGGTAAGAAGTCACTGCTAGAAAACCGGCGTCAAACTGTTTCATAACTTCGGCCTTGATTTTCTCAGACATCTCTGGGCGCATACAGCGAACCTTCTGCTTTACTGAAGGACAATCTTCTTTGGTAGGCAGGCGATGAACCACAATGTCAGTATCCAACCCAGGAATATCTTCATAAGACCAGGTAAAGATCTCAACACAGTCATGCAGCATCTGAATCAACCGCTGCTTTACACTAAGCCCCAGATTTGCATCGATCTTGACTTCCTTTTTGTCTGTCTCAGTACCCAGATTAACTGTTTCCACTGGCTCTTCATATGGATGAATGACCCTCTCTTCCTGGAGTAGCAGTCTTGCAAGTTCACTAGGCACTTCGCAATCATCTTCACCTTCATCTTCGGCTAAGTTGATCGTATTTTCGAAGTCATAACTGGCAGTAGCAGAGTCGTTACTAGTGAGATCCAGAGTGGATGCAGACCTGTATATGTGAGTGTGTGTAAAATAGCTGTTTTGCAATATATAATAAAGAAAAACAAGGAGCACAAAATTTGAAATGCAAAAACGTCCAATGCTTTTATTAATGATATATGAAAATGACACACAAAAAGCTCTCACAAATGGAGCCACGGTGCCCCGGGTGAGACACTGGGCCATAAAGTTTCAAAACATTGTTTGTTACAAATTTAAAATAAAAGTTTCATTACTGGGTAACAAAAGTAATAGGGATGAAGTCCTTTGCTGTCCAGTTGCTTGGTCCGCCGTTGGTCGTAGGATAGATCCAACTGTCGAATTCAGACTCTTCCACATCATCTTCAATGGCATTTACTCCCGAGTTGCTGATAAACACATGAGGTCTTCCAATCCTTGCACTTCGAACAACCCTTTGAGCTTCTGCAGTGAAACCCAAACCAAACTTGTTAGTCTTCTGAGTAAAATCAGGGAGTCGGCCCCAATTTGCACACTCACCCTTCTCAATAACAGCCCGAGCATCCTTTAAAGAAACCATCTTCATAGGAGAATCTTCAACCACAGTCTCAGCTGATGCCAGTGTCTGAGGAACCTCTTCAAAGTGCTGAAATGTGGTCTCAATGAACTCCCCATCCATCTCTACGTATCAGAATGAGTTGAGGTGGCTGACCATGTACTCTTCCTCCCCTTGTACTGTCACAATCTTCCCTCTGACCGGGTACTTCAGCTTCTGATGGAGTGTTGAGGTTACAGCTCCAGCTTTGTGGATCCATGGATGACCCAGCAAACAAGAATAGGATGGCCGAATGTCCATCACGTAGAATGTAGAATTGAAGACCTGAGAACCAACTTTGATTGGAATATCAACATCACCATGCACCATCCTTTTAGATCCGTCAAAGACCCTGACAATGACGTTACTTGGCTTTAGCTCCAACCCTTCGCAATCCAACCGGTCTAGAGCCTTCTTGGGTAAGACGTTCAATGAGGAACCAGTATCAACCAATACATGTGTGAGAGTAGTGCCCTTGCATTCAATGGAGACATGCAGGGCATCGTTGTGGTTCTTCCCTTTAACAGTCAGATCGGCGTCAGAGAAACCCAAACCATTATCAGCAGTTAAATTGGCCACACAGTCGGTAAACTGATCAGCTAATGTCTCTTGTTGCACGTGGGCAGTTTTCAGGAAGGTAATCAGAGCCTTAGCATGGGCCTCTGAGCATAGCAATAGTGACAAAATAGAAATCTTGGATGGGGTTTTCCCCAGCTGCTCAACTACGTTATAATCACTCTTCTTAATAATCCTCAAAATTTCTTCCATCTCCTGTTTGGAAGCTTCAACAGTAATGGTCTTCGGTGCCTCCGTCTGGGCAGGCACATCAGTGGTGATCCCTTTGCCCCGAGCATTAGATGACTCGGCGACAGGGTTAGGACTAAGAACTTGATCATGAATGGCAGTAGGTACACTTGCAGGTGTAATGACAACAGGTCTTCGGACAGTCGGTGGAGCAATATCAGTGAGAAAAGTCTACCACAGCGGGTGACTTTAGCAGGCCCAGTAATGTTGCTGACGCCGGTATCAACATCCAACTCTTGCTTAACTCCAAGAACATAAACATCTGCCCCATAGTGCCAAGGGACAACTTTCTCAGAGGTGTAGGGGATGGGCCCCGGAACAGTGATGATTACAGGTGCGATCTTCGGAGTAGATGTAATTCTAACAGGCTTCCTCGAGGGAGCCTTGGAAGAATTGTCGAAAATGGTAATGATGGCAACTTCTTCAGTAGGAATGGAAGGAACGACAATCTTCTCAAATAGGATCTCCTTATTATCCATCAGGTTTTGGATACCTGACTTCAGAAATGGGCAACCAGTAGGTAAAACAGAACACATATGGCAACCTTCGCCACAACCCAGAAATAAACCGGCTAGCAACAGGTTCTTCTTGACGGTCATCAGAGGGGTAACAATATCATCCACGAAAACTACAAACAAGTCTTCCTCTACAACATTTACTCCATGTTTGGGAATGGGAGCAGTCACAACATTAGGCCTCTCGTGCGCCTCGAACTCAATCTCCTTCGCATCAATTAGGTCTTGCACCCTGTTCCTCAAAACCCAACAATCATCTGTATTATGCCCCGGGCTATCAGAGTGAAAAGCGCAACGGGCATTAGGGTTGTACTTTGGTGACGTGGTACTTGGATTCTTCGAAGCTTCTTTTAGAATCACTAGATTGGTCTTCAGCAACTGTGGCAGAATCTGAGACAAAGTCATGCTGAGACGAGTGAACTGCCTTCGAGGTCTCTCGTCCTTTTGTTGATTGTGATGCTGAGGAGCACCAGCAGGTTTTGAAATAACAACCGCATTGACAGCTTGGTGGTGTTCAGATCTATTCTATCTTCTCGAACTGTAGACGGCACTGGACTCTTTCTTAAATGACTTCTTCTCGGTGCTTGATGAGGCACCCTTCTGTATCTTCCCAGCCTTAATACCAGCTTCAATCCTTTCACCGGTAAAAATAAGATCTGTAACCCAGCTGAAGAGCTTCCAATCAGATGATTAAAGAACGGACCAGACATGGTCCCCAGAAACATGTCCACAAGCTCGCGATCATCCAAAGGTGGTTGCACCCTTCCAGCAAGGTTTCTCCATTTTTGAGCATACTCTTTGAATCCTTCACCCGTTCCTATTGACATACCCTGGAGTTGGGTACGCGTAGGAGCGAGGTCGGAGTTGTACTGATACTGCCTATAGAATACAGTAGACAAATCTTCCCAGCTACGGATACTGGCTCCGTCCAACTGATAGAACCATTCGAGCTGAGTCCCTGAGAGACTGTCTTGAAAGAAATGGATCCATAAGTTCTTATCAGCAGTGTAAGGCTGGATCTTCCTCACATATGACCGGAGGTGTAGCTTTGGACAGGAAGCTCCATCATACTTGGCAAAGGCAGGTGCCTTGAACTTATGGGGAATCACCACCCCAGATGATAGACCCAGATCTCCGAAGTCCAGACCGGGCACCTTCTGAATTTCCATAGCGCTCAAACGGTCTTCCAGCTGTTTGTACTTATCTTTAGCAGGAGGATACTGTTCTTCATCATAGTCCGTCTCATTGTCGGAGACCATAGGGCTAGGAGCCCTCCTTTCTTGTGGACTATCCTTCCCTCCAAATGAGGTGGTCAGATCAACTTCATTTTGCAGCCCGTTTCCAAACCTACGTCCAGTATTGAAAAGGATAGTCCTCTTCTTCTTCTTCTTCTTCTCTTTCAGAATCAAGAACTTCAGGTCTTGCTGACCCTTAGCTAGATTCATGAACAACTCTTGAAATTGGGCATTCTGGGCCTAGAGGGCCTTGATAGCTTGCTCAGTTGAAGGTTCATCAGACATGATGATTGCTGAAATAAACAACGAAGAAGATAAGAGACCTGTAAAAAGGGTACCTTTTTATGAAGTGCATGGGATGAAATGTGGATGATAATGATTTTAAAGACAATCGAGATTCAAATTTGTAAACAAGAAAGGAAACACACTTTATTAGATTTAAACTTCAAAATTTAAATTGTTCAGCAAATTTCCCTTAGGCGTTACAAGAATGGAAATACTAAAAAGTAAATAAAAACCGTAAAAGAAATAAACAAAGGTCCACCAATGCTCCCATGGTCTCTTCTTCTCAGTGCGGACATAATCATTCAGGATCCGCTCGTTCTCCAGTTGCCTAGTTAGCTTCTGGATCTTCTTCTCTTGTTCATTGAACTTCTCCCGATAAGAATCTCGTTCTTCCTGCAGTTGCATCCAAGACCTCTTCAGTGTCCCAATATCAGTGGGCATATAAGGGTGGAGAATAGTTGGAAGAACCCCCTCCTCATTAGCAACTTCAAGAGTAACAGGCCTGACAACTTCATATGGCATACCTAGCTTCTGGGCACGGATGCGGACCCGACTGAGATATGGCTCCATTGGCAGGGAAGTCTTTGGTCCCAACTCATGTGGGTCAGATTGGTGAACTCTGTCCCAAGACCTTATGAATCTACGACGCAGCTCATCGCTATCTCCCTGAAAATCAAAGATGATATGAGGCATCAACATCTCATGAGGCCCTTCTCTCCTGGCTCTTCCAAACCGACGGAGAGCTAAACATGGGTTGTAAGAAATCCCTCCATGGGTTCCGATCAATGGAACATTAGGATACTCTCCACAACGATCAATGACAGTCACCTCATCCATACCTTTGAGAGTCCAGATAATGTCATTATTAGAAAGAGACATCACCCTATAAGCCCAGCCCATTCCTTCTTTGTTCTTCAGTACGGACTTAGGGATGTGCGAAATAAATCACCTCGACAATAAAGGAGCACAACACATCAAAGTTCCCCGCTTTCGGGCAGTACGAGCATAGAGCTGATGAAGGATATCACCCAAGAGAGTGGGTACCGGATTCTGAGAGATGAAGATCTTTATGGCATTAATATCAACAAAAGTGTCAGGATTCGGAAACAATACAAGACCATAAATCAAGAGAGCCAGAATATCCTCGTACGCCTTGAAGTCTAAGCTGTCCCAGAAGTAATTAGCTTTGTCAACCAAAAACTTAGTCAGAAAACCTTTAGCTCCACTTCTAGTCTCCCAGTTAGCCATTACCTCCTCCTTGGTCAAGTGAAGGGCTGTAGCAATCTCTTTAGGCCTGAGGGTCTTTTCCCAACCAGTAAACGGAGCCTGCTCTAGAACAGAGATACTGAGCAGCTTAGAGAACTCTTCTAGGGTAGGAACCAGCTGATAGTCTTGAAAAGTGAAGCAATGGTACAACAGATCATAGAATTGGACCAGGACACTCATCATTTGCTCGTCCAATTTAGAGGTGACCAAACTGAGAAGAGAACCATGCCTCTTGATAAAGGAAGTAGTGTCTGGCATCCTGACAACCAACTCTTTAAGCAAGGTAGGGAATTGGACAAAGTTGATCCGGATAGTATTCTTACACATGGGCATCATAATGACCTACAAAACAGAGCAAAGATGAAACCCTCTTGTCTTTGAAATAGGTTAGTCCTTATGAAAAATGTATGCAATGTTATGATGTCATGATGTCATGGTAAAGGCACACCACAAGTATCCACAAAAAGAAAACATGGTAAAGGCACACAAGTCACACTAAAGAGCCCTTAGATTTCAGGCTGGCATGGAGCTTAGGTACTAACCTCTTTCAATTCAGTTGGTTGAAACCTGTCCTAAAAATAGTAATCGGGTTCTAAAGGATCTCAATATCATTGACTACCCTCAATCGGTCATAATTCCAGTTTAGCAACCTTTTCTTGCAGCCGGAATCATCGCGAGAGTTTAGTCTCAATGAGTGTAGCATACTACTACTGTTCTATGGCCAAGTTGGTCAATTTAAGGTTCTAAGGTCAGTTGGTGCTTAATGACTCCTTAGAAGACCCATATTCTCCTTGTTCCAACACAAGGGATATCGGTACAGACTAAGGTGCCACACCAATGTAGCTACTGCTTCATCCGTGTCGGTCTACGCCGGACAGATCCCTCACAGTTTATTGCTACGTACCTAAAGGGTATACCCTAGATTAGGGTTAGGATCTATAGAAACTTCGATACAAGCCCACAAAGATAAATCATACAAAGCAAACAATTGAAAACAACAGTGATCTAATCCTAAAGTACACCTCACTTATAGATTCCCCAGCAGAGTCGCCAGTTCTGTGATCGGTGGGAATGAGAACTGACTATTTTGGAATGCTGGTTCGCGTTTTGCGTTTGTTTTTGCAAAATTTCGCGGTGAGCAAGAGTCGCCACCGTCTTTTATTTTATCCAACAAGGAAAGGAAAAAAGCACAGAAAAATTCCTTTTTCGAGATGTTTCTCGGGTCCGGGAGGTAGATTATAGAAAGGGAAGGTGTTAGCACCCTTTCTATCCATGGTTATCCATGGGCTCTTAGGTACTTGCTCAAAGTGTTTTCAAAATTTGCTTTTCTTTGTGTTTGTGGGTTTGAAAGAAGTTTTTTTTTTGAAGAAAGTGTAAGTGCGAAAAGTTTTATTTTGTTTTGAGTGAGCAAGTACTTAAGAACCATCTACCTACTCGAAAAAGGAATCAATCTGTGCTAATGTCCTTTAGACAATGCTATCCCACTATGAATGAGTAGGTAGCATCGTCGTTGGAGTTTAAGGGTCAATTCGATTAAGGGACGTGTGGTCACTAAAGCAATGTTAGGATGCCTTAGTGGTAACCCTAATGTCTTAGATCATTTTTCCGAGGCAACCGTTTCGAGGCAACTTTGATCTTTGGACAAGAGGACGACCTCTAAAACTTCCTATACTCAATGACCACGTTGGAAGGCAACCAAGTGAGGTGTATCCTAAGAGTGCGCATGTACGAGTGTGTTATTTCGGTTAATTTATCTTTGTACATGTTATGGATGATCTATTGTTGATTTTAAATTAAAATTGATCTTGTCATACATTGCCTATTTATCAAACATCTAACAGTTAATATTGTGCGGAAATTAAATTGCGGAAGATAAATCTAAGCTATTACAAGGCGTCGGGTATTTACATCGCCAAAAACAAACCCTTTAAAATTAAATTGCGAAAAGTAAATAAAAGCGATAAATAAAGTCCTAAGTTAAAAACTATTACATTCCCGAAGCAGTTATAATATTGAAATATGGATCAAAAATAATTCGCGCGTGAGAAAATTAAATCGGAGTGTCTTAGGGTTTTGACCATTTTTTTATTAAATAAAGCATATTTTTTGTTATTTTATTTTGAATTAAAAATTAGTCTAAGTTAATAATTGAATTAATTAATTAAATGAAAAATATTTTTGGGTTTTATTTTAATTAAGGAAATAAAATAAGAAGGGTTAAAAATATTAAAAACCTAATATTCTAATTTGATTTTAATTTATTGCAAAAGATTTTAATGTTAAACCTATTTAAACTAAATTAATTAATTAATGTTTATTTACAAAAATAAATAATAAAATTAATGGAATTAATAAAAATATTATTTTTGTTGTTTCGGATTTTTGTGAAAAATGTTATTGGTTAATTAATTAATTAAGATAATAATAATAATAAAATAAAATAGGAAAATAATGAAAAGAGAATAAAAAGACAAACTCAGGGGGTATTGGGCCCAAAGAGGGTGTTTGAATTGCAATTTCCAGGCACATTAATGCTCCAGCCTGTTTGACCTTTTGGATCACCCACATGCCTGTTGACTTGAGACCATGGTGGTCCTCCATCCTGGGCCATTGGATTTGTTTTGTAGCCACCTGGTGTTTGAGATCTTGGTAGAACGTGATGGTCCACGCCTTGAATGCTACATGTGAATACCTGGAGAAAAAAATTCAACAAAGTATTGGGGGACCTGGGATTCGAACCCAGGTCTCAGTGCTCAATGACACGCCTGCCTTGCCAACTCTACTGCGCTGCTTCTTTGTTAGTGGAATGTACAACAATAATTATATGGATAAATCAATTAATCATGCTGAAAAAAATATATAATAAAACGCGCAATTTGTTTGAATGGACCAATGACGCTAGGACACGTCTTCGTCTTCTTCAATGAAGACTAGTTCGTTTACCTGCAGATTTTATTCCGCAACTAAATCCATGGCATCATCCTATCATGAGCTACAGGCCATATAAATGTCAATGGAGACCATCACTGCATTCGTCTCTCTCCCCTGATCATTCCTATACCCATCATTAACCTTAATTTATCCTGCATAAAAAACGTCTAAAAAACAAGAACAAGAACCCTAGGTTCGGGCATCATGATACAGGTCCTAAAAATAAAATTGAATAATGCCAAAACGTTCTAAATCAAACAACAAACCCAAATATGCCAAGATTTTAAAGAAAAGATGCAAGAATTGGAGATTTGGATTCCATGTTCAGAGCTTGTTTCGTGATGACTTACAGTGAGTTTCAGATGGTCTCAAGGCCTGGTTTTGGTTGGTATTGCTTCAGGGGATGTCAGGGAAGAGAGCTGCGTCAAGCTTTTTGTTTAAATCGAGCTCCAATGTAGTTTTTGATCTCCAAGTTTTCAAGCTTTTTCACAAACTTCTTCTGGCAGTTTCAACAGTGCCTTGTGCGTCCTCTTGGTCTGCCTCACTTGTGTGTACATAAGGGAATGTGTTTAGGTCAAAACTTGGGCCTTAAACCATGAGCATTGAACATTCATGATTTGATTTTGATCACCATTATCAAACTTCCAAAAATAGCTCAAATCTGATTTTTTATGCATGAATGAGCCTTGATACGAATTCATTTGATGAATCATGCCAATTGAAAGTTGTACCAATCACAAAGATAAGATTTCATCAATTTTTAGATTTTATTTGATTTAATATTGATTAAAAATGAATTAAATCAATAAAAATTAAATAAAATAGAAAAATAAATTAATGGCCATGAATTCAAGTATGGGACACGTGTGTGGCATGACAAGACCATATCAAGTGGAAAAAAGTGGGCCCTTTTGTCAAAAATTCGAGTTTTGAGGATAGTTGACTTTTGTAAATTTGGAAAAATGCCAAACTAACTTCTTCAATTTTGAACTTTTGGAAGTGTTCTTGGCCTTTTTAGAAACCTTTAGATGTCCTCTAATAAACCCTTTTGGTCTCATCTCATTTTTATCTTCCATTCTCAAGTTATAAGCTTTGGGAAAAAAAGGTGTTTTTGTTGACTTTCAAAAATGACCTATAATGTCCAAATTTGTAACTTCTTGTGAGTGCATTTCTTGATCTTGGGGTGTGAAGATGGATTGTAGTAAATTTAATCCTATTAAAAATGAGCTTTGGATGGGTCATTTATCATAAAGTATGAGAAAGTTATGCTTGGTCAAAGTTGAGTTGACTTTTCCTACAAAACTCTAATTTAGCAACTTTTGAACCTTGATGAATTTTGAGCAATCCTTGATGAATCATGATCAACCCTTGATCAAATGATGAATTATCCTTCAAAATGAGAATTTTTACAAAAAATATTAAGGTTTGACTATTTGTAGGACACACTTGACTTTTGCCCTAGCATAGTCGATTTTTGGACTTCTTGAGCAATTGACTGACCAAACTTCCTCTGCAAGGCTTGAAATTTGTCATGGAGGAATTTAAGAACATATTAGGACATTTGGGAGCACTTGAGGTCATTTGTATATGAGGACCTTAATGCAACACAAAACCCTAATTTTGACTTGACTGCCTTAGGAGGTGATTTGACTGTCCAACCCTTGAGCCAACTTGAGCAACTTGAAGATTATTCTTGACATGTCTTGAGAAATATGGGAGGGAAAATTTTGGGGTACAACACTAGGGCATGGAAATAAACTCATGAACCCATGGATAAACTTTCTAAGACACATTGCCTTTACCTACATTATTAACAAGTCAAACCAACATTGCATTTTATTAATTAAAAGGAAAGTAAAAACAAAACATGCATGATCACAAAAGAAAAACAAGTCAAGGTTCTTGGTGATTCCTCAAAGAGCAAATCTAGAGATAGGGAGGATGAACCAAAATCCCTAATGTGATCTTGTTGTGATTGAATCAATATTGTATGATGAAGGGATCTTAGGGGGGAAAATTGGGGTACAACACCGTGCAATCAATTTACACAAGGGTGCAATCGATTGCATGCTGAATGTTTTTGAAAATCAGCAGCTTTGTACATACCTTTTCATATCACCATTTCATAGAAACTTTTCATTCAATCTTGGCAATCGTTCATGATTCATTTGCATAAATTTATGTTGTTTCAAAGAGGTTCTATGAACATATAAATACTTAATTTTAAAAATCATTTTGTACCTTTTCCAATCAATAGTTTTTGAATTTTAAAATATTAAAACTCAAGGTTTTTCTTCACTTTCATACACAAAGTTTTTCTGCACTTTTTCATATATTGTTAAACAGAAAACTTTGAGCATTATATAGTCTTGAGTCATTGTATATTGGAAGAGAAGATCAAGTCATTGATAAAATAACTCAAAGTTATTATTACTCTACAAACTCAATCAATCAAAATATTTCTATACCGTTTCTTATTTTTCAGGATTGTTGAAAATAAGTTCAAATGGTTTTGTAATCTTGTTTTTCCAGGATTGTTGGATACAAGTAAGGTCACCTTGAGAGGATTGTTCTCATTGTTGACATAGTGAAAATCCAAGAGGATTGTTCTTGGTCCAAGATAATTGTTATTTGTGGTTTTATTGGTTAGAGTTTTGTATAGAAGGACTAGGGTGTCTTGTCTAGAGATCTAACAATAAGGAAATCTCTTTCATGTTGAAAGGGGACTGGAGTACTCTCGGACTGTGAGGGGAACCATGGTACATCTTTGTGTTCTTTACTTTTCCGCATTTACCGCTTTCATCAATAGCCATAAACCAGAAAAGAAAGAAACACATTTGTAAACTCATGCACTAAACCAGAAAAATAATATCCATCATCACTAAAACCAGAAAAATATTAAAGTACCTAATTCACCCCCCCCCCCCTCTTAGGCGCACTCTTATACATACAATTGGTATCAGAGCAAGTTATAGGTAACCTGTTCCTAAATGATCCAGAATGGCTTCCACAAATAAAAATCTCGTTTTCAGAGATGGTGGTAGTAACAACAAGCCCCCTCTATTTTGTGGTGAATATTTTGACTTTTGGAAAATACGCATGAAGGCACATATAGAAGCACAAAGAGAATAAATATGGGATGTCGTCGAGAATGGTCCATTAATTCCTATAACCGTGATCAATGGTGCCGGCTCATCAAACCTAAAACTGCATGGGATGAAGATGATAATAAAAAAGTCCTCTATGATAAAAAGGCAATCAATCTTCTTCAAGGAACACTTAGCATGGACGAATTCTTCTGTGTCTCGGCATGCAAAACCGTGAAAGAAATATGTGATACCTTGGTAGAAACTCATGAAGGAACTGCTGATGTTAAAAGATTGAGATTAAATACATTGAGTCAAGAATACGAACTATTCAGAATGCAGTCCCGAGAATCAATCCTCGACTTAAAGAAAAGATTTGTGCACTTGGAAAATCATTTGAAAGCACTCGGTAAGACATTAACAAATGATGAACTTAATATTAAAGTGCTTATATACTTATCCATGGAATGGAAACCAAAAGTGACAGTAACATCCGAGAAGAAGAATCTATCAACAATGACTTCCTCCACTTTGTTCAGAAAACTTCAAGAATAATAGACAGAACTTGTAAGACTTGAAAAGAATGAAATCCAAGTAAAAGATTCAAAAGATATTGCTTTAAATACAAGGATAAAAAACCATGATAACAATCAAGAGTATGAATCTACTAGTAGTGAAGATGATGATCTCATCAAAAAGATTGAAAAGGTTCTACGAAAAGAAAGAAAACGGAAGCACCAACAAGTAAGGTTATATGCTTTGAATGTGGAGAAAAGTGACATGTTAAAATTGAATGTCCTACACTTGAAAAGAAGAAGAAATATTTTAAGAGAAATAAAGATAAGAAGTCAAAGAAAGCATATATAGCATGGGAAAGTTCATCTTCCAATTCCGAAAACAATCAACGTCTTAATCTTACATTGATGGCCTCACACCATTTCGATAGTGAAGATGACAAGGTTAGTAATGAACTTTTTTTCTTTATGATAATGATGTACAAGGTGCAATATATGAACTATTAAATGAATGCAAAATTATGTACAAAAATATTTCATCTCAAAAGAAAAAATTTCATCTTTAGAAGAAAAATTTGAGTCTATGGAAAAAGATCTCAAAGATGAAAAACAAAAATTTAGTGAGCAAAAGAAGAATTTCGTATGCAAAAATTGTGAATCACTCTCTTTCCAAATTGTCCAATTAAAATTATTTATTGAGAGGTATGAAAAAGGTCAGATTGGATTGGAAGGTGTTCTTAGCCAACAAAGATATTCCAATGATAAAAGTGGACTTGGATATTCAAAGTTTTCAAAACCAAGTTATAATAAAACTATCTTTGTTAAGGATAGTGATAAATCATCCAAAGAATAAGTGAACAAACTTAAAGTAGTTCATCAATATCCTAAAAAGAAAAGATTTGTTAAGAATAAATATTATCCTCCTAGATATAGAAGTAATTTTGTACCTACTTGTTTTTATTATGGTATTATTGGCCATACACCTAATGCTTGCTATGTTAGAAATTTTAGTGTAGCAAGTGGACATTATGTGGGGGTTAAGAATGGAACTAACTATGATGGACCCAAAGCACATTGGGAACCAAATCAAAATTAATTTGTTTTCTAGGTTTGCTTGAGGACCACTTTAAGTCTCTGATGTTTTGATAAGTGGTGGCTCTATGCATTTGATGGAAGACATACACTAACTTTCAAATCTAGTTCAAGTCCAAGGATTATTTCACATATGGTAAATACCTTAAAGGAAGAATTCTTGGCATTGGAAAAGTTCATACACTAACTTTCATATCCATTGAATATGTACTTTATATTGAAGAACAAAAGACAAATTCTAAGTAAAAGACAACTTTGTTGAAAAGGCTTCAAACTCATCAAGGATGAATGGTTTATGAAGTCACTCTTGAGGTAAAACTCATAGGTAAAAATTGTTTTTATGTTTATAATTTCATTGTATATTTTAAGTCTTTCCCCATTCCTTTTGCTAATGACAAAGGGGGAGAAGGTTTAGTATATGTATGTATCTATATTTTTATGCATCTTTCCCTTCTTTTTGATAATGTCAAATGGGGAGAAGGATGTTACACTTTATGCTTGTGTATTTCCTTGTCTTAAACTTTTAAGGTACAAATAATACTTCAAGATGAGCAAATCCAAATAATTTTAAATCTTCTCATACAAAGGGGGAGTTATACATCTTAGGGGGAGAAGTCTCTTTTCAGAAATAACAAAGCTTTAAGAAAGGTTATCTGTCATCATCAAAAAGGGGGAGAATGTAATATCAAGCTTCTCAAATGATTCTCAATGCACTTTGTTTTAATAAAGACAAACTATATTGACAAGAAGGCAAAGATTTTGATAAATCTAAAAGCATCATTGGATAAAAGAGTTTGTCTCAAGTTCTTAGAAAATTTCACAAGGTATAATGATAATACGTACTTTGAACATAAGTCTTAAATACTCAATGATCAAAAGAAGTGTTTTATCTTGTCCAAACTTTTTTCTCAAGTTTTATAAGCAAAAAATCAATTTTCACTTATGTGCAATCGATTTGCATGTTGGTGCAATCGATTGCATGCTTCACGTTTTCAAAATGTTAGCTACTGTTTCTAAGTGAAATTGATTTGAATGTTTGTGCAATCAATTGCTCTCTATCAAATTTTTCTACTATTTTAAAATGCAATCGATTTACACACATATGCAATCGATTTCTCACTGAAAATATTTGAATTTTTTAGCTGTTAAAACCCGTGCAATCGATTTACACAAGGGTGCAATCAATTGCATGCTTAACGTTTTTGAAAATCAGCAGTTTTGAACATACCTTTTCATAACACCATTTCATGGAAACTTTTCATTGAATCTTGGCAATTGTTCATGATTCATTTGCAGAAATTTATGCAATTTAAAAGAGGTTCTATGAACATATAAATACTTAATTTTCAAAATCATTTTGTACCTTTTCCAATCAATAGTTTCTGAATTTTAAAATATTAAAACTCAAGGTTTTTCTTCATTTTCATACGCAAAGTTTTTCTGCACATTTTCATATATTGTTAAACAGAAAACTTTGAGCATTCTATAATCTTGAGTCATAGTATATTGGAAGAAAAGATCAAGTCATTTATAAAACCACTCAAAGTGATTATTTATCTACAAACTCACTCATTCAAAATATTGCTATACAATTTCTTATTTTTTCAGGATTGTTGAAAATAAGGTCAAATGGTTTTGTAATCTTGTTTTTCAAGGATTGTTGGATACAAGTAAGGTTACCTTGAGAGGATTGTTCTCATTGTTGACATAGTGAAAATACAAGACGATTTTTCTTGGTCCAAGAGGATTATTCTTGATGGTTTTATTGGTTAGAGTCTTGTATAGAAGGACTAGGGTGTCTTGTCTAGAGATCTAACAATAAGGAAATCTCGTTCATGTTTAAAGGGGACTGTAGTACTCTCGGATTGTAAGGGGAACCAGGATACATCTTCGTGTTCTTTAATTTTCCGCATTTACCGCTTTCATCACTAGTCATAAACCAGAAAAGAAAGAAACACATTTGTAAACTCATGCACTAAACCAGAACAATAATATCCATCATTACTAAAACCAGAAAAATTTTAAAGTACCTAATTCACCCCCTCTTAGGCACACTCTTATACTTACAAAAACTTCCATAATAATCAAGGTGGTCTGAGAAATACTAAGACTGGTGAAATGGAGCAAGTGCTAGAACAAGATTCTCAACAACCTAACACCCACCCACATGCTACACAAATTCCTACTGAGAATCTTGTAGGTTCATCATCCGGGCACCAGCCCCGAAGAAGAAGAAACGAGGGGAAGCCAGCTACTCTTGATGACATTTACACTGAAATGCTACGACATAATGAAGCTGAAGTTCAAAATTATCAAATAATGGAAGCACATCACAACGAGATGATGCAAGAATTTCGACAACTTCAGAGAGATCAGCACGACTATGCCTATTGGCATGAGCGTAGTATGTCAGAGCTTACCGAAGAAATTTGATCATTAACTTATCGGATTGACGGGCTGCATGATATTGTTAGTCATGTCAGACAACAGGGATATGGTGTATAGCCTTTCTAAGGAAGAGATGATGCACGTGGACATGCACGAGCACATGGACGCCACGAAGCACGTGGCCGAGGCGAAGAATAGTCATTATCTTAGTTCTTCCTTCCTTTCTCACATTGCATCGTTGCATTGGGGGAAATGCTTAGTCTAAGCATGGGGGAGGAAGCTTTACCACTTTCATTTAGCTTTCATTTTCCTTTTTCTAAGTATATTTACATTATCGTAAATTTCCCTTTAATAAAAAATTTATGTAATATCAAGTATTTATATGCAGATTTTCGTTTGTTATTTGACTCCCTCACTTTCTTGAGCCATAACAAAAATTTTTACTTGACACATTCGAAGAGTATATAGGTTGCTCACTCTTAAGATATGTTAGAAATTTTGAGTAAGTCCTAAACAAAATTAATACCGTTTTAACACTCTAAAACCCCTGCTTACATGAGACTGATTTAAATACCTATTATACTTAAACCTCAATATTTAAAGTAACCCCAATTAGTTTATATAAGCAGTCATAACCATCTTAAAACAAACTACGTAGAGAGTCAATGAATATAAGTGAATGGCCTTAAAATATTTTCCAAAAACATCTTGTAATGATGAATTGAAAATAATGAATACGCTAATTATGTTAGGTGACCCTCACCCGATTAATTAATCCAACAGTTGTAAAACTTAAAAAATATGTTATAACTACGTTTTGATCCCCTGCATCTTACAACAATATTAATAAAGGGGTTACCAAATTTATGTATCCCAACCTCTTGATTAAAATGACCATAACTAACCGGCTACTCTACTATATGCGTACAATAAGATAAAGGGCTTAATGAGATTGCGCTCGAACAAAACGGGTGAAACAAAGCAAAAATAATTAGGTTGAACTATAGTAGCATGACTAGAATTGGTCTGCATAAGGTGGAGTTGTTTAGTGTCATTACTGTATCTTTGGTGTTGATATTGAGCTTATATTGTTCTAACAAAAACCCCACGCAACTACGTATGAATTGATTTGTGTCATGTAATTGCATTTAACATGTGCTTAAAAGATTTCCATACTGACTATTTTCTTTAGGATAAGAAAAGGTTCAATTATAGGGGAGTTTGATAACGCGAAAATACATAACTTATTTGACCCGATTTGCATAAATACAATTACCTTTTTGTCGTGATTATGTTGCATTACATTGGTATTTCGAGTTTGTTTCAGGTAATTATTTCTCACAAGGCCTACTTTAGAAAATGAGAAGAAATGGACTAAAAATCTTAAAGTAGCAGAAAAGCAGCAGAAAATCCTTATCAAAAGGCTGTGATGATCGTCACACCTCCCTTACGCTCGGCACAAGTCAAATATGTGGGCCCCTCGACACACATAGTATGACAACCAGCACAAGATGAAAATATGTGTGCCCCCCGACACACATTGCGTGCCACTTGTCATAGGCTATTTTCAATGTTTGATATGAAGTTTTCTCCATGTTATCTCCATGTTTCCATTACCAACCACGCCTCCTGCATTTTTCTCTCCTGCTTTTTCTCCACGCACGGATTTTTCTGAGACTGGGCCATGAAGTCACGACTATTACATTCTATCAAGGAGTTTGTTATTGGAGCACTATAAAAGGACGACAATTTACAAACAGAGGCTCTCTCTATCTCGCACACCGATTATTCCAGTTTTCAAGAGTTCAGAACTTAATTTAGAATCTTTAAGCAGATAAAACCTTCACCTTAGCAGATAAAATTATTTTCATAAACTCCTGAATTTTGCTTAGGTTTATTTTTAATTTTGTTTCAGCATTTATTTTTCGCGAAGCAAATCCTACCGACTTGTGGAGGATTGTTTGTAGTACTAGAAGTGTTGCAAAAATTGCATTCTATTATTAAATTCTAGGTTTTTAATTCAATTATATTATTGTCTCCTTATTTATCAATCATGACTGAATCATTATATGTTTGCTATTATTTTGTGTTTGCAATGAATAATATGTATTACTAACTTCCCTGATACCGGTATGTAAGGTCATAAACTTAAGGGGCTCGATAATAAATTGGCATAAACCTTTTATAAAATACATTTATGGTTTGGTTTCCAACTTTTAATATAAAACTATTTTGTTACGAGAGTAAGAGACAAACGAAGGCTAAAATCAATAATCACGAGATTGTGAGTTTTTAGCCAGATAGTGGTAATCGAACATTAGTTTTAAATACAGCGAGAGCGGTTTAGAAATTATTGGATTCTATTTGTTTTTAAAAAGTATTTTTAAATTTTAAATGAGACAGCGAGAGCAAGCATTTAAGTTTAAATATATAATCCAAATTAATAATCACGAGAGTGTGAGATAAAGGTTTTTAAACTGATAGTTTCTACTGAACAGTGTTTTGAATACTCAAAGCTATGCCAATAATTTATTGAATTCCCGAAGTCAGACGTATTACGTACCGTTGTCCCGTTATTAAATATTTCAATTAAGTGTAAGCTTATTTTTGTCTAACCCAAAACCTAAGACTTATTATTAGTATTAGCTTTACAAAGTAACTTTAGATAGCAATAATTAGATTATCAATCTTTATGGGTTAGATATCTTTTAAAACTACGCGATTAAATTGTGCACTTGCATCTAATACACCCAATAGACTCTTAAAGTCACGATCACCTTGCACACCAACCGATTGACGATTATCAGTCTATTAAGTATGATTTCCCTAATGAGGATGTGATGTTTTTGAAAGTAAAAAATTATGATGAACCTTTCCCCGGGGAAGGTTTTGATCTTGAATCCCGATGGGTATGGTGTTTGACGAAGCTGTAAATTCTTATGGAAAAGAAATTGGTGATGTGATCACCCCATGGGTCACATATCCCTTTTATTGAAAGTTTAACATTTTATTGTACGAATAAAATGGACGAGTGTGAAGCTTGAATTATGGGTCTTGAAGAGGCTATAGATCTCAGAATCAAAATTCTTGATGTATATGGTGATTCAGCTTTGGTAATAAACCAGATCAAAGGGGAATGGGAGAATCGTCACATTGGCTTGATTCCCTACAAATATTATGCAAGGATATTATTACCTTTCTTTAATAAAGTTGAATTCCATCATATTCCCATAGGTGAGAATCAGATCGCAGATGCTTTAGCCACTTTGGCTTCCATGTACCAAATAAATGCTCAGAACGATGTACCTCAGATTACGGTTTGATGTCTTGATAGACCAACTCATGTGTTTGCTACATAGGGGACGTCAGATGAAAAACCGTGGTATTATGATATCAAATAATTTCTCCAGACTCAAGAGTACCTGGTTGACGCGTCGAACAAAGATAGAAAGACACTGAGAAAGTTGGAAGGTAGCTTTTTCCTCAATGAAGATGTGATATACAAATAAATTATCACATGGTCTTGCTCAGATTTGTGGATAGACACAAAGCAGACATGTTAATGTATGACATCCATTAAGGTTCTTTTGGTACCTATGCCAATGGACATTCGATGGCAAAGAATATGCTTAGGGAAGGTTACTATTGGCTGACAATGGAATCTGACTGTTAAAAATTTGCGAAGAAGTGCCATAAATGTAAGATTTATGCTTACCAGATTCATGTGCCTCCAACGCTTCTCAATGTTATTTCTTCCCCGTGGCCTTTTTCTATGTGTGGTATTGATATTACTAGAATGATTGAACCCAAGGCGTCAAATGGACATTGTTCCATCTTAGTGGAAATTGACAATTTCACCAAGTGGGTAGAAGCAACTTCTTATGCTAATGTCACCAAGTAGGTGGTAGTACACTTTATCAAGAATAATCTTATATGTCAGTATAGTGTTCCAAGTAGGATTATCACCGATAATGGCTCAAATTTGAATAATAAGATGATGATATAACTTTATGAAGAATTCAAGATTGTCCATCACAATTCATCTCCTTACAGGCCTAAGATGATGGGGTTGTTGAAGTTGCTAATAAAAACATTAAAGAGATAATCTAAAAAAAGGGTGTTACCTATAAGGATTGGCATGAGATGCTCCCTTTTGTTCTGCATGGGTATCGTAATTCTTCTGCACTTCAACAGGGGAAACCCCGTTCTATCTTATGAATGCTATGGAATAAATGCTCCCCGTTAAGGTTGAGATTCCCTCTTTGCGTGTAATAATGGAAACCAAGTTGTCATAGGCTGAATGAGTCCAAAACATGTTTGACCAGTTTAATTTAATTGAGGAAAAGAGAATCACAACCTTGTGTCATGGTCAGTTATATCAGAAAAGAATGAAGAAATTTTTCGATAAGAAGGTCAAGCATCGTGAATTCAGAGAAGGCGACCTTATACTCAGAAAGGTCATATATTTTAATGTTGATTCTAGGGGCAAACGTACTCCTAATTATAAAGGCCCATATGTTGTTAAGAAAGCCTTCTCTGGTGGTGTATTGATTCTTGAAACTATGGATGGTGAGGAGTTCCCACGACCCATGAATGCTGACACAGTCAAGAAATATTTTTCCTAAAGAAATAAAAGAATGGCTCGCTAAGTTGAAAACCCAAAAGGGAGGCTTAGGAAAAAAAGAGCGTCTCAGTTGGCTGAAAACCCGAAAGGGTGGTCTAGGAAAAAGTTAGAGAAATAAATAGAATAATTTTTCCCGGTAGATTGAAAACCCGCAAGGACAGCCTAGGTAATGGTTAGGGATTTCCCAGCAAGTAACTGCGTTAGACAAGACATGATCATTGAATTAACAATCTTCTCAAATTCTCATCACACTTCAACTAAAGCCTATACTCAGTAGTTCAAAGTTGTTAAGGAGAATAGTGGTTATTGTATTTCATTGTATCTTTTCCATGTATTTACCATTTTCCAAAACTTTGTAATCATCTATGGAGTCTTGACATTTGCGGACTACCATTCTATTAATAAAATTTGAGCCTTTATCTAATTCTTTGTAGTTCTTATTTTATTTTGTTTACAAAATTTTCACTTATTGCTTGATAGTAATTTTCAAAACAAAAAGACTTAATAATAAAAAACATGTTTTTGAAAAGAATTTGCAAATTAATTTTTATCATAATTATGTGATTCAAGTGGGACAAAAGTAGTGATTCCAAGGATGGAGTAACTCCAAAGATTTGAAAAGATTCCCCAAGAGGTATCCCGGGTTATTCTTGCTGATATGCACTTGGTCCACACGCGATTGTTTCTTGGATAGTTGAACTTTATACCAGTTGGCATATGGTGTGGTGTTGGGTTTGTAATCCCATTTTCCCTAGTCAGGTCTTGATGCGAAGTTCTCTAGCTGAGTGTGATTCTTTCCTCAGTTGGTTTATGATCAAGCAAAGTTTGTAAAATTATGAAGCCTTTGCTCATTTGTTGGATTAATTCTTTCTCCCTTTGTATGTTAAGAATTGATGAAGAGTCTCTTATAGAGAATTTTTATCTCCAGCTATGACATTGTTATTGTTATTTTCTCCCTAGGTAGTCAGACAAAAGCAGTATCGTTCTCTAAGAAATGTTGAAACAACTGTAAACTTTTTGGGTTTTCTCTCGCCAAGTGTTGAGTTTGATTTAAAATCCCCATAATATTGATTTCTTGTTGTGATGTTAACTTCTTAACTCCCCATATGAAGTGAGATGATGCTTCCCTCTAAAGTTGTTATTCCCGTGAAGTTTCATAATTTTTCCCCAGAGAAGTTTGCACAACCATTACTCTTGATATTGAAGAATATTTTCGGGCTCCCCTCGGCATGCGTGGTTTAATATTCCCTAGTTGAAGTTAATACAGAATCCCCAGTTAGAGTTTACGATATGGCATTGTTTTCCCTAGCGAAATCTTTATGATATTCCCCGATGAAGCCTGGAGGAGGATGGTATATCCCTCCATATGTATTAGTTTGTTGCTATCAGATTGTGTTTTTATTTAAAACCATGTTTCTTCCCAGTGAAGTTAAGCCTTCAAGTAGGACTTTGTTTCCTCAGTTGGTGCTTACTCTCTTATGGAATCTTCATCCTGGATGTGATTTAGCCAAGTGTTGTCCTTACTCAAATTGGTTTTGTCTGGTTATCCTCAGTGCATTATGTCTATTTTGTTATCATGTGCATGATAACGTTCATATATTCATACATACATCACGCATAGCTGAATCAAATTTCATTGCTCATTTGCATTCATTTATGTTTTTGTTGGTGAATTATCCTCTTTGCATAGTTATGTTATCCTCTCTCCAATAGGGTGTCAACTTTAAGCAAAAAGTGTATATCCTTTCAATTTCCCCATTGAGTTATCCCCCGTGGAAGAATTTTACTTTAGCATTCCCACCCAACTCATTATCTGGATGGAACTTTGTTCCAATTTGAGTTTATTCCTCATTGGATGGTGTCTTGGTTGACAATTTCACTCTAGTTGGTTCCTGGTTTGAATTATTGGTCACCGACAACAATATTATTTTGATCCCTATAGGCTGTAAGCCCTGGATTGAGAATGTGCATTTATTTTGCACATGAATACTTTACCACCTCAGTAGGCATGTGTTGGCATTTCCCCCCACAAAGTCAAGATTCATTTCCTAGCAGTGTTATCGCAATCCTTTTTGTAACAACAAGTGGTGGTCTCTTTATTTGAGCAACCTATACTTCCCCAGTAAGTCTGTTAGTTCCTAGAGAAGATTGTTTTAATTTACTATGATGGATGGTAGTCTCTTCATTATGGGATTTAGTTCGTCGTTGAGGATGGCTGTACTTCAATGTTAAAGACAATTCGTTAAAATATTCTTACATCATTTCTTACCCTTTTTGAGTTGTATCTTGATTAAAGAAGAAGTTGAGACCCGTTTCTAGGTGGAATACCATAATTTTTGGAAACTTGTTATTATTCTATGTTTTTTCTACCTTCACCCCTGAGTCGGTAGTTCACATCATTCGTTAGTCGGAATTTATCTCTTTCTCCTCATTAGACTTTACCCCAATAGAGTTGAGTTGTTCCAAGCCATAAGTGTTGATGTCAACCTTTGTTCCCAGCAATAAATACTGATGACAACCATTGTTCCCAGCCATAAGTCCTAATGTCAAACCTTTGTTCCCAGCCATAAGTGATGATGTCAGCCATTTTTTCCCAGCCATGAGTGTTGATGTCAACCTTTGTTCCCAGCCATAAGTGTTAATCTCAACCTTTGTTCCCAACCATAAGTGTTGATGTCAACCTTTGTTCCCAGCCATAAGTGTTGATGTCAAACATTTGTTCCCAGCCATAATTGTTGATGCCAAACCTTTGTTCCCAGTCATAGGTGTTGATGTCAACCATTTGCTTCCAGCCATAAGTGCTGATGTCAAACCATTGTTTCCATCCATAAGTGTTGATTTCAATCTTAGTTCCCAACCATAAGTGTTGATGTCAAACCTCTTTTTCTCATCCATAAGTGTTGATGTCAAACATTTTTTTCTAGCCATAAGCTCTAATGTCAAACATTTGTTTCCAGTTATAATTGTTGATGTCAATCATTCGTTACTTACCTCAATATTGATGTTTATTATCATCTTTGAGCCAATATTGTCTTACCATTTCTATTCACGTCCTTCTGATTAGTAATTTTTGATCCCTTGTGAGTCGATGTTACTCTTTTTTTGCTATCTCCTCTATGAGTGGGTAGTTTATAGTTATCTATTGATTTTTGTTATCTATTTATTTTTCCTTATTTATTTAGTTGATGATACTCCGTCTCCTCTTTGGGATTTACCCTAGTAGAGTTGAGTTTTTCGTTCCCCAGTGCAGTTAATTTTCCTTCAATTGAGTTGTGTTTCTTTCCCCAAAGTCGTGTTGTTCCCCAGCAATTTATTTTCCGAGTCGAACTCTCTTTTTGGTCCATTGGTTTTATTTTCTACCTCCCCCGTGGTGTTTTGTGTCGCCTATGGAGTTGGTCTCTTGCGTTCATAATCTTAAGCATTTCATGGCATCTTAGGACCAAAAATAGGGTTTGTTTTGTATTTTAGTATCTTCAATTGCGTCGAGACGAAGATTTTAACCTTCGTATCTTCATATAGAAAACACTTAAATAAGGGAAGTTGTTATACCCCAATTTTCCCCTAAGATCTCTTATTATCTCATTTTATCAATACATCAAGATCACACATTAGGGTTGGTTCTCCCTTCCGCTTCATCCTATATTTAAGTCTTCTCTTTAGGGATCACCAAGCACCTTGATGTTCATATTGTAAGTGACATAATTGCATTCATCTTACCATCTAAATTAGGGTTTGGGGGTTGGTCCTTAGTAAAATGGTCTTCAATGGATTGCAAGAGCTTACGCTTCAAATCTATGTCTATGACATCAAATATTTGTGGTTCAAAGAGCTCTCTCACTTTACTTAGGTCAAACTTTCCTCATAGTTGATGGTGACATTCATAAAGAAGATTCATAGGTTCATGTGTTTATTTCCATGCCTTCTTCAACAAGTTTCATTCAGACTTTAGCTCCATCTTTGAGTGTTCTTAAAGATAACATCTTTTCAAGGCCTATTGTGATTCATCATGCTTTATTTTTCCATGAAAGTTCAAAAAGAGTCAAGGTTGATTCAATAAGTTTGACCTAGTTGAGAAAATGCTTGATTCAGGGATCCCAAGTGCATAACTCTCTCAATTTTCAACATTTTGAGTTGGTTATTTTTTCTATGGGTTCTCACAATCATCTACAACAACTTCTCTTCACATGACAAGATCGAATTGTGCAATAAAAATCATCAAAAGTTGAAAGGGGTTTCAAGTCATTTTAAAACTCTCTGAGCTAGGGTTTGTTGACTTCCAAGGACCATATCTTGCCCATTTTTTGAGATTTATGATTGACTTAAAATCCATAATTCTCTTATAAGGGTCCTTAACAAGTTCTCTTCAGGGATCTAAGTCTAATTTTGAATGGAAGATCACTAATGGTTGAGAAAGATTATAAGTCTCTTTGAAAAGCCTTTGAATCTTAGGGTTTGACTTCAAATGATTATAACTTGGTCAATTTTTATCTCCTTGAGCCTATTATTTTTACAAAATAATCTTTAGGATGTCTTATATAATTTTGTTTCAATGTTCAAGACTTGAAAATGCTTGGAAAGTTGTTGAAGAATTGAAAAGATTATAGGTTTTTTGTGAATTTTCCCAAATTTGTTCATCATCTTCCAAAGACAATAAATCTTTCAATCTTTATGACTTTTGAGTGATCTCAATTCCAAAATTCAATTAAAGAGGTCTATTTCATTTCATTTTCAAATATCAATATCTAATTTTGAGTGGAAGGTCATGTAATTTTGAAGAACATTGTAGGTCATTTTGAGGTCCCATACTTAGAAATATTTCTAAGTAGAAAAGTCAGATTTTTTTTCACGATTTCAATTGATCATAAATTCCAACTAAATTATCCAAATGGATCTTTATTGAATCATTGTATATATTGTGACCTTTTAAATGATTCAAGAATCATGTGATTAAACCTCTTGAGTTGTGTGCACCATGGATTCAAAGTTGGCACCTTGAAACTGATTTTGTCAAAACAGTCAGATTACAATTTCCATATGTGACTTCTAATCACCTAATTTGTGCATGTTTTCCACTTAAACATGATTATAATAGATGTTTGAATCATTTATAGTGTCAAAACACATCATTTAGATGAGTTTTGATGCACATGTAATCACACTTTGCTCATGAGCACAAGTGTGCACGAATTCGATTGAGTTTGCATCATTCACCTCTCCTCTTGATTCCATTCACTTATCATATAAATATAGACCACATTACACTCATTTTCTCAAGATTTGGAGAGCCAGAAAACCTCTTTCAAACTTCCTCCATACCTCTCAATTCTGCAACTTCGAATTCAATTCTAAAGCACTTCCAATTCTAAATTCTTGAGCTCTTCACCTTCACTGAACCTCTATTAAGCTAACCACATAAAAATCAAGCCAAATCATCCATTGAATCGAGCTATCCAAATCCATTTTTGGAGCAAATGTATCTTACTTCGTTCAGGTAGTTTTCTTAACCAAATTGATCCAAACAAGTTACTAATTTGTTGTCCTCATTCTTCTTCTAATTCTCATGCTTCTTCTAGTTTGTGATTTCATGGAGAATTGAGCATTTAATTTACAAACTAGTTTTCAATTTTTCTTCTAGTTTTTTGCAAATCGACTGAGCTGTGGTTTAAAAAAAAAATTCGCTGGGGTGAGGTTAGGATCGTCTAGAAGAGACAAATCCAATTATACTGGTTAGAGCTTCAAACGATTCCGTTTGAAGGCTCTCATAAAAAATTAACGCGCAGAGTTCTGGAGGTTGAAGAATACCTACGTGTCATTCTTCAACCAATGATCGTTGACATTTGTTTTAATTTCATTGGCTTGTCTTTTGCTAATTTTGCGTGTTTTTCAAAAAGGTCCATAAAATTCAGTTCAACTTCTAAAATTATGAAAAAATTCTCAAAAATACTTTTGATTTTTCTCTTTCTGAATTTTATATTTTCACAATTTTATTTTGTGATTTGATATTTTTTTAATGATTTTTTACTTTATTCGACTTGTATTAATTGTTAAAAAATACTTTTCTTGATTTTTAAATTCTAAAAAAATTATTGAAGGATCCAATGACCTCTTGAGAAATATTGGTGATCTCATTTTATTTTTATTTTTAATTTTACTATTTTTTTCACAAATTATGTTTTATTTTTCTTATTTATTTAAATTTTAAAAATAGTTTATGACTTTAAAAAATTCTAAATTTTTTTATCAACACTCGTTTACTCATGTTTGACCTCTGACATTTTTTTAGGATTTTTATTTGGTGTTTTAATAAATGTTGTATATTTGCCAATTATTTCCTTTATAACTCATTTAAATTTTGTTTTACATTAAATATATTTTATTATTTTTGGATTGGTCCTGATTTTGAGACACTTGATTGTTTTTTTGTTTGGACAAGTTCTTCAACCTCATTGAATATTGGGTGTTCATAGGTTGAAAAACCAAATCCACCAAAATGGATGAATAATGTTGTTGATATTTGAAACCCTAGCTTCATCTGATACATCCCCTTCTCTCTTCATCTTATCGCTTTCTTGTTTTTACTTGTGCTACATGTTTTTGGAGAATGATCTACATATCATTTATCTAACATGTTGGTACATAGATTGCTATTGAACGACCTCAAAATAGGTGTGACTTCTACGTAAGTCCACTTACAATTACTTAACATAGCACTAAATTTGTCCCGATTCGAAAAATGATCATTTATGGCCCAAACCTGTGTTTACAAGCCCAAGTATGTTTAATTTGAAACCTTTGATCCAATAACTTTGAAGTTTATTGTTAGAAGGCTTTGATTTTATCAATCCTCTAATGAACATCATAAATTTTGGTCTAAGTGAATCATTTAAACATCGTTGATCATATCTGGTTGTGTTGATCACTTGGAATGAATGATATACTTGACAAAAAGAAAATGAAAGTTATTATTGAGAAGCTTTTATTTTATTAATCTTCTAATGAGTTTTCAAATGCAAGCTTCAAGATGGTCATTCAACTAACCTTTTATACATGACTTCTAACTTCTAATTCACTAACAATTAACTTTACTTTATGTCTTTACTTTATGCCTTTATTTTTCTGCCTTTACTTTTATGCACATTTATTTTAGCATTTACATTCCATACCATTTTTTATTTTGCTCACTTAAGTATTTATCTTTATGCCATTTTATCTTTTACTATCCTTGACATTATGGAGTTGTGGATCTCTCGGACTTAGGATTAGAAGCCTTGATACTTGGGGACCTTGTTTCTCTGTTGTTATTTTGTATGAAGTTCTTGGGGTTTACTCCAAGGAATTGGGTTTATTTTCATTGTGTGCAGGTTATTCAGAATATATTCTTTGTCTGTGATTAAGAACTCCTCTATATACAGCCGTTACTCTGCCTGATTTTTGTGAAGACTTAATTCATATGAAGCTTGGTATTTCTCAGAGGTTTAGTATTTTTGCCTGCCTGGTTTCAATCCAAAGGATGGGAATTCTATATTGACTTCTTTATGTCAAGTGTTGGCTTCTTGTTGGTTAGATCACTCTTTTCCTTAGCTTTTACATTATGCTTTAGGATAGCCCCTTCATCTCCTTCTATCTTCTTTAGTTTCAAAAATATTCTCCCTCTTTTTCAAAACTCTTCTTGTTTTCTAACTTGAACCGCTTTCATAATAAACTTGGACTTAGGACCATGCATTTTAAAAAATATTTTTTTAACCAAATATTAATCAATTTAATCATACTTTGACATTTTTGAAAGACTAAAATTCAATTAACCTCATTCAAACCATTTTTCCACTTTGGCTTTTTACTTTAAACCTTTTTCTCAATAGATTAAACTCTTATCGATTCTTGTAGTGATGTGAGCTACTATACTTCTATGATATGTAGTAAAGTGAGATATTTTCCACTTGGGTGTTGAGTGAGGCTTTGTTGATTTTAAAATACAAGCTATACCCTCCACTTTGAGATGATGCAAATTCTCATTTCTCATAATCGTGGGTAGTAAGTATGTCTTCCACTCGGATATGGAGATGATGTCTCTTATCTTAAAATTAATCAACACACTTGTGTTTTAAAATATTTTACGTGAACTATGAGTACCATGATCCTCTATTGCACAAAAGTGTGTACATAGGAACTAAAGTTTCGCAACTGTGGAGGGTGCAAAAATTATAAAAAATACATAGATTTTCAAAGAGGTTCTTGCAGAGTACCATAGATGTTTAGGGTGCTAATACCTTCCCTTTTCATAACCAACCTCCGTACCTAGATTCTCTCCCCCCTTATTTTTTAGGTTTATTCACTATTTTCCCATTTCCTTTGGAAACAATAAAGCGCAGTGGCGATTTATATTTTATTTGTGCGAGTTATGTCAATCCAATGGCTTAGTCTCAACATTTTTGCCGCTACAATTATGGAAATATATAATAATAAGTAATTCATAACAAACACACATCAATTGAATTCATCATACTTTATATAATCATGTATTCGACATACTTCACATGATTTCATATACAACATTGCTCAATGATTCGAGATTCAAAGATAGATCACTCACAAATACCCCAAATGTAACATTTATACCAATATCACATATTGAAAACCAATTCATCATTCACATCGACACATGTGACCCCAATGTGACTCAATGCAATATGCATGTTGTACCAATTGTTATCCTTTCCGGTCCTGCCGGGTCCACATCTCCAATATAGATAACCACCAAAAAAACTCCATCTCTCAAGCTTTCAAACCACATCTCCAGGTTTGGGACAAGTCACTAACTCTCACAAAAGTTAGCAAACATTTCCTCTTGAAAAATCATGATGCGTGTGCCATTTCGACATATATATATGCAATTAATACCATCTCCATATCTTAATCATACAAGCATATTTCACATAATTTAACACATTTGAATTATCTTCACAAAATTGAACAACATACATATATCATGTAAACATTCACATACAATACATTATCATAATATTAATAATCTAAACCCATAATTATAAGATGTAGCAAACATGTCCAAACCATTTTATCTTCAATTTAACATCAATTCCTAACAATTACATACACAAAATAAAGTATCATATATTCCATCGAAAAGTGCATCAAAACCAATCCAAAACACATAATTAAATTCCACAAAATTCATGACAATTCATGATAAATCATATACATCCATGATCCAAAACAATTTCAGAAAACAATAAGTTTTGCATTCCAGACCGCGCTAAGCGGAACCTAGGGCGCTAAGCGGCCTCGCGAAAAACCAGAAAAATCTGTTACAGACAGCTTGTTCCTTCTACAGATTTATCCATCCAAATCCCATTCAAACACATATATTTCACCAATTAAATGTATTATAACCTATACCTAACATATATCATTAAATACAAACATCAAAACATGATTTCTAACATCAATTTCATGATTTCACATTTAAACCTTAACAGGTCTGTAATACGGTGTGAGAACTGACTTGGGTGTTTTTCCGTTTGATCGCATTTGTTGCGGATAGTAAGAGCTGCCACCGAATTTTATTTTATCCAATAAGGAAAAGGTTAAAAGAACGGGAAAGACATTTTAATATTATTTCTTGAGTTCGGGGGGTAGGTTATGAAAAGGGAAGGTATTAGCACCCTTTTCATCCGTAGTTATCTACGGGCTCTTAGTTGCTTGCTAGATCACTTGCTTTTGTTTGAAAATGTGCTTGTGGTATGGGTTTTGAAAGTATTTGGAAAACTTCTTTTTAATGGTTCTCGTTTCTATAAGCAGGCGTACAAAGTTTTATTTTTGAAAATAGTTCAAAGAGGTGTTTGTGGAATGTGTTTTTGAAATTGATTTTGAAAAGGTGTCTTTGTAATGATTCTCGTTTCTATAAGAACGCGTACAAAGTGCTTTGTCTTTTGAAAATGTTTCAAAATGAAAGTGTGGGTGTATAAAATTTTTTTGTCGTGAGCAAGCGAGAAACTAGGAGCAACCTACCTACTCAAATGGTCTAATGTTCTTTTCCTCCTCCTTTAGATATTGCTATCTTACCATTGATTTTGTAAGAATCCTCATCATTGGATGTGAAGGGATGGGCGTGGGACGTTTTAGCAATGTCGTTTAGGGACTAGATCGTTTACCGAAGGCAACATTGAGGGTCATCGAGGGACTACGATCTTTTATCGAGGGTCTTTTCTAATACACCCATATTCGAGGGACATGACTATTTCTCCGAGGCAACAAGTGAGATTACCCTAAGGGTGCATGTGTGAATAGTCTGTTTGATTTGCATGGATTTAGTCTTTGATTTTTAGGTTGTCTACTTGTTGATTTTTATCTCTCCATACATCCAAATTACTAACATTTGTACAAAAGCAAGAAAAATGCAGAAAATAAATCCTACAATATTACAACCATATTGAATTGCAAGGAAATATAACGACAAAATAAAATAAAGAAAGGAAAAAGGGCTTTTTCGATTCAGGCAGAAGAACTCTTCGATTCTTCTTCTCTGGCTCTTTTCGATTTGGCATGGAAGTGGTGAAGGAGTGACTTTCGATTGGGGCCTGAAAGCTAGTGTGGTGTGCCTTTCGACTCGGGTCTGGGAGTCAGCATGGTGTTCCTTTCTACTGAGGCTTTGGAGTCCGTATGACCATCCTTCTGGATGCCTCATTCTTTCAGCATGGAGTGCCTTATTCACATTAAGTCCTTTGTTGCATCCTTCAATTGAGCCTGGAGTCAGTGAGGAAGCTTAAGGCTTCATTTCATACTCATGTCTCCTGTTTCTTTCGTTTGAGTTTTTGAATAGAAACATGGCCTAAGGCCATGCTAGCATCACCTTGTGGCCATGTTAGTTCTTAAAGCATGTTTAATAAAACAAAGAGCAAAGTTAAAAAGGTTAACCATAAAAACAAATTAAAATGTTATGTACATGTTTTGAAACGAAAGGGGAGATTATTCACATATTATGCCAGAAACAAAAGATTCAAGGGTAAGATTGACTTACCTTGCTTTAAGATGGAACGAGTGCTGGACCTTGAATGGTTTCTCTAAGTGCTTCTGGATTCGAAGGAGAAGGACAAGTGTGATGTTCTTTCTAGTGGATTCTAAGGAGAACAAAGTATGGGAAATTGCTTCAGATTCGAAAGAAGGAAGTTTTATATTCTAGGTTTATGTTTGAAAATGTGTTTAAGTGTTTGAGAGTTTGATGATTTGTTCCCCACAGTATTTGAAGGTGTGTCCATCCCCTTATACATGTTATGGAGCCTATTATTTATAGGCAAAGCTGGCTGAAGTTTTGGAGGGAAAACAAAATAATTTGAACAATTTGAGTAAACTGCTCTTTGTAGCTTTCGAGGGACAGTGCTTGTATGGCAATTTGTTGCAAGAATGGGGCACTGTTTCAGGACTACTGTGCAGCAGTTTTGGCCAGTGTACCAAGCCTGAACTTGGAAGCAATCATCTTTGAATATTTCATACTTTAGTTTTGACCCTCCTTCGACTAGATTCTTCTTCTAACAATATTATTTAATTTTCCTCCAACAAGTGTCCTTCGAATGGGTCACTTTTGTGCATACTTCGAAGGAGACAAATGTGTCACCCTTGGATGGGTCACAAAAACATGCCTTAAGGTGGGCTTTGTAAATCTTTCGAATGGGCCATCAAGCATATCCTTCAAATTGGACGCCCATACATGTCCCTTGAATGGGTCATGTATGTTTCTTTGAAAAGGGCCAAATGTTTCCTTTGAATGGACTATGCAAACCTTCGATAGGGAATCCTATGTATGCCCCTTCAAATCCACTAATTATGTGTGCTGAAGGTTGTCAAGGGTGGAATTGAAGCATACTAAAGGGAAATGTGTCAAGTCGAAGCTAGTGTAAACATAACTAATTCCATGTCGAAGCATACATGCAGGAGGTCCAAACTCCCAAACAAAGCTTGCAACAAAGGGAGCCACATGCCCAAACGAAGAATGTAAACCCAAGCTTGTATTCGCTGAAACGAAGAATGTAATCAAGAGGTAAAGGGAACAAACGAAGCTTGCAGCAAAAGGGGCCATATGCTTAAATGAAGGGTGTACGCAGGAGGAAAAGATGAAGTCGAAGGATGCCAAGAGGAGGTCTTTTTCCCTTGTAATCGAAGGAGGCTACATGAGGCTTTTTCCCTTGTGCATGCTAGCATGATGGGAACCTCTTGCACGCAAGAAAGAATTTATGGCTCAATCGAAGGCTTGTATGCAACTAGTCATCAACTTGTGAATCAAAGCGAGCATGAGGGGTAATATTTGTCCAATCAACACAGGCATGCAAGCGTCAAACATCCAATCGAAGCAAGCACAAAGGCAGCCATTGCATTGTGAACCCTGTGAGGCCAAAGATGCAATCGAAGGTTGCATGTAGGAAGCTCCTGCCATATGAATCAATGCCAGCGTGCCATAGGCCCACGCCTAGCCGAAGGATGCAAGCCAAGCTTGTATCAAAAGAGGCCAAAAGGCCAGTCGAAGTAGGTAAATCGAAGAAGACTTTATTTTCTCCAATTTTGTCAAAAATATGATTTTCATATGTTTTCCCCTTTTTAACAGTTTCCTCTTTAACTTGATGCTGTAAAATCCAAGTGTACTTGTGCAAACTTGAATTTTGAGAATCATTGTGAGAAATGCCTTGAGGAATGAGATGGCAAATTTTGGGGTACAATAGCTGCCCATGTTCAATCTTCTTAAACCTGAAGAGTTAGATTGGCGATTCTGCCATTCGTGACTTGAGGGTGGAAGATGATTGAACACTAGAGTGCCCAGAAATTTGCACTTGATGATGTGGTGGTTGATTGTGTATGGAATGGGCTTAAAGATGCCATTTGGAGAAATGATGGATAGTTGTCGGAAATGGGCTTATAGATGCCACCCAAAAGTGATTGTTGACAGAAATTAGACTAAGTCTAAACTTGAATTCAACTGGAAAAGAATCAGAATAAATCTTGCAGCAATTTATCTGAACCAGAGAAAATGTCCACCGGAAAGAAATCAGGATAAACCATTGATTGATTTAAGCTGAACCAGGAGAGGTCTTGAATATTCTTTAACTAGAGTAAATCTTGGAGCAATTTATCAGAACTAGGGAAAATGTCTACCATAAAGGAATCAGGATAAACCATTGATCAATTTAAACTGAACCAGCAGAGGTCTTGAATATTCTTTAACTGGAAGGAATCAGATTAAATCTTGGAACGATTTATCTGAACCAGAGAAAATGTCTACGAGAAAGAATCAGGAAAAACCATTGGTAGATTTAAAATGAACCAGAAGAGGTCTTGAATATTCCTTAAATTTATGATGGCCTGTGTAGGGCTGCTTTATGAGCCATATGAGAAGGAAACCTGGGTAGGGCTGCTTCAGGATGAATCAATGTGAAACTTCATCTAGAATTTAAGATAAGGAACCTGGGTAAGGTTGCTTCATGATGAGTCCGGGTAAAACTGCATCTGGAAATGAGAAGGAACCTGGGTAGGGTTGCTTCATGATGAGTCCAGGTAAAACTGCATCTGAAATGAGAAGGAACCTGGGTAGGGTTGCTTCATGATGAGTCCAAGTAAAATTGCATCTGGGTAGGGTTGCTTCAACTGGTCGTGTAAATAGTTTTCCTGGCTTGTTACAGGTATTAATCTATAATCGATCGTCCACAGACAATGGTCCTGTCTTGTTACATGCATTAATCTGGAACTGTTGAAAATTGTTGACGATGGTTATCTGTTGTTTGATCTTTCCTGAAAAGGTAAAGAGTTAGTTGTATGCGATGTCATGATGTACGAAATGCATGGCATAATGATGTTCTCAAAATAAATGAGATTGTGCTGTATGCATTTATCATGTATGTAAATATGATGCATGAAATGTTGTTAGAATGTATTTTTGTTTTGGAAAATAAATCCTTGACAAATTTTGTGGAGTTTTGGGAGGCTAAATCCCTAACTGCCATTGGGGATGAAGAGTAAGACCTCTCTAGACCTTGTTTTAGGATGTTTCGGCTGGGGCTTCCTATTTCCTTGTTTGAGGAGAACTCCGTTGGAGAACATTGATTTTGCTTGAGAAGAAAAATATGTGGAGTGTGTTGATTTCCGCATGGGGAAAAGAGTTCAGGAGTCTTCGTTGTCTGTTGCTCTATTGGGAAGCTATTGGGGATTATAGGAAAGTCTACTGGGGAAGAGAAGTTGTGGTCCCTAGATTTGTGATAATCTAATAGGCAAATTAAAGCTTGGGAATCTTGCCGTTTGTTGGGGAAATAAACCCTATCTTCAGTCTGATGCAGAGGTGTTTTCTTTTGGTAGAACTCCTCGAGGATTCTTCTTGAGACCAACTCATCTGGGAAGAAGGTTTTCCAGAGATTGAAACTCTTGCTCGGGACCACCCTATGAAAAAGACTTTGTGGGAGATTTTTCACTGCTCCTAGTAGCAAGTGTTTGTAGTATTTCCAAGAAATGTTTGACTGATCGTACGTAACCCTTTGTTGCAATTCATGGTTAATGCCCCAAGTGATTCAGATACAGACCTGCCCCTGGTTATTCAGCATTTCTTGGGAGATTTCTTGAAATCTTGGCTTGACTGCCCCCAGACGAACTGGACAGTGACATGTCATGCCCCTTTGCTTATAGGATATTTGTCGTTGAAAGTGTCATCCCATTTGAAGTGATTTTGTTTACTAAGAGAGATTTCGTTCGCTGGATATTCATTGTGTGAATTTATCCGATGTCAAACAAATAGCCATATGAAAACAACGATATTCAAATAATGCAAAGTTTATGCTTGTCTTGAAGTTTTGAAAATGCGTTTTAGCAGATAAAATAAATTTGTAAGAATGTGAGCTCAACTTAGGATTTTAGAGTACGCCTTACAGGAGTCAAGATACCTTTTGTAACAGTATGCTTTCGAACTAACCCATGCTTCAATTAGGACTTTGAAAGGTTGTATTGTTGTCTAGGTTCACGGTTTAAGAAACAAAGGATAAGGCTCAAAGTGTAATTGTACCCCGCCCGTTCTTCGTGATGTTCTTCAGTCCTAAACTCAGGTAATTGTGCATTTGAACTCCAATTGAGTCTGGAATGACGTTTTTATGATGGTTCAGACAAGTTAAGTTTGTTGGAAGGCAGTCATTTTTGCCATATTTTGCATGTCGTTGAGGATTCGTAGTGACCTCTTTTTGTTATCCTTGATTTTTGCCCGACTGTCCTTGTTTTGAGATTACAGCCAGCGGGATACCCTAGTCTTTCTTAAGTCTCCTTCGTAGGTTTTGACTTAGTGGAATTTTCTTTTGAGAAATAATGACTGCATATTTTATAGGATGAACCGTCATCGTCTCTTGATTCAGAAGGAATTTTTTTTGATGTCATTTATTGTATGCAAAGTGAAAGCTTGCGACTGACGTGCACTTGAATTAACTGAGAGACTACCAAGCCCCAGGTTTAGGTTAAAGGTTTCAATTTTTGTAAAAAAGGAAAATCCTACTTCTTTGGATCAAAGGGATTGACTAGGGATTATCTTCCTTATAACTCCAGTGTTTAGGATTTAAAAGAAACGCCTGTACATCGTCAACAAGGTCTGTTCAAAAGCATACTGTATGATATTATGACATTGTTTTCGTCATCCTCCCTCTAAAGGCTTACAACTTTTGGAAACAAGAGTTGAATTATTAATAAAGGGCGCAAAAAGAATAGTTTAAATATAGTTTAACATTAATAGATAAGTGTTTGCATAGCAAAAGAAATGACAATTGAAAATTCAAAATGAACTAGAACGCTTAATGATTTGGCATGGGAGTGGTGCTCATGTTAGGAGTTTCTGGAGGGTCGAACTTGATCTCCTTGGCATCAATCATGTTTTGAATCTTGTATTTCAGCGCCCAACAATCGTTAGCATCATGCCCAAGACTTCCAGAATGATATGCACATATTACATCAGGATTGTAGTTAGGAGAAGAAGTTTTGGGGTTTGGATCAGGTCCTATTAACGTAATTAGATTCATCTTCACCAAGTGTTGCAGTGCTTGAGACATTCGCATATTGATGTTGGTAAACTGTCTTTTGGGCTCGTCTTGCCTTCGCTAATTTCCCCTTTGTTGTTGTCACCGCGATGTAGGACTAGATATCAGGATTGCCCCCACATGTTGTTCATGATTGCTCTTGTTATGACCCTTTTGACCGTACACAACATTGGACTCTTTCTTCCTATTGTATGGCTTTTTCTAAGTATCAGAGGAAGTAGCTCCTTGGATCTTTCCGCTTTTGATGCCATCTTCGACTCTTTCGCCAATCAATATTAGCTCGGTGAACCTGGCTGAAGAGCTCCCAATCAGGTGATTGAAGAAAGGTCCCGTAAAGGTTCCCATAAAGATGTTAATCAGCTCCCTATTAGTTAAGGGAGGTTGCACTCTGCCTGCCAAGTTTCTCCATTTTTGGGCGTACTCTTTGAATCCCTCGTTGGAACGCATGGCCATATTTTGCAATTGCACACGAGTTGGTGCAAGATCAGAATTATATTGATACTACTTGTAGAAAGCAGCAGCCAAGTCCTCCCAGGTATGAATGTCAGTTCCTTCTAACTGATAGAACCACTATAGTTGAGTTCCAGCCAAACTTTCTTTGAAGAAATGAACCCATAGCTTCCGGTCCGTAGTGTGAGGATAAATCTTGCGAACATAAGACCTCAGATGCATTTTAGGACAAGAGATCCTATCATACTTTGAAAAGGTAGGGATTTTGAGCCTTGGTGGGATGACCACTCTGGAAACCAAACCTAAGTCTTCAAAGTCCAAGCCAGGTATCTTCTGAATCTCCATAGCATTGAGGCGATCCTCCAACTGTTGGCATTTATCATCAGCGGGAGGACATTGTTCCTTTGAGTAGTCAACTTCATCTTCATCAGTCCCCAGGCTATTATCATCTTCATGATTATTCCCCTCATTTGATGGAGTTGAGATATCTAGAGCTTTCTTGACTTGTCCTCTAAGTCTTCTTCCCAAATTCAGGACGCCTACTGACTTTTTTGACTTTTTCTTCTTGTCTTTAAGCATGAGAGTCTTCAGGTCCTCTTACCCCTTAGCCATAGCCAAAAACATTTGTTGGAATTGAGCGTTTTGTGGCTGAAGATCCTTCACGGTTTGTTCCATATTCATCTTACTGAAATAAACAGTAGGAAGATAAGGAAACCTGTATGGGAGAAACCTATCATGATAATATGCATGGTATATGGATGCAATGTTTTCAAGGATCTCACGAGGTAAACACAAGAAGATGTTAGAAGTTGAACTTTGATTACAGCTTTCACATCGTTGAATGTCCTTCTATGAGAATCAAGCGCACCATGTCAAGTGGGTCAAAGCCCTTGACTCAAGTTACCGTGCTTTTTTCTTGACGGTGTTTGATTAGAGAATGAATCCTCTTGCCCCTCGATAGGCGTCTGATTCAACATGACCCTGCATCATAGGCCCTTGAGATCCTTGAAATGATTTTTGAAAAATGCTATGGTATGATGTCATTATGTTATGTACTAGTATGCAAAGCAAGCAAGTTATTATGTACAAATAGTCATATACACATAAAGCAGACAAGTCCTTAGGTTTAGGCTTTCATGGAGTTTGTAGGCAAGTACCCTCTTGAAGTTTAGTTGGCTCAACCTGTCCTAGTAATAGTAACCGGGTTCTAGGGGATCTCAATATCACTGATCTTTCTTTATTAGACATTGTTTCAGTGCAAGCCTCTTTAATGGTGACCGAAATATCCCGAAAGTCTGATCTCAATGAGCATAGCATCAACTATCAACCAACTTGGGACTGAACCAAAGCTGGCTATCTCACTACTTCCTAATGGCCAAGTTGTTAAATTAAGGTTCTAAGGTCAGTTGGTGCTTAATGACACCACACAACGGCCCCGTATTCTCCTTGACTACTCAAGGGCTACCGGTACCAACAAATGTGTCACACTAATGTAGCTATTGCTTAGACAATGTCGGTATACCCCGCACAGTTTCCATAATCTATTGCTACTTACCTAAAAGGTATCTCAGATCCGGGTGGAGGATCAAAACAAGCCCAACAAGTAACCATAATGTAAAGCAAGAAAGTTAAGAAAAGAAATAAAGTAGAAGTGATCTATCCCTAAGGTAACCCCACTTTTAACGAATTCCCTAGCAGAGTCGCCAATTCTGTAATTCAGTGGTAGAACTGACTTGGGTGTTTTTACGTTGGATCGTATTTGTTGCGGATAGCAAGAGTCTCCACCGAATTTTCTTTTATCCAATAAGGAAATGGTTAAAAGAACCGGAAAGACCTTTTGAGATTATTTCTTGAGTTCAGAGGGGTAGGTTATGAAAAGGGAAGGTATTAGCACCCTTTTCATCCGTAGTTATCTACGGGCTCTTGGTTGCTTGCTAGATCACTTGCTTTTGTTTGAAAATGTGCTTGTGGTTTGGGTTTTGAAAGTATTTTGAAAACGTCTATGTAATGGTTCTCGTTTCTATAAGAACGCGTACAAAGTGTTGTTTTTAAAAATAGTTCAAAGAGGTGTTTGTGGAATGTGTTTTTGAAAGTGAGTTTGAAAATGTGTCTTTGTAATGGTTCTTGTTTCTATAAGAATGCGTACAAAGTGCTCTGTCTTTTGAAAATGCTTCAAAATGAAAGTGTGGGTGTATAAAATGTTTTGGTCATGAGCAAGAGAGCAACTAGGAGCAACCTACCTACTCAAACGGTCTTAATGTTATTTTCCTCCTCCTTTAGATGTTGCTATCTTACCATTGATTTGGTGAGAAGCCCCATCATTGGATGTGAAGGGACGGGCGTGGGACATTTGTAAAGTAATAGAAGGCAACATATGAGACGTTTTAGTAATGTTGTTTAGGGACTAGATCGTTTACCGAAGTCAACATTGAGGGTCATCGAGGGACTACGATCTTTTATCCAGAGTCTTTTCTAAAACACCCATATTCGAGGGACATGACTATTTCTATGAGGAAACAAGTGAGATTACCGTAAGGGTGCATGTGTGAATAGTGTGTTTGATTTGTATGCATTTAGTCTTTTATTTTTAGGTTGTCTACTTGTTGATTTTTATCTTTCCATACATCCTAATTACTAACATTTGTACAAAAGAAATAAAAGGGCAAAAAATAAATCCTACACTATTACAACCATATTGAATTGCAAGGAAATATAAAGACAAAATAAAGTAAAGAAAGTAAAAATGGCTTTTTCGATTCAGCCAGAAGAACTCTTCGATTCTGCTTCTCTGGATCTTTTCGATTTGGCCTGGAAGTGGTGAAGGCGTGACTTTCGATTGAGGCCTGGAAGCTAGTGCGATGTGCCTTTCGACTGGGCCTGGGAGTCAGCATGGCATTATATTCGACTGGGGCCTTGGAGTCAGTATGGACATCCTTCTGGATGCCTCTTTCATTCAGCATGGAGTGCCCTCTTCACCTTAAGTCCATTGCTGCATCCTTTGATTGGGCTGGAGTCAGTGAGGAAGCCTAAGGTTTTGTTTCATACTCTTGTCTCCTGTTTCTTTCATTTGAGTTTTTGAATAGCAACATGTCCTAAGGCCATGATAGTATCACCTTGTGGCCAGGTTAGTTCTTATAGCATGTTTAATAAATCAAAGAACGAAGCTAAAAGGGTTAACCATAAAAACAAATTAAAAGGGTGGAAACGAAAAGAACAAAAATGTTATGTACATGTTTTGAAATGAAAGGGGAGATTATTCACATATTATGCCTGAAACGAAAGATTCAAGGGTAAGAGTGACTTACCTTTCTTTAAGCTAGAACGTGTGTTGGACCTTGAATGGTTGCCCTGAGTGCTTCTGGATTCGAAGGGAGGAAACATGGGTTATGCCTTTAGTACTTGATTCGAAGGAGAAGGACAAGTGTGATATTCTTTCTACTGGATTCAAAGGAGAACAAAGTATGGGTAATTGCTTCAGATTCGAAAGAAGCAAGTTTTATATTCTGGGTTTATGTTTTAAAATGTGTTTAAGTGTTCGAGAGTTTGATGATTTGTTCCCCATAGTCCTTGGAGGTGTGTCCAACCCCTTATACATGTTATGGAGCCTCGTATTTATAGGCAAAGCTGGCTGAAGTTTTGGAGGGAAAACAAAATAATTTGAACAATTTGAGTAAACTGTTCTTTGTATCTTTCAAGGGACAGTGCTTGTATGCCATTTTGGTGCAAGAATAGGGTAGTGTTTCAGGACTGTTGTGCAACAGTTTTGGCCAGTGTACCAGGCCTGAACTTGGCAGCAAGCATCTTTGAATATTTCATCCTTTCATTTTGACCTTCCTTCGACCAGATTCTTTTTCCAACAATATAATTTAATTTTCCTCCAACAAGTGTCCTTCGAATAAGTCACTTTTGTGCATCCTTCCAAGGATCCAAATGTGTGACCCTTGGATGGGTCACCAAAACATGCCTTAAGGTGGGCTTTGTAAATCCTTCGAATGGGCCATCAAGCATATCCTTCGAATGGGACGCCCAGACATGTCCCTTGAATGGGTCAAGTATGTTTCTTTGAAAAGGGCCAAATGTGTCCTTCGAGTGGACAATGCAAGCCTTTGACAGGGACTCCTGTGTATGCCCCTTCAAATCCACGAACCATGTGTGCTGAAGGTTGTCAAGGGTGGAATTGAAGCATACTGAAGGGAATTGTGTCCAGTTGAAGCTAGTGTAAACATAACCAATTCCATGTCGAAGCCTGCATGTAGGAGGTCCAAATGCCCAAATAAAGCTTGCAACAAAAGGAGCCACATGCTCAAACGAAGAATGTAAGCTAAAGCTTGTATACGCTCAAATGAAGAATGTAAACAGGAGGTAAAGGGCACAAACAAATCTTGCAGCAAAAGGGGCCATATGCCTAAACGAAGGGTGCACGTAGGAGGCAAAGATGCAGTTGAAGGATACCAAGAGGAGGTTTTTTTCCTCGTAATTGAATAAGGATACATAAGGCTTTTTGCATTATGCATGCTAGCATGGTGGGAACCTCATGTGTGCAAGAAAGAAGTCGTGGCTCAATCGAAGGCTTGTATGCAACTAGTAATCAACTTGTGAATCAAAGCAAGCATGGAGGAAAATATTTGTCCAGTCAACACAGGCACGCAAGCATCAAACATCCAATTGAAGCAAGCACATAGGCAACCATTGCATTGTCAACCCTGTGAGGCCGAAGATACAATGGAAGGTTGCATGCAGGAAGCTCCAGCCTTATGAATCAAAGCCAGCGTGCCAGAGGCCCACGCCCAGTAGAAGGATGCAAGCCAAGCTTGCATCGAAAGAGGCAAAAAGGCCAATCGATGGCGGTAAATCGAAGAAGACTTGATTTTCTCCAATTTTGTCAAAAATATTATTATCATATGTTTTCCCCTTTTTAACAGTTTCCTCTTTAACTTGTGTTGTACCCAAAGATTTTCCCCTAAGATCTCTTCATCATACCATATTGATTCAACCACAACAAGATCACATCAAGGTTCTTGATTCTTCTCCCTATCTTTAGCTTTTCCCATTTTGAGGAATGACCAAGCACCTTGACTTGTTTTTCTTTTGTGATCATGCATGTTTTGTTTTGACTTTCTTTCTAATTATTAAAATGCAATGTTAGTTTGTCTTACTTGTTAATAATGTAGGTAAAAGAAATGTGGCTTAGCAAGTTAATCCATGGGTTCATGAGTTTATTTCCATGCCCTAGTCAATAAAGCTTGGGAAGTTAAAACTTCACCATTATATTTGTTTTGGAAGAAATGGCATGGCAAGGTTATTTTTGTTCACCGTATTTCAAGGTTATCAAATTTGATTCAAAAGTACATGGGGTTGATTGAAGAAGTTGTCATGCTTGGACAAGGCTTTGTTCCCATTGGTCACAAGTGCATATTTCTCTCAATTCTAAAGATATGGAAGTGGTTTTGGTGGCTATGAGTTCTCATTTTCATCCTCAACAACTTCTATTTACAAAACATTTGTGTTGGTATAAGAAGTTTGTTTAAAATTGTAAAAGTTCCTCAAAGCACTTTCTTGATCTAAGAGTTAGGGTTTTGAACTTCAAAGAAGCATATCTTGCTCATCCTTTGGTAATTTTGAGTGATTCTAAAAACATCCCTCTCTTTAAATGGTTATCAACAAATAACTTCAATAGTTTCAAGGAGTTTTCATGTCTAAGAAACTTGATGATGAAGAAAGATTACAAGTCCTCCAGATGAACCCCCAATTTCTCATGTGTGACTTCAAATGATCATAACTTGGTAAATTTGTATCACCTTGAGCCCATTCTTTTTCCATAATGATCGTGAGGATGTGAACTTTATGCCTTATTTTATGTGCAAAGTGAGAAAATGGATGGAAGATGCCCTAAGGATACAAAATATTGTAGGTCTTTTCATGATTTTTTGCCAACTTCAACAATTCATAACTCTCTCAATTTTTGGATATTTTTAATGGTTCAAGTTTAAAAATGTCATTCAAGAGGTCTATTTCATGCAATATTTTTTGGTCAATAGCAAATTTCAAGTGGAAGGCCATGTTTGGATGCAAAACATTATAGGTCACTTTTGAAGAAAAACTTGAAATATTTCTAAGTATGGAAAGTGAACTTCTTTTTTCTCAACTTTGACTCAATGCAACTTTCAGCTCAAACATCCATTTGAACCCATTCTTTTTCCATTGCAAATCTTGTAACCTCATCTTTCTAAAGCATTAAGATTCATGCCCTAAGACCCCTTGAGCTGAGAATGCCATTGATTTGAACTGGGTAACTTGGAACTGAAGTTTCTTCAAAAGTTAGAATTTGAAACCATTGGTTTAGCTTCTAAACACTTTGTTTCTGTGCGTTTTTGCCTCTAAACATGTTTAGTGAACTTCCAGAAGTGATTAGCATAACAAAACACGCATTTTGGATGAGTTTTGATCAAATTAGAAGTCACACTTTTCTTGTTTGCAACATCACACGATTTCCCTCCAAACATCATCATTTCACCCGCTTGGAAATTCCATTTGATTCCCTATAAATAGAGGGTCATCCCCCATTCATTTCCTCAAGCTTGGATAGCCAGAATCACCCTGCCAAACTTGTTCCATAACTCAAATTTCTGCAACTTCAAAATCTATTTCAATCTAATTTTTATATCAATCTACCTTCCTTGATATTCTCTGAAGCTAACCATATAACTACATTCAAGAATCATGCCCTATATTCCTCCATAGAAGTCTAGTTTTAGAGCTCTGCAACTCAACTTCAATAGGTAGATTTCTTCATCAATTCTTCAAAACTTTGATATCATTGTGATGCTCTCATTACCCTGGTTTTAGTCGCAACACTTACTTTTATCTGGAAACTTGTTTTGACCATGAAATTTCAAATCCCTTTTCAAAACTTTCTTTCCAAATTGCTTGAGCTACAATTTATATAAATTTATCGCGAAGGTGTGGTTGTCTTCATCTTGAAGAGACGAAGCAAATGGAATAGGCCTCGTGCTCTAATTTTACATATTAAGCAACCTGGTTTCGAGACTGGCTGGAAGTTGAAGATGACCAACGTGTCATCCTTCAACCAATGAAACAACACCATTTGGAATTTTTTAATTTCTGATTTAAATTTGATTCAGTGTTTTATTTACTAATGACCATGATATGCACAATGTGCCAGATCCCTTGGATTTGGTTACTAACGCGTTTTGACTCTCATCCAATGGGCCACATATTTTTGACTTTATTTTTCTTTTTTGATTTTTATATTTAATTGTTTTAAATTTCAAAAAATCATAGAAAATACATTTTTAGTCAAAAAAATCTGGAAAAATTATGAAAAATATTTTTGATTTTTCTCTTTCTGATTTTTATTTTCTCACAATTTTATTTTGTGTTTTGATTTTTTTTTTATAAATTTTTACTTTATTTGAATTGTTTAAAATGTTTAAAAATACTATTTTAAAACAATTTTAAAACCTATTTAATGTATATATTAAATGCAATATTATTTTGTGATTATTTTATGGCTGGTCTTGGATTAAATTTTTTTTCATGAACTTTGTTAACATCATTGGATGCATGGTGTTGAGTCTAACTCCACAAAAATAGATGAATGATTTTAATAATAGTTTCATTTAAATTTAATTCAAATGTGGTTTGTATATTCTCTCTGACCCCTCTTCATCTCATCCCTTTCTCATTATTGCACTAAGTGTTATTGGAGCATGATCTTTATATCATGTCTCAAAGCAAATGGTGCATAAATTGCTATTGACCTACCGCAAAATAGGTGCGACTTCTACATAAGTCCACTTACGATTGCTTAACATAGTGCTAAATTTTGTCCTGATTCGAATAAATGATCATTCGTGGCCCAAATATATTTTTGCAAGCCCAAGTATGTTAATTTGATCTCTTTGATCCAATAACCTTGAGATTCATTGTGTGGAGGCTTTGGTTCTACCAATCCTCTAATTGATCTACAACACTTTTGGTCAACGTGGATCGCTTAAACATCGTTGATCATTAAATGGTTCTTTTGAGGATTCCAAATGGATTATATACTTGACAAAGAGCAAATGCAACTTGTTGTGTGGAGGATTTGGTTCTACCAATCCTCTAATAAGTTCCAAATGCAAGTTTCAAGATGGCCTTCCAACTAACCACTAATTATTAAATTGTTTTTACTTTATGCCCTTTTATTTTTTATGCTTTATGTACCATTTACTTTAAGCAATACATTTCATATCAATTTATTTTTTGCTCACTTAAGCCTTTTATATTCTCTTCAAAGACACCTAGTAGTCAATACAAACCATAAAAAAATTTAATGATACTTGGACTATTTGGTTACTATCCTTGGCATTATGGAGTAATGGACTTCTTGGACTTAGGATTAGAAACCTTGGCCTATGTTGGAGACCTTGTGACTTTAATTGATATTTTGTCTGGAGTTATTGAGGTTTACCTAAAGACATTGGGTTGTTTGTTTGTTTTGTGTGCAGGTTATTATGATTACATTCTTTGTTTGTAATATGGAATTCAGCCGTATATAGGCGTTACTCTGCCCAATGTTTATGAAGACTTAATACACTTGAAGTTTGGTTCTCTCAAGAGGTTTAGTATCTTTGCTTGCTTGCTTCCAATACAAAGAATGGGAATTCTATCTTGACTCATAATGTCAAGTATTGGCTTCTTCTAATTAGATGGTTCTTATCCCTAGCTTTTACCTTATGCTTTAGGATAGTCTCTTCTTCTCCTCCTATCTTCTTTAATTTCAAAACTCTTCTCCCTCCTTTTGAAAACTCTTCTTGTTTGTTTTAAAACTTTAACCACTTTCATAATAAACTTGGACTTAGGTCCATGCATTTTCAAAATATTTTCATAAATAAACTTCAATCAATTTAATAATATCTTGAAATTTTTTGAGAAGACTAAAAGTCAATCAATCTCATTTCAACCCATTTTTTCCACTTTGGCTTTTTACTTTAAAACTTCTTCTCAAAAGATCGGACTCTTGTCAATCCTTGTAGTGATGCAAACAACTATACTTCTATGATATGTAGTGAAGTGAGATATTTTCCACTTGGGTGTTGAGTGAGGCTTTGTTGATTTTAAAATCCAAGTCATATCCTCTAATTTGAGATGATGCAAATTCTCCTTTCTCATGATTGTGGGTAGTAAGTATGTTTTTCCACCCGGGTAATCACGATGATGTCTTATCTCATAAAATTAACCAACACACTTGTGTTTTAAAAATTTTCAAAGCTGAACTACGTGTACCCTGATCCCCTGTTGCACGAAAGGTGGTACGTAGACACTAAAGGTTCACAACCGCGGCGGGTGAAAAAATCATAAAAAAATATTTCTTTTCTCACCTCCACCATCTACTTTTATACAACACTTTATAGCCAAAATATACACATTTTACAAAGAGGTTCTTGCGGAGTACTGTAGATGTTTAGGGTGTTGATACCTTCCTTTGCATAACCAACCCCCTTACCTAGAATCTTTCCCCCTCTTTTTGGGTTATTCTCTCTTTTCCCATTCTTTTGGAAACAATAAAGCGCGTTGGCGATATTTATTTTGATCTGTATAAGTCTTGTCAATCCAATGACTTAGTCTTAAACATTTCTACCGCTACAGAAAAAATGGCGACTTCACTGGGATAAGATTGACCTTTTGCTGGTCCATCCCTAAGTGGCTCGAGTCTATCTTTGTTTATGTCTGTATATATGCTATTTTTGTTTATGTGTTATATGTTGTATATATGTTTATCAGGATTTTCCCGGTTTTTAGGGTGCTAGTGATTACTTATAAGTCCTATACTCGTACTTGGGCAAACTTTAAGATAGGACGGGCGTTATATTCATGTTAACTTTGAGGGAGTAATCCTAAAAAAGGAGGCATCAGATCCCCCACTTAGTGGAGGTCCCTTTGACTGTAGTGTCGTTTATCGAGTAATCGGGAAGACGTAATGCTTTTGAACTAGGAGCCTGCTGAAGCTGAGGACTGTAGAATACCAAACCCATCTTGGCCTTTTAGGTGTAGTGCGGAAGCTATGACGGAGTATTTCGGAAATAGTTGTCACGTGATACTATGCTCAGACGAGTTTTTCTTGAGAATATTATTAATTACCGAGTTAACTGGGAAGTTGGTAATATCTGAAGGAAGGATGTAGACTCTGGGAACCTATAGAACATAGTTCGGTAGGTGATAACTCTTAGACCATACATTATGGGTAGTACCTTCGACCTCATGCTCGTGACGTTGAACCTATGAACCCTATATGTGTGATCTTATGTGTGATTGTTGCATCATGCATCCATGCACTCATAAGCATCTTTTGAAGAAATTTCATTTTAAGGGACTTAAAAGTTGACCATTTGTGAATATCTCGGATAATTTTTAACCATGGATTCTGGAAAAAGAAAGATCGGGAAGTATAGTTTCAAGGATCCCAAGATAGATGAGTTGATTAGTCTAATTCCTGAGATTGAGTGTTCTGCAGATTTTAAGAAGAAGTATGGATCCATCATTCCTCTTATGAAGCTTAGGATGAGGGAGGGTATTCTCTCGACCTTGGTCCATTTCTATGATCCGATGTATCATTACTTTACTTTTCCTGACTATCAGTTGATGCCTACACTGGAGGAGTATTCTGATTTATTGGATTTTCCTTTTATCGATCGTGTTCCTTTTACTGGTTTAAAGGGTGAGCCAAAACCACATGAGATTGCTTCTTTGATTCATCTGGGGAAGTATGAGGTTGAAGCCCATATGACTACTAAAGGAGGGGTTAGAGGATTACCAGCTCAATTCTTATTGGAGAAAGCTCGTTACTTTTCCAGGATGAAGAGTGAAGAAGTGAAAAACACAAGAAGGGGGGTTGAATTGTAAAACTGAAAATCAATGCAATGAACACGATATTTTTATCCTGGTTCGTTTGATCTCAAACTACTCCAGTCCACCCATCAAGGTGATTTCGCCTCTCTCCAACGAGGTCTTAATCCACTATATTCAACTGAATATTACAATCTGCTTTAACAACTGCTAAAGCCTTCTTGATGCAAACCACAAACCGGTTTGTCAAGGAATCACTTTCTTACAGAGAATTGAAATCTAGGTGTGTGAATGTTTTCTACAAAACAGTTTATCACAACTGTGATATTACACAACTTAAGCTTATGGAAACTAGATATCTAAAATAATTTAGTAAGGAATTTTGGAGCTTTTAGCAAACTGAGAATAAGAAGATGATGAATAGCTTTTAGGCGTGTGAATTGATGTAGAGCATTAGCCAATTCAATCTTCATTGTCTTGTTTATATAGCATTGAAATTTGTGAACGTTGGAGCAATAATCTTGATTCAATGCCAATAACAAACTTTCCTTATTAAGCAGATCTTGTCTGGAATGATGCCGTTGGTAATAACTCGTCTTGAATGCACAGTGTCGTTGCTACTAAAGCATGTTATGGCTTTGGCTCATTCTGATGCTGCTTAAGTGCTAATGAACTGTTGTTGTCTTTATCAGAGTTCAGAGTGTTGAGCGCAGTTTAGTTCATCAAGCTTCAGCATAAGCGTGAGTTGTTCTTCTGATTCTGGTATCTGATATAGCATCTTCTGATGCTGATGTTGATAACCAATATTCTGATGCTGATTATGATGTACTCTAGGTGATGCCTATTAAAGTTTCTGCAAAACAGAAAGTAATATTTTAGGTAGCAAATAGTTCTTACATGAATCACATAATTAATATATCTTTTCATTTTGTTATCATCAAAACTTAAACTTAGGGTAGTAGATTCAAACTTTGTTCTAACAATCTCCCCCTTTTTGATGATGACAAAAACTAGATATTTTTTAATTGAAAATAGCGTGAAAAAGTATCAGAGATAACTAAATGATGAGTTGCATCAGAATTAAATAGGGAGTTATCAAAGATAAGGGATAAAGAGATATCAGAGATAGGATCGGAGATACTCCCCCTGAATTTATTACTTCCCTTTTTAATTCCAAGAGTTCTTCAGGATCAGATCTTTATTAACTTTCTTTGAACATCAGAATATCAGAGCTTTGACTATCAGAACTTCAGATCAGAATGTCAGAGCATTATCAGAGCTTTGCTTTGGATCAGAGTATCAGGGCTTTGGGCTTCAGTGTATCAGAGAGAATTCTTGTACCTGTAGACTTATGCAAAAATAGAAAACATTTTCAAGTATATCAGAGTTAGAATGTTTGAGACTTTTTGTCTTAGTAATCCGTTATGAAAAATATCATTCTTGTTCTCCCCCTTTTTGTCAGCAATCAAAAAGTGTAAGTGATATGCTAAAACAATTAGAGCAGAAAAACATGTTATATTAAAATATTCAGAGCCAGACAAAACAATACAAAAGATATGCAAAGAAAACATGAAAATAGAATGAATGAAAATCTAAGGTTGGGGAGGAAAGCGTGTGAACAGAGTCTCCAGCATTGCTTTAATCTGATCAGCAGTTTCAGTCTGCTTGTGCACCATGCTGACTACTGTATCTATCTTGCTGTCCTGCACATCCATCCTTTCCTTCATCTTCTGATCATTTTCATCCATTCATTGCTGCAGACGAATATCATTCAGCTTCAGCTCTTCCAGAGTCTGCCTGTCCAAGGCAGCTTGAGAAACATCAGAAGCAGGAAGCTTCTGAGAGCTTTATGCAACATCTTCAGCTTGACTGACTTCAGCTTGAATTGTCTGATCTTCTTCTGGCTGCACCTTTGAAGCTGGGCGCTTCTCAGACCATGGCTCACTATCCAGAAGGAGCACGTCTGCCTGTGGCAGCTGACTTTCAACTTCCTTCAGCAGCTTGCTGAAGTTCTGTTGTGCCTGCTCATAGTTGATATCCTGCAACTTGAGGGCTTCAGCACGTACCCAAATTCTGAAACGTGACCAGAGCTGGTCTGAGGCAGCAGGATCAATCATTCTAGGATAGACTTGCTTCAGAGAAGCAATCCACTGCTGCAAACCTGTTTCAAAATTCACAATGCCAGAGCCAACATCTGGCTGTTTTGGTTTTGGAATGGCTATTTTATGTTTGAGATCAGCAAGACGGTCAAGGATTGTTAAATCTATGAAGGTCCTGCTGGGGTCTTCTGTAGTTTGTTTGGGAGATGGAGTGGGAGAATCAGAAAAAATAATAGGATTGTGTGGGGTTTTTGGAGTATTGGGAGGGGTAGATTCTGGCGAGGATGGCAGCTGGGCCATGGTTACAGTTGTTCCACATGGCAGCTGAATTGCCAGAGGTTGTGGCTCAGAGGATTGAGGAGAATGAGGTTCAGGAGATGGAGTTTCAGAATGATGAAACTCAGGTTGAGGAGGTGATGGAGGAGGTGATGGTTGATGAATTTCTGATTGAGGAGAGGGAGAAGGAATTGCTGGTTGGGGAGAAGGAGGAGGAATTTCTGGTTGTTCAGGAATTTGAGGTTCTTCTGGTATGGGTGAGAGAGGATGTTCTGGTTGAGGAGAGTAGGCAATATCTGGTTCAGTGTTTGGATTATTGGAGAGGTGATCAGAAACACGTTGATTAGTGTCAGACAGAACTTTGTCAAGTTCTGATGCTGTTGAAGTTGTTGGTTTGGGATGTTTGGTGTGGGGTCTTCTGAGAGTCAGTGACTCAGAAGGGTCATCTTCTGGTTCGGTTTCATCTATAGTTGGTATGGGGATTGGGATTTCATGAGAAGCTGGAGTTGGAATTGATGTTGGGATAGCAGAAGAATTTAAAACAGAAGCAGCAGATAAATTACCTCTTTTCTTGGGAGTCTGCTGGGCTGTTCCTTCTGAAGTGGCCTTCCTTTTCTTCGTCTTCTTCAGTGTAACTTCTGGTTGAGGTTGGTGAAGATCTTTGATATTCAGCTTGGGATCTGTACCATCAGCCTTGCACGCGTCCAAGTATCTGAGAACCACTACTGGTTTAGATTCTATCTCAGAAAATAATGGAAAGTCGCTCAGTGGGACTCTTCTGCTGGTGATGTCAGCAATAGGAGTAACGCTGGGTTCCTTTCTGATATTCTCTATTAATTTCATTTTCTTCAGATTCTTCGTGTTCAGAGGCTTGCCAACAGTTGGTTCAATAGTGCTTAACTCCTGAGCTTCTATAAGGTGCTCTATCAGTCTATTCTCAGTCAGAATATCTGATATTAACCTTCCAAAGGGTATCCAATCCCTCTTTGTTCTTTCTTCTTCCATGGTTTCCTTCACGCTTGTTCTAAGGTGATTAAACAGAAGATGAGCCAAGTTGATTTTTACCTTCTGATTAATAAAGTAGATCAGAAACTGCTGATCTATATTTATATAATCAGGGGAGCTAGTTGGCTTCCTGTGATTAAAACACCCCAGAATGATCTTCGCCCAAACTCTGTGGTGATCCTTTAGGTCTCTGATTTTGCTGCTGGGCACCCCAAGGGTGAAAATCTGTTCTGCTATGACACCAACGTCAGAGCATCTTTCAGCCATATCAATACAGCGGACGCCACCGCCACTGTAACCAATCAATTTTGCTATGTGATCCTCAGTGATCACAATCTTCTTTCCCATTATGTAGGAGGTGACTTGATGCGTTGAAGAGGACGCATGAATCCAGAACTCCTTGACTAAAACTGGGAACGTTGGTCCAACCAACCTGTCAAAATATCTCTCCCATTTCTGTGCCCTAACTTCTTCTGTCAAGTCAAAACCATTCTCTTTCAGACTGCCAAAGTCAATAATCAGTTCAGACAACACTTCTAGATTCTTCACTGGTGTAAGGAGTGTTCTGAATGGAACTTGGTACTGTTCAGAGGAATATTTCTTCTGAGAACCTGCAGAAGCATTGCTGGAGGTTGCCATGTTCACACTTAGGGTTTTTCTGAGAAAAACTGAGAAAATGGGTTTAAGTTTGAAAGAGATGAACACAGAGAAAATGCAGAAAATATTTGAGAGATTATGAGAAACGGTAAAGGATTAATGTGAGAAGTTAAAGTGCTTAAATAGATTTCAAAATACTTTTTGAAAGAGTAAACGGTTTCAAGAAAGAGAAATAAAATCATGATTACGTTTTTAAAACATGATTACTTTCATTTAATGCTTGCTGATTTTTGGGGATTTGAGAAAGATACTTGAAACGATTACCAGACATGTGTCTCAATGCACCCAATCAGCGTTTTGCCTTCTAAGAAGCGTGTGCGCGTTCTGCTTCATAGATTTGCTGATGATTGGATGACACTTGTTTGATTTAGTGATCAGCACGTCTATCCTTGAGCTGAAACGCTCAGATCTTTTAGACTAGCATCTGATACAATCTGCATGTTCTATCTTTCTGAAGAGAGATTGATCAGAAGTTCACAGTAAAACAAATACATTCTGAAAGATAATATATGGAATTAAAACATTTTCAGTCTGGGCAGATTTTCATGCTGAGATGTTTCAGAATGAAATTGAACCTATCTTCAGAAAGGGGTTTAGTGAAGATATCAGCCCATTGATGGTCTGTATCAATAAATTTTAAATTCAAAATTCCTTTCTGAATATAGTCCCTAATGAAATGATGTTTTATTTCTATATGCTTAGCCCTAGAATGTAAAATAGGATTCTTACTTAAGCAAATAGCAGAAGTATTGTCACAGAGTATAGGGATGTTACTCTCAAAAATCTGGAAGTCTTCAAGCTGACTTTTCATCCAAAGCATTTGTGTGCTACATCCTGCTGCTGCTATGTACTCAACTTCAGTTGTTGATAGCGCAATTGTGGATTGCCTTTTGCTGGACCAAGAGATCAGATTTTCTCCCAGAAACTGGCAGCTTCCAGAAGTAGTTTTACGCTCTACTCTGTCTCCAGCAAAGTCAGCATTGCAGTAGCCTACTAAGCTGTAATCACTAGATTTTCTATAAAATAAACCCAGATTAGTAGTACCTTTCAGATACTTGAAAATTCGCTTAACAACTTGTTAAGTGAGATTCTCTAAGATCTGATTGGAATCTAGCACAAATACATACGCTGAATAATATATCAGGTCTTGAAGCTGTCAGATAAAGGAGAGAACCAATCATACCTCTGTAGACCTTCTGTTCTACCTTTTTGCTTACCTCTTCTCTTTCCAGAATGCACGTGGGATGCATTGGAATCTTTGATGGCTTACATTCTGAGAGGTCAAATTTCTTCAGAAGATCTCTGATATATTTTCTCTGATGAATGTAAGTTCCCTCTGGAGTTTGATTGATCTGAATTCCTAGAAAGAATTTCAGTTCCCCCATGAGGCTCATCTCAAATTCTGCCTGCATACACTTAGCAAATTTTCTTCCAAGAGAAGGATTAGTAGATCCAAAAATAATATCATCAACATAAATTTGACAGACTAAGATGTCATTCTTAACTGACTTATAGAATAAGGTAGTGTCCACCTTCCCTCTGGTGAATTCATTTTCTAACAGAAAGTTACTTAGTCTTTCAAACCAAGCTCTGGGAGCTTGTTTCAGACCATATAGTGACTTCTTTAGTTTGAAAACATGTTCTGGATGTTTTGTATTTTCAAAACCAGGGGGTTGGTGAACATAAACCTCTTCTTCTATATAACCATTTAAGAATGCACTCTTGACATCCATCTGATACAGAGTGATGCCTCTATTAACAGCAAATGAAATTAAAAGTCTGATAGATTCTAACCTGGCGACTGGGGCAAAGGTTTCTGTATAGTCTATCCCCTCTTGCTGACTATAACCTTGTGCTACCAGTCGTGCTTTGTTTCTGATGACTTCACCTTGTTCATTTAGCTTGTTTCTGAACACCCATCTTGTTCCAATGACGTTGAATCCTTTTGGTCTGGGAACAAGATCCCATACGTCATTTCTGGTGCATTAATTCAGCTCTTCTTGCATTGCTAGAATCCAGTCGTTTTCCAGAAGTGCTTCATCAATAGAAGAAGGTTCAGTCAGAGACACAAGTCCCATAAGGGATTCTTCAGAGTTTCTGAAGCTTGCTCTTGTTCTGATTGGATCTTCCTTTCTTCCTAAGATAGTTTCTTCTGGATGATCCAAGCTGCTTCTGGGTAATATCTTCTGAGGTTGATCAGCAGCTGTTGTAGGATTGCTAGCAGTGCTCCTTTCAGACGTTGAAGGAGTGTCTGTGTTGAGAGCTTCTGATGACTTGTCTTCAGAACCTGTAAATTCAATTTCCATACCTGCAAAAACTTCATTCTGCTTTGACTTTTCAGAGTCAAGCTTATCATTAAAACAAACACTGATTGATTCTTCCACAATCTGTGTTTCTGTATTGTATACTCTGTAGCCTCTTGAGCGTTCAGAGTATCCTAACATAATACACTTCTGTGCTTTAGAGTCAAACTTGTTCAAATAATTTTTTGTATTTAATATAAAACAAGTACATCCAAATGGATGAAAATATGAAATGTTGGGCTTTCTGTTCTTCCACAATTCATATGGAGTCTTTTCTAGAATAGGTCTTATTAAGATTCTATTCTGAATGTAGCACACTGTTTTATTGCCTCTGCCTAGAAGATCTTAGCAACGTTTGTATCATTGATCATGGTTCTGGCCATTTCTTGCAATGTTCTGTTCTTTCGTTCTACAACTCCATTTTGTTAGGGAGTTCTAGGACAAGAGAAATAATGCAGAATGCCTCTGTCATTAAAGAATGACTCAAAATCTTTGTTTTCAAACTCTCCACCATGATCACTTCTGACTTTAACGATTCTAATATCTTTTTCATTCTGAACTTGGTTACAGAAGGTAACAAACATAGAGTGTGACTCGTCCTTGTGTCTTAGGAACTTTACCCATGTCCATCTGCTATAGTCATCTACGATTACTAACCCATACTTCTTGCCACTGACTGAAGCAGTTTTAACTGGTCCAAATAAGTCAATGTGCAGAAGTTCTAATGGCTTAGAGGTAGAAACAACATTTTTAGATTTGAAAGAAGGTTTTGCAAACTTGCCTTTCTGACATGCTTCACACAGAGCATCTGAATTGAACTTCAAATTAGGAAGTCCTCTGACCAGATTGAGTTTGTTAATCTGAGATATTCTTCTCATACTAACATTCCCTAATCTTCAGTGCCAGATCCACTGCTCGTTGTTAATAGACAGAAGACACTTTACATTCTGACTTTTCAGTTCAGAAAGTTTGATTTTGAAAATGTTGTTTTACCTCTTTCCATTAAACAAGATAGTCCCATCTTTCTGACTAATAGCTTTACATGATTTTTGATTAAAGATTATATCATAACCGTTATCACTTAATTGACTTATGGATAACAGATTATGCATTAATCCATCTACTAGCAGAACATTATTAATAGAGGGAAGATTTCCATTACCTACAGTTCCAGAGCCAATGATCTTTCCCCTCGGATTGCCTCCAAAACCAACGTGGCCTCCAGGCTTAAGTTCCAGGCTTTGGAACATATGCCTTCTTCCCTTCATGTGTCGCGAGCAGCCAGAGTCCAGGTACCATGACTGGTGTTTCTGATTTGCTGCTAAAGATATCTGCAACATGTATTATTTTATCCTTAGGTACCCAGATTTTCTTGGGTCCTGATTTGTTAGATTTACCAAAACTCTGGTTGAATTTTGGTTTCACAGAATACTTAATGCTAATGTATTTAATATCATGTGTGTGACCATACACAAAATGTGAATTCAAAGGAGTGTGTTTAATGGTTAAATCCATTACATTCTTTGGTGTAGGAACCTTACCTTGGTATCCTATTCCCTTCCTGCCGTTTCTGCTAACTCCATAGATCATTGAAGCCGTTTTGCTTCTATCTATGCTTTTAGCAAGGAACTTCTAGAAACTGTGATCATACTCCTTGATGATCTCATCAGCGCTGCCGGGAGTTTCAGAAATTGGTTCCTTCTCAGAGTTTTGTAAAGTATTTTCTAATTTTGAAATTTTATTTCTCAGCTCAGAATTCTCCAATTTAAGACTCTCAGTCTTATCAGAGTCAGATTCAAGATTCCTTTTCAGGTTTCTGAATTTAACTCTAATTTGCTGATACCTTTCCAGAATTTCATTAAGGCTTTCAGCAAGTTCAGCCTTGGTAAAATTAACAGCAAAGTCAGGAAATACCTCTTCAGTATCTGATTCTGAGTCTGATTCAGAAGCTTCACTATCTTCTGAAATGTTGGCCATGAGAGCTATGTTGGCTCTCTCATCATCTGATTCTGAGTCAGCTTCAGACAAGTCAGAGTCATCCCATGTAGCCATGAGACTTTTCTTCTTTTCTCTTCCATACTTCTTTTTGGGCTTTTCCCTCTTCCATACTCTTGTAGTGTCCTTGCTCATTGCACTCATAGCATATGATGTCCTTGGTGTTTGGCTTTCTGCTTCCTGAGGAGCCTTCAGATCTTCTGTATATAGAGGAAGAATCTGGCCTTCTGTATCTGGAAGAAGACTTGTTCTGATCAGATCTTCTGGGATTCCTGAACTTCCTTTGCCTCTGCTTCCACAGTTGATTCACTCTTCTGGAGAGGAGGGAGAGTTCGTCTTCTTCTGATGAGGATCCATCAGATGTTTCTTCAACTGCCTGCAAAACTTTAGACTCAGATTTTGTTAAATTTTAATGCTAAAGGCTTACCTTGCTTCTGAGGTTCATCAACTTCTAGCTCTATCTCATGACTTCTGAGAGAGATGATAAGTTCCTCCAGAGAAATTTTGTTGAGATCTTTTGCTAGCTTCAGAGATGTAACCATTGGCCTCCACTGCTTGGGTAAGCTTCTGATGATTTTCTTGACGTGATCAGCAGTAGAGTAACCTTTGTCCAGAACCTTGAGACCAGCTACCAGAATCTGGAATCTTGAGAACATTGTCTCAATGGATTCACTTTCTTCCATTTTGAATGCCTCATACTTCTGAATGAGCGCCAGAGCTTTAGTTTCTTTTACCTGAACGTTGCCCTCATGCGTCATTCTGAGTGAGTCAAACATGTTCTTTGCTGTGTCTCTGTTGGAGATCTTTTCATATTCAGCATAAGAGATGGCGCTGAGAAGGATGGTTCTGGCCTTGTGGTGATTTTTGAAGTCGCGCTTTTGTGGATCAGACATTGTTTTCCTATCAATCTTCTGACCGCTTGCATTCACAGGGTGCGTGTATCCATCTGTCACCATGTCCCACAGATCAGCATCATGTGCCAGAAAGAAGCTTTCAATTATGTCTTTCCAGTAATCAAAATTTTCTCCATCAAAGACTGGAGGTTTTCCGCTGAATCTGTCTCTGTCTTCGTTGTTGTCATTGCTGGTGTGTGAATAAGTTCCTGCCATTGTGTTTTTCTGACGCTGGATCTTGTACTGACACGGTTAAGTGTTTTAGCTCAGAACCAGGCGCTCTGATGCCAATTGAAGAAGTGAAAAACACAAGAAGGGGGGTTGAATTGTAAAACTGAAAATCAATGCAATGAACACGACATTTTTATCCTGGTTCGTTTGATCTCAAACTACTCCAGTCCACCCGTCAAGGTGATTTCACCTCTCTCCAACGAGGTCTTAATCCACTATATTCAACTGAATATTACAATCTGCTTTAACAACTCCTAAAGCCTTCTTGATGCAAACCACAAACCGGTTTGTCAAGGAATCACTTTCTTACAGAGAATTGAAATCTAGGTTTGTGAATGTTTTCTACAAAACAGTTTATCACAACTATGATATTACACAATTTAAGCTTATGGAAACTAGATTGCTAAAATAATTTAGTAAGGAATTTTGGAGCTTTTAGCAAACTGAGAATAAGAAGATGATGAATAGCTTTTAGGCGTGTGAATTGATGTAGAGCATTAGCCAATTCAATCTTCATTGTCTTGTTTATATAGCATTGAAATTTGTGAACGTTGGAGCAATAATCTTGATTCAATGCTAATAACAAACTTTCCTTATTAAGCAGATCTTGTCTGGAATGATGCCGTTGGTAATAAATCGTCTTGAATGCACAGTGTCGTTACTACTAAAGCATGTGCTGGCTTTGGCTCATTCTGACGCTGCTTAAGTGCTGATGAACTGTTGTTGTCTTTATCAGAGTTCAGAGTGTTGAGCGCAGTTCAGTTCATCAAGCTTCAGCATAAGCGTGAGTTGTTCTTCTGATTCTGGTATCTGATATAGCATCTTCTGATGCTGATGTTGATAACCAATATTCTGATGCTGATTATGATGTACTCTAGCTGATACCTATCAGAATTTCTGCAAAATAGAAAGTAATATTTTAGGTAGCAAATAGTTCTTACATGAATCACATAATTAATATATCTTTTCATTTTGTTATCATCAAAACTTAAACTTAGGGTAGTAGATTCAAACTTCGTTCTAACAAAGAGTACAGTCGCTTTTGAGGCCATCTTTGCTCTACTTGCTTACGGGTTGTTCTTATTTCCTAATGTGGAGCGGTTTGTTGACATTGATGCTATCAGGATCTTCATGATTGGAAATCCATTTCTTACATTGTCGGGTGATGCTTATTACTCTAATCATCTTCGGAATTCTTATCATGGGGGGATGATTATATGTTGCACGCCTTTGTTATACCGGTGGTTTTATCTCTCATATGCCTCAGTCTGATGCTTTTTGGGATGTCAGGAAGGAACCCCATTGGGCTCCTAAGATCATGACACTTACTCACTCAGATATTGGTTGGTATCATTGAGCTTACTAGGATATACAGATTGTTGACAGTTTTGGTAGTTTCCCCAATGTACCTCTTTTTGGTACAAAGGGAGGAATTAACTACAACCCTGTTCTTGCATGACGACAACTTGGTTATCCGATGAGGGATAAACCAAATAGTATTCATTTGAGTAGTTTCTTTCTGAAGGAGGGAGAAGACCATAAGGAATCTAGGGAGAAGATTGTGAAGGTTGGCGTCACATTCATAAGAAAAGTAGGAAAGACTTGGGACCTAGGGGGGTTGTTTCTTTGGAACCATATCTTCAGTGGGTCCAAACGTGATCTATTCAGTTGAAGATGCTGTATTCACGGGAAGCACCTATTCCTGATTTGTTTGTGAAGACCACTCCTCCCTTATTGGATGATATAGAAGAGCTACAACTTGATTTGGTCAGGATGCAGCAGGAAAATGATGCTTGGAAGAATAAGTGCCAAACTTTAGAGATTTCCTATAGAGCAGATTTGAAGCAGAAAGACTACTTAATTGATATTCTTGAGATTCGGGCTAAAGAGATGATGGAGAGGCAAGGGGATTTATTTTCTCTCAAACCTCAGTCAGATGCTAGTTGCTCACTTCCTGATTTAGGAGATTGGAAGGCAATTGCCATCATATATGTGGAAGAGAACCAGAGGTTTGACCAATTGAATTTGATCGAAGAGAAGAGAATGACAGCTTTGTGTCATGGACAGTTATATCAGAAGAGAATGAAGAAATCTTTTTATAAGAAGGTCAAACCTCGTGAATTCAGAGAAGGAGACCTCATGCTCTAGAAGATCATGTCTTTTAACGCTGATTCTAGGGGCAAGTGGACTCCCAATTTTGAAGGCCCATATGTTGTCAAGAAATCCTTCTCTAGCGGTGCATTAATTCTTGAAACTATGGATGGCGAGGAGTTCCCACATCCCATGAATGATGATGCAGTCAAGAAATACATTTCCTAAATAAATAAAAGAACAAATCACTAAGTTGAAAACCCGAAAGGGCGGCTTAGGCAAAAAAGAGCGTCTCGGTAGGCCGAAAACCCAAAAGGATGATCTAGGCAAAAATTAGAGACATAAACAGAACAAATTTCCCGCTAAGTTGAAAACCCGCAAGGGCATCTTAGGCAAAAGTTAGGGACTTTCTCGGGAAGTAACTACATTAGACAAGACTTAATCATTGGAGCAATAATCTTCTCGGATTCTCATCATACTTCGACAGAAGCTTCTGCTCAGGATTTAAAAAGTTGTTAAAGGCGATAGTGGTCATTGTATCTGAATGTATCTTTTCCATTATATAATACCATTTTTTGAACTTTGTAATTATCCATGGAGTCTTGCCATTCGCATACTACCATTCTATTAATGAAATTTGAGCTTTTACCCAATTCATTGTATTTTTTATTTTATTTAGCTTTCAAAGACTCCATTTATTATTGATAATAAATTTCAAAGTGAGAAGATTAAATAACAAAATTGATTTTCAAAAAGAATTTACAATTTGCTTTTACTTTAAAATTTGTGACGTAAAAAAAAAAACAAAAGTGGTGATCCCAGGAATGGAAGAACTCCAGTTGCTTTTAAGAAGTTTTGTTTCTCAGAGAAGTGTTTCTCAAGATGTTTCGCCGTATAGGGGTTGTAACTCCAGTATCCCCGGTGAGGTTTTGGTTCATTTCTCCTTTTTTCTGAGTTTGCATGATATGAAGATTCAATCCAAGATTTCTCCAATGAAGGTTTCGTTTGTTTAATATAAGTTCTTTTTGCCAGAGAAGTTGGTACAATAATTATTCTCGAAGAACACGGGCCTCTGTTTCCCCAGTGAAGAACGTATATTGGTTTTCCCTTTGTGAATGTGGTGTTGACCTCCCTAATGAAGTCGGCACAAATCCCCCAGTAAATGTTTTGATGATTTGATGACCGTCTTCTCAACTTGGAATTGATTTTTCAAATCCCCAGTAGAGGCATTACTTTTGAAAATATTTGATTCCCCATAGAAGTCTGAGTGTTATTCCATGGTGAAGCATGGGAGAGGATGTTGTATCCCTATATCTGTACTATTTGGTCACTATGTTTTTCTTAATTCCGAATTACGTTTCTACCCAATAAATTTAAAACCAGGAAGTAGGTTTTGTCTCCTCGGCTAGCACTTACTTTTTCTTAGAATGTTCATCTGGGATGTGATTTAGCCGAGTTTTGTTTGTGCCCGAGTTGGTTTTGCCTAGTTACTCCCAGTGTTATATGTCTGTTTTGTCAGCATATGCGCGATAACACTCATACATTCATACATACATCATGCATAGATAAAATTGGCAAATCATCGCTCATTCACATTTGTTAATATTTTGTTGACATATTACCCTGTTTTGCAGATTTATGTTGTCCTCTCTCCAATAGAGTGTTGGCCTTAAGCAGAAAGCGTATATTCTTTTAATTTCCTCACTGAGTTATCCCTCGTGGAAGATTTTTTTCTTTAGCCTTCTTGTAAAGCTCTTTGTCTGGATGATTTGGGTTTCCCTCTTGAGTTTATTTCTCAAGGGAAGTGTTTCGGACGACTGTCTCATTCCAGTTTATTTCTGGTTTGAATTTTTTATCCTCGACAATATTATTACTTTGGGTTTCTGCAGGCTTCGAGCATTGGTTTGAGAATGTGTATTTATTTTGCACTAGAAGACCTTTATCTCCTCAAGAAGGAATACATTGGCATTTCCCCAAGGAGTCATACTGCTCTCCCTGAAAATCATTTATTTTTTACAATCCTTCCTATAACAACAAGTAGCAGGTCACTTTATTTAAGAAACCTGTAATTCCCTGTAAAAGTTGACGTAATTTTTTTTTGTTATCTTCTCTATGAGTGGATAGTTTGCAGTCTGTTGCCAAATTACTAAAGTGGATGGCAAGACTTTCAATATCGCAAAGACAACTCATTATGAAATTTTTACAAGTGGTAGTCTCTTTATTTGAGACAGCTTATTTGTTACCCTTTCCAAGTGGAGTGCATTGGTTAAAGAAGAAGTTGAGACCCGTTCTAGGTGAAATTCCAGAATTTTGGGGAAACTTGTTATCTTTTTGCTACCCTCAGTGAATGTTGGTCGTTCATCGTCAGTGAACGGCGATGTTATACATTTTATCTCTACCTTCAGTGAAAGTTGGTATGTCACTTTCAGTGAAAGTTGGTGATTGTTATCTTTTTGCTACCTTCAGTGAACGTTGGTAGTTCATCGTTAGTGAACGACGATGTTATGATATTTTATCTTTCTACCTTTAGTGAAAGTTAGTAGGCCTTTGGAAGTGAACATCGATGATTGTTATCTTTTTTCTACCTTCAGTGAATGTTGGTAGTTCATCATTAGTGAACGAAGATGTTATGATATATTTTCTCTCTACCTTCAGTGAAAGTTGGTAGGTCACCTTCAGTGAAAGTAGGTGATTGTTAACTTTTTGCTACCTTCAGTGAACGTTGGTAGTTCATCGTCAGTGAACGGTGATGTTATGATATTTTATCTTTCTACCTTTAGTTAAAGTTGGTAGGCCTTCGGCAGTGAACATCGATGGTTGTTACCTTTTTCCTACCTTCAGCGAAAGTTGGTAGTTCATCGTCAGTGAACGACGATGTTATGATATATTTTCTCTCTACCTTCAATGAAAGTTGGTAGGTCACCTTCAGTGAAAGTTGGTGATTGTTATCTTTTTTATACCTTCAGTGAACATTGGTAGTTAATCGTCAGTGAACAGCGATGGTATGATATTTTCTCTTTCTACCTTTAGTGAAAGTTGGTAGGCCTTCGATAGTGAACGTCGATGATTGTTATCTTTTTGCTACCTTCAGTGAATGTTGGTAGTTCATCGTCAGTGAGTGGAGATGCTATGATATTTCTTTTCCTTCTACCTTCAGTGAACGTTGGTGGCTCACTGTCAGTGTACATCATTGTTGTTATTTCATTCCTCTTTCTACCTTCAATAAATGATGGTAGTTTCGCCTTCAGTAGGAGTTTGTTTATCCTTTGACCATTTTACCATCCTCTCTATGTCGGGTCTTTTGATCCACCAGTGATTTATTTTCCTGGTCGGGTTGCTCTCTTGTTTCTTTATTTTGATACATCCACAATGGTTTTTGCGTCCCTTTGGAGTTGTCCATGTGCACTCATATTCATAAGCATTGCATGTCATCTTAGGGCAAAAAATTGGGTTTGTTTTAGATTTAAGTATCTTCGATCGCGTCGAAACGAATATTTTTAACCATCGCATCTCCAGATAGAAGAAACTTAAATAAGGGCAGATGTTGTACACCAATTTCCCCCCCAAATATCTCTTCATCATACCATATTGATTCAACCACAAGAATATCACACCAGGGTTCTTGATTCATCTCCCAATCTTTATCTTTGCCCTTTTGAGGAATCACCAAGCACCTTGAATTGTTTTTGTTTTGCGATCATGCATGTTTTATTTTTACTTTCTTTCTAATTAATAAAATGCAATTTTGGTTTGTCTTACTTGTTGATAATGTAGGCAAAGGAAATGTGGCTTAGCAAGTTGATCCATGGGTTCATGAGTTTATTTCCATGCCCAAGTCAATAAAGCTTGGGAAGTTAAAACCTCGCCATTAGATTTGTTTTGGAAGAAATGGCATGGCAAGGTTATTTTGGTTCACCACATTTCACGTTTATCAAATTTGATTCAAAAGTACAAGGGGTTGATTGAAGAAGTTTTCATGCTAGGACAAGGCTTTGTTCCCATTGGTCACAAGATCATATTTCTCTCAATTCTCAAGATATGGAAGTGGTTTTGGTGGCTATGAGTTCTCATTTTCATCCTCAACAACTTCTATTTACAAAACAATTATGTTGGTACAAGAAGTTTGTTTACAATTGTCAAAGTTCCTCAAAGCACTTTCTTGATCTAGGAGCTAGGGTTTTTAACTTCAAAGAAGCATATCTTGCTCATATTTTGGTATTTTTGAGTGATTCCAAAAACATCCATCTCTTCAAAGGGTTATTAACAAATCACTTCAAAAATTTCAAGGAGTTTTCATGTGGAAGAAACTTGATGATGAAGACAGATTATGAGTCCTCCAGATGAACCCCCAATTTCTCACATGTGACTTCAAATGATCATAACTTGGTAAATTTTTATCACCTTGAGCCCATTATTTATCCATAATGATCTTAAGGATGTGAAATTTATGCTTTCTTTTATGTGCAAAGTGAGAAAATGGATGGAAGATGCCCTAAGGATACAAAAGATTATAGGTCATTTCATGATTTTTTACCAACTTCAACAATTCATAACTCTCTCAATTTTTGGAGATTTTGAATGGTTAAAGTTTCAAAATGTCATTAAAGAGGTCTATTTCATGCCATATTTTTTGGTCAAGAGCAAATTTCAAGTGGAAGGCCATGTTTGGATACAAAACATTATAGGTCACTTTTGAAGAAAAACTTGAAATATTTCTAAGTATGGAAAGTCAACTTCTTTTTTCCCAACTTTGACTCAATGCAACTTTCAGCTCAAGCATCCATTTGATCCCATTCTTTTTCCATTGCAATGCTTGTAACCTCATCTTTCTAAAGCATCAAGAATCATGCCCTAAGACTCCTTGAGCTGAGAATGCCATTGATTTGAACTTGGTAACTTGGAACTGAAGTTTCTTCAAAAGTCATAATTTGAAACCATTGGTTTATCTTCTAAACACTTTGTTTTTGCGCGTTTTTCCTCTAAACATGTTTAGTGAACTTCCAGAAGTTATTAGCTCAATAAAACACGCGTTTTTGATGAGTTTTGATCAAATTAGAAGTCACACTTTTCTTGTTTGCAACTTCACACGATTTCCCTCCAAACTTCATCATTTCACACGCTTGGACATCCCATTTGGTTCCCTGTAAATAGAGGGTCATCCCCCATTCATTTCCTCAAGCTTGGATAGCCAGAATCACCCTGCCAAACTTGTTCCATAACTCAAATTCCTGCAACTACGAAATCTATTTTCAAGCCTTTTTCAATCCAATTTTTCTATCAATCTACCTTCCTTGATCTTCCCTGAAGCTAACCATATAATTACATTCAAGAATCGTGCCCTATATTGCTCCATAGAAGTTCAGTTTCAGAGCTCTGCAACTCAACTTCAATAGGTAGATTTCTTCATTAATTCTTCAATACTTTGATATCATTGTGATGCTCACATTTCCCTGGTTCTAGTCGCAACACTTACTTTTATCTGGAAACTTGTTTTGACCATGAAATTTCAAATCCCTTTTCAAAACATTCTTTCCAAATTGCTTGAGCTACAATTTATATAAATTTATCATGAAGGTGTGGTTTTCTTCGTCTTGAAGAGACGAAGCGAGTGGCATAGGTCTCGTGCTCTAATTTTATAGATTAAGCAACCTGGTTTTGGGACTGGCTGGAGGTTGAAGATGACCAACGTGTCATCCTTCAACAAATGAAACAACGCCATTTGGATTTTCTTAATTTATGATTTACATTTGATTCAGTGTTTTATTCACTAATGACCATGATATGCACAACATGCCATATCCCTTGGATTTGATTACTAACGCGTTTTAACTCTCATCCTATGGTCCACATATTTTTGAATTTATTTTTCTTTTCTGATTTTTATATTTAATTGTTTTAAATTTCAAAAAATCATAGAAAACTCATTTTTAGTCAAGCAAATCTGAAAAAATTATGAAAATATTTTTGATTTTTCTCTTTTTGATTATAAAAGCAAAGCCAACATTAATATTTTTTAGGGGGTCTGCCCCAACTGCTCTACGATGTTGTAGTCACTTTTCTTGATTATCTTTAGTATCTTTTCCATCTCCTTGCTAGAAGCTTCAGGAATGACCTCTGGATGTGCCTTTGTATGGACAGGGTCAAACAGTACCTCCTTGCCCCTTGTCTTGGTAGCAAGGATAACCGTAGCATTATTATAGGGAGTATCACTAAGAAAGCTGGTAGGAGCGGTAGCGGGAATAATTACAGGAGTATTATTGGTCTTTGGAGAGATCTCGGGGGAGAAACCCCTTTCAATTTTTGTTATCTTACTGGTTCCAACGATATTGTCGATGTCAGAGTCAGTGTCTTTAGAAATTTTGTCTTTGATAGCCAATAGATCTTGCTTGACGCCATGGTAATAGACGTCATCCCCATAGTTCCAGGGAACAGCTTTATCCGAAGAATATGGTATTGGCCCCGGCATGGTGATGATTAGGGGAGCAAACTTTGGAACAGATGTAATCCTGATGGGTCTTTTGGTGGAGACCCTGGGAGGATTGTCGAAAATGGTGATTATTGAGACATCTTCACAGGAATTTCTGGTAAGAAGAACTTTTTCAAACAAGATTTCTTTGTTAGCCATCAGGCGCTGGATGCCCATCTTTAGTAACAAACAGCCATCTGGTAGAGACATACATAAGTGGCAGCTTTCATCCCAACCTGGAAACAGGTCGGCTTGCAATAGGTTTCGTTTAACAGTCCAAAGGGGAGTAGTTAAACCATCCACAGAAGAAACAAAACAGTCATCATCAACAGCGTTGACACCTTGACCATGTTTGGGCATTGGCGCCGTTATTACATTAGGTGTTTCTGGGGGGTCAAACTCAACCTCTGTCGCCTCGATAAGGTCTTGTACCCTATTCTTCAAGGCCCAACAATCATTTGTATCATGCCCCGGACTTTCAGAATGATAGGAACATCGGGAATTCGAGTTGTAGTGGGGAGAAGCAGTGTTGGGGTTCTTGGGAGCTTCCTTTAGGGTCACTAGATTGGACTTTAATAGATGCGGAAAAACTTGGGACAAGGTCATGTTGATCTAGGTGAACCGTCTTATGGGAGCCTCCGACCTGCGTTAATAGTTTCACTGTTGATTTGATACAGGATTGGAGATCATAACAGCCCCTACCGTCGGGCGACGTTCAATTTTGTTTTGATTCCTGTGGTCATATGCAACACTGGCCTTCTTCTTTCAGGTAAAGGGTTTCTTCATCGTGCTTGAGGATACAACTCTTTGAATTTTTCTACTCTTTATACCGGCTTCTACCCGCTCACCAGTCATGATTAGTTCAGTAAATCCACCCGAAGAACTTCCGATCAGATGGTTGAAGAAAGGACCAGAAAACGTGCCTAAGAACATATCCACCAATTCTCTGTCAGATAAAGGGGACTTGACTCTTCCCGCAAGATCCCTCCATTTTTGGGCATAAATTTTGAAACCTTCACCAGTACCCATAGACATACCTTGCAACTGTGTTCGAGTTGGAGCTAAGTCAGCATTATAATGGTATTGCTTGTAAAAAGCGGCAGCCAAATCTTCCCAATTGTGAATATTGGTTCCTTCTAACTGATGGAACCAATCCAACAGCGTCCTTGACATACTTTCTTGGAAGAAGTGTACACATAGGTTCCTATCAGCAGTATGGGGATGAATCTTCCCGACGTATGACCTTAAATTCAACTTAGGACAAGAGACACCGTCATATTTAGCAAAAGTGGGGACCTTGAATTTCTACGGGATGACAACCCCTGAGACAAGTCCTAGCTCTTCAAAATCCAATTCGGATACCCTCTAGACCTCCATAGCATTGAGGCAATCCTCCAACTGCTTGTATTCATCGTCAGATGGGGGATACTTTTCTTCATAGTAGTCGACTTCTTCCTCTTCTTCAGACTCTGGGTGGTCATTTCCTTCCTTGTTTTTTCCTTCTTGATCATCTCCTTCACCCAACGAGGTTGCGAAATCTATAGTTCCCCTGGCTGGTCCTTTGAACCTTCTTCCCAAATTTAAAACACCGACTGGTTTCTTCGCTTTCTTCTTCTTCTATTTCATCATCAAAGTCTTCAAGTCCTCTTGTCCTTTAGCCAGAGCCAAGAACATTTGTTGGAATTGAGCGTTTTTCCCTTGAAGATCCTTTACTATTTGTTCAATATCCATATCACTGAAATAAATAGTAGAAAGATAAGGAGACCTATTGCAAGAAACCTGTTTGTGTTATGATGAACGAAAATGCATATGCAAATGATTTCATGGAAATTAGAGATTTAAATTTGTTTAGACAAAAAGGAAACACACATTGTATTAGTAAATTCAAGTTCGAGTACATCATAACTCTTTAGGATTACAATGAAAGAAATAAAATACAAAAACTCCTGAGACAAAAAGGTTGAACGCATCCTCTTTAGTGCGATGTAGGCGTTCAAACTCCGCTCTTCATAAAGCTGCTTGGTGAGTTCCAGAACTTTCTTCTCACTTGCATAGAATTGGGCTTTGAAGGTGTTTCGCTCTTCCTTTAGCTGAATCCAAGCCTTTAGCAAGTCTTCAAGATAGGTAGGCATGTTGGGATGAAGGACAGTATACGGGACATCTCCTTCAGCAACAGGCTCCATGATAATGGGGAGGATGTAGGGGTAAGGAATTACGAGACTCTGAGCATGAGCTAGCACCCACCTAAGATAAGGCTCAAGGGGAATAAAGTTTTTGTGTCCCAATGTCTTATTATCCACCTTGTTTACCATCCTTCAAGCTCGTACAAACCTCTGACGGTAGCCTTGATCATTGCTCTCGTAGTCGAACACCACACCTTGGATGAGCATATCACGAGGACCATCTCTTCGGGCATACCCAAACAATCGTAAAGCTAGGAGAGGGTTGTAAGTGATACCTCCCCTAATTCCAAGCAGAGGGACATCAGGGAATTCCCCACAAAGGTTAATGATATAAGTATCTTTCAAGGATCGAGAACTCCAATAAATGTTATAGTGGGTGAGGAACATCATCCTTTGAGACCATGTTAATCCTTGCTCGTTCTTCAATATTGATCGAGGTAGGTGCAAATTAAACCACTTAGCGAGTAGGGGAATGCAACACAGGAGAGTACCTCTTTTCTTCATGGTGCAAGTATGGAAATAATGTAAGATGTCTCCAAGAAAAGTAGTTATAGGATTACGAGAGAGGAAGACTTTGATGGCATTCACATATATGAATTTGTCCGAATTGGGAAATAGAACCAAACCATAGATTAGAAGGGCCAGAATATCTTCGAAGGCTTGAAAATCCATATTTTCCCATAATGAACGAGCCTTCCCCAATAGAAACTTGGATAGGAACCCTTTAACTCCGCTTCTTTTCTGCTAATTTGCTATAATGTCGACTCTCTTCATATGTAGGGCTTCGCCAATGACTTCAGGTTTTGGAATCCCTTCTAAATCGGTGAATGGTATTTGATCAAGCACTGGTACTCCTAATAGTAGAGAGAATTCTTCTAGTGTAGGCACCAACTGATAGTCAAGAAAGGCGAAGCAATGATGTATAGGATCAAAGAACTGGAAGATAACACACATCATTTCTTCTTGGAAATTGATGGTAGGAAAACAGAGGAGTCGACCATATTTCATCGTGAATGGAGAATCTCCAGGCACTCTTGATGCTAATTCTTGGAGTTGAGGGTGCGTTTTCACGAAGCTGATTCAGATGGTATTCCTTCGGATGAGATTCATGGCCTACAAAACAAAGTAAAGATAAATTCCTAAATCCTTGAAATGGTTAGTGAGAAATCTTATGATGTTATGATGTTTATGATGTTATGTACAAGTATACAAAGCAAGAAAGTTGTTATGTAAACACAAAGCAGACAAGACCTTAGGTTTAGGCTTGCATGGATTTTGTAGGTAAGTACCCTCTTGAAGCTTACTTGGCTCAACATGTCCTAGAAAGTAACCGGGTTCTAGGGGATCTCAATATCACTGACCTTTCTTTTAGGCATTGTCTCAGCACAATCAATCTTTTCTTGCGGCCGAGATATACCAAAAGTACGATCTCAATGAGTGTAGTATCGAGTATCAACCAATTTTCAGCTTTCCACTGAAACTGGCTATCTCACTACTTCTAATGGCCAAGTTGTTCAATTAAGGTTCTAAGGTCAGTTAGTGCTTCATGACACCGCTCAGCGGCCCCGTATTCTCCTCGATTCAACATAAGGGATACCAATACCAACAAATGTGTCACACTAACATAGCCATTGCTTCAACCATATCGTTCTATGTCATACAGTTTCCACAATCTATTGCTACTTACCTAAAAAGGTGCCCCAGATCCGGGTAGAGGATAAAAACAAATCCCAAACAAGGAACCATAATGTAAAGCAAACAAATCAAAAAAAGGAAAGCAATTAAAGGTGATCTATCCCTAAGGTAACCTCACTTTTAAGTATTCCCCAGTAGAGTCCCCAGTTCTGTAACACGGTGGGAGAACTGACTTGGTGTGTTTTGCATTTAATCGCAATTGTTGCAGATAGAAAGAGTCACCACCAACTTTTCTTTTATCCAATAAGGAAAGGTTGAAAAGAACAGGAAATACCTTTTGAGATTATTTTTTGAGTTTGGTGGGTAGGTTATGAAAAGGGAAGGTGTTAGCACCCTTTTCATCCGCAGTTATCTATAGGCTCTTAGTTGCTTTCTAGATCACTTACTTTTTTGTTTGAAAATGTGCTTGTGGTGTGGGTTTTGAAAGTATTTTGAAAAGGAATGTCTTTTTAATGGTTCTCGTCTCTATAAGAACGCGTACAAAGTGTTTTGTCTCTTGAAAATTTTTCAAAGTGAAATTATGGGTGTATAAAATGTTTTTGTTGTGAGTAAGCGAGTAACTAGGAGCATCCAACCTACTCAAAAAATCTTAGTGTTCTTTCCCTCCTCCTTTAGATGTTGCTATCTTACCAATGATTTGGTAAGAAGCCCCACCATTGGATGTGAAGGGATGGGCGAGGGACATTTGTATAGTCATAGAAGGAAACCTATGGGACGTTTTAGCAATATCGTTTAGGGACTAGATCGTTTACCAAAGGCAACATTGAGGGTCATCGAGGGACTACGATCTTTTATCGAGGGTCTTCGCTAAAACGCCCATATTCGAGGGACATGACTATTTTTTTCGAGGCAACAAGTGGAATTACCCTAGGGGTGCATGTGTCTGAATAGTGTGTTTGATTGCATGCATTTTTGTCTTTTGAACTTTTGGTTTTCTACTTGTTGTTTTTATCTTGCCATACATCCTAGTTACTAACATTTATACAAAAGAAATAAAAATGCAAAATAAACCCTACACTGTTACAACCATATTGAAATAGCATGAAAATATAAAGATAAAATAAAAATAAAAATGAAAAGAGGAAAAGTGAGCTTCTTGGATTCAGGAAGAAGCATCCTTCAATTCTGTGATTTTTTACCTCTTTCGATTTGGGCCTGGAGTCAGCAAGGTATTGTCTTTCGTTTGAGGCCTGGAAGAAGCATGGTTCATTCCTTTGTTTGAGGCCTGGAGGCAGCAAGGTTCTGTCTTTTGTTTGAGGCCTGGAAGCAGAAAGGTTCATTCCTTCATTTGAAGCCTGGAGTCAGCAAGGTTCATGCTTTGCCACAGGCTACTTGCTAACTCCTTTGATTGTAAGCATGTTGGGCCCTCTGATTGTGATTCGAAAGGCTTATGCAGTTAGCCAATCGAAGGATATAATAAACCTGTCTTAATTTCTTAAAATGCAACATTCAAATGTAACTACAGTCCAGGCTTTATCACAAAACCATTGGGTCTCAAAGTCCAAAGCCTAACTATTCAGAGTTGAGATTTTCAATGTATGGGCAGTCAGAATTGAAAGCTAAAACATGGTCAAGCTCCCTATATGAAATATCTACATTTTTCTTTATTCGCATGTGCACATTATATTAAAATATAATATATTCAAGTTGGAATGGAACTTACCTCTTGAAGTTCTTAAATCGAAGGGAACTACAAGTTCCTTCCTTGGTGAAGAATGGGAGTTCGTTGGGACCTTCCAGAGGCTAATCCAATTACCACTTTGTGAAAGCAATCACTGAATTGAAGGAGGTTGCATGTGTGGATCGAAGGTTCCTTTTATAACAATTAATGGAATGACTTAAAGGGCTACTGTATGGTAGTTGAGGAAGTGGGTCGAAGGCTAGTATGATGGTCACTTGGGGGGTGAATCGAAGGTTCTACTTAGTGTACAAAAGGGAGTTGAGTTTTTTAGAAGTGTTTGAAAAAATATTGGGAAGTGTTTGAGAATTTTTGAGAATTTCCACAAATGTTTTCTTGCAATCCTTCAGGCGCCCCTAACATGTGTGGTGGAGTCTCCTATTTATAGATGGTCTGGGCTGATGTTTTAAGAGGGAAAACAAAAGGTTCAAACAAAAAAGGTATGTTGTATTTGTAGCTTTCGAGGGACAGTGTTTGTATGCCATTTTGGTGCAAGGAAAAAAGGCAGTGTTGCAGGGCTGTTGTGCACCAGTATTGGAGTTTTATGGCCAGTGTATCAGGCCTGATCCTGGCAATGCATGCGACTTGGTCAACAAGTACCTTTGGCATCTCAACCTTTTGTCTTGACCCCTAGCTTTGTCCTTCGACAATACTCTTCAGCAATCACTTCTTTTTCTAATAGAAGTGTCCTTTGAATGAGTTATGTGGGCATCCTTTGAAGGGGGCCAAATAAGTGTCTTTCGACCAGGCCCTTCATGGGTTCCTTCGAATGGTCCAAATACATGCTCTTGGGATGGGTCAGCAAAACATGTCATTTGATTGGGACATCCAGACATGTCTGGCAAGTCCTTTGAATGCGTCATCATGGTACTTCTTTCTCATGAGATAATGGCATAGTGCATAATTTGTGTGTTAAAGGAAACCATTTCCAAGGGAGATATTGCCCCACTAAAGTTTACCTGCAAAGGGGTCATATGGCCAAACGAAAGAGTGTATGCAGGAGGTCCCTACCTTCTAAACTTATGCAAATATGCTCAATCAGAAGTTTATAAATAGGGAGCCACACGCCAAAATGAAAGGCATGACTAAGAGTTTGTGCTAAAGGATTCACACACCCCAAACGAAGGATGCATGCAGGGGATGAAAGGCTCAATCAAAGCTTGTAACACTGGGAAGGCCATTTGCCCAAACGAAGGAGGCCTGCAGAAGGTAAGATGCGTAATCGGAAGAGGGAAGAAGAGACACTTTGGCCTTGTGCATGTTAACACGATAGGAAATTCTGCCTTGTAAGTCTTGGCTAACACGCAGGAAAGATGTTATGTGGCAAAACGAAAGATTTTCACAAACGTTCAAATGAAGTATAGTGCCCAACGAAATAGGAAATGAACTTGCCCAAGTGAGTCCAGTGCCCCAATCAAAGTATGAAATGAACTTTCCCCAAAGGAGTCCAACTCTCAAACAAAAGATGCAACCAAAGCCAAAGTGTCCAATCGAAGGATGCAAAATCGAAAAGAACTTGCTTTTCAATTAATTTTGTCAAAAGAGTATTTTCATCTGTTTTGTCCTTTTTTAGCAATTTCTTCTTTAATCTTGATGCTGAAAAATCCAAATGTATTTTGTGTAGGTTTGAATTTTTGGGAGCCCCTTGTGAGAAATGTCTTGAAATGAGAGAGCAAATTTTGGGGTATAACACCATCCAATATGATCTCGTCTATTATCAACAAGAGATTAAGGGTGATCAGTTCCTGAATTTGTCAATAGGTAGCCGACAACCATGATGGTGGCATAAATCGTCGTTACCCAGTTGCAATAATGTCCTTTATCTTAAGCTCAAAGGTACCTAAGAATTATGTCGCACATAGCCACAACTTCTCCTTCACTTATTTGAATCTCTCTCCTGCAAGCATGTGATCATAAAAACGAGAAAGTACCAACAGTGTTTCACAAATACCACAAATGTAACATTCACACCAATATCAAATATTGCACACCAATTCAACATTCACATCGACACATGTGACTCCCATGGGACTCAATGCAATATTCATATGGTACTAATTTTTATCCTTACCGGTCCTGCCGGGTCCACATCTCCAAGACGGATAACCACAAAACAAATCCCATCTCTCAAGCTTTCAAACCACATCTCCGGGTTTGGGACAAGTCATTAACTCTCACAAAATCTAGCAAACATTTCCTCTTGACAACTCATTATGCATAAGAAATTTCAACATATATAGGCAATTAAGACCATCTCCATATCGTAATCATACAAGCATGTTTCACATAATTTAATACATTTGAATTATCTTCACCAAATTGCACAACATACATACATCATGTCAACATTCATATAGATTGCATTCTAATAACATTAATCATCTTAACACATCGTTATAACATGTATCAAACAAGTCCAAACCATGTTATCTTAAATTCAACATCAATTCCCAACAATTACATACACAAAATTAAGTATCATATTTCTTTTTAAAAGTGCATCAAAACCAATCCAAAACACATAATTAAATTCCACAAAATTCATGAAAATTCATGATAAATCATATACATCCATGATCCAGAACAGTTCAGAAAATAATAACTTTTGCATTCCAGACCATGCTAAGCAGCACCTAGGGCATTAAGCGGCCTCGCAAAAAACCAGAAAACTCTGTTACTGACAGCTTTTTCCTTCTACGAATTTATCCACCCAAATCCTATTCAAACATATATATTTCACCAATTAAATGTATTTTAACCTATATCTAACAAATAGCATTAAATACAAAAATCAAAATATGATTTCTAATATCAATTTCATGATTTCACATTCAAACTCTAACATGTCAAAATCTAGAAATTGAAGAACAAATCCCTAATTTTATGTTACTACCCATCATATACCATTACATACACCCATAAATCAAAGAATACCCACCCTTACCTTAGATGTAGATACTTTTCTAGGTTTTTTCCTTCTTCTTCCTCTTCTCCTCTTTTCTCCTCTTCTCTTCTCTTGATAATTCTCTTCTAATTTTATTGTATTACAACTCTTACTAACCCTTGTTTTTCTCTATTGAGCTTATCTCCTATCACCCACTCTAATGCAACTTAAGGCCCAAATGTGTATTTTTCTATTCACACACTCAATAACCTTATAACATATGATACACACATATTCCAATTAAATCAATTATTTATATAATCACACAAAAATCAAATAATTAAATAATTCTCAACCAAATAATAATTAATCATGGCAATTAAATAATAAAATAATTAATAAAGAAAACCAGGGTGTTATAGAAAGAATTGTTTGGGAAGAATGTTATTGATCTCTAGTTGGTTTCCAATGTTAAAGTACCTGCTAAGTTCAAGGTTACCGAGTATGAAAAGTACAAGGGAAATTCTTGTCCTCGAGCTCATCAGATGTCCATTCACACCGACGACCAACGTCTGCTAATTCACTATTTCCAAGATAGTTTTATAGGAGTTGCGCTAAAGTGGTACATGGGTCTAAATAGAGCCAGCATTCGCACTTTCAATGACTTGAGTGAAGCCTTTGTGAGACAATACAAGTATAATGTGCATATGGCTCCCGATTGCAATCAGTTGAGAGCCATGACTCAAAAGGACAAAGAATCATTCAAAGAATACATGTAGCGTTGGCGTGAAATTGCTTATCAGGTTATGCCCTCAATGGTAGAAAAGGAGATGACTAAGGTTTTCTTGAAGACTATTGGGCCATTTTATTATGAGAAGATGGTGGCAAGTGCACCAAGTAACTTTACTAAAATGGTTAGCATGGTTTTCTGATTGGAAGAAACTGTGAGGAAAGGACGTTTGTCGAAGGGTGAATGTTCCAGTGGTACCACCAAGAAACATACATATGGATTCTCCACAAAGAAGGCATGCTAACTCCATTACTCAAGAAAAATAAGGTAGGAACCATAGAAGATATCACCAACTTCAAAATCATGTTTCTTCAGTAACCCCAATTGTTAGTGTGACTTCAATGACTGTTGCTTATCAGTCTCCTTAGAAAACACATCAACAACCTTATCAGTAAGCCAACCAATGGCAAAATCAGAGAAGGGAGCCCTTTGATCCTATCCCAATTAGCTATACTGAATTGTTTCCTACACTAATTTAAAAGAACCTAGTATAAACTAGGTCTCCTCCTGCCATACGTGTAAAATTGCCTTTGTATTATAATGTTGATTTGAATTGCGCCTTTCATCAGGGAGCCTTAGGGAATGATATTGAGAATTTTTATCCGCACAAAGATGAAGTTCAAAAGTTAGTGAGGTCTAGTAATCTATCCTTTAAGGACATATGGCCAAACGTGCAGGTCAATCCTTTACCCAAACATGGAGGAGGGAATATTGTGAATATGGTCTATATATGTCCCATAGATTTTCAAATTTTTTATATTAACACGGTGAAAGGTAATATGATAAGGTTGCATGCTCTTATTTGTGAATATATCCATTATAAACAAGGCCCTGCAGCTTGCAGGGTGTGTAGGGAAAGTATTTGTGGATGTTCTGTAGTAAAGGGAGACCTCTAGGAAATGATGGATCAAGGTCTTATCCATATCATCCGACCAAGAGCGGAGTATGATAGAGTTAATATGATTGAAGTATGTCTTGATGAATCCCGAATCTTAGATGTCAACTTAGTTAAAGACAATCTAGTAAAGATGCATGTTGCTCTTTGCAAATCCAATCATTGCAAGCATGACCATTCTTCTTGCCAAATTTGTACAGAAGATCCTCGTAGATGTGATGAGGTAAAATAAGACCTTCAAAGGATGATGGATCAGGGTCTTATTAAGATATGCCGACCAAAAGTTGAGTATGATGAGTTAAACATGGTGGGTGGTTTCCCTGGAAGGTATCGGGTTTTTAATATCAGGCAGTAGATTCTCATGGTTGTTCTCGGAAGATGACTTTCAACAAGACCTCGAAAGAAGGTAATTCAATTGAATCTCGGCAATAGATTCTTCTGGTTGATCACGGAATTTGATTATTTGGAAGACCTTGACATAAGGTAAATCAATTGAATCTCGGCAGTAGATTCTCCCGATTGATCATGGCAGTTGATTATTCGAAAGACCTCAGCAGAAGGCAATTCCAATTAAATCTCGATAGTAGATTCTCCTAGTTAATCACGACAAATGATTATCCAGAAAACCTCGGCAGAAGGTATTCACACGATTAGATGAGACATGTTTGATGACATGAAGTCAACAAAGTTAAAACATTTTCCTTGGATTTGAGACGAACGAAAGATATGAAGATTAACGATCGATTAATTAAAATGACAATTGAACAATTAACTAATGAAAATTAAATTATACTAGCATGCATTTTGAATGATTAAGTAAATAAATAAAATTACATAAAGACTAAATTACAATATCATGGATTTTTAATAATTTAAACAAATAACAAAAAATTAAATAAACTAAATTATGAAATAAATATTTTGAATAATTAAATAATAAAAGGCTAATAACAACAATTAAATAAAGATTAAATATAAGAGAATTTAAATAAATGATAGATTTTAATTAAACATGTTTTTTATGTTTTGTGATTAAATAGTAATTATATAATAAAGTAAACTAATATAAAGAAAAGAGTTAATGGAGCAAGCAAACAGAAAAAAATGTGCCCAGCAGGAATCGAGCATGGGTCTTAAGGGTAATGGGTAGTATGCTTTACTTGTTGAGTTATGCTGTTATTCGTTTATTAACATGATTCTATTAAAACAAAAAGGAAAGTGGTAATGACGCTGGACCAAACAGGCCCAATGGACCGACCCGCTTTGGAGGAAAGGAATAAGAAATTTTGAAAACCCTAAGTGTATGGGACTGGCAGTTGGCATTATTGAGAAAAAGGAACAATTAAATATTACTTCTATTGCGAAGGTACACACATATCATTATTATTATTGCTGTAGAATTAGTTCTATGTTGTACCGTAGAAAAGAAAAGAAAACAACACTCTCTCCCTAATCCCAAACTTACTCTATCCATTACTGCATCTACTCCGCGATAAAGCGTTAGTCACCGCTCTGGTTTTTTTTGGCCGTGAAACATTACTGCCATCCCCGATCGTTAATCCATTAGACTACGACAAAGCTCATCTCTGAAGGAAGAAACGAGATTTCTCAACCACTCTCAGATCGATGGCAGAAATAAGATTCTCGGGATTCATCAGGTATAACATTGATGCTCCTAATTGTTCCTTGATTCCCTTCTTCTTCTCCTCCATTTTTGTTGTAGTTCTTCTTCTTCTTAGATTCGGTTAGGGAGGGAGATATCGCGGTGGATAGCGCCATGGCTTTGCCGTTCAAAAGGGGATTAACAGCGAGCTAGGGTTTTAGGGAAGAGGCAGGATAGGAAAGGGGTTGTAGAGGTGGCGACGGTGGTGGTTATGGATGCCGATGTAGACCAAATCAGAAGAACCTATAATTCAATTTTCAACTTTTCACTGACCCATTGAGATGCTCGATTCAAAGAGTAATATTGGTTTTTATGTTCTGGTTTGCAGGTTGAGCTAGTTACAGATTTTGGTATTTTTGACAGGTTTTTGTTTTTTAACAAGTTCTAAGTTTTACAGGTTAGATGTTGACATGGATAAACTGGTTTTTTTATCAAGTTCTAAGTTTTACAGGTTATATGTTTTGAAACATGTTTTCGATTTGTATTGGTTAAGTGTTTTGTAACGGGTTTTGGTTAACTGGTTTTACTGTTTGCAGGTTATATGCCGGTTTACAGGTTCTAATGGTTTGAAGATTTTGAGTTTTAGCAACAGTAGGTTTATAGGATTTTGTAACAGCAGATTCAAGTTTTGGTAACAGTAGGTTCAAGTTTTATTAATTTGTAACAGTTACTAAGCTGGTTTTACATTTGACAGGTTGAGTGTTATGGCAAGGTAAGGTTTTTAACAGCAGGTTCCAAGATTTTACAAGTCAAGGTTTTAGCAGGTGGATAAGCTAGCTAACAGATTGTTGGTTTTAATAACAGGTTAAGAGTTCTAAACTGTTTTGTATTTGGTACAGGTTAAGCTTTGGATATGAGTTTAGGGTGAGTGAAACACATAAAGCATAATTTTTACAATTTTTATTTTCTGATATTTTTAAAAACTGTTTTTCTTGGTGTTTATTATTACTAACATTTCTAAATGTTTGACAAATTGCAACAACTCTAAAAAATACAATAAGGCAAATAATCATATGGCATGGAAGTGAGGCAAAGAAGACTAAAGTATATGAATGAGAAAGTTATGCATAAATAAATAAGAAGGAAGAAGAAATACCTATCTGAGTCTCTCCGATGGAGCTTCAAAGCCGTAAGTTTTCCTCTTTTCCTGTTTTTCTTCTTGCTGAATTTTAGAACACAACTAACCTTTTTTTTTGTTTTTCTCACTCTTGTTGGATTGTTGAACAAAACTCTCTTTTTCTGTTTTTTTACTCCTGCTGAATTTTTGGAGTCCCTTCTTCTCCTCTGAACTTTTTGATTTCTCTCCCCCTTCTTGGGTTGATAAAAGCCTCTATTTATAGTGAAATGTGTGGGGTTTTAGGGGGGAAAAACAGTAGAAATTTGAAAAAACTCAGAACCTGTTTTGATGTTTTATGGGATAGCTTTTTAAAGTATCCATTTTAGTGCAACATTTGGAGCTTTGCAAATTGTTTTTGTAACAGCAAAATGTGCATATTTTTGTCTTATGGGCTGCATTCCGGGCTGTTTTGCAGGGCAGATTTGGACAGCAGCTTGGCATGGTTTTTGTTGACACAAGGTTGAAGAAAATGGACAGCACTACACTCAAAAAATGGACTGTTATGGATTAATGTAGTGCTGGAAAAATAGGCAGCATTGGGATTGTTTTGTAGCAAGAATAATAATTGATTTTCATGTACAAAACTTGTATTTTATTCAGTAACTTTGTAACAACAAGTTCAAATAAATTGTAACATGAATAAACATGTATTCTTAAATATATTCTCAATTTCTTTGGTAGTTATAAATAAACTTGAATCTTCATATGATCATGAATCTTGATATGTCTTGATAAAAATTCAAGGCCTTCCATTTGAATTGGGAAAAAGTTGAACAATACTTGAATAAACTGTTGAATGATGAATAAGTAATAATGCAAGTCTTAGACTTTAATCTTGCATTTTTGTAATAGAGATCCAAATAAATCACATGGATTAATTTTGTAATCAAATAGAACTCCTCATGTAATTAGTCTTGTGATGACCGATTAATTGGATCGAATTCCTTTTCCCACTAACTTCTTGAATAAATGTTTCATGTAAGTCCACCAAAATAATCACAAAAATAATCTTGAATAAATATTTCATGCGATAAATGATTATTCTTGGATGAGATCTCTTGATAGCTCCTCTTTAATTATCACTTGAATTCAAATGAAGAAATATTCCAAATATTGCAAATATTCCAAATAAATTCTTCTAGAACGGTTTTGAATTTAATCATCCCATTTTGATGAAATTCACCCAGCGTTATGAGAAAATTTGCATATGACTTTTGGTCAAAGAAATCGAAAATGACGGTGTAACTTGGTTTTCTTGTATCTTAGAACAATGTGAAACACACATGAATCGAAGACAATAGAACTTCGACCGTTCTTTCTGACAAAATATTCAGAGAAACTAGAGACCATCTGTTGGACAAAGTGTGGAAATAAACACACAATTCTCTGAAATTCTTTGATGAATCAGCTTTTGGGAATTAACGACCGACCACATTTTTGCCTCGAGACTCAAAACCCTGATCAATGTACGACGTCCAATGCTCTTATTTCAGGCCTATTTCCTGCACATGAAAACTAAACAACAAAACATACACTTCGTGCTTGATTAATGGTTAGTAATTCGTAAGATAAAATGCTTACAACACTCGATAATCTCTAAACAGTCAAAGCTCGAAAGCGAAACGTTCGAAACCTACCATATTCTGTGACCTTGATGTAATGCAAATGAAATAGGGATCTTAGGTCAAAAATTGGGGTATGATAGCTGCCCCTATTTAAGTCTCTTCTATCCGGAGATATGGAGATTAAAATCTTCGTCTCGACGAGATTGAAGGTACTTAAATACATAATACGCAATTTTTGCCCTAAGATACCGCCATTATGTTTATGATATGAATGTAGTATTTAACTTTATGTAGAATGATATTGTACGAGACAAAATAATGTTGGAGAAACCAAGCACAACCAACCCACAGGAACAAAGATTATACACTACTGGGGAAATGAGCCATCGATTTCGAATGATAGACTCTTAACCGAGAATAAAATTTGAAAGAAGACAACTTCTAACCCTAACAAAGAAGACGCCTTGCATAGGCCATGAAAAAATAGATTATTGACCCAAGATAATGGTGAGTTCACAACCCAAGGTCAAAGATAGACAAAAGATGTGTCAACTTTTGCTGATAGTGAACTACCGACTTCTAAAGGTAGAGGTTTCATAACAAACTTCTCTATGGGACTTTTCGGAAGAGATACCAATTGATGCTAAAATAATATATGGTTGTAGATACACAAGCTACTCAAATAAAGAAACAACCACTTGATGTCTTCAAAGGATGTCTATAACATACAAGCTGCTAAAATATAGAAGACGCCACTTGTTGTCTTCCAAGGAAACTATAACATACAAGCTGCTCAAATAAAGAAGCAGCCACTTGCTGTCTTCAAAGGAAACTATAACATACAAGCTGCTCAAATAAGGAAGCCGCCACTTGTTTTCTTCCAAGAATGTTATAACATACAAGCTGCTCATGAAGAGACCGCCGCTTGTCGTTTTCCAAAGAAGTCAATAACGCACAAGTTTCTCATAAAGAGACAACCGCTTGTCGTTTTCCAAAGAAGTCAATAACGCACAAGTTGCTCATGAAGAGACCGCCGCTTGTCGTTTTCCAAAGATGTCAATAATGCACAAGTTGCTCATGAAGAGACAGCCTCTTTTCATTTTCCAAAGATGTTAATAACGCACAAGTTGCTCATGAAGAGACCGCCACTTGTCGTTTTCCAAAGAAGTCAATAATGCACAAGTTGCTCATGAAGAGACTGGCGCTTGTCGTTTTCCAAAGATGTCAATAGCGCACAAGTTGCTCATGAACATACCGCCTCTTGTCGTTTTCCAAAGATGTTAATAACGCACAAGTTGCTTATGAAGAGACCGCTGCTTGTCGTTTTCCAAAGATGTTAATAACGCACAAGTTGCTCATGAAGAGACCGCCGCTTGTCGTTTTCCAAAGATGTTAATGTAAGTGCCTTTGTTTAGGATTGGCTCATTTCTTATAAAACAAATAGTAACAACAATAATGTAATGTAATGTACAATAAGAACAGCCTGAAAATCCTATTGTAAATGCCTAAACATGTTGTGTTGATCAACATCTGGAACAACATGTCTCAAGAGATGTCATAACATCATACCAGACATCAAGCTACTGAACTGTCAAGTCTGATGCAGTTCTGTTCCTGAAGTTATGCAGAATATTCTGCCAAATAGAATGCATAACAAGTAGCGAAAATTGAAGGCATATGTGGAGCCCTAGAAGATTCAATCAGAAGCTAAGGATAAGGAGAAAAGCTCGATTGAAGACCTAACTTACAGCAGAAGTTTTCTGCTTACTTTATGCAGGTCGTTAAAGCTGCATTGCTGTCATATGAAGGCCCAAATCCAGTTGGGTAAAAAGTGTTATAAATAGAAGTATTGTAACCTAATTTGGAGAGGTCGTGTATTGACAAGATGTAATCATTTAGGGCTAGTTTTGTTGTGAACCACCCGGGCTGTGGATGGTCACCATACTCCTTGAAACCTGTAGGTTAGAGGATGTATGCATTGTACTTGATTGAAGCTTTTAAGCATGATCAAGATGTGTAATGGAAGTGTATCTTCTGAACAGTTTATGTACTGTAGAAAGTTATCACTGCGGTGATTGAGGGGGAGTGAGAGGGGTCTCATATCTAGGATTGGATCTTAGGTAAAAGTGTCATTGGGTAGTGATTAAGTGAGAAGGCTGTCAACGGGTGTGTTGGCTGTAGGGTCTTTGAATTGATACTACTAATAGTGAACTTTATCCCTGGCTTGGAAGCCTCTAGATGTAGGTTGGTTGAACCGAACTGGGTGAACAATTCTGTGTGTTATTTACTTTCTGCATTGGTTATTTGTTTGATGTCACAGCATTCCTCACGACATCAATGTATATGATTAACCTTAACTGTTCTAAACTTCAGTAAATCAGAACCTGCGTTTGTCAAAAGGTGTTGCAGGCTCTGGTATGATAGTTCAGTGACTGTTGTAGAACAGATATCAAAAGTACAGCCTATTCTACCTGTACAACGCTTAATGTCAGATCAGATGTCTTAACATTCCATTAGACATCCTGAGTCTGTGACATACCGGGAATTTCAATTGGTATCAGAGCAGGCATCCTGTCTGTCTCTGGATGAGATCCATGGGGGATACTTTCCGGCTGTGTACAAGGTAGAATATTGTTTGAACCAGTAGTGTTCATATTGTTTGGTCCCTAGGAGTGGAGGATGGACCAATTTGGGAGAAACTAGATCAGCTATGTTGAAGGAAGATGAAAGTGTTTGAACAAATTCAAAGACCTCATGCGGGAGTGAAGATTTTGGAATGCATTGTTCAACCTGTATTCAGCACAGAGAAGAATATTATCAAAACCTTCATGCGGGAGTGAAGATATTGATAAGGCATCATATGTGTTTATAAAGCTTTCTTTTAACAGGGCTGTAGAGTTGGGTCTAGAAAGTTGCTTGGTGAAGAAGCAAACAACTTGTAGGATTGATTTATTTTCAATCCTTATGTGTCATACTTGGTATATGGAGTAAGCACTGTGTAAGTTCTGGTGAAGTACTGCTATTCCGCTGCATAGCTTCTGATACAACCCCTAAAGTGAAAGAAGAACTCTAGGGTTATTATTTTCAACAGAATTAGTAAGCAGATTTTGCAATCTATCAATAATGTCAAAGATACTTGAGATTTCCTCAAGTCCACTCATAAAGGCGTTTATTATTAGTGTTGATGAGTATCAATTGATCAATGATTCTCATATACATCTGCAAGCTGCTTGAAGACCTTGAAGATTATCAAGGATGATGTGTTCCAAGGAGATGGAACTGATGGATGTTAGAACATCATGCAACTGCCAGTTGAAGAACAGATGTTCTGGGTGCTAAGCACATGTAATGTGAGGACATATGTTTGGAACCTACTCCTGATCTGGAAGAGGAGACATCTGTTTTGAAATAATTGATCAGGACACGATCAACAGGTCATCTACTCCAGTTGTGAGTTTAAGGGAGTATAAGTGCTGAGCTAAATGCACTTAAAAGGACTTTAAAGCTGTGATTTCCAGGTTTCCCCTCATGTGATGGATGATGGAACATCATTCCTGTGCTTAGCAAGCATGAAGAAGTAATCAGTCAGGATCCTCTAGTGTGATTAGATAATTCTAACTGAATAAATGATGGAAGCAGAATCTTTATGTGATAAATATGTGGAAATCAGAATCAAAAGTTCTAAAGCTTGTGATGATAAAGGATGTACAACGTCACAACTGTTGAAGACATCAGTTGTTGAGGAAAGACAGATAAGTTCCAGATTTAGTGAACATCCTCATGATTGATAATGAAGTTTCTTCTAGTACATTTTACAGAATGTGGCAACCTAAAACTTGTACAGCAAGCAAACTAAGGACTCTTACTTTGAAACCTGTGGCGAATTCCAAATAAAGAGTACTTACTATGTGTCTAAAGTAAAGAGCTCAACACTGTATCCATAAAGAGGGAAGTTGGATAACATTTTGTTCAGAGGGAGTAGTATGATCAAGCTGATGTGAAAGGGAGTTCATCTTACCTTGTTCTATAAGATGCTTGAGTTTATTTCTCATGATCTTAGTGATTTCCAAGGAGGATAGGAATAGAACAGGTTATGTCTACCAATCACATAAACTGCAGCATGTGAAGGAGAATTCACTTAATTCTCTACAAAGATCTGAGCTAAGTTTCAGGGGGAGTCCTTAACCTGAAGATCTTGGAAGACATGTCATACAAAATGTCTTGACATCCTGGACCAAAGTCAAATGGTGGATATCTGCACTTTGACAAGTCATTCCCATCACCTAGGATGAACTTGTTAGTTGTATGTAGCAAGGAGGAGTTATCTTCAAAAGATCATGGGTTCCTGAGAAGATCCTCTTTTTACTTGAAGTTCATTTATGTGAACAACTTGGTCTGCTCTTGTCTACAGGAGTACGGTACAATTAACCTTTTTGTACTGTTCAAGGGTCAGCAGACAAGGTGAAGGTGATACATGCTAGTTGCTGCATGGTTATGTGGTTGTTGTGGGTCTGATCATAAAGGATGTAAGAAAAGTGTGCTTTGATTGCTATGGATGTTCATCCAAAACCATAGTATAAGCCAGACTCATATGGTTGAGATCAATGTCAGATCTGATGTTGCAACATCATCTCAAACAAAGGGCCTCTTCAGCAAAGGAAGCTTGTAAGGACCAGTTGGTTCTTCATGCATGGAGCAATTATACTACCTTGAGAAGATGGCATAATCTAACTAATAATGAATACTTTGACGGGAGACTAAGTATTCATTAGGATCTTGCATAAAGATATATATAAGCACTTTGATGGGAGACTAAGTGTTTGTATAATATGCATGCAAGGCTGTATTCTGAACCTATTTCTCAGAACTTGGTAGAGAGTTTATGTCTCTCTAAGAGTATTCTGGTGAGTAATTATTGCTGAAGATGAAGATCATACCTTTCTTATGGGGAATATAAAAGGGCATCAATCCCCTGGATGTTAACTTCGGAACCCAAGCAGATAGGTTCATGCTGTAACATCATTATTGTTAGAAGTCTGTGGCAGAGACTTGGGACTGTGAAGTGGCAGTTCTATTGTTGGTTTGGAATAAGTAGATTCTACTTGTGTTTAAAAGTAGTATGCTTAACAATGCATAACTACTGTTGTGGTCTGAAGAATTTACTAGTATTAGCAACTACTAGTAAATATATTATACAGAAGGATGACATGATCAAAGGATCATCCTTCTAGAAAGTCTGAATCTTAGTAAAGCTTGTAAGCACACTAAGAAGGTTGGAGGTTGGTTTCAGACTATGGCTACATAATTTCTCAGCCATCCAGAGAGTCATGATAAGTGTGGAAATGCAAGGGCATGAATCAGAGATGTCCTTACTATTCTAAGACTAAGTTCAGGGTGCTTGAAGTTACCTCCTCAGAGCTAGTGCTACTGGTTTCCACGCTACGGTTTTGATTGGCCTTAACAAGGGGAGTCACTGAGTGTTGCACTTTCCCCAATTACAATATACATAGAAGGGAGACTTTGTATGTGTATTGTTGGACTTAATCTGAAGATCAGAAGTCAGAAGAGGACGGTGGTATGCTGATGTTTATGTGTTATGATAATATGACATTGTGAACTTCTAAGTGAAGTCATGAATAATGTCTCAACATCAGGAGATTGAAGAATTGCTCGTGTTATCTGTCTGGGTTTAGGAAGAAAATCTCAAAGATTCTTAAAAATCTCATAAGTGGTAGTTTTGATACTTTTGGAGCAATTTGAAAGATTCAGATCTTATCAATAACAACTTGGTCTGGCAAATCAGAAATGCTTTTGTGGTAAAGACTTCACTAGCTCCAGCAACTACTAGTGAATGGAAGATCAGAAGAAGTAAATCAGATTAAGAAATCTGATATATTCAGCATATGTTCAAGGGGTCCTTCTACTACAAGAAATTGACGTGGCATCTAAATTTTGTGTATTAGAACTAATCTGTGATGTCTTGTGAAGCATTTTGGAGTCTTCTGGTTTATTCCCTCCTTCCTTATTTTGCTGTCTGGAAGAAGGTAGAAAGTAATTGTGGTGGATCTCAGCAACACTTAAGAAAGCATGATTGATGGCCATGCTTAATGCTACTAGTCTCTTGCTACTAGCTGTTTAAAGTGTCCTTCTCTGTGCCTAACTGAGAGAAGTAAAAAGAAGGCTGCTGTTGTTGAAGAATGTTTAAGTAAGTGTCATGACATTACCAACGACATTACAACCCTGGGGAAATCAAGAAGAATACATGGAAAATAACTTCACCACGTAATTATAGCTGTTCAGGAGCTATATTTGGTATTCTGTTTCCCAAAAGAATCTTCAACCTTAAAAGTCGGTCAAAGGCTGATTTTATTCAGGAATTGCTTTGACCTAAACTTATGCATGTATTAGGACTGGTCCTTTTGGCAGAAACAAACAAATGCGTCTAAATTTCATGCACAGTCAGTCTGAAATATGCAACCACTTTAACAGGTATCCTTGACCAAGATTTTATCTTACCATCTTCTTGAACCTGTTATCTCCTTATATAACCTCCTGTCACACATTCTTTTCTCTCACAACCATCATGGGGTTTGTACGAATCTGGGAAAACTGTTCTTGGATCTGGTTTTGTGAGGGCTTTCTTTGTCAATTTTTGGCCAAAAAGGGGGAGAAAGGAGTAAAGGAGTACTGTTACGGTTTGACATTGTCCTCGTTGCAGCAGCTACTCAAAATTTTGATCACAAAGACGTGTCACAAATTCAGCAGAAATTCAAATGGCGTGAATTTCTTTGTGACTTGTGATCTGAGTTATGAACACAGTTGTGACTTGTGTTCTGAGTTACAAGGGAGATATTCTGGTCACTCCTTAAAGGTTCTCTGATGCCTCTGAAAGGATAGTTTATCTCCCACGGTCCTCTTTTTCCACCACCAGTAACAAGATATGGTTCGTGGTCTAAAAGGGAATGAGGTACATCCTCTTCCTCCTGTGCTTCAAGAGGTCCTGGATGGTTAGTGTGGTTACATCCTTCTGTGTGTAATCCTGAACACTTTTATTTTTTATTGTTGTATTTGTTTTAGCCAAAATTTGCCAAAGGGGGAGATTGTATGTGCCTTTGTTTAGGATTGGCTCATTTCTTGTAAAACAAATAGTAACAACAATAATGTAATGTAATGTACAATAAGAACAGCCTGAAAATCCTATTGTAAATGCCTAAACATGTTGTGTTGATCAACATCTGGAACAACATGTCTCAAGAGATGTCATAACATCATACCAGACATCAAGCTACTGAACTGTCAAGTCTGATGCAGTTCTGTTCCTGAAGTTATGCAGAATATTCTGCCAAATAGAATGCATAACAAGTAGCGAAAATTGAAGGCATATGTGGAGCCCTAGAAGATTCAATCAGAAGCTAAGTATAAGGAGAAAAGCTTGATTGAAGACCTAACTTACAGCAGAAGTTTTCTGCTTACTTTATGCAAGTCGTTAAAGCTGCATTGCTGTCATATGAAGGCCCAAATCCAGTTGGGTAAAAAGTGTTATAAATAGAAGTATTGTAACCTAATTTGGAGAGGTCGTGTATTGACAAGATGTAATCATTTAGGGCTAGTTTTGTTGTGAACCACCCGGGCTGTGGGATGGTCACCATACTCCTTGAAACCTGTAGGTTAGAGGATGTATGCATTGTACTTGATTAAAGCTTTTAAGCATGATCAAGATGTGTAATGGAAGTGTATCTTCTGAACAGTTTATGTACTGTAGAAAGTTATCACTGCGGTGATTGAGGGGGAGTGAGAGGGGTCTCATATCTAGGATTGGATCTTAGGTAAAAGTGTCATTGGGTAGTGATTAAGTGAGAAGGCTGTCAACGGGTGTGTTGGTTGTAGGGTCTTTGAATTGATACTACTAATAGTGAACTTTATCCCTGGCTTGGAAGCCTCCAGATGTAGGTTGGTTGAACCGAACTGGGTGAACAATTCTGTGTGTTATTTACTTTCTGCATTGGTTATTTGTTTGATGTCACAACATTCCTCACGACATCAATGTATATGATTAACCTTAACTGTTCTAAACTTCAGTAAATCAGAACCTGCGTTTGTCAAAAGGTGTTGCAGGCTCTGGTATGATAGTTCAGTGACTGTTGTAGAACAGATATCAAAAGTACAGCCTATTCTACCTGTACAGCGCTTAATGTCAGATCAGATGTCTTAACATTCCATTAGACATCCTGAGTCTGCGACATACCAGGAATTTCAGTTAATAAGAAAGCTGTGATAACACTGTCAGAGGATAAAATTCTTCTTTAAAGGATACCCATGAATAGATCCTTCCTGAGGAGATCAAATACTTAAATGCGCAAAATAAATGCACCACTCCTCTAGATTGCCTAGCCTGGAGAAAACCACGAGATAGCCTATGCAAGAGACAAAAACTCCATCCAGGAATAAACCAGAGAGAAGACAGTCAAACAAGACTCCACCCAATGAGAAAATAACCCAATTGGGTATTCATCCTATCCAGAGATGGACAAGGAAGGCTAAATCAAAAATTCATCCACGAGGATTAGCTCAGCTGGGGAATTAGAAAGGAAGCACATTTTCTGCCTAAGTTAACATTCTACATGGAAAGAACATGTACGCTGTTTGAATATTCATAAACAAGGTATACGACCCAAAATCATCGACAAATGTGAATGTGTATGCATGATGTAAACGAGTAAATGAATATTATACTGACAAAACAGGCGGAGGAAATATCTTGAAGATGATAAGATATCACGAAATAATAGATACTCGGCCAATCTTAAAGAGACAGAAGATAACTGGAACTGAAACTAAAAAGCAACGTCAGAGCGTATCACGCTACAAGGCTCAAGTCTTCTAGGGAGAAAATTATTCAAATCCAATCTTCTAACACCAATAGACCACTGACATGATACAAAATGTACTACACTTCAGAGATTTGTCCAATCAGAGATAACCAAAACAAAGCTTAATTGAAATTGTTGGGGAGTCACCAAGCTTAGTACTCTACTAGGAACACAAGATTACTCAACCGACGCCTCATGATGATTTTGAAAGAAAATATGTTCATCATGCAAGGATGAATTACTGTATGGCTTGGCATTTCATGGCTTAACCATCCTCGGAGCAACTGTTAATATTCCTTCCAATATTCACGACACATTTCAAAATAAGAATACTTTAATTAATTCGTTTCAAATATTGCCATAAAAAGCTAAAAATTTTGCCCGATAAAACAAAAAGGATAAATGCTCAAACTTCATTAATAAAATGGTAGTTCTCTAACAATGCGCCTCCAATGGTTTACAAAAGTTTGGGAAATAGTACATGAAAGAAAAAGGTTACACAAAAACAATTATCATTATTCCCCCTAATAACTTCGAATTCCAAGATGTTTCAAATGCCATGACTGGTCTGACCAAAAGCCTGCCTAAGCCGCCCCTTCGGGTTTTCAACTTAACGAACTGTCAACTCAAACCTAGGCGAAATACTTCTTGACTGCATCGGCGTTCACAGAGCGCGGGAATTCTTCACCATCCATATTTGTGAGAATCATGGCGCCTCCAGAGAAAACCTTCTTAACGACATACGGTCCTTCATAATTCGGAGCCTATTTGCTCCTAGAATCAGGTTGAAAGATAATATCTTCTTGAGCATGAGGTCACCTTCTCTGAATTCGCTTGGTCGAACCTTCTTATCAAAAGCCTTCTTCATTCTTTGCTGATATAGTTGACTGTAACACAACATTGTCAATCTCTTTTCTTCAATTAAATTCAACTGGTCATATCTACTTTTGACACCATTCAGCCTCAGAAAGTTTAGCTTCCATCAAAACTCTCATAGACGGGATCTCAACCTCCACGGGGAGTACTGCTTCCATGCCATATACTAGGGAAAATGGGGTTGCGCCTGTGGAAGTTCGAACTGAAGTACGGTACCCATGCAGAGAAAATAGAAGCATTTCATGCCAATCTTTATAAGTTACCACCATTTTATGGATAATCTTTTTGATGTTCTTATTAGCAGCTTCAACAACCCCATTCATCTTTAGCTTGTAGGGAGAAGAATTATGATGTTCGATCTTGAACTCTTCAAAAAGCTCTTTCATCATCTTGTTATTCAAATTTGAACCATTATCAGTGATGATCTTGCTCGGGATGTCGTATCGACAAATGATCTGATTCTTGATAAATCCGACTATTACTTGTCTGGTTACATTAGCATAAGATGCTGCTTCCACCCATTTTGTAAAATAGTTGATCGCTACCAAGATGAAACGATGACCATTTGAAGCTTTGGGCTCAATCATTCCAATCATATCAATTCTCCACATAGAGAAAGGCCAAGGTGAAGAGATAACATTGAGGAGGGTCGGTGGCACATGTATCTTGTCCGCATAAATTTGGCATTTATGACATTTCTTCACATATTTGCAGCAATCAGATTCCATCGCCATCCAATAGTAACCAGCTCTCAACATCTTTTTAGCCATTGCATGTCCATTGGCATGAGTGCCAAAGGATCCTTCATGTACTTCTTGCATCAACATGTATGCTTCATGTCTGTCTACGCATCTGAGTAGGACCATGTCGTAATTCCTCTTATATAATACTTCTTCATTGAGGAAGAAACTACTTACCAATCTCCTCAACGTCTTCCTATCTTTATTGGATGCCCCAGGCGGGTACTCTTGAGTTTGAAGAACACGTTTAATGTCACAGAACCAAGGTTTTTCGTCAGTGACTTCCTCTACTGAGAACACATGAGCAAGTCTGTCGAGGCGCATAACTCTGATTATAGGCACATCGTTCCAATCATTCACTTGGAACATTGAAGACAAAGTAGCTAAAGCATCAGCCATTTGGTTTTCATCTCTAGGGATATGATGTAATTCCACTTCGTTGAAGAAAGTTAACAATCTTCTAGCATAATCTCTGTAAGGGATGAAACCAGGATGACGAGTCTCCCATTCTCCTTTGATTTGATTAATTACCAATGCTGAGTCTCCTTATATATCAAGAATCTTGATCCTAGGTCCACTGCTTCTTTGAGACCCATAATACATGCCTCATATTCAGCCATGTTGTTCGTACAGTCAAACTTCAATCTTGTCGTGAACGGGATATGAGCACCTCGGGGGGTGATGATGACTGCCCAAATTCCATTTCCATAAGCATTTATAGCTCCATCAAATATCAAACCCCAACGGGATTCAGGATCAGGTCCTTCTTCAGGTAATGGCTCTTCATAATCTTTAGCTTTCAAGTACATAACATCTTCATCTGGGAAGTCAAACTTGATGGATTGATAATCATCAATTGGTTGGTGAGCCAAATGATCGGCTAAAATAATCCCTTTGATTGCTTTCTGAGTGTGATACTAAATTTCATATTCAGATAACAACATCTACCAATGGGCTATTCTTCCAGATAAGGCAGGCTTCTCGAAGATATACTTGATTGGATCCATTTTGGAGATTAACCAAGTGGTATGGTTAATCATATATTGGCGCAGAAGGCGAGCAAACCAAGCTAAATCAAAACAGGTCTTCTCAAGCATTGAGTATCTAGACTCACAGTCTATGAATTTCTTACTCAGATAATATATGGCATGCTCCTTTCTTCCAGTCTCATCTTGTTGACCAAGCACACATCCCATGGAATCTTCCAATATAGTCAGGTACATAATCAAAGGTCTTCCTTCCACTGGAGGGATCAATATGGGAGGTTCAAGTAAATATGCTTTGATCCTATCAAAATCTCTCTGACAATCTTTTATCCACACACATCCTTGGTTCTTTCGGAGAAGCTTGCAAATCAGCCCACAGGTAGCAGTCATATGAGATATAAATCTAGAAATATAGTTCAGCCTCCCAAGGAATCCTCTTACTTGTTTTTCCGTCTTAGGTGCGGGCATCTCCCGAATAGCTTTGACTTTATCAGGATCTACCTCAATACCTCTTTGACTGACAATGAAACCCAGAAGTCTTCCAGAACGAACACCAAAAGTGCACTTGTTGGGATTCAGACGGAGTTTATACTTTCACAAACGTTGGAATAATTTCAATAAGTGTTCCACATGATCTTCTTCAGTTTGCGATTTGGAAATCATGTCATCTACATAAACTTCTATCTCTTTATGCATCATATCATGGAACAAGGATGTCATGGCCCTTTGGTACGTAGTACTAGCATTCTTCAAACCAAACGGCATTACCCGATAACAAAATGTTCCCCAAGGTGTAATGAAAGTTGTCTTCTCCATATCTTCTGGTGCCATCTTGATTTGATTGTAACCAGAGAAACCATACATGAAAGAAAAGACTTTGAACTTTGCAGTGTTGTCGACCAATACATCAATATGTGGTAATGGAAAATCATCCTTTGGGCTAGCTCTATTCAGATCTCTATAGTCTACACGCATTCGAACTTTGTCATCCTTCTTAGCAACATGCACTATATTGGCTAACCACTGAGGATAAACTGATGTAACGAGGACACTTGCATTAATTTGGTTTTGAACTTCTTCTTTTATTTTTCCAGCCATATCAGGACGAGTCCTTCTCAACTTCTGCTTAATCGGCGGACATTCAGGTCTCAACGGCAAACGATGCTCCACAATATTGTTATCCAAACCTGGAATGTCTTGGTAGGACCAAGAAAACACATCCACATACTTTCTAAGAAGCTCCAACATTTTCTCTTTGACCTCTGGGATAAGCAACGCTCTGACCTTGACCTCCTTTTTGTCTTTTTCATTACCCAAATTGATCATCTCTACAGGATCTTCAAACGACTGAATAATCTTTTCATCGTGCTCAAGTAAACGGGAAATTTCATCAGGAATCTCTTCACTATCTTCTTCTTCGGCTCTGAACACAGGGAATTCAAAGTTGGGAGGGGGCATAAGATCATTGTTTTCAATGGTTAAGTCATGGATTAATCTGCACATATGATTATGCTTTATTTTAGAAATCGATTAATGTGAATGTTGTACAGATATAAACAAAAAGGTTATTATATTTTCCTATTACTACCAATTAATTTTCAATACCATTTCCAGAAAAAGTGAAAAATAAAACAGTAGGGGACAAAATAACATTTTTATTCATGATTGGCAATACTTGAAACAAAAGAGTCCAGACATCTTCTCTTTTGCCTTGGGCAGAGCAAAAAGATTTATTTTCAACATAGCCCGACACAAATACTTTTTCTCCTTGGGCAGAGCGAAAGGTTTTTTTCAAAAATAAAACAAAGCATTACTCAGAAATGTGCATCACAACAGGAATATCAATAGCAATCGAGTTCTGGCAAACCACTCCATGTGTTACAAAGTCAGGTAAATCCTCTTCAGAATCGTCTCCTATTATAGCATCAACTTTGGGGGGAATCAAATGGATAAAACCTACGCTTCGGAAAACTTCTTGCATCAAACGGGTAACTGTATCCTGCTTAACTCTTGTAGACACGGGATGAAAACCAAGACCTTCTCCAGACTGGTTCTTAGGAAAATTCAACACCTGGCCCCAACCTTCAGCCGAACCACCCTCAACCACTCGTCGCGCATCCTCAAAAGAAGAAATAGATGTCCCTTGCTTCTTCACTTCATTATTAGCAACAAATAGAACTTGGAATTGGGTTCCAACATCCTCATCAGCATCAATAAAAGAGAAAGATGACAAGTGGCTTACCACCATAGCCTGCTATCCACCAATCATTACCAGTTTTCCATTCCTTACAAACTTCAATCTTTGATGGAGCGTGGAAGTGACTGCCCCTGCATCATGGATCCATGGGCGACCCAATAGGCATTTGTAGGCGGAACGAATATCCATTACTTGAAAAGTGATCTGAAATGTATGAGGACCAATTATTATAGGAAGATATACTTCACCAATGACAATTTTCCTAGAACCATCAAATGCTTTGACAATTACCCCACTAGGTCTCATGGGAGCACCTTGATATGAAAGTCGAGATAATGTAGTTTTGGGCATTACATTTAATGATGAACCTGTATCTACTAGCACACTTGATAAAGTATCATTTCCACAACTTATTGAGATATGCAAAGCCATATTATGGTCCCTTCCCTCCTCCGGAAGCTCTTCATCACTGAAACCAAGATTTTTACACGAATTAATATTTCCCACAATTCCATAAAATTGGTCAACCGTCACATCATGATATACGAATGCCTGGTTCAAGACCTTCATCAAAGCTTCCCTATGGGCACCAGAATCTCTTAGTAAATCAAGAACGGAAATCTTGAAAGGGGTTTGCAATAGTTGGGCCACAATCTTGTATTCACTTCTCTTGATGAGTATCAAAATCTCATCATCCCCGGGGTGTGGGCTAGGTTCATTGGATCGGCCTATCTCAACCCTTGGTTCAACATTCCTCGCTGGAATTTCTGCTGGTATAGGCCTTCTGATTTGAACTTCTGGTCTTTTTAATGGTACTGCCGCAAATATACGCCCGCTTCTTATAACTCTGCTCACATCAGTAATGTTAACAAAAGATGGCATTGGCGGTATAGGAACTTCTACCCCATTCTCAATCATTGTGGCATTACATTTGTATGGTATGGCTTGGTCCGAGTTGTAAGGCATAGAACCAGATGGGCAAATAATTAAGGGAGCAACAGGTGCAGTCTGACTGTCATAAACAATTTCTACTGGTTCAGGCATGTTGAATTGTTGTATTATAACATTCACTCCATTAACTGGGTCTCTATCAAGTGTAATAGTGATAACCCTTTGATCTAACAATTTTTGAATGTCCTCCTTCACAATAGGGCAATCAACTTCTATTGAACAAAATTCACAAACATCATAATCATGTTGATGCTTAAAAAAGGCAAGTCTTCTTAAGCTTTGATGTAACCTAATCAACGAGTCTCTTATGTGCTCAACTTGGAAAACTCGAAACTTTCTCGGACATCCTTCCACCATATTCACTGACGCTGCCCTATGTCGAGGCTAATGATTATCTTGAACATTCGGGTTAACATCCTTGAAATTCAAAATACCATTCTTAATTAACCTCTGTACATCCGCCTTCAAAGCAAAGCAATTTTCAATGTTGTGCCCCGGCGACCCTTGGTGATACGCACAAAACTAATCCGCCTTGTACCAAGGAGAAGTACTATTCGGTGCGACAGGAGGAGGCTTCGTTGTTATGAGGTTTTTCTTGATCAGAGTGGGGAACAAATAAGTGTAATTCATTGGGATGGCATCAAATTATGGTTTCCTTGGTGAGCGATTATGGTTATTAAATTGATGATCCTGTTGTCGAGGCTGTTATTGAAATTGACGTTGCTGAATTGGAGGGGTTTGATGAGTTGGGGTCACCATTGTTGGGCGGACAGCCGGAGTGACTGCCGCAACATGTGAATAGCCTCTCCTTGGTCTCCCAGGAAAAATTACACGGAAATCTTGTTCTTTCCTCTTAGGGAAAACACTTCCAAACTTCTTGACACCACTAGACGTACTTCCTTCCTTAACCAAACGTCCCTCACCAATTCCTTCTTCCAGCCGCATGCCCATACTTACCATCTCAGTGAAGTCACTGGGCGCACTCGTAATCATTCATTCATAATAGAATTAGCCAAAAGTTTCAGGAAGATCTTTATCATTTCTTTCTCTTTAAGAGAGGGATAAATCTGAGCAACAATCTCGCGCCACCTCTGGGCATATTCTTTAAAGGACTCTCTGTCTTTCTGGGACATAGCCCAAAGTTGATCTCGGTCCGGCGCCATGTCAACATTGTACTTGTATTGGCGAACGAAAACTTCACTAAGATCATTGAAGTTACGGATCTGGGTGCTATCCAAACCCATGTACCATTTCAGAGCAGCACCAGTCAAACTGTCTTGAAAGTAGTGAATTAATAAATTATGATCATCAGAATATGTAGACATCTTTCTTACATACATGGTTAAATGACTTCACGGACACGAGTCACCTTTGTACCTTTCAAAGTCCGGCACCTTGAACTTCGCTAGAATTTTTACATTTGGAACTAAACACAAGTCATGAGCATTCTTTCCAAACAAGTATTTTCCTTTCAGCGCTCTGATTTCCCTCTGCATTTCCTGAAACTGGTCTTGAAACTCCTCTATTCTATCGAAAAGACTTGGACTTTCAGCAGGTTCAGTATGATAAATGGGTTCATTCATGTATGGAATAGTATGAACCACATGAGTGGCAGTAGTCATCACTGGTTGAGGGAAAGGTACCAAAGGCGGGATTACAGGCGGCATAATAGTTGTCTCTGGTTGAGGAAAGGACACAGTAGGTTGAATCAAGGATTGTACAGTGGGCTGATACCCTTCTGGCATGAAGTTATAAGGCATTCCACATGGAAAACCTTTTGGAATTTGATGTTGGAGCAGAGAGTTGACTTGAGTCACAGATGTTGGAGTGGTGACAATCTCAGAAACCATAATAGTTGAAGTTTGAATTTCAGCAGCTGAAGTCGATGGCTGATTTTGAGCAGCCATCAAGCTTTCCACTAGCGCGGTTAACTTTTCCATTCCGACACGAAGGGTAGAAACCTCCTCACGAAGCTCGTGATTTTCTTGTTCCAGATCTTCCATCTTCCTTTGACGATTGGCTCGGGTATCGTACCGGTGAGACAGCTTGACAATCTATCGGTGCGGAAAAAGAAACAAGGATAAGACTCTAGAAAACATGTGAAGTTGAATGTTGGATGATGCATGATATGCGATGCAAATGTTCATTTATTTTGATAGTTTTTTTCAAGGAACTTTAGAACTTTGATAACTTTGCACACATCAATGGTAAAGGAATTTGGAACAACAAAAACTCATTTCATTAATCAAATCGGTAAATTACAACTTTGGGACAACAAAAACAATAAATTACAACTTTGGGATAACAACCCAATAATAAAAGCAGTAAATTACAAATTTGGAACATGAAGCCCTTTTACAGAGTTTTACAAAATGACATAAGTAATAATAATAAAAAACTAAGAACTAAAGGTCACTCAGAATCATCATATGAAGGGCCAAATGCCAACTGTAACTGGAGCTTCCTAATCTTCTCTTCACAGAAGTCTTCCATCTCTTTCTTCTCAGCTACCAGTTGATTGATGATTTCCTTCCATGGATTAGGAACAAGAGCAACGCCTACCAAATCTTCCTTCTTTCTCTTCCTTTGATTAGCATATTTCTTGAGTAATGCATCCTTTTGACGAAGCTTCTCATCATGATCAATAAACCAATCGTCTTGAATAAATAGCAAATCCTCCTTTTCCTTCAGTTGTTGAGTTAGGAACCTATTTTCATATTCAGACATATTATACTTTTCCTTCGAAGCATCTCTTTCGGACTTCATCCTAGCCATATTTCCTAGGTATTCTCCCATATTCTCGATAGGTATATCAATAGATGATGATGCAACAACAGGGAATAAAGGTTTCTCGGGGTTATAAGGAATCTTGAGAGCACAAGCCCTAGCACGAACCCATTGTAGGTAAGGCTCCAAAGAAACAACACCTTTATGCCCTAACATGTCTCTCCCCTTCCTATGGATGTGACGCAAAGCTCTTTCAATCTCCTCCTTAGCTGCTTGGTGATCTTTTCCTACTTGTAGAAAGAAGTCACTCACATGAATATTGTTCGGCTTGTCCCTCATCGGGTATCAAAACTGACAGCGCGCGAGAACAGGATTATAGTTAATTCCTCCTTTCGTACTAAAAAGAGGCATGTTGGGAAAAGCACCACAACTATCGATGATTTTCACGTCATGGTAAGCTCGATTATACCAATCTATGTCGGAATGAGTGAGAGCCATAATTTTTGGCGCCCATCGTGGCTCCTTCTCGAGATCCTAGAAAACATCAGACCTAGGTAGATGAGAAACATAACACTGGTATAGCAACGGTGCACAACAGATAAGCATCCCTCCTTGATAGGAGTTTCGAAGATGGATGGAATAGTAGGTATCTCCTAGCAGCGTAGGGACCGGATTTCCAATCAAGAAGATTCTGATGGCGTTGATATCCACGAACTTATCAACGTTAGGGAACAAGAATAGGCCATAAGCGAGTAAAGAAAAGACATCTTCAAAGGAAATAGTATCTTTTATCTCAGCGAAATGACGAGCTTTCTTCAATAAAAACTGCGCAGATAAGCCTCAGATTACCCCTTTGGTAGTCATGTTCTCCTCTATCTCCGACTTCCTTAAGTGGGTGATGGTTGCTATCTCATGAGATTTGGGTTCCTCTTCTAAGCCAGAAAAAGGAACACAGTCGGTGATCGGCAAACCAAGTATGTAGGAGTACTCTCTAAGGTGGGCATTAACTGGTAATCAGGAAAGGTGAAGCATCGATACAAAGGATCATAGAATTGGACCAACGTACTAAGGATTCCTTCTTTCATATTGCGCTTCATGAGAGGTATAATGGACCCATATTTCTTTTGAAACTCCGTAGGGTTCTCGATCTTAGGAATCAAACTCTTCAACTATTCAATCTCAGTCTCCTTCAAACTATAACTTCGAGTGTTTCATCTTCCAAACTCCATAATAACGGTACCTGAGATGTCTTCAAAAATCATTCTTAAGTTCCTTGATAACATGTTTTACAAAAAAATGTTTATGGATGTATGGATGAATGATAATGCAACAATGACACATAAGTTCACAAACATGGGGTTCAAACGCTTCGAGCATGGAGTCAAAGGTAAAGCCCACCCCCAGGTTATGTACTAAAGGTTTAATCATACCTGCAAGACAAGGTTCTAAGAGTTCCCAGAGTCTACATTCCTCCTTCGGATATTACCAACGTCTTGATTACTCAATAATTAGCAATATTATCAAGAGAAACCCATCCGAGCATAACATCGCGTGACAACTACTTCCAGATTACTTTGTTATAGTCTCCTTGCTACACCTAAAAGGCCAAGATGGGTTATGGTTCTACGATTCTCAGCTTCTCTGGCTCCCAGGTCGAAAATAATAATGTCTTCCCAATTACTCGGTAAACAAATACTACGTTCAAAAGGGCCTTCCACTGAGTGGGGGATTTCATGCCTCCTTCTTCGGGATTACTCCCTCAAATTTAACATGACTATACCGCCCGTCCTATTCTTAAGTGTAAGTTAGTACGGGTATAGGACTTATCCTTTACAAAAAACCCAAATAACCACAATATAAACATATAATCAAACAATCAAATAATGATAAAATAGATAAAACAAACTAGGCTTAACCCACTTAGGGATGGACCAGCAAGAGGTCAATCTTTCCCCAGTAGAGTCACCATTTCTGTAGCGATAAAAAATGTAGCGGGGTAAATCTGAGATCGAGCTATTAATTAACTCGTCTCACAAAAGCAAGAGTCTCCACCGCGCTTTATTATTTCCAAGGGAAAAGGGAAAAGAGCGAAATAAAATCCTAAAATATGCAATGTAAAATAATACTTAAAGTAATGAAAATACAAGGCGTTTTCAAAAGAGATCTAGAGTTCAGGGGTTTGTTATACAATGGGAAGGTATTAGCACCCAATGCATCTATAGTATCCTATAGGAACCTTTTTAAATATCTGTTTATTAAAATTGTAATTTTGATTAAAAAAAGCTTGTTTGGCCAAAAATGGGTATGGACGAGATTTTGAAAAAATGACGACCTAATGTCGAAGTTTTGACTTAAAAGGGTGAGTTTGAAAATTGAATCTTTGGGGAAACATTATCTTAAGTTTTTAGAAAAGTAATAAACGAAAGATGAATGAGGGTATTCGCACGATTAGATGACACATGTTTGATGACATGAAGTCAACAAAGTTAAAACATTTCCCTTGTATTTGAGACGGACGAAAGATATGAAGATTAACGATCGATTAATTAAAATGACAATTGAACAATTAACTAATGAAAATTAAATTATACTAGCATGCATTTTTAATGATTAAGTAAATAAACAAAATTACATAAAGACTAAATTACAATATCATGGATTTTTAATAATTTAAACAAATAACAAAAAATTAAATAAACTAAATTATAAAACAAATATTTTGAATAATTAAATAATAAAAGGCTAATAACAACAATTAAATAAAGATTAGATATAAGAGAATTTAAATAAATGATAGATTTTAATTAAACATGTTTTTTATGTTTTGTGATTAAATAGTAATTATATAATAAAGTAAACTAATATAAAGAAAAGAGTTAAAGGAGCAAGCAAACAAAAAAAAATGTGCCCAGCAGGAATCGAGCATGGGTCTTAAGGGTAATGGGTAGTATGCTTTACCAGCTGAGCTATGCTGTTTTTCGTTTATTAACATGATTCTATTAAAACATAAAGGAAAGTGGTAATGACGTTGTACCAAACAGGACCAATGGGCTGACCCGCTTTAGAGGAAAGGAACAAGAAATTTTGAAAACCCTAAGTGTATGGGAGCGGCGGCTGGCATTATTGAGAAAAAGGAATAATTAAATATTACTGCTATTGGGATGGTACACACACATCTCATTATTATTATTGCTGTAGAGTTAGTTCTATGATGTACCGTAGAAAAGAAAAGAAAACAACACTCTCTCCCTACTAACAAACTTACTCTCTCCATTACTGCATCTACTCCGCGATAAAGCGTTAGTTACCGCTCTGGTTTTTTTGGCCTTGAAACATTACTGCCATCCCCGATCGTTAATCCATTAGACTGCGAAAAAGCTCATCTCTGAAGGCAGAAACGATATTTCTCAACCACTCTCAGACCGATGGCAGAAAAAAGATTCTCGGGATTCATTAGGTATAACGTTGATTCTCCTAATCATTCCTTGATTCCCTTCTTCTGCTCCTCCATTTTTGTTGAAGTTCTTCTTCTTCTTAGATTCGGTTAGGGAGGGAGATATCGTGGTGGATAGCACCATGGCTTAGCCGTTCAAAAGGGGTTTAGCAGCGAGCTAGGGTTTTAGGGAAGAGGCGGGATAGGAAATGGGTTGTAGAGGCGGCGATGGTGGTGGTTATGGGCGCCGATGTAGACCAAAGCAGAAGAACCTATAATTCAATTTTCACCTTTTGACTGACCCATTGAGATGCACGATTCAAAGAGTAATATTGGTTGTTATGTTCTGGTTTGCAGGTTGAGTTGGTTACAGATATTGGTATTTTTGACGGGTTTTGGTTTTTTAACAAGTTCTAAGTTTTACAGGTTAGATGTTGACATGGATAAACTGGTTTTTTTATCAAGTTCTAAGTTTTACAGGTTAGATGTTTTGGAACAAGTTTTCGATTTGTATTGGTTAAGTGTTTTGTAACGGGTTCTGGTTAACTGGTTTTACAATTTGCAGGTTATATGCCAGTTTACAGGTTCTAATGGTTTGAAGATTTTGAGTTTTAGTAACAGTAGGTTTTTAGGATTTTGTAACAGCAAATTCAAGTTTTGGTAACAGTAGGTTCAAGTTTGGGAACAAGTTTTATTAATTTGTAACAGTTTCTAAGCTAGTTTTATATTTGACAGGTTGAGTGTTATGGCAAGGTAAGGTTTTTAACAGCAGGTTCCAAGATTTTACAAGTCAAGGTTTTAGCAGGTGGATAAGCTGGCTAACAGATTGTCGGTTTTAATAACAGGTTAAGAGTTCTAAATTGTTTTGTATTTGGTACAGGTTAAGCTTTGGAGATGAGTTTTGGGTGAGTTGAAACACATAAAGCATAATTTCTATAATTTTTATTTTCTGATATTTTTAAAAACTGTTTTTCTTGGTGTTTATTATTACTAACATTTCTAAATGTTTGACAAATTGCAGCAACTCTAAAAAATATAGGAAGGCAAATAATCATATGGCATGGAAGTGAGGCAAAGAAGACTAAAGTATATGAATGAGAAAGTTATGCATAAATAAATAAGGAGGAAGAAGAAATACCTATCGGAGTCTCTCCGATGGAGCTTCAAAGCCGTATGTTTTCCTCTTTTCCTGTTTTTCTTGCTGAATTTTAGAACACAACTAATCTTTTTTCTGTTTTTCTCACTCTTGTTGGATTGTTGAACAAAACTCTCTTTTTCTGTTTTTTTACTCCTGCTGAATTTTTAGATTCCCTTCCTCTCCTCTGAATTTTTTGATTTCTCTCCCCCTTCTTTTGTTGATAAAAGCCTCTATTTATAGTGAAATGTGTGGGGTTTTAGGGGAGGAAAACAGTAGAAATTTGAACAAATTCAGGCCCTGTTTTGATGTTTTAGGGGATAGCTTTTTGAAGTATCCATTTAGTGCAACATTTGGAGCTTTGCAAACTGTTTTTGTAACAGCAAAATGTGCAGATTTTTGTCTTATGGGCTGCATTCTGGGCTGTTTTGCAGGGCAGATTTGGACAGCAGCTTGGCATGGATTTTGTTGACACAAGGTTGAAGAAAATGGACAGCACTACACTCAAAAAATGGACTGTTATGGATTAATGTAGTGCTGGAAAAATAGGCAGCATTGGGACTATTTTGTAACAAGAATAATAATTGATTTTCATGTACAAAACTTGTATTTTATTCTATAACTTTTTAACAACAAGTCCAAATAAATTGTAACATGAATAAACATGTATTCTTCAATATATTCTCAATTTCTTTGGTAGTTATAAATAAACTTGAATCTTCATATGATCATGAATCTTGATATGTCTTGATAAAAATTCAAGTCCTTCCATTTGAATTGGGAAAAAGTTGAACAATACTTGAATAAATTGTTGAATGATGAATAAATAATAATGCAAGTCTTAGACTTTAATCTTGCATTTTTGTAATAGAGATCCAAATAAATCACATGGATTAATTTTGTAATCAAATAGAATTCCTCATGTAATTAGTCTTGTGATGACCGATTAATTGGATCGAATTCCTTTTCCCACTAACTTCTTGAATAAATGTTTCATGTAAGTCCACCAAAATAATCACAAAAATAATCTTGAATAAATATTTCATGGGATAATTGATTATTCTTGGATGAGATCTCTTGATAGCTCCTCTTTAATTATAACTTGTATTCAAATGAAGAAATATTCCAAATAATCCAAATATTCCAAATATTCCAAATAAATTCTTCTAGAACGGTTTTGAATTTAATCATCCCATTTTGACGAAATTCACCCTGCGTTATGAGAAAATTTGTAGATGACTTTTGGTCAAAGTAATCGAAAATGACGGTGTAACTTGGTTTTCTTGTATCTTAGAACAATGTGAAACACACATGAATCGAAGACAATAGAACTTCAACCGTTCTTTCTGAAAAAATATTCAGAGAAACTGGAGACCATCTGTTGGACAAAGTGTGGAAATAAACGCACAATTCTCTGAAATTCTTTTATGAATCAGCTTTTGGGAATTAACGACCGACCGCATTTCTGCCTCGAGACTCGAAACCCTAATCGATGTACGACGTCTGATGCTCTTCTTTCAGACCTATTTCCTGCACATGAAAACAAAACAATAAAACATACACTTCGTGCTTGATTAGTGGTTAGTCATTCGTAAGATAAAATGCTCACAACACTCGATAATCTCTACGCAATCAAAGCTCGAAAACGAAACGTTCGAAACCTACCATATTCTGTGACCTTGATGTAATGAAAATGAAATAGGGATATTAGGTCAAAAATTGGGTTATGACAACATCATGAATCGCATCTTTCAATATTTTGAATTTTATTGGGGTTCATTATTGGCAAGCTTATCTGTGCAAACTTTATAGTTTAAACATTAAGCAAATTCCATGTTTATTTTCTTCATGTTGATAGTTGTGGTTGAGGATGACACAACCGACGTCATCATGGATTTGGTGTTCTTCACATTGATAGTTATGGTTGAGGACGTCACAACCGACTTCATCGTGAATTTGGTGGTTATTTTCTTCACGTTGATAGTTGTGGTTGAGGATGACACAACCAACTCCATCGTAATTTGGTATTTATTTTCTTCATGTTGATAGTTGTGGTTAAGGACGACACAACCGACTTCATCATGAATATGGTGTTCTTCGTGTTGATAATTGTGGTTTAGGGCGACACAACAACCTCATCTTGAATTTGGTGTTTATTTACTTCATGTTGATAGTTGCCGTTGAGGACGACACAATTGATTTCATCATGAATTTGGTGTTCTTCACGTTGAGAGTATTGGTTGAGGACGACACAACCAACTTCATCGTAAATTTGGTGTTTATTTTCCTCATGTTGGTAGTTGTGGTTGAGGACGACACAATCGACTTCATCATGAATTTGGTGTTCTTCACGTTGATAGTTGTGGTGGAAGACGACACAACTAACTTCATAATAAATTTGGTTTTTATTTTCTTCATGTTGATAGTTGTGGTTGAGGACAACACAACCGACTTCATCATGAATTTTGTGTTCTTCATGTCGATATTTGTGGTTTAGGGCGACACAACCAACCTCATCTTGAATTTTGTGTTTATTTTCTTCATGTTGATAGTTGCGGTTGAGGAAGACACAACCGACTTCAGCATGAATTTGGTGTTCTTCACGTTGATAGTTGTGGTTGAGGATGAGATAACCAACTTCATCATAAATTTGGTGTTTATTTTCCTCATGTTAGTAGTTGTGGTTTAGGACGACAGAATCGACGTCATCATGAATTTGGTGTTCTTCACGTTGATAGTTGTGGTAGAAGACAGCACAACCAACTTCATCATAAATTTGGTGTTTATTTTCTTCATGTTGATAGTTATGGTTGAGGACGACACAGCTGACTTCATCATGAATTTGGTGTTCTTCATGTTGATAGTTGTGGTTGAGGGTAACATAATCGAATTCATCGTGAATTTGGTGCTTATTTTTCTCATCTTGGTAGTTATGTTTGAGGACGACACAACCGACTTCATCATTAATTTGGTGTTCTTCACGTTGATAGTTGTGGTTGAGGGCGACACAATTGAACTCATCGTGAATTTGGTGCTTATTTTTCTAATGATTATAGTTGTGGTTGAGGGTAACGCAAACGACTTCATCGTGAACTTGGTGCTTATTTTCTTCATGTTGATAGTTTTGGTTGAGGACCACGCAATTGACTTCATAATGAATTTGGTGTTCGTCACGTTGATAGCCTTTGTTGAGGACGACACAATCGACTTCATCGTGAATTTGGTGCTTATGTTTCTCATGTTGATAGTTGTGGTTTAGGGCGACACCACCGACTTCATCATGAATTTGGTGTTCTTCACGTTAATAGTTGTGGTTGAGGGCGACACAACCGACTTCATTGTGAATTTGGTGTTATTCACGTTAATAGTTGTGGTTGAGGGCGACACAACCGACTTCATTGTGAATTTGGGGTTAATTTTCTTCATGTTGATAGTTGTGGTCGAGGATGACACAACTGAGATCATCGTAAATTTGATTTTCTTCATGTTGATAGTTGTGGTTGTGGACGACAAAACCAACATCATCGTGAGTTTGGGGTATTTTATTCATATTGATAGTTATGGTTGAGGACGACACAACCGATGTTATCAGTGAATTTTTGGGTTCCATCGCTTCAAATCTAGTATATTCCATTTAGTTATCAAGTCTCGGATGAGGGCTGACACAACCAACATCGACTTTCCAAATTCGAAATATCTGATTTTAAGCTTATATAATATATCCTCTATGTTGTGATAGGTATACGAAAAAGCTTTGACTCATTGCGTTAGTTTCTAAAAATGACAATGTGTTATCAAGGTGTATGTTATTCATCCCCTGGGTTGTGATGAATATACATAATACGCGTCACAAAATTACTATATTAGTCTCCAAGCATTATTAGGTCAGCTTTTCAAACTTGTATCATTTACCTCCTAGGTTACGGTGAATATGCAAAATTCTACAATATCTTTTAGATACTGAGGAGTAATCCGCATCGTCGTGTCTAAATTAAATCAAAACTTTGGTTCAAATTCCGGTAGGATGATAGATCATCATTTGTACCTCTTCTTCTCACCCATGGGATTGTTGCACAACATATCCTTGTAAGTATCTCGGGAAAATGTTGGGGTCTTCCAATATTTAATAAACTTCCAATAAAAACATGTGAGATCTGCGTATTCTCCCACTATTCAACTGAAAGATAATTAAATAGGGGCAGATATCATACCCCAAATTTTCCCTACCCTCGTATAATATTCTGGGTTCTATTCAATAAATCGTATTATTTAGTTTTTATTTCTGCAGGGGTGTATTACATGAAAGAAGGGGTGTTGGTTTTAAAATGGATCATCAATATTGTATGGCCCATTAGGTTTTAAAAGAGATGTCCATTTTAAGTTAATGAGGGTGTATTTGTTTTAAACAAGGTGTGGATAGATCACTAATAATACCCGTTAAATTTCATTCCTTTTTAGAATGTACAAAGCATTTCTTTGTTGTTAAGGCCCAATATAAATTAGAAAGGGCCCATATGGTTTTTTGTCCGTTTTTAAATATTAAAGAGGGGATGTATAGAGAATTTCTTCATCATGTTTGTAAGAGCCTGTTGTACCCCATAATTTGCCCTCTCATTTCTGAATAATTTTCTCACAAGATCTTCTATGACTCAAGCTTGCAGCAGTGATACATCAATTTGGGTTTGGAATTGGCACACGGGCAAAATGGTCAAAATACACACTGAAAAGTCAAACTTTGACTTTTTGGTCAAAATCAAGTTTCAAGAATCACATTTCATCAAGATATGGTAGAATATGAAGTTGGTTCATCAAGAAAATCAAAAGTCAAAATTACTTTGGAGAAGTCAAAGTTCTAAACACTTAGAAATTTTTCTAAGTGTTAAGAAAATATGATAAGTTCAGAACTTTTGGCCAGATTTTCATCATGATGCAAGATGATTTAGGAAGAACTTCTGACACAGAAGTTGTGGATCTCAATGAGATCTAAAACATTGTAGAACAGAACTCCACCTAGAAATGCTGAGATTTAATGTTATAAATCCTTGAAGACACGTCCATGAAACTAAAACACTTACTAAATTCTGAGCATTTCCAAGTCAGAATTTGATTAGAACTTTTGAGCCAGTTTTCACGTAGGTACAATCAGAGTTTTCAAAAATGATTCAAATAGGGGTTACAAAGCATGTCACAAGCTTTATGAAAAGTCTGAGAACTGTTTCAGGTAATGTTGGAGTAGGGAGAATCAAAGATCAGATGTTGGACATTTGTTCTTAATCAAAGTTACGTTTATGCAGAACTTCTGATCCAGTTTCAAGCTATGCTGCATATTCTCATGTTGCAGGCTTTCTTGCTTGTTAAATCTCATCAAAATTTAATGCTTACACAAACTTTTGAGTCTTTATCCCAGTGCTTAAGCCTTTATCCAAAAGTTCTTCCCAAGTGTGGCATAAAAGTACCAGTGCTGTCCTTGAAAAGCAAACTTTTGTAAAAAGTTTATTTTGAGCCCATACTTTACTTTGTTTGTGAGTGTACTTCCCCAAAAATCATTCCTACAAACTCAGATTAGGCGTGTTTAAAGCAGCTAACCACCCTACCTTTCCTTGAAACCATGCTTCTCTAAACTTGCTCAAAAACAAGTCAACGATCCATAACACATGATGGTTGTACTCCTGACTTCTCCAAGCTTCTAAATCCTTTGCCTATAAATTAAAATTCATTTTCAAACTGAACGAGGATTGAAAAAGAAAAAGCCCTGGAACCTTACTGAAAATTCCCAAGAACCTGAAATTGCAACACAAACACAAAACTTGCTAGTTTCTGATTTTTGCATCCAAACTCTAATTTTCCTTGTGCATTTTTTGGCCAAATCATCCATACAATTTCTGGTATACACGTAGAAGCTTTCCCAACTTCTGTTTTTAAAATGTAATACAGTCTTCACAAATTTCCATTTCAATAATAAGAACTTTGCATCTTGATTGCTCTAGAGCATTCCAACCATCCATAACTCAAGTTAAAGGTTGCTTTAGCTTTCTGAGAACTTGAGGAGGTTGACCAGAACATCACAACAATTTGAACCAGGCTCTAACTCACAGAATAATTTCCAGCTGCAAGGTAAGTTTCTTCTGATTTTCATCTCATTACGTAGGCATTGTTAGGCTTGCAATTTCAAAGACACAATGTAGATATCATGGCTCTGAATCTGTACATATTTATGGATTTCATTTATATGGCCTAAGTATAGAGAATTTCATATCATAACTTCTTGAGAAAATTAGGGTTCAGAATTAGGATTAGCAAAATTCATGCTTGCTTCTGGTTCACAGTTTTATTGCTTTGTATTTCTGATACCATGATGAAATTTACCATAACCTCTAGGTTTTCATTTTCCACTTTTGTTGAGAAATGACTAAGTTACAGATACTCTGGCTAGCGCAAAGAAGAAGATAAAGTTCATCATCAGAACTTACTTTGTAATATATTTTTTTGTTTTTGCTTCTAATACCGGATGTATGGCCACCCCAGTGGTAGAGCGCTCGCATAAGGAATTAGTGTTAAGGGTCCGGGGTTCTAGTCCCAGGAGCACTTTTTATGTTTTATTTCTTAATATTTTACCCCATTATTTGTCAAACAATATTCCTGGACCAGAACTTCTAGATAAAACCCCCCATTTGTTTGTCAAAACAATACTCCTAGACCAGAACTTCTAGATATTCTCATCCAACAGCATTGTCACCTCACTTACCAATTATCAGAACTTCTAGGATTTCCTTTGTTTCCAGTAACCCCAGAACTTTAGCGCGTCTGGATCCAGAACTTTTGGATTTCCCCATTTCTACTAACATTTTCTTTCTGATTTGCAGCGTGCATGAGTCAGAACTTCTGCTCCCTCTTATTTCTATTCTTTCGAAAACACGCTGACTCTAACTCTTATTCTCTTATTATTTTTATCATCACTTTTATTTTCATTAATCAAAAACACCAAAAATACTTTATATTCATATACTTTGCTTTATTTCTTTTAAAAGAGGCTTGTGCTGAAACAATGCTCGATGAATAAAGATAAGTGATATTGAGATCCCCTAGAACCCGATTACTTTCTAGGACAGGTTGAACCAACTAAACTTCAAGAGGGTACTTACCTATGAACCTCATACAAGCCTAAACTGTTGTACCCAAATTTTTGCCCCTAAGATCCCTTCATCATACCATATTGGTTCTATCACAACAAGATCACATTAGGGCTTTTGGTTCTCCTCCCTATCTTTAGCTTTGCTCTTTGAGGAATCACCAAGCACCTTGACTTGTTTTTTCTTTTGTAATCATGCATGTTTTGTTTTGACTTTATTTTTAATTAATAAAATTCAATGTTGGTTTGTCTTACTTGTTAATAATGTAGGTAAAGGCAATGTGGTTTAGCAAGTTGATCCATGGGATCATGAGTTTATTTCCATACCCTAGCCAATAAAGCTTGAGAAATTCAAACCTCACCATTGAAGTTTTTTTGGACGAAATGGCATTGGCAAGGTTTATTTTGGTTCACCAAATTTCAAAGTTATCATGATTGATTCAAAAGTATTACGGGTTGATTGAAGAAGTTGTCATGGTTGGACAAGGCCTTGTTCCCATTGGTCACAAGTGCATATTTCTATCAATTCTCAATATATGGAAGTGGTTTTAAATGCTATGAGTTCTCATTAACATCCTCATCAATTTATATCCACAAAGAAAAAGTGTTGGTACAAGAAGGTTATTTAAAATTGTCAAAGTTCCTCAAAGCATCTTCTTGATCTAGGAGCTAGGGATTTGAACTTCAAAGAAGTATATCTTGCTCATATTTCGGTATTTTTGAGTGATTCCAAAAACATCCTCCTATTCAAAGGGTTATTAACAAATCACTTCAAAAGTTTCAAAGAGTTTTAATATGGAAGAAACTTGATGAAGAAGAAAGATTACAAGTCCTCCAGATGAACCCCCAATTTCCCATGTGTGACTTCAAATGATCATAACTTGGTCAATTTTTATCACCTTGAGCCAACTCTTTTTCCATAATAACCTAGAGGATGTGAACTTTATTCCTTCTTTCATGTGCAAAGTGAGAAAATTGATGGAATATACCGTAAGGATACAAAAGATTATAGGTCATTTCATGATTTTTTGCCAACTTCAACAATTCATAACTCTCTCAATTTTTGTATATTTTGAATGGTTCAAGTTTCAAAATGTCATTTAATAGGTCTATTTCATGCCATATTTTTTGGTCAAGAGAAAATTCCAAGAGGAAGGCCATGTTTACATGCAAAATATTATAGGTCACTTTTGAAGAAAAACATGAAATATTTCTAAGTATGGAAAGTAAACTTCTTTTTCCCAACTTTGACTCATTGCAACTATCAGCTCAAACATCCATTTGCTTTCATTATTTTCCCATTGCAAAGATTGTAACCTCATCTTTCTAAAGTATCAATAATCATGTCCTAAGACCCTTTGAGTTGAAAATGCCATTGTTTTGAAATTGGTAACTTGAAACTGAATTTCTCACCAAGTCAAAATTTTGAAATCCATAATGTGGCCTCTAATCACATGATTTGTGCATGTTTTTTATTTAAACTTGATTAACAAACTTGCCTGAAGTGTTTAGCACCTAAAAATGCAAAGATTGGATGAGTTTTGGTGAAAATGAGATCACACTTCACTCGTTTCCAATCTGCACACAAATTCCCTCCAAAATGCATCATTCATCCTTTCTTTTGATCCCATTTGCTTCTCCTATAAATACATGAGCTATCCCATTCGTTTTCTCAAGATTGAACAGCCAAAATCACCCTGCCAAACTCATTCCATAACTCACTTTTCTGCAACTTCGAAATCAATGTTCAAGCCTTTTTGAATCCATTTTTTCTATCAATTCACCTTCCTTGATCTTCCTCGAAGCTACCCATACAATTACCTTCAAGAATCGTGACCTATATTGATCCATAGAAGTCCAGTTTCAGAGCTCTGCAACTTAACTTCAATAGGTAGATTTCTCCATTAATTCTTCCAAACTTTGATATCATTGTGAAGCACTCATTTCCCTGATTCTAGTCGCAACACTTTCTTCTAACTGGAAACACGTTTTGGCCATGAATTTTCAAATTCCTTTTAAAAACTTTCCTTCCAAATTGCATGAGCTACAGTTTAAATAAATTTTTCGCGAAGGTGTGGTTGTCTTCGTCTTGATGAGTCGAAGCGAATGGCATAGGTCTCTTGCTCTAATTTTACAGATTGAATGACCTGATTTTGAGACTGGCTGGAGGTTGAAGATGACCAACGTGTCATCCTAAAGCCAATGAAACAACGCCATTTGTATTTTTTGAAAATATGATTATATACTTGATTTAGTGTTTTATTCAGTAATGACCATGATATGCACAATGCGCCAAATCTCTTGGATTTGATTACTAACGCGTTTTGACTCTCATCCATTGGTCCACATCTTTTTGGTTTTTATTTTATTTTCTGATTTTTATATTTAATTGTTTTAAACTTCAAAAAATCATAGAAATTCATTTGAAGTCCAAAAAAACATGAAATAATTATCAGAAATATTTTTGATTTTTCTATTTCTGATTTTTATTTTTTACAATTTTATTTTGTGTTTTGATATTTTTTTTAAATTTTCACTTTATTTGAATTGTTTTAAATGTTTAAAAATACTTTTATGCATTTTAAAATTCTGAATTTTTTTTGGAATGATCCAATGGTATTGTGACAAATATTGGTGACCTCATTTAATTTTTATTTCTAACCTTGTTATTTTTTTTTATCATTTTTGGTTTATTTTACTCATTTATTTTATTTTTAAAAATAGTTTCTGACTTTAAAAAATTACCAAAAATTTTAAAAATATTTTAGTTCATTTCTAATTTTTCTATGGGCTTATTTATTTTTTTCTTGGTTAATTTGAACATAGTTGATATTTTTCTCTTTTATTTCTATTTTAAAACATTTTAAAACCCTTTTTAATGTATATATTAAATGAAATATTATTTTGTGATTATTTTCTGGCTGATCTTGGGTTGAGTCTAACTCTATAAACATGGATGAATGATTTTAATAATAGTTTGATTAAATTTTAATTCAAATGTGGTTTGTATATTTTTTCCTTCCCTTTTCATCTCATTCCCTTCTTATTGCACTAAGTGTTATTGGAGAATAATCTCTATATCATGTCTCAAAACAAATGGTGCATAGATTGCTATTGACCGACCTCAAAAATAGGTGTGACTTCTATATAAGTCCACTTACGATTGCTTAACATAGTACTAAATTTTGTCTCGATTTGAATAAATGATCATTCGTGGCCCAAACCTATATTTGCAAGCCCATGTATGTTAATTTGATCTCTTTGATCCAATAAATTTTAGATTCACTTTGTATTTGCTTTGGTTCTACCAATCTTCTGATGCATCTACATCACTATTGGACAATGCATATCACTTAAACATCATTAATCATTATATGGTACTTTTGAGGATTCTAAAATGAATGATATACTTGACAAAAAGCAAATTCAACTTGTTGTGTGGAGGCTTTGGTTCTACCAATCCTCTAATGAGTTCCAAATGCAAGTTTCAAGGTGGTCATCCAAATAACTACAAATTATTGATAATTGATTTTATTTTGTGTTTTTATTTTTATGCTTTATGTACCTTTTACTTTAGCATTTACATTTCATGCTATTTTTCATCTTTGCTCACTTGAGCCCCTTTATATTCTAGTCATTTTTATTTTGTTCACTTGAGCTTTTCTTTGTTAAGATACCTAATAATCAACATAAACCATAAAAAACTTTAATGATACTTGGACTATTTGGTTACTATCCTTGGCATTATGGAGTATCGGACTTCATGGACTTAGGATTAGAAACCTTGGCCTATGTTGGAGACCTTGTGACCTTAATTGATATTTAGTTAGAAGTTCTTGAGGTTTATCTCAAGACATTGGGTTGTTTATTTGTTTTATGTGCAGGTTATTGTGATTACATACTTTGTTTGTAATCTGGAATTCATCTGTATACAACCGTTACTCTGCCCAATTTTTATGAGGACTTAATACATTTGAAGTTTGGTTCGCTTAAGAGGTCTATTATCTTTGCTTGCTTGATTTCAATATAAAAAATGGGAATTCTATCTTGACTCATAATGTCAAGTATTGGCTTCTTGTTGGTTAGATGGTTCTTATTCCTAGCTTTTACCCTATGCTTTAGGATAGTCTCTTCTTCTCCTCCCATCTTCTTTAATTTCAAAAATATTCTCTCTCCTTTTGAAAATTCTTCTTTTTTTTAATCATGAACCACTTTCATAATAAACTTGGACTCAGGTCCATGCATTTTCAAAATATTTTTCATAAATAAAATTCAATCAATTTAATAATACCTTGACATTTTTTTGTGAGAAGACTAAAAGTCAATCAATCTGATTTCAAACCATTTTGCCACTTTGGCTTTTTACTTTAAAAAACTTTTCTCAAAAGATCGGACTCTTGTTAATCCTTGTAGTGATGCAAACAACTATACTTCTACAATATGTAGTGAAGTGAGATATTTTCCACTTGCTTGTTGAGTGAGGCATTGTTGATTTTCAAATCCAAGCCATATCCTCCACTTTGAGATGATGCAAATTCTCCTTTCTCATAAATGTGGGTAGTAAGTATGTTTTCCACACGGACAATGACGATGATGTCTTATCTCATAAAATTAACCAACACACTTGTGTTTTTAAAAATATTTAAAGGTGAACTACGAGTACCCTGATCCCCTATTGCACGAAAGGTGGTATGTAGGCACTAAAGGTTCGCAACCTCGGCAGGTGCAAAAATCATAAAAAATATTTCTTTTCTCACCTCAACCATCTATTTTTACACAACATTTCATAGCCAAAATATACAGATTTTACAAAGAGGTTCCTGCGGAGTACCGTAGATGTTTAGGGTGCTAATATCTTCCCTTTGCATAACCAACCCCCTTACCTTGAATCTTTCCCCCTCTTTTTTGGTTATTCGCTCTTTTCCCATTCCTTTAGAAACAATAAAGCACGGTGGCGATTTTTTATTTTTATTTGTATAAGTCTAGTCAATCTAATGGCTTAGTCTTAAACATTTCTACCGCCACAGAAAAAATGGCGACTTCAATTGGGAAAGATTGACCTCTTGCTGGTTCATCCCTAAGTGGGTTGAGCCTATCTTTGTTTATATCTGTATATATGTTACTGTTGTTTATGTGTTATATGTTGTATATATGTTTGTCTGGATTTTCCTGGTTTTCAGGGTGCTTGGTGATTTCACATAAGTCTTATACCGGACTTATGTCAATGATCAAGTGTCAGATGATGAAGACTACTTTGACGAGCAATATCCTCCTGCAGACGATAAGTACAAACAGCTAGAGGATAGACTGAAGGCTGTTCAGATTCAAGTCATTCCTGGTTTGTATTTTGATGATTTGGGTTTAATATTTGGGTTCGTCATTCCCCATAAATTCAAGATACCAGTCTTCATTAACTATGATAGGTTTCCCTGCGCAAAGCTTCATCTGAAGTCTTACATGCACAAAATACAACTGCACACCACCGGTAAGAAACTCTGGGTCCATTTCCTTCAAGAAAGCTTGGCTGGGACTCAACTAGAGTGGTTTTACCAATTGGAGGGTTCTCGTATCCAAACCTGGGAAGACCTAGCCACTGCTTTTTATCACCAGTACCAATACAATGCCGACCTGGCGCCGACTAGAGTTCAAATGCAAGACATGACAATGGGTAAAAACGAGGGGTTCAAAGAGTATGCCCAAAAGTGGAGGGATCTTGCCAGTAGGATCCAACCATCGTTAACTGACAGGTAACATATTGATATATTTATGGGTATGTTATCTGGTCCATTTTTCAACTTATTGGTTGGGAGTTCTTCATCCGGTTTCACCGAGCTGATCCTAACGGGTGAAAGGGTCGAAATTGGTATCAAGAGCGGGAAAATCCCCATGGCGTCTGCTTCCACCTCCAACCCCATAAAGAAACCCTTCACTGGGAAGAAAGAAACGAATGCTATGTATGGGGCAAGGGCCTGTACCAAGAAGGATAATCGTCTGTCCATTAATGATGTTCTAATATCCAACCTTACTCTTGTTCAAATACAATCTTCCAACCCTCAATGATTTGAGGCTCCACGAAGACAGTTCACAAGGATAGGCATGTCATTATCCCAAGCCTTACAACACTTGTTAAAGGCCAACTTAGTGACACTGTGTGATCCTCCATCCAATCCGAACACTTCCTCACCTAAATACAATCTGAATACCAAGTGTGCATATCATTCAAATAGTCATAGGCATGAGACCGATCAATGTTGTACGCTGAAGAAAAAAATTCAAGATTTAATAGACAATAAGACAATTGAATTTGATCCACCTACAATTCCTAATGTGATAATGGAACCAATGCCAAATCATGGAAAAGGTTTCAATGCAATTGAAGACACTATTTTTGTTTCCTCCGTCGAAGATTTAACTACTCTGTTAAATGTTGTAAAAAAGAATTTGCTGAGATTCATGGTTTTCCCTGGCTGTTTGAAAGACTATAATTGTTGCGCCGAACAAGTTAATGGATGAAAAATGGCTGAAAGAAAGTGTTCAACGCCTGATGAATAGTCATGAGATCCTATTTGAGAGAATTCCGTCCATCAAAATTTTGACCGATAAGATTGAAGACATCTTCATCATAACAATTTCCGACAAGCCTCTTAGGATCTCCTCAAAGGGTCCTACCAGGATTTTGAATGAACCGATTGTTGCTCTGTTAATAATTACTACCCCTGGACCAATTTCGTACTCTTCTAATAAAGCAGTGCCATGGAACTACGATGCCGAAGTGTATTACCATGGAATAAAGCAAGATGCTTGGATTGAAGAAGGCAAGGCTGATGACGTTGGGAATATTACTGGGTCTGGTAAAGTGACTAGAACTGGGAGAATCTTTTCACCCAACATTTCACCCCCAAATACAACAACGGCACCTGTCTGCATCACCGTTGATAAGCCTAGTGCTGACACCAGGGGTAAAGAGAAAGTAGTTGAGCCCTGCTGAGATAGAGGTGCCCGCAAAGGACATTGCTGTTGAGGAACCTTCCACTCAAGAAATGGATGAAATCTTGAAAATTATAAAGAGGAGCATATTTCAGATAGTAGAGCAGTTGGGGAAAACCCCTTCCAAGATCTCCATGTTATCTTTGTAACTTTTCTCCGATGCTCATGCCGGAGAATTAATCAAATTCTTAAAAAAGGCTCATGTCCCTCATGAGACCATAACTGACCAGTTCGAAAATTGTGTGTCGAGCTTGACGGCCGACAATGGATTGGGGTTCTCTGATGCTGATTTGAAACCACTTGAAAGGAACCATAACAAAGCTTTACATGTTTCTGTTGAGTGTAAGGGGACTACCCTAGCACATGTTTTGGTTGATACTGACTCTTCTTTAAACGTGCTACCCAAGGGCGCTTTAGATTGATTAGATTGTAAAGGACTGGTGTTGAAGACGAGTGATATTATCGTCCCAGATTTTCAATTATACTTTTTACATCATGGACATTCGTCCCGCTTACTCCTGTTTGTCGGGTCGCCCTTGGATCCATAGAGCAGGGGCAGTAACATCTTCCCTTCACCAAAAGCTAAAATACCCAGTCAAGGGGAGGATATTCACTGTTTGCGATGATGAGGAATTCATGGTAAGCCATCTCAATTCTTTCAAATATGTGGAGATGGATGGAGAATTTATAGAAACCTCGTGCCAGGACTTTGAAGTTGTTCCTCCTATGGTTGCTACTATCAAACTTTCCTCCGACATGTCCAAAGCTGATAAGGTCGTGCCAAGGATAGTTTCATTTAAGGATGCTCGTGCCGCAATCGAAGATGGAAGTTGTGCTACCTGGGGGAAACTCCAGATATCCCATTCAAAGTAGATAAATGTGGTCTAGGTTTCACTATCAAGGCTCAGAAAGAAGTTAGGCGCGCTCGTGCGGGAAAGCCCAGTCTCCGTATTAGAAATCATGAGGTAAACACTGTGGAGGATTCTGATGATGAATGTGCTTTCGAAGAACGAATATACCCTACTATGAAAGAGCTCAACAATTGACGCGCAAAGGAATTTGTTCCCATCTCCTTCATTGAGGAGTAATTACTTGTTTATTTCTTTCTATCAATTCAAGAGCCTTTTATCTGTAATATTAAACAATGACTTTTAAGCCATATGCCTGGCCCGGGGCACTATGGTCCATTTGTTAAGGGTTTTATTTATGTTCATTTTATCATATGTCCATTCAATATAAACCATTGGACTTTTTGCATTCAAATTTTTGTGCTCATTATCTTTCTTTTTCTTTAATGCATTTTTCAAATAGCCTTGTATCTTACATGCACACACACATACACTCTTGCAAATCCTCGTCCACTCCGGATCTCATTTCCAATGAATCTACTATTTCCAGTTATGATTTTGAACGTCCAATTAACAAAGTCGAAGATGAAAGTGAGAAAGATTGTGAAATACCAGGAGAACTAGCCAGAATTCTAATGCAAGAGGAAAAAGCTATTCTTCTGCATGAAGAGTCAGTTGAAGTCATCAACCTAGGTACCAAGACAGACATGAAAGAGGTCCAAGCGCCAACCTAGGAAGCAGTGTCAAAAGCATATTAGCTCATATGTTACATGACTACGTGGAAGTGTTTGCTCGGTCGTATGAAGATATGCTAGGGTTGGGTACCAACATTGTAGTTCATTGTCTGCCAACAAAGGAAGATTATCCTCCTGTCAAGCAAAAATTTCGTCGTATGCGGCCTGACATGTCTGAGAAAATAAAATATGAAGTGATGAAACAATTTGATGCAAGATTCCTAGTTGTGACATATTATCCTCAATGGGTTGAAAACATGGTGCTGGTGCCGAAGAAAGATGGAAAAGTTCGTATGTGTGTAGATTACAGGGATCTGAATAAGGCAAGCCCCAAGGATGACTTCCCTGTACCTCATAGTGATGTCTTGGTCGATAACACCGCTCAACATAATGTCTTCTCTTTCATGGATGGTTTCTCTGACTATAATCAAATTAAGATGGATCATGAAGACATGGAGAAGACCACCTTTGTTACGCAATGGGGAACCTTTTGTTACAAGGTCATGCCATTCATATTGAAGAATGCAGGGAAAATATATCAAAGGGCTATGGTAGCTTTATTTCATGATATGATCCATCATGAAATAGAGGTATATATGGATGATATGATTGCAAGGTCACAAATTGAAGAAGAGCATCTCAATCACCTATACAACCTATTCGAGAGGCTGAAAAAGTACAAGTTAAGGTTAAACCCTAATAAGTGCACATTCGGAGTAAGATCTAGAAAACTTCTAGGTTTTGTTGTCAGTGCTAAAGGCATCGAAGTTGATCATGCAAAGGTAAAATCCATTCAAGAAATGCCAGTTCCCCACTCTGAAAAGAAGGTTAGAGGATTCTTGGGTCATCTTAACTACATCGCCTACTTCATATCTCACTTAACTGCTACTTGTAAGCCAATCATCAAACTCCTAAAGAAAGATCAAGTAGTCAGATGGAATGATGAATGCAAAGCTTCCTTCAACAAAATCAAGGAATATCTGAAAGAACCTCCTATTCTCATGCCTCCAGTTGAAGGAAGACCCTTGATCAAGTACTTGACTGTGCTAGAGAATTCTATGGGGTGTGTGTTGGGCCAATATGATGAGTCTGGCCGAAAAGAGCATGCAATATACTACCTGAGCAAAAAGTTTACCAACTGTGAAACCAGATATTCACTGCTCGAGAAAACTTGTTGCGCTCTAGCATGGGCTACTCGCCGGTTAAGACAATATATGTTGATTCATACCACTTTATTTATTTCTAAGATGGACCATATCAAATACATCTTCGAGAAACCCGCTCTTTATGGACGGATAGCTAGATGACAAATGATTTTGACTGAGTACGATATTCAATATACAACATAAAAGGGCTTCAAAAGAAGTGTATTGGAAGATCATTTGGCCCATCAATCTGTTGATGATTATCAATCTATGAACTTTGACTTCCCAGATGAGAATATCATGTTAGTGATCGACTGTGCAAAACCTGGACCATATGACAGACCTGAACAAGGATCCCTATGGACTATGGTATTCGATGGGGCTTATAACGCTTTAGGTAAAGGAATTGTTGTTGTGATAATTTCTCTTGAGGGTTGCGACACCCCTCTCCCTGCTAGACTGTGCTTCGATTGTATAAATAACATGGCTGAATATGAGGCATGCATTTTGGGTCAGAAGGCTACCATTGATTTAAGGATCAAGCGTTTGAATGTATTCAGAGATTCCGCTTTAGTGATAATCCATGTAAAGGGAGATTGGGACACTAAGCATCCTAATCTTATTCCTTACAAGGAGCTTGTGTTATCTCTGATTCCGTACTTTGAAGAAATTACCTTTGAACACTTCCATAGAGAAGAAAATCAGTTAGCCGATGCTTTGGACATAATGTCTTCTATGTTCAAGGTCAAATGGGACAACGAATCTCCTATGATTACAATTGAGAGATTTGACGAACCTGCCCACTGCTATGAGCTTGACACTGACATAGAGAAGCCATGGTTCCATGAGGTGAAGAGATACCTTAAAGCGCAAGAGTATCTCGAAGGAGCTTCCATCAATGATAAAAAATTCTTACGAATATTCTCAGCTAAATTCTTCCTAAGCAATGGAACCCTGTACAAACGCAACCATGATTCTACTCTACTCCGATGTGTGGATAAGAAGGAGGAAGAGAGAATTATGGAAGACATGCATGAATGTATCTTTGGGATTCACTCTAGTGGACATACTAAGGCCAAGAAAATCCTGAGAGATGGTTACTATTGGTCAACAATGGAAACTGATTGCCATCATCACTCAAGGACTTGCCACAAGTGCCAAATCTATGCTGACAAGGTCCATGTGCCTCCTATTCCTCTAAATGTCACGGTTGCTCCGTGGCCGTTTGCAATGTGGGGCATTGACATGATTGGAGAGATTTAACCTACTGATTCCAATGGACATCGCTTTATTCTTTTCGTTATCGATTATTTCACCAAATTGGTCGAAGTTGCCTCATTTGCCTCAGTCACAAAGAACGTTGTAGCCAGATTCATCAAGCATAACCTCATCTGCCGCTATGGTATCCCCGAAAGGATCATCATTGACAATGGAACCAATCTCAACAATGCTATGATTACAGAACTTTGCACTCAGTTCAAAATCAAGCATCACAATTCTTCTCCTTATAGACCTAAAATGAATGGCGTAGTGGAAGCAGCTAACAAAAACATTAAGAAGATTGTGATAAAGATGGTAGTAACCTACAAATACTGGAATGAGATGTTACCGTTTGCTCTTCATGGATACCGTACTTCACCTCGGACATCGACTGGGGCAACTCCCATTTCTTTGGTCTATGGCATGGAAGTTCTCCTGCCAGTAGAAGTTCAGATTCCCTCCCTAAGAATTATGAAGGAAGCAGGCTAGGCGAAGACGAATGGATTCATACAAAATTGGATCAGTTGAAATTGATCGATGAAAAGCGTCAAGCTGTTGTTTGTCATGGTCAGATGTACCAGAAACGTATGATTAAGGCTTTCAACAAAAAGATCAGGCTTCGAGTATATCGAGTTGTTGACTTGGTAATAAAGCGTATCTTTCTTCCACAAGGTGACCCCAGGGGTAAATGGACTCCCACTTACGAAGGCTCATTTGTTGTCAATAAAGTTTTCTCTGGTGGTGCCATGATGCTGACTGCTATGGACGGTGAAGATTTCCCACATCCTGTGAACACGGACATACTTAAAAAATAGGCAAAATACCCTTTTTAGTCCTTTAAGTTTACCCCAAGGTCCATTTTGGTCCTTTATCTAAAAAAAGTGTCAAACCGGTCCTATAATTCTTTCAAAAGGACCATAGGAGTCCTTTCCGTCCATTTTGGTCCTTTTTGGGCTGAACCAAAAAGGACCAAAATGGACGGAAAGGACTCCTATGGTCCTTTTGAAAGAATTATAGGACCAGTTTGACACTTTTTTTAGATAAAGGACCAAAATGGACCTTGGGGTAAACTTAAAGGACTAAAAAGGGTATTTTGCCTAAAAAATACTACGCATAAGAGACCCGCTAGGTTGACACACCTAGGCAAGATAATGGCATCCCGACGAACCAAAGGTTTGGCAAAAAATTAGGGATATATGCAAAAGATTGTACACCCGGCAAGTAAAAAACCCGAAAGGGCGACTTGGGAAAAAATGGGTATCCTGGTGGGCTGAAAACCCGAAAGGGCGGTCCAGGAAAAAGTTAAGGATTAAAAGCGTATGACTATGTCCCGTAGAATCACCACAGTCGACTTTATTAACAAGGTTCGGGTTCAAACGGTCCAAGATCAATCCAATCAACTTCTGTCAATGGCAAGGGACGTTCGAAGACATTGGGGAAATAGTAGAGTTGAAACACAATGATATCTTTTGTTTTCAATTTTGTTTTCCTTTGAACAATTTCCTCCTACTACGATCTCCGTCTCTTTGTACAAAACCGCCTATTCATGGGCAAAACATCAATACAAACTGTTGTACCCCAAAATTTTCCCTCCCATATTTCTCAAAACATTGGAAGAAAGATCCTCAAGTTGCTCAAAGTAGTCCAAGGGTTGGCCAGACAAGCTCTCTCCTAAGACAGTCTACCTCAAACTAGGGTTTCATGTTGCATCAAGATACTTGAGTCCAAGTGGCCCCAAATGCTCAACATTGTCCTAGTATGTTCTCAAGATCATCCATGTCAAGTTTCAAGCCTTGCAGAGAAAGTTTGCTCAGTCAATTGCTCAAAGGTCCAAAAATTGACTGTGCTAGGGCAAAAGTCAACTATGGCCCACATACAGTCAAACATCAAGATTTTTGGTCAACATCCTCATTTAGAAGTATTATTCATCATTTGATCAAGGGTTGATCATGATTCATCAAGACTCAAAAGTTGCTAAATTAGGGTTTTGTAGGAAAAGTCAACTCAACTTTGACCAAGCATACCTTTCTCATAGTTTATGAGAAATGACCCATCCAAAGCTCATTTTGAGAAGGATGCAATTCCCTACAATCCATCTTCATCTCCAAAGTTCAAAATATGAACACACAAGAAGTTATGAATTTGGACATTATAGGTCATTTTGAAAAGTCAACAAAAACACCTTTATTATCAAAGATTCATACATGAGTATGGAATATAAAAATGAGATGATACTAAAAGGGTTGATTAGAGTACATCTCAAGCTTTCTAAAAAGTCAAAGAACACCTCCATAGGTTCAAAATTGAGGAAGTTATGCATTGGTGAAGTTGACCTTTTTTGCAAAATTGCCAAAAGTCAACTTTCCCAAAAACTTCAAATTTTGCCAAATGGGCCCATTCTTTTTCACTTGTTTTGAGTTGGAAACATAGCCCACGTGCTCTAGCCTTTGCCACTTGTACATATCTTATTTTTATTATTTATTTTGATTTTTATTTGAATTAATTCAATTTAAATCAATAATAAATCAAATAAAATCCAAAGCATTGATAACAAGAGATTTTATGATTGTTTTAGGTCTTATTACACAACTAGCATCATTCAAATTCGTGCAAAGCATTACAGTGAACAAAAAGATTGGAAAAGAGGATAGACTCATACATAAGGAATGAGGCTAGACCAAAATAAGAGTTGGAAAGAGGCGCTGGAAGGAGAACCAAATATGAAAAATCAAGGAAAAAGTGTGAGATCGAAATCCAACTTAGAGGCATTCTCAAGTCTCTTTGTTGATCCCAATCGCTTCCTAGGACTCTCTAGAAGCTAAAGCAATCAAGAACAAGTCCATTCCAGTCCCGAAATGCACCGTAAGTCGCTCACGAACCATCCCTGTTCTTGAATTCGTATTTCATAATATAGGCATTGTTAAGATAAATTACTTGCATATTCTTGATCTATGAGGTATTTGCAAGCTTTTTGCATCATTAATTGCGTTTATATGGCTTGTAGCGTTAATCACCATTGCTAGGTTTTCGAGTTTGGTTTTAGGGATTTTGATTGCAGAGACAATTGGCCTCTTTAAATGGTACGATTGTGATCAGGAGGACGAAACACACTTAACCATGGCTTTAGATCTTATTTCCATGGCCCATGGAAGATTTTGGAGACATACATACCTGTAGCGACGGACTTTGTCCGTAGGTATAGGTGTTCCAGCTTTTAGCTACAGTGCAGGGAAGAAGACGAATATGTGGCCATCCTCCATTTGTTCGTTTGAATTTCGCGCGGAAAATCCCATTATTTTATTTGTTTCACATATTATTATTATTTTGTAATATGATAACAATCAAAACCAAGTGGCGTAGTGGTGGCCACGTGAGTACTTAAGGCGTTAGAGGCTGGAGGTCAAGGGTTCGATCCCTGCCTCCAGTATTTGGCATTTTCTTATTTCCTTTCAGGAGATCCAATGCGCGCATTAGCCAGGAGACCACCATACGCCTTCATCATCAAGCGTGCCAGATGGGCAGATGGCCAAATCTGATGGCCACCACTAAGGGTGCACCATAGGCCAAGTCAAACACCTATGTACTGGATCCAAAAAGTCAAAACAGATCATCAATAATGGGCCCAGATTCCTGCTATTGGCAGCCCCTTTAATCAGGCCCAATCTCTATCTTTCTTTATATTTTCTCTTTTTTTCATTTATTTATCTTATTTTATTTTATTCAATTACTAACCAAAAATTAATTTTCTTTTTATCAAAAAATCACCAAAAATATTTTATGTCCAATTAAAATTAGAATATTATTTTAGCAATAAATTAATTAATTTAATTAGGTTTGATTGATTAGACAAATTTGATTTATTTTTTGCAAATAATTAAAATTAATTAGAATAATTAGTTTTTATTACTAACTTGATTATTTTATTTTTTCCCTAAAATAACCAAAAACCAAAAATATGTCATTTAATTATTTTCATTAATTAATTTAATAACTAATTAATTTAGCATTTAATTTAGAAAAACTTATTTCTTTTATTAAAAACAACAAAAAAACAATTTTTCTTTTTTAATTAGGATAGAAGGGTCAAAACCCTAGTTTCGCATTCGATCTAATTTTCTCGCTCGCTTTATTTTTGCCCAATTGTTGTATCTGCTCCCGGTTTGTAATAATTTAATTAGGACATTTATTTATTTTTACCTCTTTTAATTTCAAAGGGTTTGTTTTTGGCTATGTAAATACTCGGAGCCTTGTAATAGCGTAGTTTAATTTCTGCACTTTTAAATTCCGCAAATTATTAACTGTTAAATGTTTGATAATAGGGTTTGCATGACAAGAATGTATGCCTAAATTTAAAACAGTTAGATCACCTTAAATGTGCAAAGATAAAATAATCTGAAATTGAAACACTCGCACATGCGCACTCCTAGGGTACACTCCCACTTGGTTGCCTTCGATAAACAGTCATTGAGTATAGGATATTTTAGTGATCGTCTTGTTGTCTAAAAGATCAAAGTTGCCTTGGAAAGGTTTCCTCAGATATTGTTGCCTCGGATAATTTATCTAAGACATTAGGGTTACTACTAAGACATCCTAACATTGCTTTAGTGACCGTACGTCCCTTTCGCGTTGACCCTCAAAACTCCAACGATGATGCTACCTACTCACTAATAGTGGGATAGCGTTTTCTAAAGGAAACAAGCATAGAACGATTCTTTTTTTGAGTAGGTAGATTAGTTCTTAGATACTTGCTCATTCCAAACAATTTCACACTTACACTCCTTTACAAACAAAGTTTTCAAAAACACTTCATTACACTCTTGAAGACAGAAACAAAAGTTAAATCGAAGTCAAAACAAAAACTTTTCAAAGCCCACAAACACAAAGAAATTTTTTTTGAAAATGATGAGCAAGTACCTAAGAGCCAGTTGATAACTACGGATAGAAAGGGTGCTAATACCTTCCCTTTCTATAAATCTACCCCCCGTACTCAGAAATATCTCGAAAAGGGAATTTTTCTGTGCTTTTTTCCTTTCCTTGTTGGATAAAATAAAAGACGGTGGCGACTCCTGCTTACCGCGACATTTTACGAAAACAAACGCAAAACGCAAACCAGCAAATTCCTTAACGAAATAGGGAAACCACATCCCGGTTCTGGCCACCGTATCACACAAATATACTTTGAAGTGAAAAATTTTGTTTTTATTTTGAGTGCAAAGGTGTCCAATGACTAAAATTGAATGAACATATGCATATGAACATGATTAAACTATTTAGTAAATGTGTGTTGTCAAGCAGCAACGAGCATCTCTTTAATACAGTTGAGATATCCCCACAGAGTTATCTCATTAGCATTATCCGCATAGAGCCAGCTACAATAAACCTTTCCCCTAACAGAGTTGCCCACAAAGTTGGATTTATGCAACCCTCAGTCAGAGTTTCAATATCTCGACAACCCTCTCCCCATCTGAGTTGGTCTTAAAAGAAGAAGCCTTGTGGAGTTCTTCTTAAAGAATTCACCTAGCCAGCAGGTCAACAAATATTCTCTTCAGCAGGGATTATTCCCTAACAAAATAATACACTCCCCAACAGAATCATTCCTATTCAAACAATTTTCAATTACTATGAAGCCTGGACCCGACCAGATAATAATTTAACTTCTCGAGATATTGTAAAGCCTGGACCCGACCAGACAATGGTTTAACTTTTTTTCCCCAATAGAGTTTGCCTCTACCCCCAGTAAGTTACTGCAAAGCCTAGACCCGACCAGATGTCAGTTCAACTTCATCCTTTTAAGCAAGTTACTGCAAAACCTGGACCCGACCAAATATCAGTTCAACTTCATACTTTCAAGTAAGTTACTGCAAAGCCTAGACCCGACCAGACGTCAGTTCAACATCATCCTTTTAAGAAAGATACTACAAAGCTCGGACTCTACCAGATATCAGTTCAAATTCATCCTTTAAAGTAAGTTACTACAAATCCTGGACCCGACCAGATATCAGTTAAACTTCATCCTTTCAAGCAAGTTACTGCAAAGCCTGGACTTGACCAGATATCAGTTCAACTTCATCCTTTCAAGCAAGTTACTATGAAGTATGGACCCGACCAGATATCAGTTTAAATTCATCCTCTCAAGCAAGTTACTGCAAAGCCTGGACCCGACCAGATATCAGTTCAACTTCATCCTTTCAAGCAAGTTACTGTGAAGCCTGGACCGGACCAGATATCAATTCAAATTCATCCTTTCAAGTAAGTTATTTCGAAGCCTAGAGTTCGACCAGATAACAATTAACTTCATCCACCTCAGAAATTTTCTTTGAAACTTGGAATCTGACCAGATAGCAGTTTAATGTTAGTAAGTTGTTGTGAAGCCTGGAATCCAACCAGATAACAGCTTAACTTCACTCTCCCAAGTAATTTTCTACGAAGCCTGAAATCCGACCAGATAAGAATTAATTTAATCTTCCCTAGTAAGCCGCTACGAAGCCTGGAATACGACCAGATAACAGTCAAATTCATTATCCCCAATAAATTGCTGCCAGCTTGGATTTTGACTAGATAACAACTAACTTTTGATTCTCTCCAGTCAGGAATAACTCCCCAGTAGAGCAACGGACAACCATAATTCCTGAACTTTATTCCTCCAAATAGAAATCAAAACCTCCCATAGGATTTCCTAATGCAAAGAGCCAAAGTCAATATTCCCCGGCATATTTCTCCTCAAACAATAAAAAAGGAATTCCCAGCGGAAACATTCTAAACAAAGTTGAAGATACACCTACTCTCCAACAACAGTTTAGGATTCATCCTCCCAAGGCTCCCCAACATGTTGTCAAGGATTTATTTTCCTAGACAAAGATGCGCTGCAATAAATGCATTACATTCATAAGCCATAACACATACATGACAAATGCATATAGCATAATCTCATTTTTTTTAGAACATCATTACGCCATGCATACATCTGCATGCAACTAATCCTTTTCCTTGCAGGAAAAATCAATCATCAAATGAAGAACTCTTCTAGTTAGATTTAGTTCTTCCAGATTAACAACAGTCAATCAACGAACCTCTTCTGGTTAGGTTTATCTCTTCTAGTTAAAAACAGGCAAAAGACATCTACTATTTCAGTATAAATCAACCAAAAGATTTATCCTGATACCTTCCCCAGTCACTCTGGATGACATCTATAAGCCCATCTCCAATAACTCTCCATCATATCCCAAAATGGAATCTTTAAGCCCATTCCTTACACAGTCAACTAACACATCATTGAGTGCAAATTTCTGGGCACTTTAGTGTTCAATCATCTTCCACCTTCAAGTTACGAATGGCGAGCTCGCCAATCTAACTCTTTAGGCTTAAGAAGATTGAACAGGGGTAGTTGTTGTACCCCAATATTTTCCCTCTTATTTCTCAAGAATTTTCTCACAAGATCTTCCATGACTCAAGTTTGCAGCACTGATACATCAATTTGGGTTTGGAATTGGCACAAGAGCAAAATGGTCAAAATACACACTGAAAAGTCAAACTTTGACTTTTTGATTAAAATCAAGTTCCAAGAATCACATTTCATCAAGACATGGTAGAATATGAAGTTGGTTCATCAAGAAAATCAAAAGTAAAAATTACTTTGGAGAAGTCAAAGTTGTAAACACTTACAAATTTTTCTAAGTGTTAAGAAAATATGATAAGTTTAGAACTTTTGGCAAGATTTTCATCATGATGCAAGATGATTCAGGAAGAACTTCTGACACAAAAGTTGTAGATCTCAATGAGATCTAAAACATTGCAGAATAGAACTCCTCCTAAAAATGCTGGGATTTCAAGTTATAAATCCTTGAAGACACGTCCATGAAACTAAAACACTTAGTAAATTCTGAGCATTTCCAAGTCAGAATTTGATTAGAACTTTTGGGCCAGTTTTCACATAGGTACGATCCGAGTTTGCAAAAATGATTCAAAGAGGGGTTACAAGGAATGTTACAAGCTTTCTGAAAAGTCTGAGAACTCTTTCAGATCATGCTGGAGAAGGGAGAACCAAAGATCAGAAGTTGGACATTTGTTCTTAATCTAAGTTACGTTTATGCTGAACTTCTGATCTAGTTTCAAGCTATGCTGCATAATCTCATGTTGCAGGCCTTCTTGCTTGTTAAATATCATCATAATTTAATGCTTACATCAACTTTTGAGTCTTTATCCTAGTCCTTAAGCCTTTATCCAAAAGATCTTCCCACGTGTGGCATAAAAGTACCACTGATGTCCTTGAAAAGAAAACTTTTGTACAAAGTTTATTTTGAGCCCATACTTTACTTTGGTTCTGAGTGTACTTCCCCACAAATCATTCCTGCAAACTCATATTAGGCGTGCTTAAAATTGCTAACCACCCTACCTTGCCTTGAAACCATGCTTGTCTAAATTTGCTTTAAAAACAAGTCAAAGATCCATAACACATGATGGTTGTACTCCTGACTTCTCCAAGTTTCTAAATCCTTTGCCTATAAATTAAACTTCATTTGCAAACTGAAGGAGGATTGAAAAAGAAAAAGCCCTGAAACCTTGCTGAAAATTCCCAAGAACCTGAAACTGCAACAGAAACACAAAACCTGCTAGTTTCTGATTTTTGCATCCAAACTCTAATTTTTCTTGTGCATTTTTTGGCCAAATCATCCATACAATTTCTGGTATACACGTAGAAGCTTTCCCTACTTCTGTTTTCAAACTGTAATACAGTCTTCACTAATCTCCATTTCAAAAATCAGAACATTGCATCTTGACTGCTCCAGAGCATTCCAACCATCCATAACTTAAGTTAAGGGTTGCTTTAGATTTATGAAAACTTGAGGAGGCTGACCAGAACATCACAGCAATTTGAACCAGGCTCTAACTCACAAAACAATTTCCAGCAGCAAGGTAAGTTTCTTCTGATTTTCATCTCATTACTTATGCATTGTTAGGCTTGCAATTTCAAAGACACAATGTAGATATCATGGCTCTGAGTCTGTACATATTTATAGATTTCATTTATATGTCCTAAGTATAGAGAAATTCAAATTATAACTAACTTCTTGAGAAAATTAGGGTTCAGAATTAGGATTAGAAAAATTCATCCTTGCTTCTGGTTCACAGTTTTGATGCTTTTTATTTCTGAAACCATGATGAAATTTTCCATAACCTCTATATTTGCATTTTGCTGCGACGGTTGTTAAATCAGAGTCGCCACTATTAGTTTTTATACTAGGGAAGGGAATCTAACAGAAAACCAAAATTCGCAGACAGAGATTCTAGGTTTCGGACTTAATTAGACGAAAGGAAGGTGTTAGGCACCTTTCATCTACCTTGTTCAAAAGGATATTAGGTTTAAGTTTAAGGTAAACAGGGTTTTAACTTTTAATTAGGGGGAAAGGTTTAAATTTTTATAGGGGAAAGGTTTAAATTTTTATAGGGGAACTCGCTACAATTTTTGATCGTATGCCTACATATCCTCTTAAGAGGAATCAGAGTCCCAATTCGTAGTTCGTATGGGGATGGTGTTTTTTAGGGGTTTGCCAACATATTTTAAATTACCTCGCACTTGGATGGGAATAATGATTGCAAAGATTTTGACTAAATTCACAGTAAGTCAAAACCAGTTTGAAACCCTTTTGAAAAAACAGTTGATTAGTTTAGTTTGTTTGCGAAAAAATAGTTTGATACTTATTAGTGTTTTTTATTGTATTAATTGAAAATATCTTGATTAATGCATGATTAGAAAATATTTTAATGCAAGTAATATAGAAAATAATATATGCAATATTGATATAAAAATAATTTATTTGATCATATAATAATATTTAGATAGAAAATAAAATAATTGTGATATAATAATTATAAAAAAATCAATATTTGATAATAATTCTAATTATTATTGTAAATAAATAATATATATGTATATGTATATATATATATATATATATATATATATATATATATATATATATATATATATATATATATATATATATATATATATATATATATATATATATATATATATATATATATATATATATATATATATATATATATATATATATATATATATATATATATATATATATATATATATATATATATATATATATATATATATATATATATATATATATATATATATATATATATATATATATATATATATATATATATATATAATTAGAAATAATATATGAATTATAAAAGAAAATAAATAAATTAAATTTGGGGGGGGGGGGGGGGGGGGGGGTAATTTCTAATTAACAAGTAAAACAGGGGGTGTTATTATTAGGACTCTGGCTGGGCCCAAGATATAATTCAAAAAAGGGGGTTGCGTCATTATTTGGAGTTTAGTAAGATTGTTAAAAGGGGGGTGTAAGAAGTAAACGGCTTAGGCCCAGATGTGAATTGGAGAGGGTCCGTGTACTGGGTGTGGTGACGGTGCACGATTGCTACAGTGCAGACTTGGCCTCTGGCCGTCTGATGGTGATCAAAAGGATGTTGATGAGGGAGAATGGTAACTATAGTGCACTAGCATGCATGGAATTGGAACGTGCAGCATAAGTTATTTTTCATTTTTCATTTTCATTTTACATCAATCCTCTCTTCCTCTCTCGCGGTTCACCCTTTCTTTCTTCACCCCTTTTCTAACCCTAACCCTTTTTCCTCTCCGGCGTTGCAACCCCTTGAATCACCAAACCAAACCGATGATCCTCCCCATCCCAAGAAGAACAAAATAAAAAAAGATAAGCTAGATCGTTACCCTCCGTGTTTTCGTTTTCCGAGTCTTTGCTTTTCTTGTCTGATTCGATGCTAACCCTTCTTGTTCTTGTTATTCATAGGCTCCAGTGAAGATTGAAGTTGATGGTGACAGCGATGGCGGAGGAATAGAGATGGCTCACAGATAGGAAGGGAGGATGATTAGGGTTTTGAAAATCGAAACCCGGCGCTTCGTTCTTCTTCTTTTCCTAATTCTTATAGTCTTCACCTCTTTGTATTTTTTGTCCTTTTTCTGTATATCCTCCTTCGTTCTTTATGTAATCCAGCCACCCCTTTTTTGTTCTTTCTTATTAGTATATATAGGTTTATAATTTAGGGCTTTTAGCTTGTCGTTACAGATTTAGGAATTAGAGATCAATTAGGGTTGAATTTCGCTGTAATTGATTCTGTATTTTTTGCTGTAAAAGATTTGATTCTGTAAACCTTTTTTTATACTGTAAAAGGATTTTCCAGATTTTATTTAGTTTTTAGATTTGATTTTGTAAATAAAGATTGATTCTGTAATGTTTGTAATTCTGAGATTTGTTTAGTTATAAATTATCTGATTCTATTTTCAATCTCTACAATAGCTGTAAAGAAGCAACCATATGCACTAATTTTGGTTTAGATTTGTACAATGTTAGTTTGTGCAAAACGTGTGTTAGATTTTGGGATGATTGGTACAGTTGTGTTTTTCCTCAATTGGGCCAACAGCATCGTACTTACCGAGCAAAACATCTTCTTTTATAGAAAAAAAATATTCTAAGTGTATCTTTTAAAACAACAAAGTCTTCTTTTCAATTGGGCCTAAATGGCCTTATGAAACAAATCGTCTTTTTTTTCTCAGACAAACAAAAACACTTTATTAAATTATAAAAAATCTAATAACATAGTTTAAAAATAATTTTAATAAATACCTTAGTAACTTAATTATAAAAATGTTTAATAAAATAATAGAATATTTTAATAATCAATTCTCTTAAACTCAATATAAGGTTTCATAAAAAATCTTAATGGACCAATAAATTTGTAATCGCACCCCCTTTTGCTACTCAATCAAAACAAAAATGGGCCATGAATTCTAATATGAACTTGAAGTTTTCACCCCTTTTCTTTTACTAACAACACTAAAATGCGTTTTATTATTTAAAACTTAATTATTAATTACTAGGAAATTAAACATAAGTGGACTTAATAATTTAATAACTTAGTAATTATTATCACCTTTTTTCTTTAAAATAATTTCCTATTTTTGAATTCAATGGGTCGTCGGCCAACATGCTTTGCGAATGTGTTTACAGATACACGAGTCTTTCTGATTTAGAAAGCCCCGCTTTCCTAAATTTAAGGTACACCACCCTAGTCGGATAAAGATGGACCATCAGATACTGATGTACCATCTTTAATTGAATATTTGTTCAATTTTAATCTTGATAATATAAAATTATCGAGGTAGGACAAATTTTGTGTACGGCAGCTGCCCCTATTCAATTATCTTCCATTCGAATAACGGGAGAAAACTCGAGTCTTGCACATTATGATTGAAAGTTTATTGTATACTGGAAGTATCCCAAAATTTGTCCGAAAAACATAAGGTTACACTGATATAGCATACCCTTACAAGTCTCAAGGAAGTAGGCAAAGTTGATGATGTATCGCTCGCCAGGGTTTGATAACGAGGCAGATAGTCTTTGATCTTAAAAGTGCAATTTTGTATGTCTTGGTTTTGTTTTTGATTATTCACCCATTTGGAGGATGAATACAATAATGGTTGAGGATGCATGGCTGCTTGAAGAATGAGGCCATGGGTTATGTTTGCGAATCATTGCATGACGTCTGAGGCGATGAGCTAGAGTTTTTTGTTTTAGAGCATTGTTGGATGAAGTCTGAGGCGATGATCGGTGTTTACGGAATAAAGAAACGCATTTCTGCATGAAGTCTGAGGCAATGGGTTAAAGTTTTATTTTCTTTCGAGCATCGCTGCATGAAGTCTGAGGCGATGATCTGTGTTATGGAATAAAGAAACACATTATTGCATGAAGACTGAGGAAATGGTCTATGTTGCGAGATAAGGAAACACATTGTTGCATGAAGCCTGAGGCAATGGGTTTGGTTTGAAAATCGTTGCGTGAATTTTGAGATGATAAGAAAAATCTGATTTTTGAACATCGCTGCATGAAGTCTGAGGCAGTGGTCTAGGTCGCGAGATAAGGAAACACATTGATGCATGAAGTCTGAGGCGATGGTCTGTGTTACTAAGTAAAGAAATATACATTGCTGCATGAAGTCTGAGACAATGAGTTTGGTTTGCAAATTGTTGCGTGAAGTATGAGACGATAGGCTAGATGTTGGTTTTAAGCATAGCTGCCTGAAGTCTGAGGCGATGGTCTATTTTGGAATAAAGAAACATATTGTTGCATGAAGTATGAGGCAATGGGTTTGGTTTGCAAATCGTTGTGTGAAGTATGAGGCGATAAGCTGAATTTGGTTTCGAATATTGCTGCATGAAGTCTGAGGAAATGAATTTGGTTCTAAATAGTTGCGTGAAGTCTGAGGCGATAAGCTGGATTTGGTTCTCAGGCATCGCTGCATGAAGTATGAGGCGATGGTCTAGAACTTGGAATAAAGAAACACATTGATGCATGAAGTCTGAGGCAATGGGTTAGGCTTGCAATTCGCTGCGTGAAATCTAAGGCGATAAGCTAAATTTGTTGTTTCGAACATTGTTGCATGAAGTCTGAGGCGATAATATGTGTCGCATTATAAAGAAATACATTGCTGCATGAAGTCTGAGGCAATGGGCTTGGCTCGCGAATTGCTACATGAAGTCTGAGGCGATAGGCTGGGTTTTGAGAATACATTGCGGCTTAGAGACAATGTAATGAGTTTTTACGAATACATTGCGGCTTAGAAGCAATGTAATGAGTTTTGAGAATACATTGCAGCTTAGAGGAAACGTACTGAGTTTTGCAAATACATTGCAGCTAAGAGGAAATGTACTGAGTTGTGAGAATTCATTGCAGCATAGAGGAAACATAGTGAGTTTTGTGAATACATTGCGGCTTAGAGGCAATGAGTTGAGTTTGGATAATACATTGTGTATTAGAGACAATGAGTTGAGTTTGGATAATACATTGCGGCTTAGAGGCAATGAGTTGAGTTTGTATAATACATTGCGGCTTAGGGGAAATGTACCGAGTGTTGTTCATTACTGCGTGAAGACTTAGGTAATTTGCTAAACGTGTCATGGCATGAAGACTTAGGTGACAAGCTGAATCGTAGGAGAAGTGTTTTGTTTGTTGACCCTTAGATAGCTAAATCGAGGGAGAGAATGTTTGTTTGTTTTCTATGTGATACATGCGTATGCATACGCATTGAATGTTGTATGTATGTGAAATGTATGATGTTTGACATTGATATGGAACCCTGAATATATGTGTATTGTATGCAAGAATGCATAGTATATGTATTCTTGAGATATGAAAAATGTGTATATGTATGAAATGTGTGTAAGATGCGCATATGCCTTGAAATGTTATAAAGACTATTTCTGGAATTCTCTCCTTTAAACCATTGGCTTAGAGTTACCAATTCTTGGCGTTGTATGTTATGTCGTTGTAGCATTGTTGAACTTGAACATAATGGACAATGTTAGAAAAAATTGAACATTGATTTTGTATTGTGAGCGCGGGTGTAGACATATACGTAGATGTAGATAATGGCATGCGCATAGATTTGTATGTTGTAAGCGCAGACGTAGACGTATGTATTGGCATATGTGTAGCCTTTTATGTTGTAAGCGCAGGCGTAAGCGTAGACATATATAGATTCGTATGTTGTAAGTACAGGCGTAAGCATAGACGTATGTATAGAATTGGAAGGAGTACACGGGTGCATGGACGCGTGCAAACGTAGACCTCGTGTTGCAAGTGTAAGCATAGGCACTGATATGGACGTTGACTTTGTGTGCGGGCGCGTAGATGTAGTCATAAACTTTGTATTGTTGAGTGCGAGTATAGGCACAGATGTACGTGTGGGCATAGATTTTTTGCATCATGAGCGTAGATATAGGCGTAGACATGTGTATAGATTTTTGTATTGCAAGACTTAAGAGTAGCCATGTGCGTGGACGTAGACGTGGATTTTCTTTAAATATTTTTCTAGCCAAAATGTTTTTTCGATGTTTATCAAATGCTTTTATTTTGTTAATTCCCCGAATTTATTTCAAGACAATATTCACAAGTAATGGTCATAGTATTTTGTAAACAAGTCTGAGAAAATAAAAAACGCAACTTTAAAGATGCAAAGAAAGAAAATGTTTTATTGATATGCCTCTGAATAGGCGAGAATACAAGATGCAATTCCTAGAAAGAGGTAATTACATAAGGTATTAAAACTGTAAATGGAAATAAAAATGATAATTGCTAATTTTGTTTCCCAATATCCTTTTAATGATTTTATCTCCTCTCCTTATGAGTTGTATGATTCATATCTATCTCTCCGTTCATGGTTCATAGTCACAGTTCTTAGATCACAGTCTTTTATTCTTTATTTCTTCTTGAGTGATCCCTAATTTTTTCCTGGATTTCCCTTTCGGGTTTTCAATCCACCGGGATAGTTTTTTTTGTTTATATGCCCCTAATTTTTTCCTAGATCGCCCTTTAGGGTTTTCAATCCACCAGGATGCTCCTTTTTGCCTAAGTCGCCTGTTTAAGGTTCAAGCTTAGCGAGGTTATACATAGTATTTTTTACTACGTCTGAATTTGCCGGATGCGGTATTTCATCCCCATCCATTGTTGTGGGGATAAGACCACCACCGGAGAATGTTATTTTGACTATGTATGGACCTTCATAGTTGCGTGTCCATTTACCATGTGTGTCGAGGCGAGGTAGAAGAATATTCTTGAGTAGTAGACCATGTCATGGTTCATCTTGTACAGTATACTGTTACTTTGAAAGAATTCTGAGGCTAATTTTCGTAGGATTTGCTTGACAATGCTAGAGGCATTTTCTGGATGTCCTTATTTTTTGAGGTACTTCTTGATGTCGTAAAACCAAGGCTTGTTATATTGTCATTTTTTAATAGCAAGGCAATGTGCGGGCTCTTTGAAGTGTCTGTTTGTGATGCGCGGTTTGTAGTTTGACCAAGTTACTTTGAACATAGATGATATAGGCGCCAGGGTGTCTATCATTTGATTTCCTTTTCGTAGGACGTGACTGAAAATGATCTTTGCGAATTCCGCAGTCAGTTTTCAAAACATGATCCTGATATGGAACCAGTTTTGGATGTTTAGTATCACATTCAACATTGACTTGGTATACGGCTTGTGAGCATTCTTTGGAGAAGTCAATATTTCCCTTATATCGTGCCCCGATGCATTTGAAGCCTTGTCGAACATGGATATCCAATATGCCCCTGGCTCGGGTTCTTTGTCAGGTCTTGGTATTTCGTAGTTGCTTATTTTTACAGAACTGTCTGTATTTAACCTTGGCCTGTTTCTGTAGGAACAAGCAGATATGCGCAATAACTTGATCAACTTATTTTTGGCTCCGCTCTAACATTTCCCCTTAGCTTGGTTTCTTCTGGGTCTTCCCATGTGCTTAGATTAATGGTCTTAATAGCCTCTATATATGGTTGTGTATTATTAGCCTTTCGTTCTATTTCCCTTGCCATTTTCTCAGGGAGTTCAAGATATTAATCATCTTCCTCTTTAGCTTGGTCGATAGGAGCATCAAAATTATATCGGGTCGCAGCAGTAACATTATCGGTGGATTTGGGCATGTATTTTCACACCTATCCTGTTTTGGTGCGGATTTAGTATATGAATATTTGAACATGCATATGAAGAGAAAGGATTGCCATTTTTTAAATTTGAGATATAAATGAAAGATAAAGAAAGGGGTCTTAATTGAAAACAAAATATAACTCTTATTAATCATAAATATTGTTTGAAAAAAAATGTGGGAACCGTTACAAGCAACCCCTATGCCCCGGGCATGACATAGGTTCTTTCAGAAACAAGAAAAATTAATTAGGAAAGAAAAAGATCTCAGGAAACTCCACGACGGTCCATCTTTTGAGTTCACCGTCTGGGGCGTATTCTCTGATGAATTCAGTTTCCCCTTTGGTGTTGGCTTTGTTGGATGTTTTTGCCCCATGTCTTCCATGCACTAGTCCATTGTTGACAAAAGTCTCTTAGATTAGAGGAAAATGTGCTTCGCCCTTCAGATCATCTTTATATTTTCCTTCAAGGTATTGTCTGAACTGGACTATCCCCTGGTCCCCTAGCCTTTGTAGAGCTCTTTCCAAAGCTTCTTTGTGTTCTACAGGGAGTCCACATCCCGACAGATATTCTTTCAGCGAGTTTATTGGGGTTTTTGCTTGTCTCCTTGCGCTAGAGTCAGTGACTATTCAATAGCATTTATCGTCAGTCCATCGTGTGAAGGCGTAGGGTTTGACTTGATGTTGGGCTTCTCGAAAGTTAAGTCTTGAGATTCCAACAAATCATGCACCTTGTGTTTGAATTGGAAACACTGTTTTATGGTATGTCCAGGAGAATTAGCATAATACTCGCATCTGGAATTAGCGTTGTATCTTCGCGGGAGTGGCCTGACTGGAGGAGCTAGAGGCTTGAGTTCCACTAAGGATGCCTTAACTAGCTGTTGTAATAACTGACTAGGTGGCATAGGGAGTGGATCAAATTTCCTGGGTGGCCTTCTGCTTTGTTGTTGTCCTAGTGGGATCACTAATGGTTATTGTACCCTGGGTTGTGACGCTGCAACATTAATTTCTCCCTCTTTTCCTTTGGGGACGTTTGAAGAAGTCCTTCTTGAATTGTAGGGGTTATTTGATGGTTCCCCTGATATCTTCCCGCTTTTTATTCCAGTCTAGATTCTTTCTCCGATGGTTACTAGGTCTGAGAACCCCGAAGAGATACTTCCAGCCATCATCTCATAATACAGCCCGTGCAATGTCCCCATGAACGTGTCTACTAACTCCTTCTCTAACAGTGGTGGTTGCACACGGGATGTAAACTCCCTCCATCTCTGAGCATACTCTTTTAAGGACTCTTGTTTCTTTTGGGATAGATTCTGTAGTTGCATGCGGGTAGGCGCCATGTCCAGGTTATATTTGTAATGCTTTAGGAAAGCATTAGCAATATCTTCCCAAGTTCGAATATGCGTTCGCTCCAATTGCATATACCAGACTAAAGATGCCCCACTCAAACTATCTTGGAAATAGTGAATCATCAGCTTCTGATCGTGGGAATGGGCATGCATCTTCCTGCAATACATACTGTTGTACCCCAAAATTTTCCCTCTCATTTTACTCAATACATTTCCATTGAGATCTTCAATTTGCTCAAGGTTGCCCAAGAGTGGACCAGACAAACTCTCTCCTAAGGCAATATATCTCAAATTAGTGTTTCATTCTTCATCAAGATGGGTGAACCACAAATATCACAAATTATTTCCAAGGTGGTAATATGTCCCCAAGATCATCCATGCCAAGTTTCATGCCTTTCACAAGAAGTTTGCTCAGTCAACTGCTCAGATGCTTGAGAATCGACTGTACTAGGTCAAAAGTCAATTGTGGACCACATACAGTCAAACTTCAATATTTTTGGTCAACATTATAATTTTGAAGTTATATACATCATTTTATCAAGGGTTGATCATGATTCCTCAAGGAATGCTCCAAATTCATCAAAACCCAAAAGTTGCTAAATTAGGGTTTTGTAGGAAAAGTCAACCCAACTTTGACCAAGCATAACTTCTTCATACTTTATCATAAATTTTCCATCCAAGGATCATTTTGAATAGGATGAAATTCCACACAATTCATATTTAGCGCTCAAGTTCAAAATATGCACTCATAAAAAGATATGAATTTTGACATTATAGGTCCTTTTGAAAAGTCAACAAAACACCTTTTGGGTCAAAGCTTCATACATGAACATGGAAGATCCAATTGAGATAAAACCCAAAGGTTTGTTTATAGGACATCTTAAGCTTTCTAAAAAGTCTAAGAGCACCCTCCTAGGGTCAAAATTGAGAGAGTTGTGCACTTTCAAAGTTGGCAATTTTTGGAAAATTGTCAAAAGTCAACATTGATCAAATTTTCATTTTTTTCCAAAGGGGCCCATGTTTTCTTGTTTGACACATGTTTATAATAGGACCCACGACCCCTGATCTTTTCCACCTATTATTTTATTATTTTTCTCATTTATTTTGATTTTTTATTCATTTAAACCAAAGTAAATCAAATTAAATGGTAAAATAATAAAAGCAAATTAAATCTTGGGATTTTTGTGCACATTATGAGTCCATATACAGCTAGCATGGCATGTAATTCGTGCAAGGATGGTTTAGATTGAAAAATTCATGATTGGAGCTTTTTGGAAAGAAATCATACAAGGCCGAAATCAAATCAAATCTTCATAATTCCTCAAGATACCATGAATTTCTTCCATTATTTTTGACCTAAATTACTCCTCAATATAAACACAACACCCTCATACACTAGGGAGCACGAAATTGTCTCCCCAAGAACGCTCTCTAAAAACCTCAAATTCTATCAAAACTAGTGTAAAGTCAAAACCGAAGATCCAGCCACTTTCAGTCTAAGCCATCAATTACAAATCATTCCCGAGGTATCTAAGGGTAAGAATAGGTCGAAAGTCATGGCCATTGATGTTTGATATAAGCATACTCATCTTCTCAGATTTTCTTTTCTTTCAAACATTCATATAATTAATTTCATGCATTTCTAATGTTTATTAACTTTTCAAATGAGTTCTTGTTGTTACGTAGAACAGGTTTGAATCACAAACAATAGCTTGGCTTGGTGAATGAGGCGCGTAACTAGGACCCAAGGGGCATGGGTTCATCACCCACCCCATGCATTTTTCACTTTTTTGACTATTTTCTTTTCTAACCCATTTCATTTATTTATTTCTCACTTGATTTGTTTTCTATCATTAATTTAATTAATATATAAAATCACAAAAAAAACATTAAATATTAGTTTTATGCTTTTAATTAATTAAAATAATTTTTGACATAAAAGTTGTTTTGATTTAATCAATATTGGTTTTATTTCATAATTAGCTTGTAAATTAATCAGAGTTAGGTTTTTAATTATTAATTATCACTTTTATTATTTTCCTAACAATTTACTGCAGATTCAGTACATCACCATTCCACGCGTCCATCATACGCTCAAAAATCCTACCCTTTGGATCATCCCTTGGTCCAAATCCAACATCCAACCACAGCAGCCCATGGTGCACTCTCAGAAGTTAATCCACATGGGATCACACACAAGGAACATGGGCCAACCAATTTGGGCGTAACAATTTGGCAATGCACCCCCCAGTCTGCATTCTACCACACAGGCCCAATCTTTTCTTTTTTATTTTATTTCAATTCTTTTTATTATTTTAATTTATTTATATTATTTATTTTCCAAAATTCATTTTTAATCAAAACATAAAAATCAGAAATTCACAAACAATATTAGGTTTAGTCTTTTTTTCATAAAATATTTAATTGCATTAATTAATTTAATTAGGTTAACTTAAATATTTTTTTCATAATTAAAATCAAATAGAAATTAGGTTTAATTCTTAATTTTAGTTCCTTCTCAAAATAAAAACACAAAAATAGGTTAATTGTTTTTTTCATTAGTATAATGATTTTTCATAATTAAAACTTAATTAGTGATTAGGATATTTTACAATTTATTCTTTATTTCCTTAAATAAAAATGACAAAAAATGATTTTTTTTTCTTTAATTAAATTCAATTTGGTTTTCAAGGGTCAAAACCCTAATTTCTCGCATTTACGTTTGTCGTACGTATATTTCATTATATTTTTGTAATTGCTCCAAGGTTGTAATAGTCTTTTAAACTAGGGTTTTATTTACTCTTTAATTTACCCCCAAGTTTTGGTTATGTAATCCCCATTCTCTGAAGCCTTGTAATAATTAGATTTACTTTTCCGCTTTTAATTTCCACAACTATCAAACTGCTAGATGTATGCCTAGGATTGTATGCGAATGACAATTTGCATGAAAAAATAAAACAGTTAGAAAACCCTAATGTGCAAAGATAAAATTAACTGAAAAAGCACACTTGCACATGCTCACTCTTAGGGTATACTCTCACTCTGGTTGCCTTCGGTAAACGCTCATGAAGCATAGGATGTTTTAGTGGCTATCTTCTATGTCCCAAAAGATCAAAAAATGACCCTTTCGACTGTTGCTTCGGAAAAGATCTTTAGGACTCTAGGATGGTTACTAAGGTGTCCTAACATTGCTTTTGTGACCGTACGTCCCTTTCGAATGTCCCTTACAACTCCAATGATGGTGCTACCTACTCCTTAATGGTAGGATAGCGCTGTCTAAAGGAAATATGAACAAACAATCTTTTTTCGAGTAGGTAGAATCTTTAGTACTTGCTCAATGAAAACTTTTCACACAAACACCTGTCAAAACAGATTTTCAAAACAAACTTTGTCACATCCTTGAGGAATGATACAATGGTTATCACGAAGTAAACTTTTCCAAACAAGCACATACAAGAAATTTCAAAATGAGCAAGTACCTAAGAGCCCGTGGAAAACCACAGATAGAAAGGGTTCTAACACCTTCCCTTTCTATAATCTACCCCCGTACTCAGAATATCTCGAAAAAAGGTTTTTTCAGTTCTTTTTCCTTTTCCATGATTGGATGAAATAAAAGTCGGTGGCGACTCTTGCTTACCGCGACATTTTGCGAACAAAAAACGCAAAACGCAAACCAGTAAAAACAGTCGGTTCTGCCACCGTATCACAGAACTGGCTACTCTGCTGGGAATCATTCTATAAAGTGGGGTATACCTTAGGATTTAGATCATTTTAAAATTTCTTCTCTGGATTGTCTTGATTACTTTATGTTTGAGGGTTTGTTCGGGGTTACTATAGATCCTACACCTGGATATGGGGAACACCTTTTAGGTAAGTAGCAATAAACTGTGAGGGAACTACGTTGGGGTATACCGGCACGGTTGAAGCAGTAGTTACGTTGATGTGGCACTTAGGTTGGTACCAGTAACCCTTGAGTCAATCAGGGAGAGTACGGGGCCGCCCTGTGGTGTCATGAAGCATCAACTGACCTTAGTACCTTTAATTGCACAACTTGGACAGTAGGACGTAGCGAGATGGTCGGCTTTGGTGCATGCCCAAGGTCGAAAGATACTCGATGCTACACTCATTGAGGTTTGACTCTTGAGTTTTATTTGGTTGCGAGTCCATCTCCTATTGAACAAAGCTGGGGGAATGATCAGTGATATTGAGATCCCTTTTAGAACCCAGTTACTATTTATAGGGCAGGTTAAACCAATCCAACTTCAAGAGGGTATGACCTTAAAAATCATGCAAGCCTTAAACCTAAGGACTAGTTGTGACTTGTTTGTTGTTTGCTATACCTGTGATTTTCTAACCTAATCATGACATCATAAGCATGGCATATCCTGACTAACCATTTCAAGGATTCCCTAGGGCTCATTTTTTCTATGTTTTGTAGGACATGGCATCTTCCCGTAGGAACACTATACAGATCAACCTGGTGAAAGTGTCTCTCCAACTAAAGGATCTGGCATTAAGGGTTCTCGAAGGTTCTCATTTCACTAGAAAACATGGTCATCTGCTCAATTTGGTCACTATAAAACCTGATGAAGAGTTGTTAAAAGTGTTGTTTCAGTTCTTCGATTCGGTGCACCATTGCTTCACCTTCCCAAATTACCAGCTAGTACCTACTATGGAGGAGTTTTATCAGTTGTTTGGGGTACCTATTCTTGACCAGTTTCCTTTCAATGGTACGGAATAACATCCAAAGCCTGAAGAAATTTCCAGAGCTCTGTCTTTACAACGGTCTGACATAGTAGCAAATTGGGAGACTAGAGGGAGTGTCCAAGGAATTTCGGTTAAGTTTCTATTTAAGAAGGCTTATCATTTTTGGGATACCTTAGATTTACAAGCTTTCGAAGAGGTTCTGGCCCTTCTCGTTTATGGGACGATACTTTTCCCTAAAGCCAATAACTCGTAGATGTGAGCACTATCAAGGTTTTCCAGTCTCATAATCCAGTACCTACATTACTCGGGGATATTCTGCACTCTTTGCATGCTCGCACTCTAAAGAGAACGGGAACCCTCATGTGTTGCACTCCTCTATTGGCTAGGTGGTTTATTTCGCACCTACCCAGGTCTGTTTGGAAGAATGAGCAGGGTTTGAAATGGTCTTTCAGGCTGATGTCCCTTAAGCATTTAAACATTCATTGGTGTTCACGGTTCTCGGAAGATGTTACCATCATCGATCACTGTGGTGAATTCCCCAATGTCCCCCTCTTAGGAATTAGGGGAGGAATCACTTACAACCCTTGTTTGGAACTGCGTCAGTTTGGTTATGCGAGAAGAGATGGTCCTCATGATATGCTTATCCAAGGAATCGCCTTCAATTATGAGAATGACATTCAAGGCTATTGTAGAAGGTTCATAAAAGCTTGGGGCATGGTACATAAAATTGATAGCAAGATGCTAGGGCACAAGAATTCCATTCCTCTTGAGCCTTATCTCCGATGGGTACAAGCTCGCGCCCAAAGTCTGATGATGCCCTACCCTGCTGTCCTACCAATAATTGTGGAACCAGTTGCTGAAGGAGACACTGCTTCTTTTGTTCATCACCCTGACATGCCAACTGATCATGAAGAATTACAGATGTCTTGGGTTCAACTCAAAGAAGAGCGAGACACGTTTGAAGCTCAGTTATATGCCAATGAGAAGAAGGTCCTGGAGCTCACTAGGCTACTTCATGAAGAAAGGAACATAAATGCCTACATCGCACCAAAGAGGATGCGCTCCTGGGAGACCTAGTTTATTTTTGCTTTCTGTTTTGTTTTGTTTATTTGTAAGCCTAAAGGGAATTCTTTGTAACAATTCGAACTTATCAATGCAACTAACATGTGTTTCTTTTGGTTAAACGAATCTGAGCCTTTAAGAATCCTTGAAATCATTGCATATGTATATCATCCATGACATTGCATAAACAGGTACCATTACAGGTTTCGCATCTTCTTCGTTGTTTATCTTAGCATAAATGTCGTCTGAATAAATCATCAAGGACCTTCAGGCACAAAATGCCCAGTTCCAACAAATGTTCATAAGTTTGGAAAAAGGGCAGGAGGATCTGAAAGCCCTCATTCTGAAAGAGAAGAAGAAAAAGAAGAAGGTTGTTAGTATTCTGAATATGGGCAGAAGGTGTGGAGAGCGGTTGACGCAACAAACTGATTTGACCCCTTCATCCAGGGAAGGGGAGAATCAGGAAGAGGAGAAGGACCCTAGTCCTGCAGTCTCTGACAATGATATTGATTATAACGACGAACAATATCCTCCGACTGAGGATAGATACAAACAGCTAGAAGACCGTCTGAGTGCCATGGAAGTTCAGAGGATACTTGGACTAGATTTCGAAGAATTGGGATTGGTGTGGGGAGTGGTCATCCCGCAGAAGTCCAAAGCTCCCGTTTTTGCTAAGTATGATGGGGTGTCCTGCCCAAAGCTCCATCTCCGTTCCTACGTCAGGAAAATCCAGCCCCACACCACTGATAAAAATTTGTGGGTTCATTTCTTTCAAGATAGTCTGCCAGGGACTCAGCTTGAATGGTTCTACCAACTGGAGAGAGCCAATGTCCGAAATTGGGAAGATCTGGCTGCTGCTTTCTATAAGCAGTATCAATACAACAGCGACCTTGCTCCTACTCGTACTCAACTCCAGAGTATGTCCATGGGGCTAAGTGAAGGCTTTAAAGACTATGCCCAGAAGTGGAGAGACTTGGCTGGAAGAGTCCAACCCCCGTTGTCTGATAGGGAGTTGGTTGATATGTTTCTGGGTATGCTATCTGGTCCATTCTTTAATCATTTGATCGGTAGCTCGTCAGCAGGTTTCACCGAGTTGATTTTGACTGGAGAAAGAGTAGAAGCTGGGATCCGGAGTGGCAAGGTCCAGAAAAATACCTCTTCGAGTACAGAGAAAAAGTCATTTGGTGCCAAGAGGGAAGCTAATGTTGTGCACGGCCAGAAGGGGCGTAGCAAGGCAGACTACCACCAATCTGTGGGGGCAGTGTTGATCTCTAATTCGGCACGCACACAACAACCACAACAACAAAACAATCAGCCAAGGGTTGAAAGACCTCAAAGGCAGTTCACCCAAATCAACATTCCATTGTCACAAGCATTGCAACATATGTTGAAGATGAATCTGATTACGGTGATAAACCCTCATTTGAACCCTAAGACTTATTCTCCTAACTACAACCTGGATGCAAGGTGTTCTTATCATTCTTGTATCCCAGGGCACGATACTAACGATTGTTAGGTGCTGAAATACAAGATTCAGAATATGATTGACGCCAAGGAGATAGAATTCGACCCTCCTGAGACTCCCAACGTGATCACTGCTCCCTTGCCAAAACATGGCTAGGATTGAAAGCATTTTTGTTCATTTAGATTCTGAAGTTGTAATTTCTTTTCATATTCGAACAATTATTGTCATGACAAACTTTATTATTTCATCAATGCATTACACATGTCTGTCTTGAATTAATTTGTTTTCATTATGCTTAAATTGCTTTATATTTCTTTTTCGTGATATTCAACTCTCGACTAAAAAACTGTAAGCCTTTAGAGGGAGGATGACGAAAACAATACCATAATCTCTACAATATGCTTTTGAATAGACCTTGTTGACGATGTACATGCATTGTTTCAAATCCTAAACAGTGGAGTTATAAGGAAGATAATCCCTAGTCAACCCCTTCGAGCCAAACAAGTAGGAGTTTTTATTTTCACACATATTAAAACCCTTAATCATAACCTGGGGCAGGGTAGTTTTATCAATTAATTCAGAGGCGCATTCAGTCACAATCTGCCGCTTCGTACACAATGAATGGCATCAAAGACGTCCTTCTGAAACAAAAGACGGTGATGGTTCCCTATAATCATCAAGATAGGTAGTCATTATCTCTCGAAATAAAAGCCAATTAAGTCAAAACCTATGAAGGAAACTTAAGAAAAAACACTGGGGCATCCCACTGACTGTAATCACAAAAAGAAACAGTTCATGCAAAAGACAGGGATAATAAAATCAAAAAGAAAGAGGTCCTACAAATCCTCAACAAAAAAGAAATGACTGCCTATTCAAAATAAACTGTTAGTATCCGAACCATCACTGGAATATCAGAGAAAAGACTCAAACAAGATCTAAATGCACAATTAGCTGAGTTTAGGATCGAAGAACATCACAAAGAACGGGTGGGTAGAAATAAAATTTGAGCCTTTATCCTTTGTTTCTTAAACTGTGAACCAGGCCATGTTATAACCCTTAAAAGTCCTAGCTGAAGCATGGGTTAGTTCGAAATCATACTGTTACAAAAGGTATCCTAACTCCTGAAGGTCCGTTACAAATCTCGAGTGTATATCACATCTTTGCAAAATTCTATTTTACTAAAAAAAACTGCATTTTCAAAACTTCAAGACATACGTAAGCTTTGCATTCTTTTTTTTTTGAACCAAAAATGATATATATTAATTCAAAAGGAAGAAAATCAACCAAGGCAATCTCAACAGATTCAGCCATCTAAATCAACAAAAATGCTAAATCATTAATCTAGCAATATTAGGCCTAATCTTCCTATTTCCCCAACATCTATACACTATACAATCAATAATTCTTTCTACCGAGTTGTTTTTATAAGTATTATAAAAAATAGTAGCATTCCTAAGAAGCCGAGTTTCATGAATTGCTTCTGTAAATGCCGTTTTGAGCACAGTTTCCCGCCAACCCTTGCCTTTAGTACTAGCCAGAATCCACTTTAACTCATCCTCCCAGAGAAGGGGTTTATGGTTAACCCCCAAACCAAGTTAAGGTTGCCATCCAAACAGTAATAGTTTTAGAGAAGCTAAAGAAAATATGGTTAGCATTTTCTTCCTCCAAGCCACACAACCTACATAAGCTATCCTGAACAATACCAAAACGCACCAGTCTATCTTTAGTTGGGAGCTTTCCATGACACAACATCCAGGCAAAAAATTTAGCTTTTGGCCTAGCGTAATTATGCAGAAGTAACTTACTCCATGTACTTCTACTCAAGTCATCAATAAGCAAGGTATAAACTGCTTTCATGAAAAACTTATGTTGATGTAGCTTTGCATTCTTAAAATAACATTGTTTGCATATGACTATTTTTTTCAACAGCAGAGAAATTCGCATGACGAATATCTAGTGAACAAAAACCTTCTCAATAAAAAGGATTACCTCAAGTGGAAAAATACTTCCAACCAAGGGGCATGGCATGATCATTGTCCATCATCTGGGGCAATCAAGTCAAGATTCAAGGAATTCCTCAAAGATGCCAAATAGCCTGGGGCAGATCTCCATCTGAATCACTTGGGGGCATTGGGCATGAATTCCAACAACAAATCATGTACAATTAAACAAACATATTCTGGTAGTGTGGCAACACAACACTACCAACAGTGACAACTCCCTACACTCTAAGAGTGTGGACATAATCAAAAAATACTGCGCATGAACAAAGACCCGCTAGGTCGACTGGCCTAGGCAAAAATAAGGGCATCCCGGCGAACCAAAAGCGTTCGGACAAAAATTAAGGATAAAAACAAAAAATATATGTACACCCAGCAAGCCGAAAACCTGAAAAGGCGGCTTGGGCAAAAAAGGGTATCCCAATGGACTGAAAATCTGAAAAGACAGTCCAAGCAAAAGTTAGGGATTAAAGCGTACGACTATGTCCCGTCATCTCGTCACTTGTCTATCAGTAGAAGACTTATCTTTTTGGTTGAAAGTTACCAAGCACCTCATAAGTTGGGATAACACTCAATCCATAAGGCCTCCGCAAGCACTTTCTCCAGCAGGTATAGGGGCAAAAAAGTCTTGATACGAAGTCATTGTCGTATCCTTAGCATGCGCCCCAGTAACATCTACACTCCCCACAGAGTAGAGGAAACCAAAATTTTGATCCCTGCCTCCCCAAATAGGAGTTACTTTCCCCATCCAAGCTCTTTCGGAGAGCCGACGTCTATATTCCCATCCAAATTTTGTAATCGCAAGCGGTTCATAAAGTTTTCTCCTGAAAAGAGTTTATTTCTCTGAATACAGAAGCTCAATCCCCGACAGAGTTTATCCCTTCAACTATGAAAGCTTCTCTCTCCAACGGAATTATTCCCCCGCAGAGTTGTTCTCAAGCAGAGTCTCTCCTCGATAGAATATCCGTAAACAAGGGGCAAATCCCAAGCATAGTCATCTCTGGTTCACCATCTCTAGCGGAAGTAGAAGAACCACTTTTTCTACGACAGTCAGGAACTCAATTTCCATTACTCTCCAACAGCAGTCAGGGATTTATTTTCCCAAACTCGGACGTGCCACAATAGCATTTCGTGTTCATATATCATGACGTGCGCATACATGTTACATACAACATAGTCTCATTTATTTTGAGAACATCATCACATAATGCATTTCATGCATCACATATAATTAATCCTGTACCTTTTCAGGAAAGATGGTTATCATCAACAATTTCCAACAGGTTCAAGATTAGCTCCTGAAACTAAACAGAGTAATTATCTGCATGATCAAATGCAGCTTTACACGGGTTCGTCATGAAGAAATCTTACACGGGTTTCTCCTAAATGCAGTTTCACACGGGTTTATCCTGAAAAATCTTACACAGGTCCTTTCTCATACATTTCCTTCTGAAGTTTCACACAAACTTATCACAAAGTAACCTTACCCAGGTTCCTCCTGAAGTTTTACACGAACTTATCACAAAGTAACCTTACCCAGGTTCCTCCTGAAGTTTTACACGAATTTATCACAAAGTAACGTTACCCAGTTTCCTCCTGACGTTTTACACGAACTTATCACAAAGTAACCTTATCCAGGTTCCTCCTGAAGTTTTACACGAACTTATCCCAAAATAACCTTACCCGGGTTCCTCCTGAAGTTTTACACGAACTTATCACAAAGTAACCTTACCCAGGTTCCTCCTGAAGTTTTACACAAACTTATCACAAAGTAACCTTACCCAGGTTCCTCCTGAAGTTTTACACGAACTTATCCCAAAGTAACCTCACCCAGGTTCCTTCTGAAGTTGTACACGAACTTATCACAAAGTAAACTTACCCAGGTTTCTCCTGAAGTTTTACACAAACTTATCTCAAAGTAACCTTACCTCGGTTCATTCTGAAGTTTTACACGAACTTATCACAAAGTAACCTTACCCAGGTTCCTCTTGAAGTTTTACATAGACTTATCCCAAAGTAACCTTACCCAGGTTCCTACCTAAGTTTTACATAGACTTATCCCGAAGTAACCCTACCCAGATTCCTCCTAAAGCCCTACAAAAACTCCTCACAAAGCAATCTTACCCAGGTTCCTTCTCAGTTCAGATGCAGTTTTACCCAAACTCCTCACGAAGCAACCTTACCCAGGTTCCTTCTTGGTTCAGATGCATTTTTACCCAAACTCCTCACGAAACAACCTTACCCAGGTTCCTTCCTATAATCCCTACTATCCAGGTTCCTTCTCATAACCTTACCATCTAGGTTTCTTTTCTGTTATCTCCAGACGGCAGTCCAAAACACTGTAAGACCTGGACCCGATCAAACACAATCCGTTTCACCTTTCCCCAGTAGGGCGCGATGCAGCTTACACACTGACCAAGATATGCAGTTCACTTCCTGAGTTAATTCCCCAGTAGAGTAACAGACAACTGAATCTCCTAAAGTTCTATTTCTCCCAAGACAGATACCAACATTCCTCAACAGATTCCTCCTCAATGACAGGAGCTGGGATTCTCATCAAAGGAATATCTCAGGAAATCCACATTATCTATATGGCATCTTTAAGCCCATCTCCGACGATTCTCCGTCACATCCAGGATGGCATCTTTAAGCCCATCTCCGACAATCTTCTATCATCAACCCCCAAATGGCATCTGTAAGCCCATTCCTGATATCACAAATCAAGTGCCACTTCATGCGAGTGCAAATTTCTTGCCACTCTAATGTTCAATCATCTTCCACCTTCAGATCACGAAAGGCAGGCTAGCCAATCTAAATCCTTAGGTTTAAGAAGATTCAATAGGGGCAGTTGTTGTACCCCAAAATTTTCCCTCTCATTTTACTCAATACATGTCCATTGAGATCTTCAATTTGCTCAAGGTTGCCCAAGAGTGGACCAGAAAAACTCTCTCCTAAGGAAATATACCTCAAATTAGGGTATCATTCTTCATCAAGATGGGTGAAACACAAAGATTCCAAATGCTTTCCAAGGTCCTAATATGTCCCCAAGATCATCCATGCAAAGTTTCATGCCTTGCACAAGAAGTTTTCTTAGTCAACTGCTCAGATGCTTGAGAATCGACTATACTAGGTCAAAAGTCAATTGTGGCCCACATATAGTCAAACCTCAATATTTTTGGTCAACATTATCATTTTGAAGTGATATACATCATTTGATCAAAGGTTGATCATGATTCCTCAAGGAATGCTCCAAATGCATCAAAACCCAAAATATGCTAAATTAGGGTTTTGTAGGAAAAGTCAACCCAACTTTGACCAAGCATAACTTCTTTATACTTTATCAGAAATTATCCATCCAAGGCTCATTTTGAAGAGGATACAATTCCCTACAATTCATCTTCAACTCTCAAGTTCAAAATATGCACTCATAAAAAGATATGAATTTTGACATTATAGGTCCTTTTGAAAAGTCAACAAAAACACCTTTTGGGTCAAAGCTTCATACATGAACATGGAAGATTCAATTGAGATGAAAACAAAAGGTTTGTTTAGAGTACATCCTAAGATTTCTAAAAAGTCCAAGAGCACCCTCATAGGGTAAAAATTGAGAGAGTTGTGCATTCTCAAAGTTGGCAATTTTTGGAAAATTGTCAAAAGTCAACATTGATCAAATTTGCATTTTTTCCAAAGAGGCCCATGTTTTGTTGTTTGAAACATGTTTCTAATAGGACCCATGACCCCTGAGCTTTTCCACCTATTATTTTAATATTTTTATCATTTTTTTTTATTTTTTATTCATTTAAACCAAAATAAATAAAATTAAATGGTAAAATAATAAAAGCAAATCAAATCTTGAGATTCTTGTGCACATTATGAGTCCATATACAGCTAGAATGGCATGTAATTCGTGCAAGGATGGTTTAGATTGAAAAATTCATGATTGGAGCTAATTTGGAAAGAAATCATACAAGACCAAAATCAAATCAAATCTTCATAATTCCTCAAGATACCATGAGATTTCTTCCATTATTTTTGACCTAAATCCCTCCTCTATATAAACACAACACCCTCATACATTAGGGAGAACGAAATTGGATGCCCAAGAACGCTCTCTAAAAACTTCAATTTCTGTCAAAACTAGTGCAAAGTCAAAACCAAAGATCCAGCCACTTTCAGTCCAAGCCATCAATTACAAATCATTCCTAAGGTATCTAAGGGTAAGAATAGGTCGAAAGTCATGGCCATTGATGCATGAAACAAGCATACTCATCTTCTCCGAATTTCTTTTCTTTCAAACATTCATATAATTAATTTCATGCATTGCTAATGTTTATTACCTGTCCAAATGAGTTCTTGTTGTTACGAATGAGGCGCCTAACTGTGACCCAAGGAGCATGGGTTCATCACCCACCCCATTCATTTTTCACTTTTTTGACTATTTTCTTTTCTAACCCTTTTCATTTATTTATTTTTCACTTGATTTGTTTTCTATCATTAATTTAATTAACATATAAAATCACAAAAAAATCAATAAATATTAGTTTTAGGCTTTTAATTAATTAAAATAATTTTTGACATAAAAGTTATTTTGATTTAATCAATATTGATTTTATTTCATAATTAGCTTGTAAATTAATCAGAGTTAGGTTTTTAATTATTAATTCACACTTTTATTATTTTCCTAACAATTTACTGCAGATTCAGTACATCACCATTCCATGCGACCATCATACGCTCACAAATCCTACCCTTTGGATCATCCCTTGATCCAGATCCATCGTCCAACCACAGCAGCCCATGGTGCACTCTATGAAGCTAATCCACATGGGATCACACACAAGGAACATGGGCCAACCAATTTGGGCCTAAGAATTTGGCAATGCACCCCCCAGTCTGCATTCTACCACATAGGCCCAATCTTTTCTTTTTTTTTTATTTGAATTCTTTTTATTGTTTTAATTTATTTATTTTTCTTAATTTCCAAAAATCATTTTTAATCAAAACATAAAAATCATAAAATCACAATCAATATTAGGTTTAGTTTTTTTTTCATAAAATATTTAATTGCATTAATTAGTTTAATTAGGTTAACTTAAATCTTTTTTCATAATTAAAATCAAATAAAATCAGGTCTAATTCTTAATTTTAATTCCTTCTCAAAATAAAAACACAAAAATAGGTTAATTGTTTTTTTTCATTAATTTAATGATTTTTCATAATTAAAACTTAATTAGTGATTAGGATATTTTGCAATTTATTCTTTATTTCCTTAAATAAAAATGACAAAAAATGATTTTTTTCTTTAATTAAATTCAATTTGGTTTTCAAGGGTCAAAACCCTAATTTCTCGCATTTACGTTTGTCGTACGTACTTTTCATTATATTTTTGTAATTGCTCCAAGGTTGTAATAGTCTTTTAAACTAGGGTTTTATTTACTGTTTAATTTCCCCCCAAGTTTTGGTCATGTAATCCCCATTCCCCGAAGCCTTGTAATAATTAGATTTACTTTTCCGCTTTTAATTTCCACAACTATCAAACTGCTAGATGTATGCCTAGGATTGTATGCGAAAGACAATTTGCATGAAAAATTAAAACAGTTAGAAAACCCTATTGTGCAAAGATAACATTAACTGAAAAAGCACACTCGCACATGCTCACTCTTAGGTTATACTGTCACTCCGGTTGCCTTCGGTAAATGGTCATGAAACATAGGATGTTTTAGTGGCTATCCTATATGTCCCAAAAGATCAAAAAATGTCCCTTTCGACTATTTCCTCGGAAAATATCTTTAGGAATCTAGGATGGTTACTAAGGTGTCCTAACATTGCTTTTGTGACCGTACGTCCCTTTCTAATGTCCCTTATAACTCCAACGATGGTGCTACCTACTCCTTAATGGTAGGATAGCACTGTCTAAAGGAAATGAGAACAAACAATCTTTTTTCGAGTAGGTAGAATCTTAAGTACTTGCTCAATGAAAACTTTTCACACAAACACCTGTCAAAACAAATTTTCAAAACAAACTTCGTCACATCCTTGAGGACTAATACAAGGGTTATCACGAAGTAAACACAAGTAAGCACAAGCACACACAAGCAATTTCAAAATGAGCAAGTACCTAAGAGCCCGTGGAAAACCACGGATAGAAAGGGTGCTAACACCTTCCCTTTTTATAATCTACCCCCGTACTCAGAATATCTCGAAAAACGGTTTTTTCTATTCTTTTTCCTTTTCCATGATTGGATGAAATAAAAGTCGGTGGTGACTCTTGCTTATCGCGACATTTTGCGAGCAAAAAACACAATATGCAAACCAGTAAAAACAGTCTGTTATGTCACTGTATCACACATATGAAGATAATTTCTTGGACAAGTGAGGCCCTTGTATTTTTCAAAGTCAAGTACTTTGAACTTTGGTGAGATTACCACATCAGAAACTAGGCCCATTTCGAGAGCGTCTACTTCGAAAGCGTCGAAACCCTCCACAAATTTTAATCTTTCCACCAGAGCTTTGTACTGATTCATCATTAGTGGATTATCAACAGCATGAGTACCAGTCGTCTTTACGGGCGCTTGGTTGGCATCCTCTGGGTCGTGGTCTCCGTATTGCAGGTCCAAGTAGTTGTCTGCATTATTGGTTTGAATCAGTAGGGTATGAGATGCCCCTTCTTTTGGTGGCGGTGGGACAAACCCTTCAATCTTAGCTTCTTGGTGGGCCATGAGGGACTTCTGGAGTCCTTTCTATGACTCTTTCCTTAGTTGGTGACCGCTTGATGCACCGATAGTCTGGGCTACTTCTTCTAAAGCTTCCCTAGTAATCTGGTCTTGCCTGTCAATAATTTTCTTCAAAGCTAGGATAACTTGACTCAGATCTCCTTTCATTGAAGTGACATCACCTTTTACTTGGTCGAGATCCTCTTTGAATTCATCTTGAGTTTCCTCGATTTACTCCATTTCTTTTGGTTGATAGGCCCTTTTTTGATATGGATTCCAAGGAGGTGGGGATCTTATTCTACCAATGGTTCAACTGGAGAGATGTTTTTTTTGAAAGATGAGCTTTGATATGATATGCAGGTGTTCGTGAATGCATGCGTACGAACGGATGTGCATGAGCATGAAATGGTTTCTTGTTTTAAATGTCTTATTCACTTGGTTACATGCCTGTCTTTTGCTTATTTTTATTCGGTGACTATCTTTAAAATAGATACGCAAACGAGGTGTGGAAACAAAATGCCTTTATTGAAGGTAACATAACTCAGATTTCAAAAAATATTACAATCTTATACCAGAACTTTATTTGCATGAAATCAAACAAAGGGAAATAAGTCTTCTAGGTACGCCTGCAGATATCTTCTCTTGAAACCACCCACCTTTGCTTGACAAAGCTTGAGAAAGTATTCAACATATTATTTCCCTTTTGTGGCTTTGATTTCAGACATGTTTGGCGCACTGACGCGGACAAGTTGTTTCCTTCGGTATCCATTTTTAAAGACAGACACCGAGAACTTGAGTTTATTATTATCTTTTATACCCCCTGTGAATAAGACAGATGTACGGGTGACGAATATATGAAATACATGACAAATACATGAAATGTATGAATGCGTAGGTGTAAGGTTGAGTGACGGTATTTTGTGATAAGTACCCCTAAAAGGTAGGTTCCTTAATCTTGACCGACAGTTGATCTACCCTCCGAAAAGGTGGTTTCCTTAAGGGCGTCATGAATAACACCAGAGGGAAAAAGCACAAGGGCCTCCCTTAGGTGGAGCCTCTTTACGGTCTGAAAATTTCGTCTCAAATTCGTGAAAGGTCTCGTCATGAGATTTTAGGTTAAGCTCGTTACAAAGAGTCATAGGTGACCTTCCAAAGTCCTACTCGTCAAGAGGGTATCTCTTGATAAGTATTCCTTTTTCGGAAGTACCTACTCTAGGTGAAGTCGTCATATAAACTCGTAGGGATGATGTACCCCCTAAGCTAATAGACGAACCTTCTTTCTAAGGGTTATTGAAAATATTTTGAGAAAATAAAAAATCCAGCCACGCAATATATATGATGATAAACAATAGACAATAATTAAATAAAAGCAATGAATAAATGAAAGCAATAAATTAATAAAGCAATAAAAACCCCAAAGTAAAAAACCCTAAAACCTAAAGTTGAATTCCCCGGCAACATCGCCAACGATTGCGATTGGTTTTTAAATCCGAGTCGCCACTATTAGTTTTATCCTAGGGAAGGGAAACTAACAGAAAACCCTAATTCACAGACAGAGATTCTAGGTTTCTGACTCAATTAGACGAAAGGAAGGTGTTAGGCACCTTTCATCTACCTTGTTCACAAGGATATTAGGTTTTAGGTTTAAGTTTGGGGTAAACAGGGATTTAAGTTTTAATTAGGGGGAAGGGTTTAAATTTTTTATAGGGGAAAGGTTTAAATTTTTTATAGGGGAATTCGCTACGAGTTTTGATCGTATGCCTATGTATCCTCTTAAAAGGAATCAGAGTCCCAATTCGTAGTTCGTATGTGGTTGGTGTTTTTTAGGGGTTTGCCAACATATTTTGAATTACCCCGCACTTGGCCGAGAATAGTGATTGCCGAGATTTTGACTAAATGTGCAGTAAGTCAAAACCAGTTTGAAACCCTTTTGCAAAAACAATTGATTAGTTTAGTTTGTTTGCAAAAAAAAATAGTTTGATATTTGTTAGTGTTTTTTATTGTATTAATTACAAAGATCTTAATTAATGCATGATTAGAAAATATTTTAATGCAAGTAATATAGAAAATAATATATGCAATACTGATATAAAAATAATTTATTTGATCATATAATAATATTTAGATAGCAAATAAAATATAAGAATAGTAAATAATAACAATAGAAAATATAATAATTATGATATAATAATAATAAAAAAAAACAATATTTGATAATAATAATAACAATTATTGTAAATAAATAGTATATATGTGTATATATATATATATATATATATATATATATATATATATATATATATATATATATATATATATATATATATATATATATATATATATATATATATATATATATATATATATATATATATATATATATATATATATATATATATATATATATATATATATATATATATATATATATATATATATATATATATATATATATATATATATATATATATATATATATATATATATATATATATATATATATATATATATATATATATATATATATATATATATATATATATATATATATATATAATTAGAAATAATATATGAATTATAAAAGAAAATAAATAAATTAAATTCGGAGGGGGGGGGGGGTGCAATTTCTAATTAACAAGTAAAACAGGGGATGTTATTATTTAGGACTCTGGCTGGGCCCAAGATACAATTCTAAAAAGGGGGGTGCGTTATTATTTAGAGTTTAGTAAGATTGCAAAAAGGGGGGTGTAAGAAATAAACGACTTAGGCCCAGATGTGAATTTGAGAGGGTCCGTGTACTGGGTGTGGTGGGGGTGCACGATTGCTACAATGTAGACTTGGCCTTTAGGTGTCTGATGGTGATCAAAAGGATGATGATGAGGGAGCATGGCAACTATAGTGCACTAGCGCGCATGGAATTGGAACGTGCAGCATAAGTTATTTTTCATTTTTCAATTTCGTTTTATAGCAATCCTCTCTTCATCTCTCGCGGTTCACCCTTTCTTTCTCCACCCCTTTTCTAACCCTAACCCTTTTTCCTCTCCGGCGGCGCAACCCCTTGAATCTCCAAACCAAACCGATGATCCTCCCCAACCCAATAAGAACAAAATAAAAAAAGATAAGCTAGATCGTTACCCTCGGCGTTTTCGTTTTCTAAGTCTTTGTTTTTCTTGTGTGATTCGATGCTAACTCTCCTTGTTCTTGTTATTCGCAGGCTCCAGAGAAGATTGAAGTTGATGGTGACAGCGATGGAGGAGGAATATCGATGGATCACGGTTAGGAAAGGAGGATGATTAGGGTTTCGGAAATCAAAACCCAATCGGCGCTTCGTTCTTCTTCTTTTCCCAATTCTTCTAGTCTTCACCTCTTTTTATTTTCTGTCCTTTTTTTGTATATCATCCTTCCTTCTTTATGTAATCCAGCCACCCCTTTTCTGTTCTTTCTTATTTGTATATATAGGTTTAGAATTTAGGGCTTTTAGCTTGCCGTTACAGATTTAGGAATTAGAGATCAATTAGGGTTGAATTTCGTTGTAATTGATTCAGTATTTTTTGTTGTAAAATAGATTTGATTTTGTAAACTTGATTTTGTACTGTAAAAGGATTTTCCATATTTTATTTAATTTTTAGATTTGATTTTGTAAATAAAGATTGATTCTGTAATGTTTGTAATTATGAGATTTGTTTAGTTATAAATTATCTGATTCTATTTTCAATCTCTACAGTAGATGTAAATAAGTAACCATACGCGCTAATTTCGGTTTAGATTTGTACAGTGTTAGTTTGTGCAAAACATGTGTTAGATTTAGGGATGATTGGTACAATTGTGTTTTTTCCTCAATTGGGCCAGCAGCATCGTACTTACCAAGCCCAACATCTTCTTTTATAGCAAAAAAAATCTTCTAAGTGTATTTTTTAAAACAACAAAGTCTTCTTTTCAATTGGGCCTAAATGGCCTTATGAAGCAAATCTTCTTTTTTTTCACAGACAAACAAAAACCCTTTATTAAATTATAAAAAATCTAATAATATAGTTTAAAAATAATTATAATAAATCCCTTAGTAACTTAATTATAAAAATGTTTAATAAAATAATAGAATATTTTAATAATCAATTCTCTTAAACTCAATATAAGGTTTCGTAACAAATCTTAATGGGCCAATAAATTTGTAATCACACCCCCTTTTGATACTCAATCAAAACAAAAATGAGCCCTGAATTCTAATATGGACTTGAAGTTTTCACCCCTTTTCTTTTACTAACAACACTAAAATGGATTTTATTAATTAAAACTTAATTATTAATTACTAGAAAATTAAACATAAGTGGACTTAATAATTTAATAACATAGTAATTATTATCTCCTTTTTTATTTAAAATAATTTTGTATTTTCGAATTGCATGGGCCGTCGGCCAACATGCTTTGCAAATGGGTTTACGGATACATGAGTCTTTCTGATTTAGAAAGCCCCACTTTCCTGAATTTAAAATACACCCCTTATTCGGATGAAGACGGACCATCAGATACTGCTATACCATTTTTAATTGAATATTTATTTAATTTTAATCTTGAAAAATGAAATTATCGAGGTAGGACAAATTTGGGGTACGACACATTTTCCACTTTTGTTGAGAAATGACTAAGTTGCAGATACTCTGGCTGGCGCGAAGAAGAAGATAAAGTTCATCATCAGAACGTACTTTGTAATATAAGTTTATTTTTTTGCTTCTAATACCAGATGTATGGAAACGCCAGTGGTAGAGAGCGCACACATAAGGCTTTAGTGTTAAGGGTCTAGGGTTCTAGTCCCAGGAGCACCTTTTATGTTTTATTTCTTAACATTTTACCCCCATTATTTGTCAAACAAAATTCCTGGACTAGAACTTCTAGATAACCCCCCTCTCATTTGTTTGTCAAAATAGTACTCCTGGACCAGAACTTCTAGATATTCTCATCCAACAACATTGTCACCTGACTTACCCATTATCAGAACTTCTAGCCTCCAGTAACACTAGAACTTCTAGGTTTCCAGCTGCATCAGAACTTCTTGGCTTTCCTTTTTTTCCAGTAACCCCATAACTTTAGCGCATCTGGATCCAGAACTTTTGACTTTCCCCATTTCTACTAACATTTTATTTCTGATTTAAAGCGCGCCTGAGTTAGAACTTCTTCTCTCTCTTATTTTTATTCTTTCGGCAACACGCTGACTCTAACTCATATTCTCTATTATTTTTATCATTACTTTTATTTTCATTAATCAAAAACACCAAAAATACTTTATATTCATATACTTTGCTTTATTTCTTTTAAAACAAAAAGACTAAAAACATTTCCTTAAGCAAATTTATTTCTTTCTTAATAAAAGCAAAAACAAATCTATTTTACATTTCAATTTTTGTACATTAGTTCAATACGGTTGTAATAGATAATTAGGACTTTAATTTCTTGCAACCTATGATACGGTGGGAGAACTGACTTGGGTGTTTTGTGTTTGATCGTAAATGCTGCGGTTAGCAAGTGTCGCCACCGATTTTTCTTTTATCCAAAATGAAAGGTGAAAAAGCACCGGAAAGACCTTTGAGATTATTTCTTGAGTTCGGGGGGTAGATTATGAAAAGGGAAGGTATTAGCACCTTTTTCGTCCATGGTTTTCCATGGGCGCTTAGTTACTTGCTAGATCACTTGCTTTTGTTTGAAATTATGCTTTGTGTGGTTTTTGAAAGTATTTTGAAAAGGTGCCATTGTTTAGGAAAACTTTGTAATGATTCTCGTTCGTAAGAATGTATACAAATATGTTGATCTTTTGAAAATGTTTTGAAGTTTTGTAAGATGTTTTCAAAGTGTAGGTGTTTGTTTTGAAAACAGCAAGGATGTTTTGTTTTGAAAGAGAGCAAGTAACTGAGAGTATTCTACCTACTCAAAAGTCTTTCATGTTCTATTCCTCTTTCCTTTGACGTTGTTATCTTACCATTGATTTGGTAAATAACCCTATCTTTGGATGTAAACGGGACAGGCATGGGTCATCGTTTAACCATGATTAGAAACGTTGTAAGGTATCTTAACATTCTCTATTAAGGGCTAAGATCATTTGAAAGGCAACATAGATAGCGTCATCAGGGACTATGATCTTATATTTTGCATGTTTTTGCTAAGATACCTCACATGCGTAATATGGCCATTTTGTAAGGCAACCAAGTGGATTTTACCCTAGGGGTGCTTGTGTGCAAATGTATTGTTTTTTCATGCTTGGTTTTGTCTTTGATTAGGGTTTTCTAATTGATTAGTTTTAGTCTTTCCATACAAACCCTAATTAATAGCATTTGTATATAAAGCGATAAATTGCGGAATTTAAAATTACTACGCTATTATAATACTTGTGGGAGGGGGTGTACAAATTACAAATGGGGATTGCAAGAAAATAAAGTCTAATTATCTATTACAACCATATTGAATTTGGATAAATAATGTACAAAAATGAATAAATATACAAGAATGTAAATATAAAGAAAATGGATGTTTTGTGTCGATTTTTTAGGAAAGGGTTTGGTTTTAAACTAATTAACTAAAATAAAATAATTAATTAAAATAATAAAAAGTAAGCCTAAATTTACTAGGAAAAGAATTTAAATAAAACCCTAATCCATTAATTGATTAAAAAAGAAATTAAGTTTATAAGAAGAATATTTTTGGTATTTTTGTCTTAAAAATAATTTATAGTATTATAAAATATTTTTGGTCTTTTTATATTTTAAAATAAAATATTTAAATTGTGTAAAAGAAAATAACTAAAATCCTAGTTTTTTTTAATTAAATTTACAAATCAATTAGTAAAATAAATAAAGTATGATTAAATAAGATAATTTTTTTTTGTGTAAAAAATAAATAAACTATGTCAAAATATAAATCTAATGTTTTTTATATTTTTTTTATGATTTTTTAATATTAGATAAAATATTTAAGAAAACAAATAAATAAAAATGAGAAAAAGAAAATAAAAATGGGCCAGGGTGTGAATAGCCAGCAAGGGGGTCAGAAGTAAAAAAACATGAGGCCCAAGAGGATGAGGCCCATCGCTGCCAAAAAAGGTCAGAAAATGTGAAAAATATGAAAAAAAAATCCAAAAGAGTACCACTGGGGCTCGAACCCAGGTCCCTAAAGTCACCGGCGCGCGATTTACCACTGAGGTGGCTATACATCCGTTTATATAATCAAAACAACAAATATATGATAGAAATCAAGTCCGTGGCCTGAACTTCATCTTTAACCTTACGCCTAGCCAGAGTACCTGCATCTTGTTCATCTCTCATCCATTTGCAAGAATGTAAACATGAATCTTGTAGCAAATTTCCTCACGATTTCAAAAATGCAAAGTAATAAAATTATAGATCAAAGACAAGCATGAATTTTAATGGCCCTAATCTGAATCCTAAAAATTTCAGAAACATCAATCTTAAAATTATCTAAGCTCAAGCAATATAAATGAAAACTATGGACATGGTTAGCTTCAAGACAATGATATCTACATTTTTCATTCACAAATAAACCATTAATGATGTTTGTATGAAAATTTCAAAGTTGAGATAACTTACCTTTCAAGAGGTTATCATGTTTTGAGTTTGAGTAGCTTTTAGTGAGTTCCAATGATTGGATTAGCTTCCTCAAGTTCCCAGGAAGTTAATGTGATGCTTAGCTTGAGCTGAAAGTGCCTGAGGAGTTCTGGAGAAGTCAAGGTGCAAGGTGCTATTTTTGAAAATGGAGGATGATGATGGAGGTGTTACAGTGGTGTTGCGGGTGTTGGAATTGTTTGTGTATGTTATTTAGAAGCTTTTGAAAGTCGAAAACCAAGAAATGCACGAGCAAATTTGGAGATTGGATTCAAAACTCAGAAATGGCAAGTTTTGAGGTGTTTTTGGTGATTATGTGTTCTTGGTGTTTTCAGGGCTCAAGCATGCATGGGATTTGTGGAAAATGACTTGTGTATGTATAAGAAAAAGGTCTTGAGTACTTTTGAGAGTCAGAATTACAAGTTACAAGCTAATGGCTATGTTACTTGATTTTCAAGAAAAGTGGGAAAATAAGTTTCAAGAGGAAGTACAAGCATGAGCTGGTGATTTTAAGTGTTGAGATCAACTTCTCTTGAGTTATAAAACATGTATGATCAGAAAAGAACAAGTGCAAGGCTCAAGAACAAGTTTTATGCAAAAAGCTACTTTATCAAAATGGCATTGTGCACTTTCTTCCCAAATGGATAAAAAGCATGGCCTTGCATTGAATGCTTGAATTGAGACCTCTAACATTTGTGCAAGAAATTAATTATGGAGTGCCTAACAAGTTTGAGGCCTGCAAAGTAGAGGTTATGCAGCATAAGTTTGAATTTTGAATCATGTTCATCACAAAATGACTTGTAATTCAAGTGTGAAAAACCTAACTTCATCTCTTCGATTCTCCCTACTAAAAAATGATCTCAAGGAGTTATTTGACATTTTGGAAAGTTTGTAATGTGATATACAACCCCTATTTGAATCACTTTTGAAAATTCCCCTTGGAACTATATGAAAAAGTTCCATGAAGTTAGGTTAAAATCCTGACAAAATTAGGGCAAAATGTCACTAAGTGTTTTGTTTCATGACCATGTGTTCTTAAAATTATAACTTGAGATCCAAGCAGTTTTGGAAGGAGTTGTGTAAATCAATGTTGTAGATTTCATGGAGATCTACAAATTTCATGTTGAAGTTTATTTTGAATCATCTTGCATCATGGTGAAAATTTTGCTCAAACTTTTGAAAAAATAAGAAATTTTCAACACTTAGAAAAATTTCCAAGTTTAGAAATTTTAACTTTTCAAAATGAAATCTTGAATTTTTGATTTCTTGATGAATAAGTTTCATATTTTGACATACTTTGATGAATTGTGATCTTTGACATTTGATTTTGAGTAAAACGTCAAATTTTGACTTTTCAGTATACGATTGACTTTTGATCAATTGACTGGAAATTCATCTGTCAATCCATTGGACTTGAACAATGTTTTGAGCCATGTCATTAGTTCAAAATTATGCAATTGGACTCTTGAGATCATGCCTTAAACCAATTTATCATTTGCTAGGTCAAAAATCAGAAATTGCCATTTCCCAATCAAAACCCTAATTTTGACCATTTTGCCCTTTTGAAGATTTGATCAAATTTCTTGAGGAATTGTGGTCCAAACTTGATCAAATGACACATATGAGTTTAAAATGTTTATGTGGATCAAAAATTATGAAGTTTTACTATAAATTGGCCATAGTTGACTTTTTCCCTAATATAGTTAATTTTTAGGTCAATTGCTCAATTGACTGAGAAAAAGTGTGATCCAAATCTTGAAACTTGACATGAGTAATCTTGAGTGTCCATAATGATCTATGAAAGTCATATGGGGCATTGGAAGTTCAAATATCCTTGTGCAATCTCAAACCCTAATTTTGGTCATCAGTGCTTAGGGAGGTGTCTTGAGGTGATCAACCCTAGTGCAGTATTGAGCCAAACGAGATCTTGTGAGAAAATTCTTGATAAGTGAGAGGGACAATTTTGGGGTACAACAACTTCCCATGTTCAATCTTCTTAAGTCTGAAGAGTTAGATTGACGAGTTTTTACATCCGTGACTCAAAGGTGGAAGATGATTGGACATTATAATGCCCAGAAATTTGCACTCGGCGATGTGATGGTTGATGGTATAGGGAATGGGCTTAAAGATTCCATTTGGAGGTATGATGGAAAGTTGTTGGAGATGGGCTTGTAGATGCCATCTAGAAATTATTGTTGAACCGTATCTGTAAGCTGAAACTGAATGAGTATCATAATGGCGTCCGTGTCTGGAGCGTATCTGAACTGTATCTATAAACTGAATCTGAAAGAGGATCAGAATGGCGTCCATGTCTGGAGCGTATCTAAATTGTATCTGAAAGTTGAATCTGAATGAGTATTAGGATGGCATCCGTATCTGGAGCATATATGAACTGTATCTGAAGACTGAATCTGAATGAGTATTAGGATGGCATCTGTATCTAGAGCGTATCTGAACTGTATCTGAAAGTTGAATCTGAGTGAGTATCAGGATGGAATCCGTGTCTGGAGCGTATATGAACTATATCTGAAAGCTGAAACTGAATGAATATCAGGATGGCATCCGTGTCCGGAGCGTATCTGAATTGTATCTGAAAAGCCTTTGAACATTGTTAATGGTAGCTATTGATTAAATTTATCATGAAAAAGGGTAAAATGTTAGCTAATATGTAATGTTCGTGTTGTATGAATGCATGGTATAATGAGATACATGCATTCGTTTTATCGATGTCTATGATATATGGCTGCGATGTATGCATATGTGAGCTAATCTGCTATATTGTGTGTTGGATTGGGGAAAATAAATCCCCGACTGCTGCTGAGGATATGGAGTGCAAGTCTTCATGTTTTTAAGTGCTGATGAATTTCCACTTAGAGAAATAAACCTTGTTGTAAGGGGAATGCTATGTACTGCTTGTAAAATTCTGTTGGGAAATCCTGAGGAATTTGGCGACTTCTACCGGGAGTGATAACTGGAAGTTTTGTTCTGCTGGGGATTAAACTGCACACTGCGAGGGATTTTATGGAAATAGCTTAGAGAGATTTCCCTATTTCTTAAAGCCATTAGTGATTGTCTTTCTATTTTGTTCATTTGTAAATGGCAGTTACGTTCAAATGCATATGTTCAAAAATAAATCAATGGAAGTTTTCGTAAACAAAACACAAGAGTAAAGGAAAATAGATAGTTTGGCACTTTCAAAGGGATATTTTTGTATTGACTTTGAGTAAGAGTTTTTGTACAATGAGACAAACATTCTAGTAAGAGAATTCTGTCGTAAAAAATGAAAATTTGATACAAAGAAAAGATAGATATGTGAAATAATCCCATGGGGTTCCCATTCTGCTATAGCCTTCGTGTCTCTGAGCATCTTATCTATTTGTTGCCTTGTCCGAAGCTGATTGAATTAATTAGAATAGTTGAGTTTGACAGTTGAAGCTAAAGGTTATCCGTAAGGTGATCCAACAGGACATAGTCATATGGTTTAATTCCCTAACTTTTGCCTCAACCGCCCTTTCGGGTTTTCAGTCCACCGGGATACCCTTTTTTGCCCAAGTTGCCCTTTCGGGTTTTCAGCTTGCCGGGTGTACAGATTTTTTTTGTTTTATCCCTAATTTTTGCCCAAACCTTTTTGGTTCACCAGGATGCCCTTGTTTTGCCTAGGTGTGTCAACCTAGAGGGTCTCTTATGCGTAGTATCTTTTGACTATGTCCGTGTTCACAGGGTGCGACAGGTCGTCACCATCCATGGTGGTCAAGATCATTGCTCCACCAGAGAATATGCTTTTAATTACAAACAGTCCTTCATATGTCGGAGTCCATTTTCCCCCGGGATCACCTTGTGGAAGTATGATGCATTTGATTACCAGATCCCCGACTTGATATACTTGGCGTCTAACCTTTTTGTTGAAAGGCTTGATCATCCCTTTTTGATACATTTGACCATGATAGACAACAGTAAGCCTTTTCTCATCAATCAAGTTCAGTTCATCAAGTCGAGTTTTGATCCAGTCATCTTCATTCAACCCTGCATCCTTCATGATTCTCAGAGAGGGGATATGAACTTCAATAGGCAAAATAGCCTCCATGCCATATACCAGAGCGTAAGGTGTTTCCCCAGTTAATGTGCGCGTTGTGGTACAATAGTCGTGGAGAGAGAATGGTAACATCTCATGCCAGTCTTTGTATGTGACTGCCATTTTCTGTATGATCTTTTTGATGTTCTTATTTTCAGCTTCGACAACACCATTCATCTTTGGCCGATAAGGGGAAGAATTGTGATGCTGGATCTTGAATTTCTCGCACAGGACGGTGATCATAGTATTTTTTAGATTCGTAACATTGTCTGTGATGATCAACTCCGGGATACCATACCGACAAATGAGATTCTGTTTAATGAACTGGGCTACAACATTCTTGGTAACGGAAGCGAAAGAGGCTTCCTCAACCCACTTTGTAAAATAGTCAATGGCCACTAAGATGAAGAGGTGTCCATTAGAGGCTGTTGGATTGATTTCCCCAATCATGTCGATACCCCAAATAGAAAAAGGACAAGGAGCCGTCAAGACATTCAAAGGAACCGGAGGTACATGCACCTTGTCAGCATAGATCTGACACTTGTGGCAGATTCGAGAGTGTTGATAGCAATCTGCTTCCATGGTAGACCAATAATAGCCTGCCCGTAGGATCTTCTTTGCCATCGTATGCCCACTAGAATGGGTGCCAAAAGTTCCCTCATTTAGATCAAACATGATCTTTTCTGCCTCAACCTTGTCTATGCAATGGAGAAAAACATAGTCATGGTTGCGTTTGTGGAGAATGACATTACTATGGAAGAACTTAGAGGAGAATCTCCTTAAGAACTTCTTATCATTGACTGAAGCTCCTTCCGGATATTCTTGAGCCTCGAGATACCTCTTGACTTCGTGAAACCAAGGCTGGTCCACTACTGCTTCAGTATTAATCTCGTGACAGTGAACCGGTTTATCCATTTGTTCAATGGTGATCTGGGGAGCCTCGTTATCCCATTTAAGTTTAAACATGGATGAAATTGTGGCTAGTGCCTCTGCTAGCTGATTTTCTTCTCGCGGGAAATGCTCGAAGGTAATCTTCTCAAAATGTGGGATCAATGTCAGCACATGTTCTTTGTAGGGGATAAGGTTAGGGTGTTTAGTGTCCCATTCCCCTTTGATCTGGCTGATGACCAAGGCTGAATCTCCAAATACACTTAAGGATTTGATTCCCAAATCTATGGTAGCTTTGAGACCAAAAATGCACGCTTCATATTCTTCCATGTTATTTGTACAATTAAAGCAGAGTCTTGCCGTAAAGGGAGTATGACATCCTTCAGGAGATATGAATACATCAGCTATACCATTGTCAAGTGCGTTGGACGACCCATCAAAAACCAGGTTCCATCGGGATCCTTGTTCTGGTTCGTCATATGGTCTAAATTCTTCACAGTTGTTTACCATCAGGATATCTTCATTTGGGAATTCGAACTTCATGGAATGGTAGTCATTCACAGCTTTATGAGCAAAGTCGTCAGCTAGTACACTGCCCTTTATTGCTTTCTGGGTAGTATATTGTATGTCATATTCTGCCAGGATCATCTGCCATCTTGCTATTCTCCTAGAGAGGGCAGGTTTCTCGAAGATGTATTTTATTGGATCCATTTTAGATATCAATAAGGTAGTATAGGTCAGCATATACTGTCTTAGCCGACGAGCATCCCATGCCAGAGCGCATCAAGGTTTCTCGAGCAGTGAATATCTTGTTTCACAGTCGGTAAACTTTTTGCTCAGGTAATAAATAGCATGCTATTTTCGGCAAGACTCGTCATGCTGCCCCAACACACACCCCATTAAATTTTCCAAAATAGTTAGATACATGATCAAGGGTCTTCCCTTGACTGGTGGCATCAAAACAGGAGGCTCTTATAGGTACTCTTTGATCTTCTCGAAGGCAGTTTGGAACTCATCATTCCATTTGACTACTTGATCTTTCTTCAGTAATTTGAAAATCGGTTTACAAGTAGCTGTTAGGTGAGAAATGAATCTGGCAATATAGTTTAACCGTCCCAAGAATCCTCTGACTTCCTTCTCGGTATGAGGAGCAAGCATTTCTTGTAATGCTTTCACCTTGGTAGGATCTACTTCAATACGTTTACCACTGACGACAAATCCTAGGAGTTTACCAGACCTCACCCCAAATGTGCATTTATTCGGTTTCAACCTTAGCTTGTATTTCTTTAACCTCTTAAACAGTTTCTGTAAATGATCAAGATGCTCTTCTTCTGTTTGAGATCAGGCTATCATGTCTTTCGCATAGACCTCTATTTCGTGATGTATCATGTCGTGAAATAGAGCTACCATGGCACGCTGGTAGGTTGCCCCTGATTTTTTTCAACCCAAATGGTATAACCTTGTAGAAGAATGTGCCCCACTGTGTGACATAGGTTGTTTTCTCCATGTCCTCAGGTGCCATTTTGATTTGGTTATAGCCCGAGAAACTGTCCATGAAGGAAAACACTTTGTGTTGTGTCGTATTTTCAACTAGAATATAAATGTGGGGAAGTGGGAAATCATCCTTAGGGCTTGCCCTATTCAAATCTCTATATTCCACGCACATTCATACTTTTCCGTCCTTCTTAGGCACGAGAACAAAAATGGCAACCCATTATGGATAGGAAGTGACGGTCAAGAATCCAGAATTGAATTGTTTCATAACTTCCGCCTTAATCGTCTCCGACATGTCTGGTCGCATACGACGGACCTTTTGTTTTACCGGTGGGTAGTCTTCTTTTGTTGGTAGACGGTGTACTACGATGTCTGCATCAAGTCCTGGCATGTCTTCACACGACCAGGAAAAGACCTCAACATAATCATATAGCAACTGAATCAGGCACTCTTTGACACTGGGTTCCAGATTGGCACCCACCTTGACTTCTCTCTTGTCTTCTTCTGTACCTAGGTTAATTGTGTCCACTGGTTCTTCGTGGGGCTGTATGGTCCTCTCTTCTTGTTTTAGTAACCTGGCGAGTTCCCTTGGAACTTCACAATCTTCCTCACCTTCGTCTTCGGCTTGGTAGACTAGATTTTTAGAGTCACAAAAGGCCATAGTAGAATTGTTACCCATGGGATCCCAAATGGATGTAGATTTGCATTTTGAATGTGAGTGCGTGTAAGAGTATATCTATCTTTGAAAGAAATGAAAATGTAAAAAGAAAAACAATGGGCACAAAGTTTGTATGCAAAAACGTCCATGATTCATTGATGTCATATGGAAATGAGATAATAACCCTTACAAAAAGACCATTGTGCCTCGGGAAAGACACAAGGTTTTAAAAATCTAAATTGTTTAATATTACAGATCCGACAAAATTTAAAGACAAATTACTGTTGGATAAAAGTGATTGGGACAAAATCTCTAGCTTCCTAAATGCTGAGCCCTCCACTGTTAGTTGGGAAGATCCAACCCTATAGGTTATAATTTTCTTCATCATCCTCCACTGTGTTGACTTTGCAATTTCTGATCTTCAAGGGTGGTCCTCCGGCACGAACACGGCGTACAGTTTTCTGGGCTCCTGAAGTGAAACCCAAACCAAATTTGTCAGATTTGTATGGGATATCTGAGAGTTGGCCCCAAATAGTGCACCCACCTTCTTCGATCACTGCCTTGGCATCCTTCAAAGACGACATCTTGAGCGGAGGCCTTGTAATATTTGGGACTTGGTAAATAGCCTTGGTTACTGCCAGAGTTTGTGGGACTTCTTCAAAGTGTTGGAATGGAGTTTCAATAAATTCACCATCCAATTCCACATATCTGAAGGAATTTAGATGACTGACCATATACTATTCTTATCCATGAACAATGATGATTTTCCCCTGAATTGGATATTTCAGCATTTGATGCAACGTAGAGGTAACAACACCAACATTGTGAATCCACGGTCAGCCTAATAAGCAGGAATATGAAGGACGGATATCCATTTCATAAAAAGTTGAATCAAATGTTTGGGTTCCAACTTTTATGGGGATGTCCACTTCCTCATGCACCATCCTTTTTGGGCCATCGAAGGCCCTCACTACTATGTTGCTAGGTTTCAAGGTCAATCCTTCATAGTCAAGCCTATCAATAGCCTTTTTAGGCAACATATTCAGAGACGAACTGGTATCCACCAAGACATGAGCCAAGGTCATGCCCCTGCATTTGACTGAGACATGTAATGCCTCGTTATGCTTCCTCCCCTTTGGCGTTAAATCAGCATCTGAAAAACCTACACCATTATCTACGGTCAAGCTGGCTATGCAGTCTTGGAACTGATCGGCAAATGTTTCTTGGGGTACATGGGCAGTTTTAAGAAATTTTACCAAGGCCTTTGCATGAGCCTCAGAACATAACAATAAATCCCGCATGGAAATTTTTGATGGAGTTTGCCCCAGTTGTTCGACTACGTTGTAGTCGCTTCTTTTTATAATCTTTAGAATTTCCTCCATCTCTTTTCGGGAGGTCTCAGGGATATCTACTGATTGTGCCTTCATCCGGACAGGCTCAACCAGAATACCTTTGCCTCGAGTCTTGGTTGACTCGGTAGTGGGAATGTCAGTAGGGGTGATAACATGGACTGCAACAGTTTTGCCAACAGGAGTATCAGCAGAGATGATTGCAGGATTGGGAATAGCATTTGGAGGAGCAACAACAACAGGAATGATTACAAGTCCAGAAACAAATTTTGGAGGAGAAATTTCTAGAGAGAATACCCTTCCACTTCGAGTTATCTTGCTAGTCCCTGCGATGTTACTGATATCAGAGTCAACTTTCTAAGAACTTGAATTTTCAGTAGCTGGCCAATCTTGCTTGATACCGTGATAGTAAACATCACCTCCATAATTCCATGGTACCGTTTTGTCTAAAGAATACGGGATTGGTCTAGGCAATGTAATTATCAACAGAGCTACTTTAGGAACTAATGTAATCCTTACGGGTCTTTTGGTGGAGACTCTGGAAGAATTGGCGAAAATGGTCACTATGGAAACATCATTATAAGAAACGGTTAGAATAGAAGTCTTCTCGAACAAAATCTCATTGTCATCTATTAGGAATTGAACGCCTGCTTTTAACAAATGAAAGTTGGTTGGTGAGGATAAACAAAATGACAACTTTCATCGCAGCCTGGGAATTCACCGACATTCAACAAGTTATTTTGATAGTCAAGAATGGGGTCACAAGTTCATCAACCAAAGTAACAAACATATCTTCCTCCACGGAGTTCACATCACGGTCGTGCTTGGGCATAGGGGCATTGATAACATTGGGAATTTTTGGCGCATTGAATTCAATCTCTTTGGCTTCAAGAAGGTCTTGTACTTTGTTTTTCAGAGCCCAACAATTGTTAGTGTCCTGGCTGGGACTCTCAGAATGGTATGCACAGCGGGAATTGGGATGATAATAAGGAGAGGTTGTGTTAGGATTCTTTGGAGCTTCTTTCAAAGTCACTAGATTGGACAAATGTGGAAATACTTGAGATAGTGTCACATTAATTTGAGTGAACTGTCTGACTGGTCTTTCTGTTCCTGGCTGATTGCTTCTTTGCTGAGCAGGTGCATGTTTAGGAATCATGATAGCCCCCATCATCGAATGGCGTTCAGTCCTATCTTGATTTCTCTAAGGATATACAAAAACAACTTTTTTTCCAATAAATGGTTTCCTTACAGCAGCAGATGATGCTTCTTTTTGAATCTTCCCATTCTTTATCCAAGTTTTCACTCTTTCTCTGGTCAATATCAATTCAGTAAAACCTATCGAGGAACTCCCAATTAAGTGATTAAAGAAAGGACCGGACAAGGTGCCCAATAACATGTCTACTAGCTCTCTTTCTGATAGGGGGGGCTGGACTCTTCCTGCTACGTCCCTCCATTTTTTGGCATAGTCTTTGAAGCCTTCACTTGAAACCATGGCCATACTCTGGAGTTGAGTACGGGTGGGAGCAAGGTCTGCATTGTATTGGTATTGTTTGTAAAAGGCAGCGACAAGATCTTCCAAATTATGAACATTGGCTCTTTCTAGCTGATAAAACCAATCAAGTTGAGTTCCGGACAGTCTGTCTTGAAAGAAGTGTACCCATAAATCCTTGTCAGCAATGTGAGGCTGTATTTTCCTCACATAGGACTGGAGATGAATTTTGGGACACGAAACACCATCGTATTTAGCTAACACCGGTGCCTTGAATTTTGGAGGAATGTAAATCCCAGACACTAAACCTAACTCCTCAAAGTCCAGTCCAGGAACTTTTTGAATTTCCATTGCATTTAACCGTTCTTCCAGATGCTTATACTTGTCGTTGGATGGAGGATATTGTTCTTTAGAATAATCTTCTTCTTCATCTTCCTCTTCTGAATCTGGCTGGGCAACTGCTTCGTTGCCTTTCCCATCTTGATTATCTTTCTCACCAGATGACATTGCATAGTCTAAGGTCCGTCTAGCTTGTCCGTGAAACCTTCTTCCAATATTTAGAACTCCGGTTATTTTCTTTGTCTTCTTTTTCTTTTCTTCAACTAGCAAGGTCTTCAACTCTTCTTGTTCTTTGGATAGAGTTAGGAACATCTGTTGAAATTGAGTATTTTATGCTTGGAGGTCCTTCACCGTCTGTTTGAGATCCATCTTACTGAAATAAACAATAGAAAGATGAGGAGACTTGTTGCAAGAAACCTGCTTATGTTATGATGAATGGTAGATGCATATGAAATGATTTTAAGGATTTTAAAGATTCAAATTTGTTTTAGACAAAAAAGGACACACGTCAAATTAATATATCAAAGCTTGAGTAAATTATGCCTCTTTTGGGCTTACAAAAAATACAAAAAATCTAAGATAAAAAGGTTGTACGCATCCTTTTTGGTGCGATGTAGGCATTCAGGCTCCGTTCCTCATGAAGTTGCTTAGTGAGTTCCAAAACCTTCTTCTTGCTAGCGTAGAATTGGGTCTCGAAAGTATCTAGCTCCCCCTTGAGTTGTATCCAATATCTTTGTAAGTCTTCAAGAGAGTTGGGCATGTCAAGATGCAGGATAGTGTATGGAATATCTCCTTCCATAACAGGCTCAATGATTACCGGGAGAATGGAGGGATAAGACATCATAAGACTCTGAGCACGAGCTTGTACCCATTTGAGGTAAGGCTCAAGAGTGATGGAATTCTTATGCCCCAATGTCTTGTTATCTACCATGTTCAACATCCTCCAAGCTTGGATAAACCTTTGGCGATGACCTTGATCGTTGTTCTCATAGTCAAATACCAAACCTTGAATCAACATCTCATGTGGGCCATCCCTTCAAGCATAACCAAATTGTCTTAAGGATAAGCAGGGGTTGTAGGTTATACCTCCCCTAATGCCAAGTAAAGGGACATTAGGGAATTCTCCACAATGGTCAACAATAGTAACATTCTCTAAAGAGAAGGAACACCAATGAATGTCTGAATGTGTGAGCGTCATCAACCTTTCTGACCAACTTGAACCTTGCTCATTCTTTAATACAGATTGGGGAAGATGCGAAATAAACCATCTTTCCAAGAGAGGAGTACAACACATAAGGATACCTCTTTTCCTCATAGTGCGAGTGTGAAAAGAATGTAGGATGTCCCCTAGCAAAGTAGGAACCGGGTTGCGGGATATGAAGATTTTGACGGCGTTCACATCTATGAGTTGGTCAGGATTTGGAAACAAAACCATCTTGTAGATGAGGAGAGCTACAATTTCTTAAAAAGCTTGCAAGGCTAAGGAGTTACAACAGTTTTGGGCTTTCTCAAACAAGAACTTTGCTAAGAAACCCTTGACACCACTTCTTGTTTCCCAATTAGTTGTGACATCAGACGGTTGCAAGTGTAGAGCTTGAGCAATCTATTATGGCTTTGGATCTCTTTCCGTATCGTTGAAAGGTAGTTGATTGAGAATAGGAATCCTCAAGAGTTGGGAGAATTCTTCCAAAGTTGGCACGAGTTTATAATCGGTAAATGTGAAGCAATGGTGTAAAGGATTAAAGAACTGAAAGATCACCTTCATCATGTCTTCATCAGTGTTGGAGGTGACCAAGTTTAGTAGGCGACCATGTCTCTCGGTAAATGGAGAATTTTCAGGAATCCTTGATGCTAGCTCCTTAAGTTGTGGAGGTATCCTTACAAGATTGAATTAAATGGTTTTCCTGTGAATAAAATCCATGTCATACAAAACAGAACAAAGATAAAACCCAAGATCCTAGAAATGGTTAGTGAATTGAGTATTATGTTATGATGTTTATGATGTTATGTACAAGTAAATATACACAAACAAAGCAAACAAGTCCTTAGGTTTAGGCTTGCATGGAGTTTTATAGGTAAGTACCCTCTTGAAGTTTAGTTGGCTCAAACCTGTCATAGCAATAGTCATCGGGTTCTAAGGAGCTCAATATCACTGGTTTGTTTCCTTGGTCATTGTTTCAGAACAAGCCTCTTTAATGGAGACAAAAATATCCCAAATAACCGAAACTCAATGAGTGTAGTATCGAGTATCTACCAACTTCGGACTGCACCAAAGTCGGTCATCTCACTACGTCCTAATGGCCAAGTTGGTCAAGTAAAGATTCTAAAAGTCATTAGTGCTTCATGATATCACTCAGCGGCCCCGTATTCTCCTTGATTAACTCAAGGGCTACCAGTACCCACAACTATGTCTCACTAACGTAGCTATTGCTTAGACCATGTCAGTATACCCCGTACAGTTTCCACAATGTATTGCTACTTACCTATAACGTATCCCAAATCCGGGTAGAAGATTCAAACCCAAACAAAGAACCATAATGTAAATCATACAAGTCAAACAATGAAAGAAAGTAAATGTGATTTAACCCTAAGGTAACCCTACTTTTAGAATTCTCCCCAGCAGAGTCGCCAGTTCTTTGATACGGTGGGAGAACTGACTTGGGTGTTTTGTGTTTGATCTCAAATGTTGCGGTTAGCAAGGGTCGCCACCAACTTTTCTTTTATCCAAAAGGAAAGGTGAATAAGCATAGGAAAGACCTTTGAGATTATTTCTTGAGTTCAGAGGGTAGATTATGAAAAGGGAAGGTATTAGCACCCTTTTCATCCATGGTTTTCCATGGGCTCTTAGTTACTTGCTATATCACTTGCGTTTTGTTTTAAATTGTGTAAAAGAAAATAACTAAAATCCTAGTTCTTTTAAATAAATTTACAAATCAATTAGTAAAATAAATAAAGTATGATTAAATAAGATAATTTTTTTGTGTAAAAATAAATAAACTATGTCAAAATATAAATCTAATGTTTTTTTATATTTTTTTCTTCTAATTTTTTAGTATTAGATAAAATATTTAAGAAAACAAATAAATAAAAATGAGAAAAAGAAAATAAAAATGGGCTAGGGTGTGAATAGCCAGCAAGGGGGTTAGAAGTAAAAAAAACATGAGGCCTAAGCGGATGAGGCCCAGCGCTTCCAAAAAAGGTCAGAAAATGAGAAAAATATGAAAAAATCCAAAAGGGTACCACTGGGGCTCGAACCCAGGTCCCGATAGTCAAAGGCGCGCGCTTCTACCACTGGGTCGCTATACATCCGTTTATATAATCAAAACAACAAATATATGATAGAAATCAAGTCCATGGACAAAACTTCGTCTTCAACCTTACGCCTAACCAGAGTACCTGCATCTTGTTCATCTCTCATCCATTTGCAAAAATGTAAACATGAATCTTATAGCAAATTTCCTCACGATTTCAAAAATGCAAAGCAATAAAATTATATATCAAAGACAAGCATGAATATTAATGGCCCCAATCTGAACCCTAAAAATTTTATAAACTTCAATCTTAAAATTCTCTAAGCTATAGCTATATAAATGAAAACCATGGACATGGTTAGCTTTAGGGCAATGATATCTACATTTTTCATTCACAAATAAACCATTAATGATGCTTGTATTAAAAGTTCAATGTTGAGATAACTTACCTTGCAAGAGGGTATCGTGTTTTGAGTTTGAGTAGCTTTTAGTGAGTTCCAATGATTGGATTAGCTTCCTCAAGTTCTCAGGAAGCTAATGTGATGTTTAGCTTGAGCTGAAAGTGCCTGAGGAGTTCTGGAGAAGTCAAGGTGCAAGCTGCTATTTTTGATAATGGTGGATGATGATGGAGGTGTTACAGTGGTGATGCAGGTGTTGGAATTGTTTGTGTATGTTATTTAGAAGCTTTTGAAAGTAAAAGGCCAAGAAATGCACGAGAAAATTTGGAGATTTGATTCAAAACTCAGAAATGGCAAGTTTTGAGGTGTTTTTGGTGATTCTGTGTTCTTGGTGTTTTCAGGGCTCAAGCATGCATGGGATTTGTAGCAAATGACTTGTGTATGTATAAGCAAAACAAGCTTCAAGAGGAAGTACAAGCATGGTTTGGGTGATTGTAAGTGTTGTGATCAACTTCTATTGAATTATAAAACATGTATGATCAGAAAAGAACAAGTGCAAGGCTCAAGAACAAGTTTTATGCAAAAAGCTACTTTATCAAAATGGCATTGTGCACTTTCTTCCCAAAATGGATATAAAGCATGTCCTTGCATTGAATGCTTGAATTGAGACCTCTAACAGTTATGCAAAAAATTAATTATGGAGTTCCTAACAAGTTCGAGGCGTGAAAAGTAGAGGTTATGCAGCATAAGTTTGAATTTTGAATATTGTTCATCACAAAATGACTTGTAATTTAAGTGTGAAAACCCTAACTTCATCTCTTTGATTCTTCCTACTCAAAAATGATATCAAGGAGTTCTTAAACATTTTGGAAAGCTTCTAATGTAATCTACAACCCCTCTTTGAATCACTTTTGAAAATTGCCCTTGGGACTATATGAAAAAGTGCCATGAAGTGAGGTCAAAATCCTGACCAAATTAGGGCAAAATTTCACAAAGTGTTTTCTTTCATGACCATGTGTTCTTAAAATTATAACTTGAGATCCAAGCAATTTTGGAAGGAGTTGTGTAAATAAATATTGTATATTTCATGTAGATCTACAAATTTCATGTTGAAGTTTGTTTTGAATCATCTTGCATCATGGTGAAAATTTTGCTCAAAGTTGTGAAAAAATAAGAAATTTTCAACACTTAGAAAAAATTTTAAGTTTAGAAATTTTAACTTTTCAAAATGGAATCTTGACTTTTTGATTTCTTGATGAATAAGTTTCATATTTTAACATAATTTGATGAATTGTGATCTTTGACATTTGATTTTGAACAAAAAGTCAAAGTTTGACTTTTCAGTATATAGTTGACTTTTGATCAGTTGACTTAAAATTCATCTGTGAATCCATTGGACTTGAACAATGTTTTGAGCCATGTCATTAGGTCAAAATTATACAATTGGAATATTGAGGTCATGCCTTAAACCAATTGATCATTTTCTAGTTCAAAGATCAGAAATTGCCCTTTCCTAGTCAAAACCCTAATTTCGACAATTTTGCCCTTTTGAAGATTTAATCAAATTTCTTGAGGAATTATGGTCTAAAATTGATCAAATGATACGTATGATTTTGAAATGTTTATTTGGATAAAAAATTATGAAGTTTGACTGTAAATTGGCCACAATAGACTTTTTCCACATACAACGGATTTTTAGGTGAACTGCTCAATTGACTGAGCAAAAGTGTGATCCAAAGCTTGAAACTTGACATGAGTAATCTTGAGGGCCCATAATGATCTATGAAAGTCATATGGGGCTTTGGAAGTTCAAATATCCTTGTGCAATCTCAAACCCTAATTTTGGTCATCAGTGCTTAGGGAGGTGTCTTGAGCTGATTAACCCTAGTGCAGTCTTGAGCCAAAGGAGATCTTGTGAGAAAATTCTTGATAAGTGAGAGGGCACATTTTGGGGTACAACACAACCCCCATTTGTAAATTTGTACACCCCATCCCCAAGTGATTGTAATAGCGTAGGATATTTACTTTTTGCAATTTATCGCTTTCATATATATGCTAGTAATTAGGGTTTTTATGGAAAGATAAAATCAATACTTAGAAAGCCCTAATTCAAGATAAATCAAGAATGAAATACAAACACTTGCACACTTGCACCTCTAGGGTTAAATCCACTTGTTGCCTTATGAAAACTGGTTATGTTATACATGTGGGGCGTCTTAGCTATAACAATCAAAAAATACAAGATCATAGTCCCTCGATGACTCTTCGAATGTTTCCTTACAAATGATCTTAGTCCCTCAAGAGAAATGCTAAGATATCTCACAACATTGTTATCATGACTATACGATAACCCACGCCCTTCCCTTCACATCCAACGATGGGGCTTCTTACCAATCAATGGTAATATAGCAACATCTAAAGGAGGAGGAAAAGAACAAAGACTTTTGATAGGTAGAAACGTTCTTAGTTGCTTGTTCATCTTCAAACACAAACACATTTTTTAAATGCACCGACACTTTCCATGAAATATTTTCAAAAAAAAGTAAAACACTTTGTATGCATTCTTATAGAGACGAGAATCATTACAAAGTTAGCCTAAAACAAAGGCACTTTTTTCAAAATACTTTCAAAAATCATCCCAAAGCACACTTTCAAACAAAAGCAATGATCTAGCAAGAAACTAAGAGCACATACATGACTATGGATGAAAAGGGTGCTAACACCTTCACTTTTCACAATCCACCCCCCCCCCCCCCCCCGAACTCAAGAAAACAATCTCAAAGGTCTTTCCTGTTCTTATCACCCTTTCCTTTATTAGATAAAATAAAGTCGGTGGCGACTCTTGCTATCCGCAACAATTGTGATAAAACGCAAAACACACAAGTCAGTTCTCCCACAAAATTATAGAGCCCAATAAGTTGAAGTCATATGGGCACATTCAGTTTGGTTTCTGGTTGTTTTTTTTAACATAAAATTACTACTATCTCATTACTGTTTTTTTAGAGGTTAATTTAATTGTTTTCATCCCATTACTCATAGGCCCAGTTCGGTTAAGAAGGAAAAAAAAACTTGTTTAAATTAGGCATGTCTTTTTAATTGAAACCAACACTGTTTAAATTAACCGTGAAAAACACATTGATACAAACATAAATAAACCTTCATCATTATAAATCAAAAAACAGAAGCAATATCACTGGAAACTTTATATAGAATCTTTTTTCTTAAAATCACCATCCCTAATTCGGAAAATAATCAATACTGAACGATTTTGTTTCCTAAAAATTTCTTCCCAAATTTGCTAAACAATAAACCAACTTAAATCGATTACCTAATACACTACCCCTAATGTTCTATAAAACTGAGTAAGGAGGAAATGAAAAGATGAAAAGAAAGATACAGGAAGAAGAGCAGACGAAAATTACAGAGAGGAGAGTTGAAGAAGGTATCCGGGTTCCAATCTCTGAAACCCTGGCCGAAGCGCCCCACCAAACAACACTACTTTTCCACTATTCTAGATCACATACGATCTCACCGATGACGCCCACAATAGAAACGTGCAGGCCTTCTAACCCGTGCGCCTCCTCTTCCCAATTCACAAGCACCGCCGCCGTAAGCCTCAAAAGTTGCTGGCTTCCCTTCCGATTTGCCACTGCGGGATAGAAACTAGGTTTTGTTTTTGTGTGTTTGAGCGCAAGAGAGATGAGAAGGAAAGTGAAAGAGAGAAAAGGATTTGGATTTTGTTTTTTATTTTGATACTGGTGCGTGTATATTTCTCTATTTTCATATTTTTCCTCTCTCACGCCACGTGTCAAAAGATGATTGGGAGGTGCATTATGTGGAAAAGTCAAACATCCCACTTGTTGTACACCAAAATTTACCCTATTTATTTTCATTATTACATACACGCATATCATTGGTTTTATGGTTATGGAATCAAGTTATATTTAGCAAGCTTTGTTTATTTCGTCAATGGATGTTCTCAGAGTATTTTCTGTGTTGAAAATTAGTTCGCCGTTTCTTAACGATTCGGGGTTCAAAGATTCACAAGTCCAACCCAGCGCGTCATATTCAGGTGTTCTTTCGCCAACATATCCATGATAACATATTCTCAAATTCAGGTTCGGCTCGAGAGCCAATTCTTTAAAGAAGATCTCCGAATGTGCGATTTTTTCTCAAAGAAATATGGTGAAAAAGTGTGCTGAAAGTGCAGTTTTTACGCACAAAAAAATTCATAACTTGATGATCATGGCTTGTTTTGAACCCGTTTTGGTTGCCAAAATTACGTCTTGACTTCATCTATGTTTTAATCTCTCACGGATGGAAGCCAATTTCAATCAGAAGGTCTTCAAAAATGCGGATTTATAAAGTATTTTCGTACAGAAAATGTGACAGAAGTTTATTTGCGTCATGTTCAGAAAATCATAAGTTGGTCGATTTTCATTGTATGAGCTGGTTCCGGTGCCAAAATTCAAAAATTGAGTTGGCTACGTTTTCACAGGAGGTATCGAGTTCGATCGATATCCGAAAGGCCTTCATTTTTTGCACAGAGTGCGCGTGACGCGCCGAAAATCCTGAATGTTGAATATTATTTCATCTGGGTCGAAAATTCATAACTCGGTCAAATGTTATCAGATGGGGCCCATATTTTTACACAAGGTCACTGACTCAGATATCAACAACTTTTCTTCCAAAGTCGAGACCGGGTTCTGCTCCGATCAATACCAGTTTTTTATTGAAGAACGTGTCAGAGTTGACACTGGAGCCCGAAATAAGTATGTCTGAGCCAAAACTTCAAAAATTCATAACTAATTCATTGTTTATCTGATGGAGCCCATTTTTGGATGAAATTTGTTTTCGATGTCGGCTGCATTTTGTTTTCACATTTCAACTTCTAAAAATGCACTTTAGTCCCTGCTATTTAGACTGGAACGTATCAGACTCAAGGGAATAAAAATTTTCACTATTGCTTGAGGTTATTGGAGGCCCAATTTCACATTCAAATCCCACATCATTGCTCTAATTTCCATTATATAATGTCATTCTTTTCACACAAACAGGATAGGAAGAAAAAATTTGCCACAACCTTGTCAAAATATCAAATTCTTTCAAGAACCCTAGAAATATTGAAATCCTTGTTACAAACCTCCATCTCACTACAAACAAGTCATCCTTGTTACAAACCCCATCTCACTACAAACAAGCCATCTCATTCTCCATTAAGTGTAAGGCTGGTTTGATCTCTAATATCAAAAGGGTGTAGAAGCATTCATACATGCCATATCGGTTTTAACATTACAAATTTTCATATATTTGTTTTCTTTGTATTTCATGATATAATAGTTTATTTAATGTGTTCATGAGATTCAACGTTGCAGATTTAGACCATCTAATGATTCCATGCAGGTTTATTACAAAGCGCTGAGGCCAAAACAGAATAGCAACCAATGCATGGATCATGGCAAGGCAAGCATCCTGAGGAGGCTAAAGGGCGTGGGTTCAACACCCACCCCTATTGGTTTTGGTTTTCTTCCATTCTATATATCCTTTTACCTATTTTCCTTCTTTCTGTTTAAAACATTTTTCATAAAACCTAACATTTTTCACAAACCTTTGATTTTTCATAATAAACTCGAATAATTAATTTTAGGTTTTTTTAATTTAATTTTAGGTTTTAAATTAATTTTTGGTTCAACACCCACCCTTGACATTTGCAATATTTTTATTTTCTAACCCTATTTTCCATTGATGCTTCTTCCCCTATCTATTTTTTGGAAAACTAAGTTCTTTTTTGTTAATCGTTAAACATAAGCTTTTTTTAAAACCTTTTTTTATTAAAATTAATTAGGTTTTAGGTTTTTTTTTAATTAACCTTTTTTTCAAAATTAATCTTATTTTTATTATTAATTAAAATTAATTAGGTTTTAGGAATTTTAACTAATTTTTTCAAAATTAACATTTTTTATTAATTAAAATTAATTAGGTTTTTAATGTTTATTTAATTAATTATCATAAATCATTTTTTTCATGAAAAATCACCAAAAGATTTTCATGTAATTGCTTCCCGCTTTTCATCAAATCACCAAAGTGTATAGGGCGCGTTCAACTGGAATAACGTAGCTTTATTTTTCCCGCTTTTTTTATCATTATCATGTAATTGCTTCCCGGATGTAATAGTATTAGATTTCTTTTCAGCATTCTTCACTATTATGTAACTACCCCAAAGCTCTGTAATAGCCTAAGTTTACATTTCCGCCTTTATCTTCAGCTACTATATTTTATGCAATGCTTAGATTAATAGGATTGTATGGAAAGATAAAAATGAACGATAGAAAACTCTAATTTCAAGATAAATAATAGAACTGAATCATTTGCACACTCACACCTCTAGGCTAACTTCACTTGTTGCCTTCGGAAAAACAATGGTCATGTCCCTCGAACATAGGGATACCCTTAGCAAAGACCCTCGGTTAAAGTTACCATAAAGATCATAGTCCCTCAATGTCCCTCGAGTTACCTACGAGAAATGATCTTGTCCCTCGATGTTGCCTACGAATATATGATGACAGTCCCTTCGAATTGTTAAGGTATCCCACATGTTGCCTTTATGACTGTACGTCCCTTCGATTGTCCCTCATACATCCAACGATAGGGCTACCTACTCATTAATAGTAGGATAGCATTGTCTAAAGATTAAGAAGAAAAGAACGACCTTTTATAGTATAAGTAGATAAGTTCTTAGATGCTTGCTCAAAATAACTTTTTGCACCTACACAATAATATTTAAAAAAAACACTTTCCCGCTTTGTCAACACTCTTGAGGGCTGATACAAGAGTTATCACAAAGCGAATCGCCGCACTAAGGTATTTTCAAAACAATTTTCAAAACACACAAAGCATAAGCAATTTTCAAAACATGAGCTAGCATCAAAGATCCCATAGATAACTACGGATGGAAAGGGTGCTAACACCTTCCCTTTCCATAATCTACCCCTTTACTCAGAAAACTCTCGAAAGGTCTTTTCTCTGTTCTTTTCACTCTTTCCTTTATTGGATAAAAGAAAAGTCAGTGGCGACTCTTGGTTACTGCGACATTTACAAATACAAAACACAAACCAATATTAATAGTCAGTTCTGCCACCGTATCACAGAAATGGAAACTCTGTTGAGGATAATTATAAAGTGGTTTTACCTTATGGTCTAGATCATTTTAAAATTTATTTCTTTGTTTGCTTTGACTGCTTTATCTTTGAGGGTTTGTTGGGGTATTCTTGTAAAGATCCTATACCCGGATCTGAGGCATCTTTTTAGGTAAACAACAATAGATCTTGGAGACTGTACGGTGTAGACCGATACGGTTGAAGCGATAGTTGTGTTGGTGTGACACTTTGGTTGGTACCGATATCCCTTATGTTGAATCAGGGAGAATACGGGGCCGCCGCGTGGTGTCGTGAAGCACTAACGAACCTTAGAACCTTAGTTGAACAAACTTGGCCATTATAAAGTAGTGAGATAGGCTGCCTCGGTGTAAAGCTGGGAATCGGTTGATACCCGATACTACACTCATTGAGATCGGACTTTCAGGATGTTTCGGCCACAAGAAAAGATTGCTAAGCTGAAATAATACTCGATAAAGAAAGATTAGTGATATTGAGACTCCTTAGAACCAGGATACTATTTCTAAGATAGGTTGAGCCAACTAAAATTCAAGAGGGTACTTACCTATGGAATCCATGCAAGCCTAAACCTAAGGCTACTTACGTGACTTGTTTTCTTTCTTTGCCTAACAATTTGAACTCATTGCAGCACTTTGTTTGTATTCGTTGCAGGACCTTGTTTGTATAAATCCAATAAATTGGTTTCTTACCCTGCATTTTTGCTTGATGTATAGCATACACATCATAGAATCATACCATAACATTTCCTCTAGCCAATGCTGTCAAAAGACTAAAGTGATAACTTGAGTCTGGGGCTATGCCCCACTTGATATGGTGAGCTTGACTCTTGTGGAAGGACCTTCAATGATACAAAGTGCTTCAATCAAAGTTGTAAGTTTCAACGCCTAACATTTTTCTTGTTTACCCCTAGAGATCCTTGAAAACATTTGCATATCATACATGTCATTGCATAACAGGTAGTCTCCAGTACATGTCTCTCATGTTCTCGTTGTTTATTTCAGCAATGGCTCTCAAACAAGACAACATAGATCTCCAAACTCAAGAGGCTCAGTTCATGGAAATGTTCCTAAACCTATACAAGGGGCAGGAAGAATTGAAATCACTCCTCGCTGGGAATCTGACCAAGAAACATCCTGACAACAACAAGGATGACCAGGTTGAACAACTACAAGCTGAGATGGAAAGGATGAGAACCCTGATGATCAGTCAAATGGCTCTTATCCAAAACCTATCCCGGGGACAAGAGGAGTTTAGAATCCTCGTCAGCAATCTTCATCAAGACATTCAAAACCGTATGAAACAAACGGTCGAGGCTGAGGATCAAGTCGTTAATCAGCCCCTGATGAGACAAGGAGTTGGCTTGCTGGAGAGTGGAACTTTCCAATTTGCGGCTACATCATGATCCCAACCACAACCTCGCCAACAACCACAAGGTAATCGTCGTAAGCGGGATTCATTTACTAGGCAATATAACAAACTCAGCATACCAATGTTGCAAGTCTTGCAACACATGTTAAAATTGAATTTGGTCACGTTGAGGGATCCTCCTACAAATTTCAATACTGCCTCTCCAATGTACAATCCAAATGCAAGGTGTGCATATCACTCCAACAGTCAAGGGCATGATATTGATAGTTGTAGGACATTAAAATACAAAATTCAAGACCTGACCGATGAGGGAGCATTAGAATTTGCACAAGATGGTCAATTGGAATTCTTCTGTTATGCCTTAAAGGCACACCATATGAAGTGAAAAGATCAGACAAATAGGCTTTTGTTCATTATAATTTTCAATTTGTAATTTTCTTTTGATTGTTTGAACATTTATTCATATCAAACCTTGTTATTTCTTCAATGCATTGCACATGTTTGTCTTGAATTAATTTGTTTGCACTATGCTTGAACTGCTTTCTTACTTCCCTTTTGTGATATTCAACTCTTGATTAAAAGCTCTAAGCCTTTAGAGGGAGGATGACGAGAACGATACCATAATCTCTACAATATACTTTTGAACAGACCCCGCTGACGATGTACATGCGTTGTTTCAAATCCTAAACAGTGGAGTTATAAGGAAGATAATCCCTAGTCAACCCCTTTGAGCCTAAGAAGTAGGAGTTTTCTTTTCACACAAATTAAAACCCTTAATCATAACTTGGGGCAGGGTAGTTTTCTCAGTTAATTCAGATGTGCATTCAGTCACAAGCTTTCCCTTCATACACGACAAATAGTGTAGAAGATGCTGATGGTTCAACATAATCATTTAGAACAAGCAGTCATTATCTCTCAAAATAAAATCCCATTAAGTCAAAACCTATGAAGGAGACTTAAGAAAAAACATGGGGGCATCCCGCTGGCTGTAATCACAAAAGAAATAGTTCAGGCAAAAGACAGGGATAGCAAAATAAAAAAAAGAAAGAGGTCCTACAAATACTCAATAAAAAGAAAAGGTCACAAAAATGACTGCCTTCTTAAACAAGCGTTCAATTTTCGAGCCATCACCAGAATATCGGGGCCAACATTCCAGAACTTAACTAGGATTCCAAATGCACAATTAACTGAGCATAGGACTGAAGAACATCGCGAAGAACTAGTGGGTACAAATAAATTTTGAGCCTTTATCCTTTGTTTCTTAAACCGTGAACAAGACCATGTTACAACCCTTAAAAGTCCTAGCTGAAGCATGAGTTAGTTTAAGAGCATATTGTTACAAAGGTACTCTGACTCCTGTAAGGTTTGCAATAAAACATTAGTTGATATCACATTCTTGCAAATTTTGTTTTACTACAAAAAACGCATTTTTTAAAAAAATTTCAAGACAGACATAAGTTTTGCATTCTTTAAATGACATTGTTTACATATGGTTAATTGTTCAAATGGCAGAGAAATTCACACAACAAATATGCAGTGAACAAAGACCCCCTCAATGGACAGAATCACCTCAGACAGATAAAACATTCCCAATAACAAGCCTTTCATAATCAAGGGGCATGACATGGTGTCTAATTAATCTGGGGCAGTCAAGCCAATTTGCAAAGAATCTCTCAAAAATGCCAAATATCCAGGGGAAGAACTCCATCTGAATCACTTGGGGAATTGGACTTGAATTCAAGCAACAAATCATGTACGATCAAACAAACATCTTCTGGAAATGCGGCAACAATTACTACTATGGACAGTGACAATTCTTCGTACCCGGTGAACGTGGACATAGTCGGAAAATACTATGCATGAACAAAGACCCGTTAGGTTGACTGGCCTAGGAAAAAATAAGGGCATCCCGGCGAACCAAAACGGTTCGGGAAAAAATTAGGGATATACATATGGAAAAAAATGTACACCCGACAAGTCGAAAACCTGAAAAGGTGGCTTGGGCAATAAAGGTTTTTCCGATGGACTGAAAATCTGATAGGATAGTGTTGTACCCCAAATTTTGACCTAAGATACCATCTCCCATCTGCATCGTTACATTGCAAGCGTTTTGATCTATTGATTTTTAAAAATTCATAACTTTTTCAGGTCGAAAGCTGTTTATTTTTGAACGCTGAATTTATTAATCGATCAATGATTAAACAATGTTTATTAATTATTTATTATCTTAAATTTAAATAATTGGAATCTATTTTCGGTTATTATTTAATTTAAAGATTTATGAATAATGAAATAAACATTTGAAAAGAGGTTTATTAATTGGTCAACGATGATTATTTAATTATTTATCATTCTAGGTTAAATAATTGAAATTCTATTTTTAATTATTATAATTTAGAAAATTATGAATAATGAATTAAATAATTGAAGTTATTAATTGATCAATGATGTTTATTTATTTGTTTATTATTCTGAATTTAAGTGATTGAAATTGATTTTCAGTTATTATACAATTTAAAGAATTATAAACGATAAATAAATAATTGGAAAGAAAAAGAATTGATTGGGAAATAATAGAATTTTATTCACTCTATTCTATTTATTACAATTGTTATTTAAATATTGTATTATTTACAAAATATTTATAATGACAATTACATAAAGAGTTTAAAGTAAAATAAAAACTATTTTTCTAAGATTCTAATTCTTCATCTTCTATCCAATGCCTTTTTGTCTGCTCATTTAATTTTACCTGCAAAACAATTAAAAGAAAATTCAGAAATAAGTAAATAATTAAAAGCAAAAAATTATTTTTTAGTGTTCATCATTAAAAGCAAACGGCCGGAATCAGTTTTTACCCTTTTTTCAAATCGCGGGATTTCTCCCGGTTCACAAAAAGGGATGGATTTTTTATTTTCAGAAATGAATGCACAATTTAAAAAGATGCACAAATTCATTTTTGTTTTCAAAACTGCATAATTAAAAATTAATTGCATTTTTAAAAAAAGTCCACAGCATATTTCAGAATTAACATCATATGCATAATACAACAACACATGCATTTTCATATCCAAACAAAAGCCAACGTAAACTATGCAAATATAAGAAGAAGCCAAAATGCATAGGCTCCTACTGTTACATTGCAAGTCAAAGAGCAAATATGCAGTTCAAATCAATATATGCAAGCATGAAATATTCCACATTTCATCATTTTCCAGCATTTTTACTTTTTCAGAACAGTCAAAGTACACAACATTTTAGTGTTTCATTGTACTAAGAGAGAGAAGAGAGATAGAAGTATAGTTTTGCAGGTTTTGGTTTAGGCAGGAAGAGATACAAAACAAATCAGCAGTATTGCAATAAGAAATAAAAAAGCATGAAATTAGAATACAAACAAACTGTTGGAGCAGTAGATGTGCAGAAGGCCAAAAGAATATAATAAAAATATTCAAACCTGAGCCATAAAGGATGCCAAGCAAAACTGTATAACGACAACACAAAACCCCTTTCAAAAACATAAGAGAGTTCAACCTGCCTAAGCGTTCAAAAATTCAAAAACTACAACATAAACAAAAAGATACAACCTGCATTAAAACCACAGCCATTTCCAAACACCATCAACATAACCATTATCAAAACCTTCCATCTACTGTAAAACCAAAAACCATATAGCCATTTTCAAACAAATATGGCATACAACCTTAACCATTTCAAACCATAGCCTACTGCATAAAAACCAGTAGAACCAGCATACACCATAAAAACCAACATGTCAAACCATTCCAAACCAGCATAAACACCCTCAAATATCAGAACCATTTCAAAACCTGCTACCATAACCATTTTCACAACCATCATACCATATGGCCTAAAAACCATTAACCTGCTATCTCCTAAACCATATCAACTTATTCCATAACCTGTAAAACACAAATCTTGGCCTAAACCAGATGCTAAGCATAAACCATATCAGAACCATATGGTCTAAAACCACAAACCTGTATCACCAAAAATAAAAACCAATGTCCAATACCAAGCCTCAGAATACATCATCACAGGCATAATGAAAGGCAACTGAAGGCAACCCAGCAAAACATACAGTAGCAAGGCCAGAAAGAGAAGAAGAAACTAGTCAAAAATATTTTTTTTCAACAGTAGCATTCAAGCGTTTAAAGCAACAGATAGAAGAAGAGAAAAAAAAGCATCAACACTGTCAAACCATTCCAACAATATCATCAAGGAAAACCAGCAAAGCATATAGTAGTAAACGAAGAAGAAGAAAGATACAAATACAGAGTACCAGGGTCAAGTAGCTAGCAAGCATCGCGCGTTTCCCCTTTGCCTTGGCCTCCTAAGCGTATCGCCATCAACCCTCCTCCTCCATCTCCAGGTAACAGTCGTTTTTCTTTCCTTTAAATACCTCAAAATAATCATGTGAAAAACGAATAAGAATCAGAATAGATGAAAATCACGAACATGCAATCGTAACCAAAACCTAACGAATTGAAAGATAACGTTCGTACTGTGAATCCGTGACTGTCGCCCTAACATTTTGACCGGAGGGAAGAGGAGGTTGGAGACTGCTGGTGGCCATTAGGGCGAGAAAGCTCAGGAAAGGCTCGGACGAAAGCAAGAGACGAAGAGATGAATCACGCGAAGAAGAGAGAACAAGCGCCGTCCTTGTCCAACCCTAATCCCTTTTGCCCTAAACCAAATTACGTTTACCCTAAAACAAAATTATGAAACAATTGGACTAAACCTCAAATGCCAAAGCCCAAACGAGTTTTTAATGCACCCCCCCCCCCCCCCCTGTCTTCAGTTTTGATTAGGCCCTTTATACCTTTAGCCCATAATTATTTATCATCCATTTTTCTATATATCCTTTTTCTATTTTTTTCCTTTAGTTTTTTTCTGTTAGAATTTTATTGGTCTAGATAATTAGTAAGTGTAATAAAAAACAAGAGATGTATTTAATTAAAACATTTTAATAATTTGATCATTTTATTAGGTCAACTTTAGGACTAATTTATTAATTTTTTTTAGTATTTCTTTTAATTAGATTTAAGTTAATAACCTTTTAAGTTTTAATTTGGTAATTAATAAAATAATGCTTTAATAAAAACTATTAAAAAAACATATAATAATAAACTTAAAAAACATTTTTATTTCTTTTAATTAATTCACTCGTTTTAGTTAATAATAATACAAAAATATAAAAAAAATAGAATTTAAGTTAAAACATTTTATCTTTAGTTGACTCCCTTGCGTTATTAATATTACACAAAATCCAAAATGCATGTTCACACACTTAGTCTTTTATTTAATTATTATACATCTTTATCCGCATAATTTTTCTGTTTATTTATTTTGTCGTTACTTGTTTATTCCGTTTACTTCTAAATCCAAAGGAAAAACGCTTAAATTTGTTGACTTCATGTCCTCAAGTCCGATCACGCAAACATTCGCATTCCATTAAAACTTAGGTTAATTTTTCCTCAAATATTCAATCTTTTCAAAACTTATACCTTTTAAGCAAAAACTTCGACATTAGGTCGTCGTCTCTTCAAAAACCCTCCGTACCCCTCTTTCGGCCAAAACAATTTATTTTTTTAATCAAACGAACAATTTTAATAAACAGATATTTCAAAAGGTTCCTATAGAGTACTATAGATACATTGGGTGCTAATACCTTCCCACTGTATAACCAACCCCCGAACCATAGATCTCTTTTCAAAAACGCCTTGTATTTTTATTACTTTTAAAAAGTATTATTTACATTGCATATTTAGGGTTTTATTTCGCTCTTTCCCCTTTTCCCTTGGAAACAATAAAGCGCGGTGGCGACTCTTGCTTTTTGTGAGACGAATTAATCAATAATTCGATCTCCGATTTACCCCGCTACATTTTTTATTGCTACAGAATTGGCGACTCTACTGGGGAAAGATTGACCTCTTGCTGGTCCATCCCTAAGTGGGTTAAGCCTAATTTGTTTTATCTGTTTTATTATTATTTGATTTGTTTGATTATGTGTTTAAATTGGGGTGTTTGGGTTTTTTTGCAAAGGACGAATCCTATACCCGGATTAAGTAACACTTAAGAATAGGACGGGCTGTACAGTCATGTTAAATTTGAGGGAGTAATCCCGAAGAAGGAGGCAAGAGTTCCCCCACTCAATGGAAGGCCCTCTTGAACTTAATATTTGTTTACCGAGTAATCGGGAAGACATTATTATTTTTGACCTAGGAGCCCGAGAAGTTGAGGACCGTAGAACCCTAACCCATCTTGGCCTTTTTAGGTGTAGCGCGGAGACTATAACGGAGTAATTCGGAAGTAGTTGTTACGCGATGCTACGCTCGGACGAGTTTCTCTTGAGAATATTGCTAATTATTGAGTAATCAAGACGTTGGTAATATCCGAAGGAGGGATGTAGAGTCTGGGAACTCTTAGAACATTGTCTTATAGGTGCGATTGAACCGTTAGTACATACCTTTGGGTGGGCTTTACCCTCGACTCCATGCTGAACGTTGAACCTTTGAACCCCATGTTTGCAAGCTTGTGTGTAACTGTTGAATTATCATTAATTCATGCATTCATCAACATTTTTGTAAAAAACTTGTTTTTCAAGGAACTTAGGAATGATTTTTGCAGACACCTCAAGTATTATGGAATTTGGAAGGAGAAACACTCGAAGTTTTAGTTTTAAGGAGCCCGAGATTGAAGAACTGAAGAGTTTGATTCCGAAGATCGAGAACCCGACGGATTTTCAGAAAAAGTATGGGTCCATTATACCTCTCATGAAGCGCAAGATGAAGGAAGGCATTCTTAATACGTTGGTTCAATTCTACGATCCTTTGTACGATGTTTCACCTTTCCGGATTACCAGTTGATGCCCACCTTAGAAGAGTATTCCTACATACTTGGTTTGCCGATCATCGACTGTGTTCCTTTTTCTGGATTAGAAGAGGAGCCCAAATCTCACGAGATAGCTACCGTCACCCACTTGAAGAAGTCAGAGATAGAGGAGAACATGACTACAAAAGGGGGAATCCGAGGTTTGTCTGCACAGTTTTTGTTGAGGAAAGCTCGTCATTTCGCTGAGATAAAAGATACTATTGCCTTTGAAGAAGTCTTTGCTTTACTCGCTAATGGTCTATTCTTGTTCCCTAACATTGATAAGTTTGTGGATATCAACGCCATCAGAATTTTCTTGATTGGAAATCCGGTCCCTACGCTGCTAGGAGATACCTACTACTCCATCCATCTTCGAAACTCTTATCAAGGAGGGATGATTATTTGTTGTGCACCGTTGCTGTATCAGTGGTATGTCTTGCATCTATCTGGGTCTGATGTTTTCTGGGATCTCGAGAAGGAGCCGCGTTGGGCGCCAAAGTTTATGGCTCTCACTCATTTCGATATTGATTGGTATAATCGAGTTTACTATGACGTGAAGATCATCGATAACTGTGGTGCTTTTCCTAACATGCCTCTTCTCGGTACGAGAGGTGGAATCAACTATAACCCTATTCTCGTGCGCCGTCAGTTTGGGTACCCGATGAGGAATAAGCCAAACAACATCCATGTGAGTGGTTTCTTTCTACAGGAAGGACAAGATCATCAGGCAGCTAAGAGGGAGATCGAGGGAGCTTGGCGCCACATCCATAGGAAAGGGAGAGATATGTTAGGACATAGGGGTGCCGTTTCGTTGGAGCCTTACCTACAGTGGATCCGTGCTAGGGCTTGTGCTCTCAAGATGCCCTATAAACTTGAGAAACCTTTATTCCCTACCGTTGCATCATCATCTGTTGTTATCCCTATCGTGAATATAGGAGAATACCAAGGAAATCTGGCTAGGATGAAGTCCGAGAGGGATGCTTGGAAAGAAAAGTATAATATGTCTGAATATGAGAATCGGGTCCTGACTCGACAACTAAAGGAAAAGGAGGATTTACTCTTTATTCAAGACGGCTGGTTCATTGATCACGATGAGAAACTTCGTCAAAAGGATGCTTTACTGAAAAATTATGCTAGTGAAAGGAAGAGAAAGAAGGAAGGTTCGGTAAGCGTTGCTCTTGTTCCTAATCCGCAGAAGGAAATCATTGATCAACTGGTAGCTGAGAAGAAAGAGATGGAAGACTTTTATGAAGAGAAGATCAAGAAGCTCCGGTTACAGTTGGTGTTTGGTCCTTCATCCGATGATTCTGAGTGATCTTTAGCTTTTAGTTTTATTTTATTGATGTCATTTTGTAAAACTATGTAAAAGGGCTTCATGCTCTGAAGTTGTAATTTATTGCTTTATTATGGACTTCATGTTTCAAAGTTGTAATTTAGTGCTTTATTAAGGGCTTCATGCTCCGAAGTTGTAATTTATTGCTTTATTATGGACTTCATGTTTCAAAGTTGTAATTTAGTGCTTTATTATGGGCTTTATGTTCCAAAGTTGTAATTTACTGCTTTATTATTGGGTTGTTATCCCAAAGTGTAATTTATTATTTTAATGTTTCAAAGTTGTGAGTTGTAATTTACTGTTTTGATTAATGGATTGAGTTTTTATTGTTCCAAATTCCTTTACCATTGATGTATGCAAAATTATCGAAGTTCCTTGAAAAACTATTAAAATGAATCATCATTTGCATCACACATCATGCATCATTCAACATTTCACTTCACACTTTTTTAGAGTCTTATCCTTGTTTCTTTTTCCACTCCAAAGGTTGTCAAGCTGTCTCACCGATACGACACTCGGGCCAATCGTCAGAGGAAAATGGAAGATCTGGAACAGGAAAATCATGAGCTTCGTGGGGAAGTTGCTACCCTTCGTATCGAAATGGAAAAGTTAACTGCGTTAGTGGAAAGTTTGGTGGCTGTTCAGAATCAGCCATCGACTACAGTTGTTGAGATTCAGACTTCAACTCCAGTGGTTTCCGAGATTGTCACCGTTCCAACATCCGTGACTCAAATCAACTCCCCGCTTCAACATCAGATGCCGAAAGGTTTTCCGTGGGGAATGCCTTACAACTTTGTGCCAGAGGGGTATCACCCTGTCGTCCAACCTTTGTTTCAACCTGCTTTGTCTCTTCCTCAGCCAGAGACAACTGCCTTGCCGCCAGTAATTCTGTCTGTGACACATTTTCCGCAACCGATTATGACAATTGTCGCTCCTGTGGTTCACTCCGTGCCGTACTTAAATGAACCTACTTATCCTGCCGAGTCTGCTGAAAGTTTGGGTCTTTTTGATAGAATGGAAGAATTTCAGGATCAGTTCCAAGAAATGCAGAAGGAGCTCAGAGCATTAAAGGGGAAGGATTTGTTTGGGAAGAACACGCATGACCTTTGTTTAGTTCCGAATGTCAAGATTCCAGCAAAATTCAAAGTGCCAGACTTTGAGAGATATAAGGGTGATTCGTGTCCTAGAAGTCATTTGACAATGTACGTGAGAAAGATGTCTACGTATTCCGATGATCATGACTTGTTGATTCATTATTTTCAAGATAGTTTGACGGGTGCTGCTCTAAAGTGGTATATGGGTTTAGACAGTATTCGGATCCGCAACTTCAACGATCTTAGCGAAGCCTTTGTTCACCAGTATAAGTATAACGTTGACATGGCGCCGGACAGGGATCAACTCCGGGCGATGTTGCAAAGGGACAGAGAATCTTTTAAGGAATACGCCCAGAGGTGGCGTGAAATTGCTGCTCAAATCTATCCACCTCTTGAGGAGAAAGAGATGACGAAGATATTCTTGAAGACTTTAGGTTCCTTTTACTATGAAAGAATGATCGCCAGCGCACCCAGTGACTTCACCGAAATGGTAAGCATGGGCATGCTGTTAGAGGAAGGGATTCGTGAAGGGCGTTTGGTTAAAGAAGGAAGTCCTTCTAGCAGTACTAAGAAGTTTGGAAGTGTTTTCCCGAAAAGAAAAGAGCAGGATGTCAGTGCTTTGTTCCCAGGTAGACCAAGGAGAGGTTACTCGCACGTTGCGGAAGTCACTCCGGTTGTCCGCCCATCTTTGATGACCCCAGCTCATCAAACTCCACCAACTCAACAGCGGCCATTTCAGCAGCAGCCTAGACAACATGCTTATCCATTCAACAATCAGAACCGTTCACCAAGAAAACCGCAGTTCGATGCCATTCCTATGACTTATATTGAATTGTTACCTGCTCTTATCAGAAAGAATCTCATAACGACAAAGCATCCTCCTGTCGCACCAAATAGTACTTCTCCGTGGTACAAGGTGGATCAGTTTTGTGAATATCATCAAGGGTCGCCGGGGCACAACCTTGAGAACTGCTTTGCTCTGAAGGCGGACGTGCAGAGGTTGATTAAGAATGGTATCTTGTCTTTCAAGGATGTTAATCCAAATGTTAGAGATAATCCTTTGCCTCGACATGGGGCAGCTTCAGTGAATATGGTGGAAGGTTGTCCGGGGAAGTTTCAAGTTTTTCAAGTTGAACACATAAGAGAATCGTTGATCAGGTTACATCAGAGTTTGAGAAGACTTGCCTTTGTTACGCATCAGCATGATTATGATGTTTGTGAATTTTGTTCAAGAGAGGTTGATTTCCCTATTGTGAAGGAGGATATTCAGAAGTTGTTAGACCAGAGAGTTATCACCATTACATATGACCGAGATCCGGAGGATGAAGTGAATGTTATCATACCACAATTCAATTTGCCTGAATCAGTAGAGATCGTTTACGACAGTCAGACTGCACCTGTTGCTCCTTTGACCATTTACCCGCCTGGTCCCGTGCCTTACAACTCGGACCAAGCTGTACCGTATAAGTATAATGCCACAATGATTGAGAATGGGGTAGAAGTCCCTATACCGACGAGGCCATCTTTTGTTAACATTGCTGACGTGAGTAGAGTTACGAGAAGTGGGCGTGTCTTTGCAGCAGTACCTTTGAAGAGACCAGAAGTTCAAGTCAGGAGACCCATACCTGCAGAAATTCCAGTGAGAAATGTGGAACCAAGGGTTGAGATAGGCCGATCCAGTGAACCTATCCCTCACCCTGAGGATGATGAGATTCTGAAGCTTATCAAGAGAAGTGAATATAAGATTGTGGACCAACTTTTGCAAACTCCTTCCAAGATTTCTTTGCTTGCTTTACTGAGAAATTATGGTGCCCATAGAGAAGCTTTGATGAAGGTATTGGACCAGGCGTTCGTGGATCATGATGTGACGGTTGACCAATTTGATGGAATTGTGGGAAATATTACTTCGTGTAACAATCTTGGTTTCAGTGATGAAGAACTCCCGGAGGAGGGGAGAAACCATAATATGGCTTTGCATATCTCAATAAGTTGTGGAAATGATACCTTATCAAGTGTGTTGGTGGATACAAGTTCGTCGTTAAATGTGATGCCCAAAACTACATTATCTCGGCTCTCATATCCAGGTGCTCCTATGAGACCTAGTGGAGTAATTGTCAAAGCGTTCGATGGTTCTAGGAAGACAGTCATTGGTGAAGTGGATCTTCCTATAGTAATTGGTCCCCATACTTTTCAAATCACTTTCCAAGTGATGGATATTCGTGCTGCCTACAGTTGCTTATTGGGTCGTCCATGGATCCATGATGCGGGGGCAGTCACTTCCACGCTCCATCAGAGACTGAAGTTTGTGAGGCATGGGAAGCTAGTAATGATCGGTGGAGAGCAGGCTATGGTGGTAAGCCATTTATCATCCTTCTCTTTTATTGATGATGATGAGGATGTTGGAACCCAGTTCCAAGGTCTATCTGTTGCCAAGAATGGAGTGAAGAAGCAAGGGGCATCCATTTCTTCTTTTGAGGATGCGCGACGAGTGGTGGAAAGTGGTTCGGCCGAAGGATGGGGCCAGGTGTTGACTTTGCCCGAGAACAAGTCTGGGGAAGGTCTTGGTTTTCGTCCCGTGTCTGCGAGAGTCAAGCAAGAGGTGGTTGTTCGTCCGATTCAAGAGGTTTTCCGAAGTGCAGGTTTTATACATCCTGAGGTGGATGCTATCATAGAAGACGATTCCGAGGAGGATCTACCCGATTTTGTGATGCATGAATTGGCTTGCCAAAACTGGATAGCTGTTGATATTCCTATTGTTATGCACATTTCTGAGTAATGTTTCGTTTTGTTTTTCTTTGAAAAAATTCGCTCTGCCCAAGGCGAAAAGTATTTTGTGTCGGGCTATGAAAAATAATTCCTTTTGCTCTGCCCAAGGCAAAAGGGAAATGTCTGGGCCCTTTGTTTCAAGTATTTCCCTTCAATGAATAAAATTGTTATTTTGTCTACTACTGTTTCACTTTTCACTTTCTCTGGGAAATAGTAATGAAAATTAATTGGTAGTAATAGGAAATATAATAACCTTTTGTTTTATTTGCACAAATCGATTTCTAAAATAAAGCATAATCATATGTGCAGATTAATCCATGACTTAATCATCGAAAACAATGATCCTATGCCCTCTCCCAACTTTGAATTCCCTGTGTTCAGAGCCGAAGAAGAGGATGATGAAGAGATTCCTGTTGAAATTTCCCGTTTGCTTGAGCATGATGAAAAGATTATCCAGCCATTTGAAGAACCTGTAGAGTTGATCAATTTGGGTGATGAAGAAGATAAAAAGGAAGTCAAGGTCGGAGCATTGCTTATCCCAGAGGTCAAAGAGAAAATGTTGGAGCTTCTCAAAGAGTATGTTGATGTGTTTGCTTGGTCTTACCAAGATATGTCGGGTTTGGACAATGATATTGTGGAGCATCGTTTACCGTTGAGACCTGAATGTCCGCCGATCAAGCAGAAGTTGAGAAGGACTCGTCCCGATATGGCTGACAAGATCAAAGAGGAAGTTCAGAAGCAGATTAATGCAGGTTTCCTTGTTACATCGGTCTATCCTCAGTGGTTAGCCAACATAGTGCCTGTTGCTAAGAAGGATGGCAAAGTTCGGATGTGTGTAGACTATAGAGATCTGAATAGAGCTAGTCCAAAGGATGACTTCCCATTACCTCACATTGACGTATTGGTCGCCAGTACCGCCAAGTTCAAAGTCTTTTCTTTCATGGATGGCTTCTCTGGTTACAATCAAATCAGGATGGCGCCAGAAGATATGGAGAAGACAGCTTTCATTACACCTTGGGGAACATTTTGCTATCGGGTTATGCCGTTTGGTTTGAGGAATGCCGGTGCAACATACCAAAGAGCCATGACTGCTTTGTTCCATGACATGATGCATAAGGAGATCGAAGTGTATGTGGATGAAATGATTGCCAAATCACAAACTGAGGAAGATCATTTGGAACATTTATTGAGGTTATTCCAGCGTTTGAGAAAGTATAAACTCCGTCTGAATCCCAACAAGTGCACTTTTGGTGTTCGTTCTGGAAGACTTCTGGGTTTCATTGTCAGTCAGAAAGGTATTGAGGTAGATCCTGATAAAGTCAAAGCTATTCTGGAAATTCCCGCACCCAAGACGGAAAAACAAGTAAGAGGATTCCTTGGGAGACTGAATTATATTTCTAGATTTATATCTCATATGACTGCTACCTGTGGGTCGATTTTCAAGCTTCTCCGAAAGAATCAAGGATGTGTGTGGACAGAAGATTGTCAGAGAGCTTTTGATAGCATCAAAGAATATTTGCTTGAACCTCCCATTTTGATTCCTCCGGTGGAAGGAAGACCTTTGATTATGTACCTGACTATTGGAAGATTCCATGGGATGTGTGCTTGGTCAACAAGATGAGACTGGAAGAAAGGAACATGCCGTATACTATCTGAGTAAGAAATTCACAGACTGTGAGTCTCCATACTCATTGCTTGAGAAAACCTGTTGTGCTTTAGCTTGGGCTGCTCGTCGTCTGCGCCAGTATATGATTAACCACACCACTTGGTTGATCTCCAAAATGGATCTGATCAGGTATATCTTTGAGAAGCCCGCCTTATCTGGAAGGATAGCCCGTTGGCAGATGTTGTTGTCTGAATATGACATTGAGTATCACACTCAGAAATCAATCAAAGGGAGTATTTTAGCCGATCATTTGGCTCACCAACCAATTGAAGATTATCAATCCATCAAGTTTGATTTCCCAGATGAAGATGTTATGTACTTGAAAGCTAAAGGTTGTGAAGAGTCGTTACCTGAAGAAGGACCTGATCCTGAATCGCATTAGGGTTTGATATTTGACGGAGCTGTGAATTCCTATGGAAATGGAATTGGGGCAATCATCGTCACTCCCCGAGGTACTCATATCCCGTTCACGGCGAGATTGAAGTTTGACTGCACGAACAATATGGCGGAATATGAGGCATGTATTTTGGGTCTCAAAGAAGCGGTGGATCTAAGGATTAAAATTCTCGATATTTACGGAGATTCAGCATTGGTGATTAATCAAATCAAAGGAGAATGGGAGACTCGTCATCCTGGTTTGATCCCTTACAGAGACTATGCTAGAATATTGTTAACTTTCTTCAACAAAGTGGAATTACATCATATCCCTAGAGATGAGAACCAAATGGCAGATGCTTTAGCTACTTTGTCTTCAATGTTTCAAGTGAATGGTTGGAACGATGTGCCTACAATTCGGGTTATGCGCCTCGACAGACCTGCTCATGTGTTCTCAGTAGAAGAGGTTACCGACGACAAACCGTGGTTCTATGACATTAAAGGTGTTCTTCAAACTCAAGAGTACCCTCCTGGGGCATCCAATAAAGATAGGAAGACGTTGAGAAGATTAGCAAGCAGTTTCTTTCTCAATGAAGAAGTTTTATATAAGAGGAATTATGACATGGTCTTGCTCAGATGTGTAGACAGTCGTGAAGCAGACATGCTGATGCAAGAAGTACATGAAGGGTCTTTTGGCACTCATGTCAATGGACATGCAATGGCTAGAAATATGTTGAGAGCTGGTTACTATTGGATGACCATGGAATCTGATTGCTGCAAATATGTGAAGAAATGTCATAAATGCCAGATTTATGCGGACAAGATGCATGTGCCACCGACTCTCCTCAACGTTATATCTTCACCTTGGCCTTTCTCTATGTGGGGCATTGATATGATTGGAATGATTGAACCCAAAGCTTCAAATGGTCATCGTTTCATCTTGGTAGCGATCGATTATTTTACTAAATGGGTGGAAGCAGCATCTTATGCTAATGTAACCAGACAGGTGGTAGTCAGATTTATCAAGAATCAGATCATTTGTCGATACGGCATCCCGAGCAAGATCATCACTGATAATGGTTCAAATTTGAATAACAAGATGATGAGAGAGCTTTGTGAAGAGTTCAAAATCGAACATCATAATTCTTCTCCTTACAGACCGAAGATGAATGGGGCTGTTGAAGCTGCTAACAAGAACATCAAAAAGATTGTCCTAAAGATGGTGGTAACTTATAAAGATTGGCATGAAATGCTCCCGTTTGCTCTACATGGATATCGTACTTCAGTTTGAACTTCAACGGGCGCAACCCCATTTTCCCTAGTTTATGGTATGGAAGCCGTACTCCCCGTGGAGGTTGAGATTCCGTCTTTGAGAGTGTTGATGGAAGCTAAACTTTCTGAGGCTGAATGGTGTCAAAGTAGATATGATCAGTTGAATTTAATTGAAGAAAAGAGATTGACAGCTTTGTGTCACGGTCAGTTGTATCAGCAGAGAATGAAGAAGGCTTTTGATAAGAAGGTTCGACCGCGCGAGTTCAGAGAAGGTGACCTTGTGCTCAAGAAGATATTATCTTTCCAACCTGATTCAAGGGGAAAGTGGGCTCCGAATTATGAAGGACCGTATGTCGTTAAGAGAGTTTTCTCTGGAGGTGCTTTGATTCTCACCAATATGGACGGCGATGAACTCCCGCGTCCCATGAACGCCGATGCAGTCAAGAAGTATTTCGCTTAGGTTTGAGTTGGCAGTTTGCAGAGTTGAAAACCTGAAAGGGCGGCTTAGGCAAGCTTTTGGTCAGACTGGTCTTGGCATTTGAGAACATTTTGGAATTCGAAGTTGTTAGGGAGAATAGTGATCTTTGTTTTTGTGTAACCCTTTCTTTCATGTACTATTTCCCAAACTTTTGTAAACCGTTGGAGTCGTGTTGTTAGAGAACTACCATCTTATTAATGAAATTTGAGCATTTACCATTTGTGGGCAAAATTTTAATTTTTACGGAAATATTTGAAACAAAGTTATTTAAAGTATTCTTATTTTAAAAATGTGTCGTGAATAACGAAAGGAATATTAGCAGTTGTTCCAAGGATGGTCAAGCCGTGAAGTGCAAAACAGTACAGTAGTTTATCCTTGCATGATGAACATGTCTTATTTCAAAATCGTCATGAGGTGTTGTTTGTGTTAAACTTGCGTTTCTCGTGGTACTAGGTTTGGTGACTCCTCAGCTGTTCTAGTTAAGATTTGTTTCAGTTATCTTTATTTGAGCAGATTTCGGAAGTGTGGTATGCTTTGTCTCTTGCCAGTGGTCTATTGGTATTGTAAGATTGGATTTGATTACTTTTCTCCTCAGAAGACTTGAGCCTTGTAGCGTGTTACGCTCCGACGTTGTTGTGTGCTTCCAGTTCCAGTTATTTTCCGTCTTTTTCAAGATTGGCCGAGTATCTATCTTTTTGTGACATCTTATCGTCTTCAGGATATTCTTTCTGTTCGTTTTGTCAGCATAACATTCATTTATTCATTTACACTTATATCACGCATACACATTCACATTTGCCGTCGATTTTGGGTTGTACTTTGTTTATTCAAATAATGTACATGTTTCTTTCCAAGTAGAAGGTTAGCTTAGGCAGAAAATGTGCTTCCTTTCTAAATTCGCCAACTGAGCTAATCCTCATGGATGATTTTTGATTTAGCTCACCTTGTCCATTTCTGGATAGGATGAATTCCCCAATCGAGTTGCTTTCTCATTGGGTGGAGTCTTGTTTGACTGTTTTCTCTCTAGTTATTCCTGGATAAAGTTGTTGTCTCTTGCGTAGGCTATCTCAGGATTTTCCCCAGTGAAGTCGCGACCTAGTCGAATGGTGCATTTATTTTGCACATTTAAGTATGTGATCTCCTCGGGAAGGACTGATTCATGATTCTCTTTGACGAAGATTTTTATTCTCTTCCCGTGTCATTGTAATTCCCTTCTGAATTATTTTTGGAAAACGACAAGCGGCAGCTCTTCACGAGCAACTTGTACGTTATAGACATCGGAAAACGACAAGTGGAAGCTCTTCACGAGCAACTTGTGCGTTATTATTTTTCGGAAAACGACAAGCGGCAGCTCTTCACGAGCAACTTGTGCGTTATTATTTTTCGGAAAACGACAAGCGGCAGCTCTTCACGAGCAACTTGTGCGTTATTATTTTTTGGAAAACGACAAGCGGCAACTCTTCATGAGCAACTTGTGCGTTATTATTATTTTCGGAAAACGACAAGCGGCAGCTCTTCACGAGCAACTTGTACGTTATTATTTTTCTGGAATACGGCAAGCAGCAGCTTCTTTATTTGAGCAGCTTGTATGTTATTGGTATTTTCTTTGGACGACAACAAGTGGCAGCCTCTTTATTTGAGCAGCTTGTATGTTATTGGTATTTTCTGGACAACAGCAAGTGGCAGCCTCTTTATTTGAGCAGCTTGTATGTTATTGGTATTTTCCTTGGACAACAGCAAGTGGCAGCCTCTTTATTTGAGTAGCTTGTATGTCATAATATTTTGGGATACGGCAAGTGGCAGCTTCTTTATTTGAGCGACTTGCGTATCTATAATCTTATTATTATCTCAGCATTAATGAGTATATCTCGGGAAATCTCACAGAGAAGCTTGTCATGAATCATTACCTTCAGAAGTCGGTAATACATCGCCAGCAAATTTGATACTTTCTGTCTATCTTCGACCTTGAGTGGTGAACTCACTGTTTTGGGTCAATAATCTGTTTTATGGCCTATGCAAGATGCCTTCTTTGTTAGGGTCAGAGGTCGTATTCCCTCAATTTTATTCACCGTCAAGAGCCTGTCATTTGAAATCGATGGTTCGTTTCCCTAGTAGTGTATAATCCCCGTCTCTGTGCTTTGTTGGTGTTTGATTCCTCCAGCATTGTCTTGTTTCATACAATATCTTTCTCTGTGAATTCAATCACTGCATTCATATCAAATATAATGGCGGTATCTTAAGGTAAAAATTTGCGTATTATGTATTTAAGTACCTTCAATCTCGTCGAAACGAAGATTTTAATCTTCATATCTCTGGATAGAAGAAACTTAAATAGGGGCAGCTGTTGTACCCCAAATTTTGACCTAAGATACCATCTCCCATCTGCATCATTACATTGCAAGCGTTTTGATCTATTGATTTTTAAAAATTCATAACTTTTCAGGTCGAAAGCTGTTTATTTTTTAACGCTGAATTTATTAATCGATCAATGATCAAACAATGTTTATTAATTATTTATTATCTTAAATTTAAATAATTGGAATCTATTTTCGGTTATTATTTAATTTAAAGATTTATGAATAATGAAATAAACATTTGAAAAGAGGTTTATTAATTGGTCAACGATGATTATTTAATTATTTATCATTCTAAGTTAAATAATTGAAATTCTATTTTTAATTATTATAATTTAGAAAATTATGAATAATGAATTAAATAATTGAAGTTATTAATTGATCAATGATGTTTATTTATTTGTTTATTATTCTGAATTTAAGTGATTGAAATTGATTTTCAGTTATTATACAATTTAAAGAATTATAAACGATAAATAAATAATTGGAAAGAAAAAGAATTGATTGGGAAATAATAGAATTTTATTCACTCTATTCTATTTATTACAATTGTTATTTAAATATTGTATTATTTACAAAATATTTATAATGACAATTACATAAAGAGTTTAAAGTAAAATAAAAACTATTTTTCTAAGATTCTAATTCTTCATCTTCTATCCAATGCCTTTTTGTCTGCTCATTTAATTTTACCTGCAAAACAATTAAAAGAAAATTCAGAAATAAATAAATAATTAAAAGCAAAAAATTATTTTTTAGTGTTCATCATTAAAAGCAAACAGTCGGAATCAGTTTTTACCCTTTTTGCAAATCGCGGGATTTCTCCCGGTTCACAAAAAGGGATGGATTTTTTATTTTCAGAAATGAATGCACAATTTAAAAAGATGCACAAATTCATTTTTGTTTTCAAAACTGCATAATTAAAAATTAATTGCATTTTTAAAAAAAGTCCATAGCATATTTCAGAATTAACATCATATGCATAATACAACAACACATGCATTTTCAATTCCAAACAAAAGCCAACGTAAACTATGCAAATATAAGAAGAAGCCAAAATGCATAGGCTCCTACTGTTACATTGCAAGTCAAAGAGCAAATATGCAGTTCAAATCAATATATGCAAGCATGAAATATTCCACATTTCATCATTTTCCAGCATTTTTACTTTTTCAGAACAGTCAAAGTACACAAAATTTTAGTGTTTCATTGTACTAAGAGAGAGAAGAGAGATAGAAGTATGGTTTTGCAGGTTTTGGTTTAGGCAGGAAGAGATACAAAACAAATCAGCAGTATTGCAATAAGAAATAAGAAAGCATGAAATTAGAATACAAACAAACTGTTGGAGCAGTAGATGTGCAGAAGGCCAAAAGAATATAATAAAAATATTCAAACCTGAGCCATAAAGGATGCCAAGCAAAACTGTATAACGACAACACAAAACCCCTTTCAAAAACATAAGAGAGTTCAACCTGCCTAAGCATTCAAAAATTCAAAAACTACAACATAAACAAAAAGATACAACCTGCATTAAAACCACAGCCATTTCCAAACACCATCAACATAACCATTATCAAAACCTTCCATCTACTGTAAAACCAAAAACCATATAGCCATTTTCAAACAAATATGGCATACAACCTTAACCATTTCAAACCATAGCCTACTGCATAAAAACCAGTAGAACCAGCATACACCATAAAAACCAACATGTCAAACCATTCCAAACCAGCATAAACACCCTCAAATATCAGAACCATTTCAAAACCTGCTACCATAACCATTTTCACAACCATCATACCATATGGCCTAAAAACCATTAACCTGCTATCTCCTAAACCATATCAACTTATTCCATAACCTGTAAAACACAAATCTTGGCCTAAACCAGATGCTAAGCATAAACCATATCAGAACCATATGGTCTAAAACCACAAACCTGTATCACCAAAAATCAAAACCAATGTCCAATACCAAGCCTCAGAATACATCATCACAGGCGTAATGAAAGGCAACTGAAGGCAACCCAGCAAAACATACAGTAGCAAGGCCAGAAAGAGAAGAAGAAACTAGTCAAAAATATTTTTTTTCAACAGTAGCATTCAAGCGTTTAAAGCAACAGATAGAAGAAGAGAAAAAAAAGCATCAACACTGTCAAACCATTCCAACAATATCATCAAGGCAAACCAGCAAAGCATACAGTAGTAAAGGAAGAAGAAGAAAGATACAAATACAGAGTATTAGGGTCAAGTAGCTAGCAAGCATCGCGCGTTTCCCCTTTGCCTTGGCCTCCTAAGCGTATCGCCCTCAACCCTCCTCCTCCATCTCCAGGTAACGATCGTTTTTCTTTCCTTTCAATACCTCAAAATAATCATGTGAAAAACGAATAAGAATCAGAATAGATGAAAATCACGAACATGCAATCGTAACCAAAACCTAACGAATTGAAAGATAACGTTCGTACCGTGAATCCGTGACTGTCGCCCTAACATTTTGAACGGAGGGAAGAGGAGGTTGGAGACTGCTAGTGGCCATTAGGGCGAGAAAGCTCAGGCAAGGCACGGACGAAAGCAAGAGACGAAGAGATGAATCACGCGAAGAAGAGAGAACAAGCGCCGTCCCTGTGCAACCCTAATCCCTTTTGCCCTAAACCAAATTACGTTTACCCTAAAACAAAATTATGAAACAATTGGACTAAACCTCAAATGCCAAAGCCCAAACGAGTTTTTAATGCACCCCCCCCCCCCCCCCCCCCCGTCTTCAGTTTTGATTAGGCCCTTTATACCTTTAGCCCATAATTATTTATCATCCATTTTTCTATATATCCTTTTTCTATTTTTTTCCTTTAGTTTTTTTCTGTTAGAATTTTATTGGTCTAGATAATTAGTAAGTGTAATAAAAAACAAGAGATGTATTTAATTAAAACATTTTAATAATTTGATCATTTTATTAGGTCAACTTTAGGACTAATTTATTAATTTTTTTTAGTATTTCTTTTAATTAGATTTAAGTTAATAACCTTTTAAGTTTTAATTTGGTAATTAATAAAATAATGCTTTAATAAAAACTATTAAAAAAACATATAATAATAAACTTAAAAAACATTTTTATTTCTTTTAATTAATTCAGTCGTTTTAGTTAATACTAATACAAAAATATATAAAAAATAGAATTTAAGTTAAAACATTTTATCTTTAGTTGACTCCCTTGCGTTATTAATATTAAACAAAATCTAAAAGTCATGTTCACACACTTAGTATTTTATTTAATTATTATACATCTTTATCCGCATAATTTTTCTGTGTATTTATTTTGTCGTTACTTGTTTATTCCGTTTACTTCTAAATCCAAAGGAAAAACGCTTAAATTTGTTGACTTCATGTCCTCAAGTCCGATCACGCAAACATTCGCATTCCATTAAAACTTAGGTTAATTTTTCCTCAAATATTCAATCTTTTCAAAACTTATACCTTTTAAGAAAAAACTTCGACATTAGGTCGTCGTCTCTTCAAAAACCCGTCCGTACCCCTTTTTCGGCCAAAACAATTTATTTTTTTAATCAAACGAACAATTTTAATAAACAGATATTTCAAAAGGTTCCTATAGAGTACTATAGATACATTGGGTGCTAATACCTTCCCATTGTATAACCAACCCCCGAACCATAGATCTCTTTTCAAAAGCGCCTTATATTTTTATTACTTTTAAAAAGTATTATTTACATTGCATATTTAGGGTTTTATTTCGCTCTTTCCCCTTTTCCCTTGGAAAGAATAAAGCGCGGTGGCGACTCTTGCTTTTTGTGAGACGAATCAATCAATAATTCGATCTCCGATTTACCCTGCTACATTTTTTATCGCTACAGATAGTCCAGGAAAAAGTTAGGGATTCAAGCGTATGACTACGTCCCATCATCTCGTCACTTGTCTATCAGTAGAAGGATTATTACCCTGATCTGCATCTACTCAAAACCCCAGGAGTTGGGATAACAGTCAAAACATCTACAAAGTCCCAGCAGATACCTTCTCCAGCAGGTACAGATGAAAGGGCATCCTACTACAAGGTCGATGCCATGTTCTTAGCATGCAGCCTATTGATGTCAGGTGTTCTCATACCCTCGGCATAACAAAATCTCCAAATTACTTCTCCAACAAAAATTCCCCAATGAAGTCTCCAAGCTTCTCGGGATTCCCTAAGCGGATTACAAAGTTTCCCTTCCCCAATGGAAGCATTCTGAATAAAGCAGATTATCCTCTAGAAACGGTTCAAGTACGATCCAAAGACGGATGTCATTTTGACACTTACTCCAGATTCTCATCTAGAAACAGTGCATATACGATCCAGAGACGGATGTCATTCTGACACTTACTCCAGATTCTCATCTAGAAACGGTGCAGATACGATCTAGAGACGGATATCATTCTGACACTTACTCCAGATTCTCATCTAGAAATGGTTCAGGTACGATCCAGAGATGGATGTAAACCTGATACTTATTCAGATTCCCATCTAGAAACGATTCAGGTACGATCCAAATACGGATGTCATCCTGATACTTACTCCAAATTCTCATCTAGAAATGGTTCAGGTACGATCCAAAGACGGATGTAATCCTGACACTTACTCCAGATTCTCATCCAGAAATGATTCAGGTACGATCCAAAGACGAAAGTTATTCTGACACTTATTTCAGATTCTCATCTAGAAACGATTCAGATACGATCCATAAATGGATGTCATCCTGATACTTATTCCATACTATCTTATAGCAATAGTTCAGGTACGATCCAGAGACGGATGTCATCCTGATACTTATTCATACCATCTTCTAGAAACGGTTCAGGTACGATCCAAAGACGGATGCCATCCTGATACTTGTTCCAGACTATCTTCTAGAAACAGTTCAGTTCACGGAGTTTACCTTCCCCATCAAAGTTTATTTCAATAATAACAAAAGTTTATCTCCCAACATTTTAACTTCAACATATTTGAAGACCTACATTCTTCAACCCCCAGCAACAATCAGAGATTTATTTTCCCTGGTTCAACAATACTGCAATAGAGAAACTGATACATTCATACACTGCATTCATACATCATTCTACAAACGTCATAGCATCTGCAGTACAAATGCATACATCACAATCTTATTTATTTTGAGAACACCATTACACAATACATTTCATACATCATGATATTGCATACAGCTAATGCTTTACCTTTTCAGGAAAGATTAATCAACAGATATTTATCATTAACAATTTTCAACAGGTCCAGGATTAGTTCCTGAAACAAAACAGAGAAATTATCTGTGCGACCAAATACAACTTTACACGAGCTTATCATGAAGCAATCTTACACGTGTTTCTTCTGACTTCCAAATACAGCTTTACACGGGCTCATCATGAAGCAATCTTACACGGGTTTCTTCCAACTTCCAAATACAGCTTTACACGGGCTCATCATGAAGCAATCTTACACGGGATTCTTATGACTTCCAAATACAGCTTTACACGGGCTCATCATGAAGCAATCTTACACGTGTTTCTTCTGAATTCCAAATATAGATTTATACGATATATTCATGAAGCAATCTTACACGGGTTCCTTCTTCCTCCTTCTAAAGCTTTACACGGACTCATCATGAAGAAATCCTACCCAGGTTCCTTCTCACAATTTCTAGATGCAGTTTTACACTGACTCATCCTGAGGCAACCCTACCCAGGTTCCTTATTACAATTTCTAGATACAATTTTACCCGGACTCATCCTGAAGCTACCCTACTTAGGCTACCTCTCATATATCTCCTAAAACAGCCCTACCCAAGTTCCTTCTCATACACTTCTAGATGAAGTCTTACCCGGACTCATCGTGAAACAGCCCTACACAGGTTTCTTCTGATACATTTCCAAATAGCAGTTAATTTCATTCTCCCTAGAAAATTACTGTGAAGCCTGGATTTCAACCAGAAAATAGCAAACTCTCATCTTTCCAATCTAGAGATAACCCCTCAGTAGAGCCATGGGCAACTGAAGTTCCTAGACTCTGTTCCCCTTAGAGTTTTCCTCAAATAGGAAAACAACAGAAACCAACATCCCCTAGTGGACTCCTTCTCAGACAAAAGGAACATGAATCCCCACAAAGAGACCTCTTATGAAGTCATCATCTACTCTGGATGGCATCTTTAAGCCCATCTCCGACGACTCTCTGTCATATTCTTTAGATGACATCTTTAATCTCATCTCCAACGAATTTCAGTCATCTTCTCCAAATGGCATCTGTAAGCCCATTCCCTATTAGCATCGACCAACCATGTTACTTCATGAGAGTGCAAATTTTTGATCACTCTAGTGTTCAATCCTTTTCCACCTTCAAATCACGAAAGGCAGACAAGCCAATCTAGATCCTCAGGTTTAAGAAGATTGAACAGGGGCAGCTGGTGTACCCCCAAAATTTACCCTCTTTATTTTCATTATAACATACACGTGTATCATTGGTTTTATGGTTATGGAATCAAGGTATATTTAGCAAGCTTTGTTTATTTCGCTAATGGATGTTCTCATAGTATTTTCCGTGCTGAAGATCGGTTCGCCGTTTCGTAATGCTTTAGGGTTCAAAGACTCACAAGTCCAACCCGGCGCATCATATTCAGGTGTTCTTTTTCCAAGATATCCCTGATAACATATTCTCAAATTCAGGTTCGGATCGAGAGCCATTTGTTTAAAGAAGGTCTCCGAATGTGCAATTTTTTCTCGAAGAAATATGGTGAAAAAGTGTGCTGAAAGTGCAGTTTTTACGCACTAAAAATTCATAACTTGAAGATCGTGGCTCATTTTGAACCCGCTTTGGTGGAAACAATTTCCATATTAACGTCATCTACGTTTTCATCTATCACAACTGGAAGCCAATTTTGATCAGAAGGTCTTCAAAAATGCGAATTTATCAAATATTTTCGTACAGAAAATTTGTTACAAAAGTTTATTTGCGTCATGTTCAAAAAATCATAACTTGGTCGATTGTCATCATATTCAGTTGGTTCTAGCGCCAAAATTTCGCAAATTGAGTTGGCTACATTTTCACAGGAGGTATCGAGTTAGAACGGTATCCAAAAGTCCTTCGTATTTTGCATAGAGTGCGCGTGACGCGCCAAAAATCCTGAATGCTGAATATTATTTCATCTGGGTCAAAACTTTGAAAATTCATAACTCGATCAATTTTTATCGGATCGGGCCCATCTTTTTACACAAGTTCACTGACTCATAGATCCACAACTTTACATCCAAAGTCGAGACCGGGTTCTTCTCCAATCAATACCAGTTTTTTATTGAAGAACGTGTCAGAATTAACACTGGAGTCCAAAATAAGTTTGTGTGAGCCAAAACTTCAAAAAATCATAACTAATTCACCGTTTATCCGATTGAGCCCATTTTTGGACAAAAGTTTGTTCTCTATGTGGGATAAATTTTGTTTTCACATTTCAACTTCAAAAATCGCACTTAAGTCCCTGTGATTTATCTTGGAACCTATTAGACTCAAGTGAATAAAATTATGTACTATTGCTTGCGGTTATTAGAGGCCCAATTGCACATTCAAAGCCCATATCTTTTCTCTAATTTCCATTATATAATCTCATTCTTTTTACACAAACAGGACACGAAAAAAACCTTAGCCAAAACCTTGTCAAAATATCAAATTCTTTCAAGAATCCTAGAAATATTGAAATCCTTGTTACAAACTCCCATCTCACTTCAAACAAGCCATCCTTGTTATAAACCCCCATCTCACTACAAACAAGTCATATCATTCTCCATTAAGGGTAAGGCCGGTTTGATCTCCACGATTAAAATTGTGTAAAAGAATTCATATATGCCATATCGGTTTTAACATTATAAAATTTCATATATTTGCTTTCTTTGTATTTCATGATATAGTAATTTATTTAATGTGTTCATGAGATTCAACACTGCATATTTAGACCATCTAATGGTCCCATGCAGGTTTATTACAAAACGTTGGGGCCAAAACAGAACAACAACCAATGCATGGCTCATGGCAAGGCTGACATCCTGAGGTGGCTAAAAGGCGTGGGTTCAACACCCACCCCTATTGGTTTTAGTTTTCTTCCATTCTATTTATCCTTTTATCTATTTTCCTTCTTTCTGTTTAAAACTTTTTTCATAAAACCTAACATTTTTCACATACCTTTGATTTTTCATAATAAACTCGAATAATTAATTTTAGGTTTTTTTAATTTAATTTTTGGTTTTAAATTAATTTTTGGTTCGACATCCACCCCTGACATTTGTATTATTTTTATTTTCTAACCCTATTTTCCATTGATAATTCTTCCCCTATCTATATTTTGGCAAACTTAATTCTTTTTTGTTAATCATTAAACATAATCTTTTTTTTAAAACCTTTTTTATTTTAAATTAATTAGGTTTTAGGTTTATTTTAATTAATCTTTTTTCAAAATTAACCTTTTTTTATTATTAATTAAAATTAAATAGGTTTTAGGTATTTTAATTAATTTTTTTCAAAATTAACATTTTTTATTAATTAAAATTAATTAGGTTTTTTAGGTTTACTTAACTAATTATCATAAATCATTTTTTTCATAAAAAATCAATAACACATTTTCTTTGCTATTTTCATCTTATTTTTTTCCTAGATAAAGTGTATAGGGCACGTTCAACTGTAATAACGTATCTTTATTTTTCCCTCTTTTTTTATCATTATCATGTAATTGCTTCTGGGATGTAATTGTTTTAGGATTTCTTTTCCACACTCTTCACTATTATGTAACTGCCCCAAATCTATGTAATAGCTTAGGTTTACATTTCTTCCTTTACCTTCAGCTACTATATTTTATGCAATGCTTAGATTAATAGGATTGTATGGAAAGATAAAAATGAAGGATAGAAAACCCTAACTTCAAGATAAATAACCAAACTGAATCATTTGCACACTCGCACCTCTAGGGTAACCTCACTTGTTGACTTCGGAAAAACAATGGTCATGTCCCTCGAACGTAGGGATACCCTTAGCAAAGACCCTTGGTTAAAGTTATCATAAAGATCATAGTCCCTCAATGTCCCTCGAGTTACCTATGAGAAATGATCTTGTCCCTCAATGTTGCCTACGAATGTATGATGATAGTCCCTTCGAACTGCTAAGGTATCCCACATGTTGCCTTTATGATTGTACGTCCCTTCGATTGTCCCTCATACATCCAACGATAGGGCTACCTACTCACTAATAGTAGGATAGCACTGTCTAAAGATTAGGAGGAAAAGAACAACTTTTTCGAGTATAAGTAGATAAGTTCTTAGATGCTTTCTCAAAACAACTTTTTGCACCTACACAAAGATATTTAAAAAAAACACTTTTAAAAAAATTCGTCTTGTCAACACTCTTGAGGACTGATACAAGAGTTATCACAAAGCAAATCGCCACACTAAGGCATTTTCAAAACAATTTCCAAAACACACAAAGCATAAGCATTTTTCAAAACATGATCTAGCATCTAAGAGCCCGTAGATAACTACAAATGGAAAGGGTGATAACACCTTCCCTTTCCATAATCTACCCCCTTACTCATAAAACTCTCGAAAGGTCTTTTCTCTGTTCTTTTCAACCTTTTCCTTTATTGGATAAAAGAAAAGTCGGTGGCGACTCTTTCTTACCGCGACATTTGCAAATACAAAACACAAATCAGTATTAACAGTCGGTTATGCTACTGTATCACACCACTAAATACCAGCGCTTTGGATACTGTAACATGAAGTTTTATGTTTATACTTTTTTTGGATGGTAGAATCATGTTGAGTTTCTTATGGGCTTTTGGGTCATATTTCTAATAGTGTTATTATCTGTACCATAATGGTAACTGATGCACTCGTTTTAACATTCTTTTTTATTAATTTTATTTACTTGATTTTAATATTTAGTGGATGTATAGAGGTTAAGGGTTTATTTTAAAATTTGGCTTTTGTGCCATTTTTTACTAATCTCTCACACCTCTTCTAATATCAAAAGTAAGAAAATATAGAATATTTCTCTTTTGGTTTAGACTTATTTGGTCATGTAATTCTTTTAATTTGATTAATTTGATTTGTGCATATTTTAAATGTTTCGATTAGGTTCAAACATTCTATAAATAATAAGTTGTCTTCCTTCGAGTAATTAAGTCAATCGACACATCGTCTACCGGTTTATTATTCAAAAAAAAATCAAACAATTAAAACCCGTACGATTCACCAAATTACTACACGCGCAAGCGACACGTGCCCAATATCTGGCCACGTGATGAGGAGACTATATCAAACTCGTTTTCTATACGTATAAAAAATTCTCAAACAAATATCAAATTAGTTTTCGCAATAAATTAATTCAACATTAATTTTCGAAAAAGGAATACGAATATATTTGAATAAAATGTGTGCGCGGTCTAACAAGCTCAGCTATTCACACTCTTAGACTACGCATGCGAGAAATTCAAATATATTTTGCAATCCATAAAAAACACAAATCAACTGCGAACTACGAAATGGGACTCTGATTCCTCCTAAGAGGATACGTAGGTGTAATAAGGTGGGAGAGCTGACTTGGGTGTTTTGTGTTTTATCGCAATTTTTGTGGATAGCAAGAGTTGCCACCAACTTTGCTTTTATCCAATAAAGGAAAGGGTGAAAAGAACAGGAAAGACCTTTTGGGAATTTTCTTGAGTTCGGGGGGTAGGTCATGAAAAGGGAAGGTGTTAGCCTCCTTTTCATCTGTAGTTATCTACGGGATCATAGTTGCTAGCTCACTTTAAAATTCTTTGATAGAAATTTATTTGTGATGTTTTGAAAGTATTTTTGAAAAGTGCCTTCGTCTAGGCGAACTTTGTAACGATTCTCGTCTCTATAAGAATGTATACAAAGTGTTGACATTTGAAAATATTTCATGGAAAAGTGTTGGTGTATTTGAAAGATGTTTTGAAGATGGTTGTGAGCAAGAAACTATGAACGTTCTACCTACTCAAAAAGTCTTAGTTCTTTTCCTCTTCCTTTAGATATTTCTTATCTTACCATTGATTGATAAGAAGCCCTATCATTGGATGTGAAGGGACGGGCGTGGGTCATCGTATAGTCATAGAAGGCAAAATTGTAGGATACCTTAGAGATTTGTCGTAAGGGTCTAAGATCATTTACCAAAGGCAACATTGAAGGGTCATCGAGGGACTACGATCTTGTATTCAAGGGTCTTTTCTAAAGTATCCCACATTTGAGGGGCATGACTATTTTTATCCGAGGCAATAAGTGTGGGTTACCCTAGAGGTGTAAGTGTGCAAGTGTTTTGATTTTCATGCATTGTTTATCTTGAATTATGTTTTTCTATTGGTTGATTTTATGTCTTGCCATACAAACTCTAATTACTAACAATAATATGGAAAGCGATGAATTGCGAAAATTTAAAGTCCTACGCTATTACAATACTTTTAGGGGATGGGGGTACAAGTTTAATGAATGGGGATGAAAGCGATAAAGCCCTAATTACTATTAAAAATCATTAATGATCCAAAAACAACAAAAAAGTCTTAAAAATCAAGAATTCTTGTGCCTGGATGACACGGGCCGTGTCCTGTGACATGGGCGCCCGTGTCAGGACCCTGTAATTACTCATGCATGATTTTTCTATCATAGACGAGCTGACACGGCCCGTGTCCTATGACACGGGCACCCATGTCAGGACCCTGTCTTGCCATTTCATCTGGTTTCAAGCCCAGTAAGAGGGACATGGGTCGTGTCTTGTGACACGGGCACCCGTGTCAGAACCCTGTTCTGCCATTTTTCCTATTTTCTTCTTGACACGCCCTGTGTTAGGTGACACGATGTGATACGATGGGAGAACTGACTTGGGTGTTTTGCGTTTGATCACAAATGTTGCGGTTAGCAAGAGTCACCACCGACTTTTATTTTATCCAAAAGGAAAGGTGAAAAAGCACATGAAAGACCTTTGAGATTATTTCTTGAGTTCGGGGGGTAGATTATGAAAAGGGAAGGTATTAGCACCCTTTTCATCCATGGTTTTCCATGGGCTCTTAGTTACTTGCTAGATCACTTGCTTTTGTTTGAAAATGTGCTTTGTGTGGTTTTTAAAAGTATTTTGAAAAGGTGCCATTGTTTAGGCAAACTTTGTAATGATTCTCGTTCGTAAGAATGTATACAAAAATGTTGACCTTTTGAAAATGTTTTCAAGTTTTGTAAGATATTTTGAAAGTGTAGGTGTTTGTTTTGAAAATAGCAAGGATGTTTTATTTTTAAATCGAGCGAGTAACTAGGAGCATTCTACCTACTCAAAAGTCTTTCATGTTCATTTCCTCTTTCCTTTGACATTGTTATCTTACCATTGATTTGGTAAGTAACCTTATCTTTGGATGTAAACGGGACGGGAGTCGGTCATCGTATAACCATGATTAGCAATGTTGCAAGGTATCTTAGCATTCTTTTTTAGGGACTAAGATCATTTGGAAGGCAACATAGATAGGGTCATCGAGGGACTATGATCTTATATTTTGCTTGTTTTTGCTAAGATACCTCACATGCATAATATGGTCATTTTGTAAGGCAAACAAGTGGATTTTACCCTAAGGGTGTTTGTGTGCAAGTGTATTGATTTTCATACTTGATTTGTCTTTGATTAGGGTTTTCTAATTGATTGGTTTTAGTCTTCCCATACAAACCCTAATTACTAGCAATTGTATATAAAGCGATAAATTGCGGAATTTAAAATTACTACACTATTACAATACTTGTGGGAGGGGGTGTACAAATTACAAATGGGGATTTCTTAGAAAATAAACCTAATTATCTATTACAATCGTATCAAATTTGGGTAAATAATGTACAAAAATGAATAAATAGAAGAATGTAAAATGGAAAGAAAATATACTTTTATTTTGATTTTTTTTAGGGAAAAAGGGGTTTTGTTTTAACCTAATTAAAAAGAAGAATAATTAATTAAATTAGTTAATAGTAGACTTAAATTTACTAGGGAAAAATTTAAATAAAACCCTAATCTATTAATTGATTAAAAAAGAAATTAAGTTAATAAGAAGAATATTTTTTGGTATTTTTGTCTTAAAAATAATTTATAGTATTATAAAATATTTTTGGTCTTCTTACATTTTAAAATAATATATTTAAATTGTGTAAAAGAAAATAAAAAAAACTAGTTTCTAGTTAAATTTACAAATCAATTAGTAAAATAAATAAAGTATGATTAAATAAAATAATTTTTTGAGTAAAAAATAAATAAAATATATCAAAATATAAATCAAATGTTTTTTATATTTTTTTCTTATTTTTTTTAGTATTAGATAAAATATTTAAGAAAACAAATAAATAAAAATTTGAAAAAAGTAAAATAAAATGAGTCAGGGGTGTGAATAGCCAGCAAGGGGAGTCAGAAGTAAAAAAAAATAAAGCCCAAGGAGATGAGTCCCAGCGCTGCCAAAAAAGGTCAGAGTATGTGTAAAATATAAAAAAAATCCAAAAGGGTACCACTCGGGCTCGAACCCAGGTCCCTATAGTCACAGGCGTGCACTTCTACCATTGGGGTGGCTATACATCTGTTTATTAATATCAAACCATAAATATATATGGTAAATACGTTCTTGAAGCCAACTTCATCTTCAACCTCACGCCCAGCCTGAACCTCTGTATCTTATTCAATTCTCAACCAAAATGAAAAATGTAAACAAGAAACTTGTGGCGAATTTCCTCACAATTTCAAAAATGCAAAGCAATAAAATTATAGATCAAAGCCAAACAGGAATTTTAATGACCCTAATTTGAACCCTAAATTTTCAAATACTTCAATCATAAAATTCTCTAAGCTTAGGCAAAATAAATGAAAACTATGGACATGGTTAGCTTTAGGGCAATGATATCTACATTTTTCATTCACAAGTAAACCATTAATGATGCTTGTTTGAAGAGTTCAAAAGTCAGAAAACTCACCTCGCAAGAGGGTATCGTGTTTGTAGTTTGAGTAGCTTTTAGTGAGTTTCAATGATTGGATTAGCTTCCTCAAGTTCCCAGGAAGCTAATGTGATGCTTAGTTTTAGCTGAAAGTGCCTGAGGAGTTCTGGAGAAGTCAAGGTGCAAGGTGCTATTTTTTAAAATGGTGGATGATAATGGAGGTGTTACAGTGGTGTTGCAAGTGTTTGAATTGTTTGTGTATGTTATTTATAAACTTTTCAAAGTAAAAGGCCAAGAAAAGCACGAGAAAATTTGGAGATTGGATTCAAAACTCAGAAATGGCAAGTTTTGAGGTGTTTTTGGTGATTCTGTGTTCTTGGTGTTTTCAGGGCTCAAGCATGCGTGGGATTTGTGGTAAATAAATTGTGTATGTATAAGCAAAAGGTCTTAGTGCTTGAGAGAGTTAGAGGTACAAGTTATAGACTGATTGCTATGTTACTTGATTTTGAAGAAAAGTGGGAAAACAAGTTTCAATGTGTATTACAAGCATGGGCTGGGTGATTATAAGTGTTGAGATCAACTTCTCTTGATTTATTAGACATGTATGATCAGAAGAGAACAAGTGCAAGGCTCAAGAACAAGTTTTATGCAAAAAGCTACTTTATTAAAATGGCATTGTGCACTTTCTTCCCAAAATGGATATAAAGCATGGCCTTGCATTGAATGATTGAATTGAGACCTCTAATAGCTGTGCAAGAAATTAATTATGTTGTTACTAACAAGTTTGAGGCCCGTAAAGTAGATATTATGCAGCATAGGTTTTAAATTTAAATCTTGTTCATCACAAAATGACTTTTAATTCAAATGTACAAACCCTAACTTCATCTCTTCGATTCTCCCTACTGAAAAATGATCTCAAGGAGTTCTTGGACATTTTGGAAATCTTGTAGTGTGATTTACAACCCCTCTTTGAATCACTTTTGAAAATTCCCCTTGGAACTATATGAAAAAGTTCCATGAAGTTAGGTCAAATTCCTGACCAAATTCGACCAAAATTTCACTAAGTGTTTTGTTTCATGACCATGTGTTCTTAAAATTAACTTGAGATCCAAGCTCATTCGGAAGGAGTTGTGTAAAGCAATGTTGTAGATTTCATGGATATCTATAACTTTCATGTTGAAGGTTTCTTTTGAATCATCTTGCATCATGCTGAAAAGTTTGCTCAAAGTTGTGAAAAAATAAGAAATTTCCAACACTTAGAAAAATTTCTAAGTTTAGAAATTTTAACTTTTCAAAATGAAATCTTGAATTTTTGATTTCTTGATGAATAAGTTTAATATTTTGACATGCTTTGATGAATTGTGATCTTTGACATTTGATTTTGACCAAAAAGTCAAAGTTTGACTTTTCAGTATACAGTTGATTTTTTATCAGTTGACTAAAAATTCATCTGTCAATCCATTAGACTTGAGCAATGTTTTGAGCTATGTAATTGGGTCAAAATGATGAAATTGGACTCTTGAGATCATACCTTAAACCAATTGATCATTTGCTAGGTCATAAATTAGAAATTGCTCTTTCCCCGTCAAAACCCTAATTTTTCCCTTTTAACGATTTGGTCAAATTTCTTGAGGAATTGTGGTTCAAACTTGATCAAATGATACATATGAGTTTAAAATTTTTATGTGGATAAAAAATTATGAAGTTTGACTGTAAATTGGCCATATTTGACTTTTTCCCCCAATACAGCTGATTTTTTAGGTCAATTGCTCAATTGACTGAGAAAAAGTGTGATCCAAAGCTTGAAACTTGACATGAGTAATATTGAGGGTCCATAGTGATCCATGAAAGTAATATGGCGCATTGGAAGTTCAAATATCCTTGTGAAATCTCAAATCCTAATTTTGGTCATCAATGCTTAAGGAGATGTCTCAAGTTTATCAACCCTAGTGCAGTGTTGAACCAAAGGAGATCTTGTAAGAAAATTCTTGATAAATGAGAGGGAAAATTTTGGGGTACAATAGCTGCCCATGTTCAATCTTCTTAAGCCTAAAGACTTATATTGGCGAGTTTTTTCATTCGTGACTCGAAGGTGGAAGATGATTGGACATTAGAGTGCCCAGAAATTTGCACTCGGTGATGTGATGGTTGATGGTATAGGGAATAGGCTTAAAGATGCCATTCAAAAATGATTGTTGAGAGCCGAATCTAAATGAGTATCAGGATGGCATCCTTATTTGGACCGTATCTGAACTGTATCTGAAAGTTGAATCTGAATGAGTATCAGGATGGCATCCGTATTTGGAGCTTATCTGAACTGTATCTGAAAGTTGAATCTGAATGAGTATCAGGATGGCATCCGTGTCCGGAGCGTATCTGAACTGTATCTGAAAGCTGAATCTGAATGAGTATCAGGATGGCATTTGTATCTGGAGCGTATCTAAATTGTATCTAAAAGCTAAATCTGAATGAGTATCAGGATGGCATCCGTATCTAGAGCATATCTGGACTGTATCTGAAAGTTGAATCTGAATGATTATTAGGATGGCATCCGTGTCTGGAGTGTATCTGAATTGTATCCGAAAGCTGAATCTAAATGAGTATGAGGATGACATCTGTATCTGGAGCGTATATAAACTGTATCTGAAAGTTGAATCTGAATGAGTATCAGGATGGTATCCGTATCTGGAGCGTCTCTGAATTGTATCTGAGAAGCCTTTGAACATTGTTAAAGGTAGCTATTGATTAACCTTATCCTGAAAAGGGTAAAATGTTAGCTAATATGTAATGCCATGATGTATGAAATGCATGCATAATGAGATTATGATACATGTATTCATGTTATCGATGTTTATGATATATGGATGCGATGTTTGCGTATGTGAGTTAATATGCTGCACTGCTTGTTGGATTGGAGAATATAAATCCCCGACTACTGCTGAGGATACGGAGTGCAAGTCTTCATGTTTTGAAGTGCTGATTTATTTCCACTTAGAGAAATAAACTTGTTGTAAGGGGAATGTTGTGTACTGCTTGTAAAATCCTGTTGGGAAATCCTGAGAAATTTGGCGACTTCTACCGGGAGTGATAACTGGAAGTTTTATTCTGCTGGGGATTAAACTGCACACTGCAGGGGATTTTATGGAAATAGCTTAGAGAGATTTCCCTATTTCTTAAAGCCATTAGTGATTGTCTTTCTATTTTGTTCATTTGTAAATGGTAGTTGCGTTCAAATGCATATGTTCAAAAATAAATCATTGGACGTTTTTGTAAACAAAACATAAGAGTAAATAAAAATAGATAGTTTTTCACTTTCAAAGGGATATCTTTGTATTGACTTTGATTAAGTGTTTTTGTACAATGAGACAAACATTCTAGTAAGAGAATGTCGTCACAAAAATGGAAGATACAAAGAAAAGATAGCTATGTGAATTAATCCCATGGGGTTCCCATTCTGCTATAACCTTCATGTCTCTGAGCATCTTATCTATCTGTTGCCTTGTCCGAAGCTAATTGGATTGATCATAACCTTCGAGTTTGCAGATTATACATAAGGTGATCCAACAGGACATAGCCATACGCTTTAATTCCCTAACTTTTGTTGGACCTCCCTTTTGGGTTTTCAGTCCACCGGGATACCCTTTTTTGCCCAAGCCTCCCTTTCGGGTTTTCAGCTTGCCGGGTGTACAGATTTTTTGGTTTTATCCCTAATTTTTGCCTGAACCTTTTTAGTTCACCGGGATGCCCTTGTTTTGCCTAGGTGTGTCAACCTAGAGGGTCTCTTATGTGTAGTATTGTTTGACTATGTCCGTGTTCACAGGGTGCGGCAGGTCGTCGCCATCTATGGTGGTTAAGATCATCGCTCCACCAGAGAATATGCTTTTGATTACAAATGGTCCTTCATATGTAGGAGTTCATTTTCCCCTGGGATCACCCTGCGGTAGTATGATACGCTTGATCACTAGATCACCGACTTGATACACTTGGCGACTGGTCTTTTTGTTGAAAGCCTTGATCATCCATTTTTGATACATTTGACCATGACAGACAGCAGTAAGCCTTTTCTCATCAATCAAGTTCAGTTGATCAAGTCGAGTTTAGATCCAATTGTCTTCGTTCAGACCCATATATTTCATAATTCTAAGAGAGGGGATCTGGACCTTAATAGGAAAGACAACCTCCAGGCCGTATACCAGAGAGTAGGGTGTTGCCCTGGTTGATGTGCATGATGTGGTATGATACCCGTGGAGAGCGAATGGTAGTGTGATACGGTGGGAGAACTGACTTGAAGGTTTTTCGTTTGACTGCAAATGTTGCGGTTAGAAAGAGTCGCCACCTACTTTTCTTTTATCCAAAAGGAAAGGTGAAAAAGCACAGGAAAGACCTTTGAGAATATTTCTTGAGTTCGGGGGGTAGATTATGAAAAGGGAAGGTATTAGCACCCTTTTCATCCATGGTTTTCCATGGGCTCTTAGTTACTTGCTGGATCACTTGATTTGGTTTGAAATTGTGCTTTGTGTGGTTTTTGAAAGTATTTTGTAAAGAGGTTATTGTTTAGGCAATCTTTGTAATGATTCTCGTTTGTAAGAATGTATATAAAGATGTTGATCTTTTGAAAAAAATTTCAAGTTTGTAAGATGTTTTGAAATGTGTAGGTGTTTGTTTTGAAAATAGCAAGGATATTTGTTTGAAATTGAGCAAGTAATTAGGAGCATTCTACCTACTCAAAAGTCTTTCTTGTACATTTCCTTTTCCTTTGACATTGTTGTCTTGCCTTTGACATCGTATAACCATGATTAGAAATGTTGCAAAGCATCTTAGAATTATCTTTTAGGGACTAAAATCATTTGTAAGGAAACTTAGATAGCTTCATCGAGGGACTATGATCTTGTATTCGTTTGTTTTTGCTAAGGCAACCAAGTGGATTTTACCCTAGGGGTGCTTGTATGTAAGTGTGTTGTTTTCATGCTTGTTTTTTTGTCTTGAATTAGGGTTTTGCTAAGTATTGATTTTAGTATTTTCATACAAACCCTAATTACTAGCATGTTATATAAAAGCGATAAATTGCGAAATTTAAAGTTACTACGCTATTACAACATTTGTGGGGATGGGGGTGTACAATTTGTAAATGGGGATTGCAAGAATTTAAACCTAATTAGTCTATTACAACTATATTGAATTGATAAGAATATACAAGGAATTTACATAAATACAAAGTATAAAAATGAATAAATGTACAAGGATGCAAAATCTAAAGAAAATGAATTTTGTTGGTTTTCTTTTATAAAAAAGATTTTTGTCTTGACCTAATTTAAATAAAGAAGATAGTTAATTAAATTTGAATTTATTAAGAAAAAGATTTTAAAAGAAAACCCTAATTCTATTAATTAATCAAAAGAAAATAAATTTAAGAAAAGTATTTTTTTGTATTTTTTTATCTTGAAAATATTTATAGCTTTAGAAAATATTTTTAGTATTTTTTTATTAAAGTAATTTATTTTTAATAGAAAAAATAAATAATAATATGATATTATTTAAGTCTATAAGATTTAGTTAATAAAGTAAAAAAAGTATAGTAAATAAACATATTTTTTGTTTATGGAAAAATAAAATAAAATAAGTCAAAATATAAAATATATCATTTTTTTATATTTTTATGATTTTCAGTATTTTAGAAAATATATTTAAAAAGAAAAAATGAAATAAATAAATAAATAACTATAATTGGGCCAGGGGGTGCCAAAAGTCAGGATGGAAGTTAATTAGCAAAAACAAAAAAAAGAGCCATGCCCAAAGGGCCCAGCGCCTGCCAAATAAAAAAAAGTCAGAATATGTAAAAATAACAAAATGGTCACGCTGGGGCTTGAACCCAGGACCATGGGGTGAACAGGCGCGCGCTTTACCACGGGGATGGCTATATATTTGTTAACTTGTATGAAATGATAAATACATAACACAAAACGCACCCTGACTGTACTTCATCTTCAACCTTTGGCCAAAGGATCTGTAACTTGCTCATTTCTCAACCATTTGCAAAAATGTAAACATGAAAATTGCTCCATTTTGTCACACAAATCCAAACATATAAATATCATAAACTATAAATCAAAGATGAATGAGAGTTTTTAAAAGTACCAAATTCTGACCTAAATATTTCAGAAAGTTCAAACTCAAAATTCTCATAGCTCAATCAAAATAAATGAAATCTATGGACATGTACAACTTCAGGGCAATGATGTCTACATTTTATCCTCACAAATGCAAGCCTAACAATGCCTAAGTAATGAGATAGAAGTTCAAGAAAAACACCTCAAAACTAGAATTCTTGAAATGGATTTGAGCTTGTTTCAGGAAATGTTGATGATCAGGTTAGCTTCCTTGGACCTCTAGGAAGCTAATGCAATGGCTGGCTTGAGTTGACGGTGGCTGGAACGGTCTGGAGAAGTCCAACTGTGATGCTCTGTTTTTGGTTATAGAAGACAGGGAAAATGGTGTTATAGAAGTGAAACAGGTACAAGGCTGAGTTACTCTTGATGCAAGGAAGCTTTAGAAACTAAAAGGCCAAGAAACGCACGAGGGAAATGTGAGTTTGAGGTTCAAGGTCAGAAACTGTGCAAAAATGGAGTTTTTGGGAAATTTCTTATTTGAGAGTTTTGGTGTATTTCATGGTGTTCAAACTTGTGTTCTAGCTCACAAATAGTGACTCTATTTATAAGCAACAAGTTTGGGATGCTCTAGTTGATCAGAATTCAAATTTGCATCCTTAAGCTAAACATGTGATTTTTTTGAAAAAATAAGTTTCAAAGTCTTGTGTACTTGCTAAGATAGAGTGGTCATGCTTTAAACAAGCTTGCTTATGACTTTGTGGAAGGAGTGTGATCAGAGGGAACAAGTTAGAGGCTCAATGTAAAATTTATGCAAAAATCTTGCTTTACAAGAATGGCAATGTTAACTTTGTGCCATTAATGGAAATGCAACTTGGATAATAGCTCAATTGCTTGGATCAAATCTCTAAAAGCTGTGTAAAAATTTAATTATGGAGTGACAAATAAGTTTGAGCCCTGCAAAGCAAAGATTATGCAGCCTAGCATGGATTTGGTTCATGTGTCCATCAAAAATGGCTTGTAACTCAAGTGACAAAACCCTAACTTCATATCTTCGATTCTCCCTACTCAAGAATGATCTTAAGGAGTTCTTGGAAATTTTGTAAAGCTTGCAATGTGTTCTACAACCCATCTTTGAATTTTGTTGGAAGATTCCCCTTGGAACTATATGAAAAAGTGTCATGAAGTTAGGTTAAAATCCTGGTCAAATTAGGGCAAAATTTCACCAAGTGTTTAGTTTCATGACCCTATGTTCATAACATTATAACTTGAGTTCCAAGCACTTTAGGAAGAAGTTGTGTGAAGAAAATTTTTATACTTCAGGGAGATCTACAACTTTCATGTTGGAAGTTTCTCTTGAATCATCATGCATCATGGTGAAAATTTGGCTCAAAGTTATGAAAAAAAATGAAATTTCCAACACTTTGAAAAATTTCTAAGTTTTGAAATTTTGACTTTTCAAAATGAAATCTTGACTTTTTGATTTCTTGATGAATAATTTTCATATTTTGACATGTTTTGATGAATTATGATCTTTTGCAATTGAATTTGACCAAAAAATTAAAGTTTGACTTTTCAGTATACATTTGACTTTTGATCAGTTGACTTTTGCCCACCGGTAAAACAAAAGGTCCGTCGCATGCGACTAGATATGTTAGAGAATATCAAGGCGGAAGTCATGAAACATCCATGAAGGAAAACACCTTATGATGTGTTGTATTGTCAACCAAAATATCAATGTGGGGAAGTGGGAAATCATCCTTAGGGATTGCCATATTCAAATCTCTGTAGTCCACACACATTCGTACCTTGCCGTCCTTTTTAGGCACGGGAACAACATTGGCAACCGATTATAGATTGGAGGTGACGACAAAGAATCCCGCATTGAATTGTTTCATGACTTCCGCCTTGATATTCTCTAGCATATCTAGTCGCATGCGACGGACCTTTTGTTTTACCGGTGGGCAAAAGTGAACTGATCAAAAGTCAACTGTATACTGAAAAGTCAAACTTTGACTTTTTGGTCAAATTCAAATACCAAAGATCATAATTCATCAATACATGTCAAAATATGAAACTTATTCATCAAGAAATCAAATATTCAAGATTTCATTTTGAAAAGTTAAAATTTCTAAACTTAGAAATTTTTCTAACTGTTGGAAATTTCTTATTTTTTCATAACTTTGAGCAACATTTTCACCATGATGCAAGACGATTCAAGAGAAACTTCCAACATGAAAGTTGTAGATCTCCATGAAATATACAACTTTTCTGCACACAACTTCTTCCAAAAGTGCTTGGATCTCAAGTTATAATTTTAAGAACATGTGGTCATGAAACAAAACACTTAGTGAAATTTTGCCCTAATTTGGTCAGGATTTTGACCCAACTTCATGGAACTTTTTCATATAGTTCCAAGGGTAATATTCAAATGCAATTCAAATATTTGTTGTAGAGAACATTGCAAGCTTTCCAAAATGTCTAAGAACTCCTTGATATTATTTTTTAGTAGGGAGAATCGAAGAGATGAAGTTAGGGTTTTATCACTTGAATTACAAGTCATTTTGTGATGAACCAAATTTAATATTCAAACTATGCTGCATAAACTCTACTTTGCATGCCTCAAACTTGTTAGGAACTCCATAATTAATGGCTTGCATAACTGTTAGAGGTCTCATTTCAAACATTCAATGCATGGACATGCTTTATATCCATTTTTGAAAGAAAGTGCACATTGCCATTTTGATAAAGTGAGTTTTTGCACAAAACTTGTTCTTGAGCCTTGCACTTTTTCTCTTCTGATCACACAAGTCCTATAACTCATGAGAAATGATTTAGACACTTACAATCACCCAACCCATGCTTGTACCTCACATTGAAACTTGGTTTCCCTCTTTTCTTGAAAATCAAGTAACCTAGCCAAAAGCTTGTCACTTGTACTTCTGATTGTCCGAACCACTCCAATCCTTTTTCTTATAGATACACAAAGTATTTTCATCAAACACACGAATGCTTAAGCCCTGAAAACACCTAGAACTCAGAATCACCAAAAACACTTCAAAACTTGTCATTTCTGAGTTTTTAAGCCAATCTTCAAATCTACTTGTGCGTTTATTGGTCTTTTGTTTTCAAAAGCTTCTAAACAACATACACAAACAATCCCAACACCTGCAACATCACTGTAACACCTCCATCCTCATCCAACATTTTCAAAAACAGAGTTGTGCACTTGGATTTCTCCAGAACTCCTCAGGCCTTTTTCAACTGAAGCTAAGCATTCCATTAGCTTCCTGGGAATTTGAGGAAGCTAACCCGACCATTGGAACTCCTTGAAGGCTGCTCAAACTTCAAACCAACACCCTCTTGCAAGGTAAGTTTTCTAACTTTGGAACTTTTTATACAGGCATCATAAATGATTTATTATTGAAAGAAACATGTAGATATCATTGCCCTAAAGCTTACCATGTCCATAGTTTCCATTAATTTTTCTTAAGCTTAGAGAATTTTGAGACTTAATTTTTTGATATTTTTAGGGTTCAATTTAGGGCCTATGAAATTCATGCTTATCTTTGATATATAGTTGTAATGCTTTACATTTCTGAAACCATGAGGAAATTTGCTACAAGTTTCATGTTTACATATTTCATTTTTGTTGAGAAATGAACAAGTTACAATTGGTCTGGCTGGAGGTTGAAGATGAAGTGTAACTCAGGGCGCGTTTTGTATCATATAGTTATTGTTTTGCTTATGTTAACGGATGTATAGCCACCCCAGTGGTAGAAGCGCGCGCCTGTAACCTTTGGGACCTGGGTTCGAGCCCCAGTGGTACCCTTTTGGATTTTTCATATTTTTGCATTCTGACTTTCTTTTTTGGCAGGGTGTTGGGCCTCTTTGGGCTTTATTTTGTTTTTGTTTTCGCTAGCTAAACCCCCTGTTTCATTCACACGCCCCCTGGCCCTATTTTATTTTATTTTCTTATTTTCATTTTATTTATTTTCTTAATATATTTTCTAATATTAAAAAATCATAAAAATATAAAAAATAGTAGATTTATATTTTAACTTAGTTTATTTATTTTTTCTCAAAAAAAATATTTTATTTAACCACATTTTATTTATTTTACTAAATATCTTGTAAATTTAATTAAAATACTAGGTTTTATTTATTTTCTTTTACGCAATTAAATATATTATTTTAATATTAAAAACGGCTAAAAATATTTTATAATACTATAAATTATTTTCAAAGACAAAAAATACAAAAATGCTTTTCTTAAACTTAATTTCCTTTTAATCAATTAATAGACTTAAAGTTTTATTTAAAATATTTTCTTATTTAATTAGGTTTACTTTTATTATTTTAATTAATTATTTTATTTAATTAATTGGGTTAAAACAAATTCATTTTTCCTATAAAAAAATCAAACAAATATCCATTTTCTTTATATTTGCATTCTAGCATATTTATTCATCTTGTACATTATTTATTTCAATTTTTGTACCAATTCAATATGGTTGTAATAGATTAATAAGGTTTATATTCTTGCAATCTCCATTTACAATTTGTATACCCCCTCCCTCCAAATATTGTAATAGCGTAGTAAGTTTAAATTCCGTAATTTATCGCTTCATATACAAATATTAGTAATCAGGGTTTGTATGGAAAGATTAAAATCAATACTTAGAAAACCCTAATTCAAGACAAAATCAAGCATGATAACAATACACTTGCACACAAGCACCCCCTAGGGTAAATCCACTTGGTTGCCTTTACAAAATGGCCATATTACGCATGTGAGGTATCTTAGCAAAAACAAGCAAATATAAGATCATAGTCCCTCGATGACGCTATCTAAGTTGCATTTAAAATGATCTTAGTCCCCAAAAAGAATGCTAAGATACCTTCCAACGTTGCTAATCATGGTTACACGATGACCCACGCCCGTCTCGTTTCCATCCAAAGATAGGGTTACTTGCCAAATCAATGGTAAGATAACAATGTCAAAGGAAAAGAAAATGAACAAGAGAGACATTTGAGTAGGTAGAATGCTCCTAGTTACTTGCACAATTTCAAACAAAACATCCTTGATATTTTCAAAACAAACACCTAAACTTTCAAACATCTTACAAACTTGAAAACATTTTCAAAAGATCAAACATCTTTGTATACATTCTTACGAACGAGAATCATTATAAAGATTGCCTAAACAATGGCCTCTTTACAAAATACTTTCAAAAACCACACAAAGCTCAATTTCAAATAAAAATTAAGTGATCTAGCAAGTAACTAAGAGCCGATGGAAAACTATGGATGAAAAGGATGCTAATACCTTCCCTTTTCATAATTTACCCCCCCCCCCCCCCCCCCCCCCGAACTCAAGAAATAATCTCAAAGTTCTTTCTTGTGCTTTTTCACCTTTCCTTTTGGATAAAAGAAAAGTCGGTGGCGACTCTTTCTAATCGCATAATTTGCGATCAAACATAAAACCTCCAAGTCAATTCTCCCACCGTATCACAGAACGAGCGACTCTGCTGGGGAAAATTCTAAAAGTTTGATTACCTTAGGGTTAGATCACATTTACTTGCTTTCATTGTTTGACTTGTATGCTTTACATTATAGTTCTTTGTTTGGGATTGAATCCTCTACGAGGATTTTGGATACCTTATAGGTAAGTAGCAATACGTTGTGGAAACTGTGCGAGGTATACCGACATGGTCTATGTAATAGCTACATTAGTGCGACATATTTGTGGGTACCGGTATCCCTTGAGTTAAGAAAGGAGAATATGGGGCCGATGAGTGATGTCATGAAGCACTAATGAACTTTTAGAACCTTTACTTGACCAACTTGGCCATTAGGACGTAGTGAGATGACCGACTTTCGTACACTCTGAAGTTGGTAGATACTCGATACTACACTCATTGAGGTTTGGTTTTTTGAGATATTCCGGTTGCCATTAAAGAGGCTTGTGCTGAGACAATGCTCAAAGAAACAAACCAGTGATATTGAGCTCCTTAGAACCCAGTTACTATTGCTAGGACAGGTCGAGTTAACAAAACTTTAAGAGGGTACTTACCTATGAGACTCCATGCAAGCCTAAACCTAAGGACTTGTTTTCTTTGTTTGTTTATATTTACTTGTACATAACATCATGAACATCATAATATCATACACATTCACTAACCATTTCAAGGATTTTGGGATTTATCTTTGTTCTTATTTTGTAGGACATGGATTCTACTCGCAGGAAAACTATTCAAGTCAATTTCATAAGGATCCCTCCTTAACTAAAGGAGCTAGCATTTAGGACTCCAGAAAATTCTCCATTCACCGAGAGACACAGTCTCCTACTCAACTTGGTCACTTCCAACACTGATAAAGACATGATGAAGGTGATCTTTCAGTTCTTTGATCCTTTACACCATTGCTTTACATTTCCCGATTATCACCTAATACCAACTTTGGAAGAATTCTCCCAACTCTTGAGGATTACCATTCTTAATCAACTTCCTTTCAACGTTATGGAAAAAGACCCAAAGCCAGAAGAGATTGCTCAAGCTCTACACTTACATTCATCTGATGTCACAACTAATTGGGAAACAAGGAGTGGTGTCAAAGGCTTCCTAGCAAAGTTCTTGTTTGAGAAAGCCCGAAACTGTTGGAACTCTTTAGATTTGCAAGCCTTTGAGGAAATTGTGGCTTTCCTCATATATGGGATAGTTTGTTAGAACAAAGTTTGAATCTACTACCCTACATTTAAGCTTTGATGATAACAAAGTGAAAAGATATATCATTTATGTGATTCATGTATGAACTATCTGATGCCTAAATTATTATGTTCTAATTTGCAGATACTCTGATTGATATAAGCAAGAACACACCTATTCAGCATCAGAATTTGGTTCCTAACATCAGCATCAGAAGTTGCCATATCAGAATGTCAGAATCAGATGATCAACTCACGTACATGCTGAAGCCTAATGAACAAGACTGCGCTCAACACTCTGATAAAGAAACACAACAGTTCATCAGCAGCTAAGCAGAGTCAGAATGAGCCAAGCCAGAACTTGCATTAAGTAAGCAACGGTACTGTGCATTGAAAGCAAATTAATACCAACGGCCTCATTCCAGACAAGATCTGCTCGATAAGGAAAGTTTGTTATTAGCATTGAATCAAGAATATTGCATCCAACGATCAACATCTCAGTGCTATATAAACAAGACTTTGAAGATTGAAATGGCTAATGCTCTCCAAATCTTTACACGCATAAAAGCTGATCAAAATCTTCTTTCTCTCAGTTTTGCTAAACACTACACATTCTGATATTCTATCATTGTTTAGCAATCTAGTTTCTAAGCTTTAATTTGTGTATACATCACAGTTGTGATACAGTTTTGTAGAAAACATTCACACACTTAGATTTGATTTCTTTGTAAGAAGGTGTTTTCTTGACAAACCGGGTTGTGGTTTGCATCAAGAAGGCTTTAGCAGTTGTTAAAGCAGTCTGTAATATTCAGTTGAATATAGTGGATTAAGACCTCGTTGGAGAGAGGCGAAATCACCTTGACGGGTGGACTGGACTAGTTTGAGATCAAACGAACCAGGATAAAAATATCTTGTCAATTGCTTTAGATTTCAGTTTTACAATTCAACCCCCCCTTCTTGTGTTTTTCACTACTTCAATTGGCATCAGAGCGCCTGGTTCTGAGCTAAAACACTTAACCGTGTCAGTACAAGATCCAGCGTCAGAAAAACACAATGGCAGGAAACAACTCTCACATCAGCAATGACAATAATGAGGACAGAGACAGATTCAGCGGCAAACCTTCAGTCTTTGATGGAGAAAACTTTGATTACTGGAAAGACAGAATTGAAAGCTTCTTTCTGGCACATGATGCTGATCTGTGGGATATGGTGACAGACGGATACACGCACCCTGTGAATGCAACCGGTCAGAAGATTGATAGAAAAACAATGTCTGACCAACAAAAGCGTGACTTCAAGAATCACCACAAGGCCAGAACCATCCTCCTCAGCGCCATCTCCTATACTGAATATGAAAATATCTCCAACAGAGACACAGCAAAGAATATTTTTGACTCACTCAGGATGACGCATGAGGGCAACATTCAGGTCAAAGAAACTAAAGCTCTGGCGCTCATTCAGAAGTATGAGGCGTTCAAAATGGAAGAATCTGAATCCATTGAAACAATGTTCTCAAGATTCCATATTCTAGTAGCTGGTCTCAAGGTTCTGGACAAAGGATACTCTACTGCTGACCATGTCAAGAAAATCATCAGAAGTTTACCCAAGCAGTGGAGACCTATGGTTACAACTCTGAAGCTAGCTAAAGATCTCAACAAAATCACTCTGGAGGAACTTATCAGCTCCCTCAGAAGTCATGAGATAGAGCTAGAAGCTGACGAGCCTCAGAAGCAAGGTAAGCCTTTAGCATTAAAATCTAACAAAAAATTTGAGTCTAAAGTTTTGCAGGCAATTGAAGAAACATCTGATGGATCGTCATCAGAAGAAGACGAACTCTCTCTCCTCTCCAGAAGAGTAAATCAACTGTGGAAGCAAAGACAAAGGAAGTTCAGGAATCCCAAAAGATCTGATCAGAACGAGTCTTCTTCCAGATACAGAAGGACAGATTCTTCCTCTGGATACAGAAGATCTGAAGGCTCCTCCAGTAGAAAAAAGCCAAACACCAAGGACATCATCTGCTATGAGTGCAATGAGCAAGGACACTATAAGAGTGACTGCCCAAAGCTTCAGAGGGAAAATCCCAAAAAGAAGTTTGGAAGAGAGAAGAAGAAAAGTCTCATGGCTACATGGGATGACTCTGACTCGTCTGAAGCTGACTCAGAATCAGATGATGAGAGGGCAACCATAGCTCTCATGGCTAACATCTCAGAAGATAGTGAAGCTTCTGAATCAGACTCAGAATCAGATACTGAAGAGGTATTTCCTAACTTTGCTGTTAACTTTACAAAGGCTGAACTTGCTGAAAGCCTTAATGAGATTCTGGAACGGTATCAGCAAATTAGAGTTAAATTCAGAGACCTGAAAAGGAATCTTGAATCTGACTCTACTAAGACTGAGAGTCTCAAATTGGAGAATTCTGAGCTGAGAAATAAGATTTCAAAATTAGAAAACACTTTACAAAACTCTCAGAAGGAACCAATTTCTGAAACTCCCAGCAACTCTGATGAGATCATCAAGGAGTATGATCACAGTTTCCAGAAGTTCCTCGCTAAAAGCATAGATAGAAGCAAAATGGCTTCAATGATCTATGGAGTTAGCAGAAACGGCAGGAAAGGAATAGGATACCAAGGTAAGGTTCCTACACCAAAGAATGTCATGGACTTAACCATTAAACACACTCCTCTGAATTCACACTTTGTGTATGGTCACACACATGATATTAAATACACTAGCAGTAAGCACTCTGTGAAACCAAAATTCAACCAGAGTTTTGGTAAAACTAACAAATCAGGACCCAAGAAAATCTGGGTACCTAAGGATAAAATAATACATGTTGCAGATATCTTTAGCAGCAAGTCAGATACACCAGTCATGGTACCTGGACTCTGGCTGCTCACGACACATGACGGGAAGAAGGCATATGTTCCAAAGCCTGGAACTTAAGCCAGGAGGCCACGTTGGCTTTGGAGGCAATCAGAGGGGAAAGATAATTGGCTCTGGAACTGTAGGTAATGGAAATCTTCCCTCTATTAATAATGTTCTGCTAGTAGATGGATTGATGCATAATTTGTTATCCATAAGTCAATTAAGTGATAACGGTTATGATATAATCTTTAATCAAAAATCATGTAAAGCTGTTAGTCAGAAAGATGGGACTATCCTGTTTAATGGTAAGAGGAAAAACAACATTTACAAAATCAAACTTTCTGAACTAAAGAGTCAGAATGTAAAATGTCTTCTGTCTGTTAACAACGAGCAGTGGATCTGGCACAGAAGATTGGGGCATGTTAGTATGAGAATAATATCTCAGATTAACAAACTCAATCTGGTCAGAGGACTTCCTAATTTGAAGTTCAATTCAGATGCTCTGTGTGAAGCATGTCAGAAAGGCAAGTTTGCAAAACCTTCTTTTAAATCCAAAAATGTTGTTTCTACCTCTAAGCCATTAGAACTTCTGCACATTGACTTATTTGGACCAGTTAAAACTGCTTCAGTCAGTGGTAAGAAGTATGGGTTAGTAATCGTAGATGACTATAGCAGATGGACATGGGTAAAGTTCTTAAGACACAAGGACGAGTCACACTCTGCGTTTGTTACCTTCTGTAACCAAGTTCAGAATGAAAAGGATCTTAGAATCGTTAAAGTCAGAAGTGATCATGGTGGAGAATTTGAAAACAAATACTTTGAGTCATTCTTTAATGACAGAGGCATTCTGCATGATTTCTCTTGTCCTGGCGCTCCCCAACAAAATGGAGTTGTAGAACGAAAGAACAGAACATTGCAAGAAATGGCATGAACCATGATCAATGAGACAAACGTTGCTAAGACCTTCTGGGCAGAGGCAATAAACACAACGTGCTACATTCAGAATAGAATCTCAATAAGACCTATTCTGGAAAAGACTCCATATGAATTGTGGAAGAACAGAAAGCCCAACATTTCATATTTTCATCCATTTGGATGTACTTGCTTTATATTAAATACAAAGAATTATTTGAACAAGTTTGACTCTAAAGCACAGAAGTGTATTATGTTAGGATACTCTGAACGCTCAAGAGGGTACAGAGTATACAATACAGAAACACAGATTGTGGAAGAATCAATCAGTGTTCGTTTTGATGATAAGCTTGACTCTGAAAAGTCAAAGCAGAATGAAGTTTTTACAGGTATGGAAATTGAATTTACAGGTTCTGAAGACAAGTCATCAGAAGCTCTCAACACAGACACTCCTTCAACGTCTGAAAGGAGCACTGCTAGCAATCCTACAACAGATGCTGATCAACCTCAGAAGAGATTACCCAGAAGCAGCTTGGATCACCCAGAAGAGACTATCTTAGGAAGAAAGGAAGATCCAATCAGAACAAGAGCAAGCTTCAGAAACTCTGAAGAAACTCTTATGGGACTTGTGTCTCTGATTGAACCTTCTTCTATTGATGAAGCACTTCTGGATAATGACTGGATTCTGGCAATGCAAGAAGAGCTGAATCAATTCACCAGAAACGACGTATAGGATCTCGTTCCCAGACCAAAAGGATTCAACGTCATTGGAACAAGATGGGTGTTCAGAAACAAGCTAAATGAACAAGGTGAAGTCATCAGAAACAAGGCACGACTGGTTGCACAAGGTTATAGTCAGCAAGAGGGGATAGACTATACAGAAACCTTTGCCCCAGTCGCCAGGTTAGAATCTATCAGACTTTTAATTTCATTTGTTGTTAATAGAGGCATCACTCTGTATCAGATGGATGTCAAAAGTGCATTCTTAAATGGTTATATAGAAGAAGAAGTCTATGTACACCAACCCCCTGGTTTTGAAAATACAAAACATCCAGAACATGTTTTCAAACTAAAAAAGTCACTATATGGTCTGAAACAAGCTCCCAGAGCTTGGTATGAAAGGCTAAGTAACTTTCTATTAGAAAATGAATTCACCAGAGGGAAAGTGGACACTACTCTATTCTGTAAATCAGTTAAGAATGACATCTTAGTCTGTAAAATTTATGTTGATGATATTATTTTTGGTTCTACTAATCCTTCTCTTGGAAGAAAATTTGCTAAGTGTATGCAGGCAGAATTTGAGATGAGCCTCATGGGGGAACTGAAATTCTTTCTAGGAATTCAGATCAATCAAACTCCAGAGGGAACTTACATTCATCAGAGCAAATACATCAGATATCTTCTGAAGAAATTTGACCTCTCAGAATGTAAGCCATCAAAGATTCCAATGCATCCCACATGCATTCTGGAAAGAGAAGAGGTAAGCAAAAATGTAGAACAGAAAGTCTACAGAGGTATGATTGGTTCTCTCCTCTATCTGACTGCTTCAAGACCTGACATATTATTCAGTGTTTGTATCTGTGCTAGATTCCAATCAGATCCTAGAGAATCTCACTTAACAGCTGTTAAGCGAATTTTCAAGTATCTGAAAGGTACTACTAATCTGGGTTTGTTTTATAGAAAATCTAGTGATTACAGCTTAGTAGGCTACTGCGATGCTGATTTTGCTGGAGACAGAGTGGAACGTAAAAGTACTTCTGGAAGCTGCCAGTTTCTGGGAGAAAATCTGATCTCTTGGTCCAGCAAAAGGCAATCAACAATTGCGCTTTCAACAGCAGAAGCTGAGTACATAGCAGCAGCAGGATGTAGCACACAAATGCTCTGGATGAAAAGTCAGCTTGAAGACTTCCAGATTTTTGAGAGTAACATTCCTATACTCTGTGATAATACTTCTGCTATTTGCTTAAGTAAGAATCCCATTTTACATTCTAGAGCTAAGCATATAGAAATAAAACATCACTTCATTAGGGACTATATTCAGAAAGGTATTTTGAACTTAAAATTTATAGATACAGACCATCAATGGGCTGATATCTTTACTAAACCCCTTTCAGAAGATAGGTTTAATTTCATTCTGAAACATCTCAGCATGAAAATCTGTCCAGAGTGAAAATGTTTTAATTCCATATATTTACCTTCATAATGTAATTGTTTTACTGTGAACTTCTGATCAATCTTCTTTCAGAAAGATAGAACATGCAGATTGTATCAGATGCAAGTCTAAAGATCTGAGAGTCTAAGCTCAAAGACAGACGTGCTGATCACTACATCAAACAAGTGTCATCCAATCATCAGCAAATCTCTGAAGCAGAACGCGTGCATGCTTCTGAGAAGGCAAAGCGCCGATTGGGTGCATTGAGACACATGTCTGGTAACCGTTTTTAAGTATCTTTCTCAAATCCCCCAAAATCAGCAAGCATTTAATAAAAAGTAATCATGCTTTTAAAATGCAATCATGATTTTTCTCTTTCTTAAAAACGTTTATCTTTTCAAAATATTTTGAAACTCTATTTAAACACATTAACCTCTCATTCTAATTCTTTACAGTTTCTCACTAATACTCAAGCATTCTCTGCATTTTTCTGTGTTCATCTCTTGCAAAACCCTTTTTCTCAGTTTCTTCTCAAAACCTTTTTAGTGTGAACATGGCAACCTCCAGCAGTGCTTCTATAGGTCCTCAGAAGAAAGCATCATCTGAGCAGTATCAAGTGCCATTCAGAACACTCCTCACTCCTGTGAAGAATATTGAAGTGTTATCTGAATTGATCATTGATTTTGGAAGCTTGAAGGAGAACGGTTTTGACCTAACTGAAGAAGTTAGGGCACAGAAGTGGGAAAGGTATTTTGACAGGTTGGTTGGACCAACATTCCCTATGTTAGTCAAGGAATTCTGGATTCATGCCAAGGCTTCAACACATCTAATCACCTCCTTCGTTATGGGGAAGAAGATTGTGATCACTGAGGATCACATTGCAAGGTTAATCGGTTACAGTGGCGGTGGCGTCCGTTGTGTGGACATGGCTGAGAGATGTGCTGACGTGGGCGTGATAGCTGCAAGGATTTTCACCCATGGGGTGCCCATCAGCAAGAACAAAGATCTGAAGGATCATTACAGAGTTTGGGCTAAGATAATTCTGGGGTGCTTCAACCATAGGAAGCCAACCAGTTCACCTGATTACATAAATGTGGATCAGCAGTTTCTGATCTACTTTATTGATCAGAAGGTAAAAATCAATTTGGCTCATTTTCTGTTCAACCACCTCAGAACAAGTGTGAAGGAAACCAGGGAAGAAGAAAGAACAAAGAGGGATGGGATACCCTTTGGAAGGTTGATATCAGATATTCTGACAGAGAATAGGCTGATTGAGCATCTGATAGAAGCTCAGGAGTTAAGCACCATTGAACCAACAGTTGGGAAACCTCTGAACGCGAAGAACTTAAAGAAAATGAAGTTGATAGAGAATATCCAAAAGGAACCCAGAGCTACTCCTATTGCTGATATCACCAACAGAAGAGTTCCTCTGAGTGACTTTCCTTTATTTTCTGAGATAGAATCTAAACCAGAGGTGGTTCTCAGATACTTGGATGCGTGCAAGGCAGATGGTACAGATCCAAATCTGATTATCAAAGCTCTGCATCAACCTCAACAAGAAGTGACTCTGAAGAAGACGAAGAAGAGGAAGGCACATTCAGAAGGATTATCCCAGCAGACACCCAAGAAAAGAGGTAATTTATCTGCTGCTTCTGTTTTAAATTCTTCTACTATTCCAGCATCTATTCCTCCTCAAACCTCTCATAGAATCTCAATCCCCATCCCTACAATAGATGAAACTGTACCAGAAGAGGACCCTTCTGAGGAATTAAAACTCAGAAGACCCAGAACCAAACATCCCAAACCAACAATCTCCACAACATCAGCAATTGACAAAGTGCTGTCTGACATTGATCAACACACTTTTGATCAACCAAACTCTAAACCACAAATTGTCCCTCCTCCATAACTAGAACAACAGCAATCTGCTGAAGAACCAGAATAACAACAACCACTCTCATCAATTCCAGAAGAACCCCTTATCCCTGAACAACCAGAAATTCCAACAACTTCTCCTCAACCAGCAATTTCGTCTCCCTCTCCTCAACCAGAAATTAATCCACCATCACCTCAACCAGAGTTTCATCAATCTGAAACTCCTTCTCCTCAACCATCTGAACCTCATTAACCTCAACCATCACCTCTGGCAATCCAGCTGCCAGGTGGAACAACAATCACCTTGGCACAATTTCCATCCTCACCAGAATCTACACCACCAAATACTCCTAAAACACCACCCAGTCCAATCATAATTTCTGATTCTGAAACTCCATATCCAAAACAAACTGCTGCCAAGAAAACCTCTGAAAACCCCAGCAGGACCTTCATAGACTTAACCAGTCTTGACCGTCTTGCTGATCTGAAACATAAAATTGCCATCCCAAAACCAAAACAACCAGATGTTGGCTCTGGTATTATGAATTTTGAAACAGGTGTGCAGCAATGGATTGCTTCTTTGAAGCAAGTCTGTCCTGGAATGATTGACCCAGCTGCTTCTGATCAGCTCTGGTCACAATTCAGACTTTGGGTACGTGCTGAAGCCCTCAAGTTGCAGGATATCAACTATGAGCAGGCACAACAGAATTTCAGCAATCTTCTGAATGAAGTTGGAAGTCAGCTTCTGAAAGAAGACGTGCTCCCTCTGGATAGTGAACCTTGGTCTGAGAAACAGCTAGCTTCAAAGGTGCAACCAGAAGAAGACAAGACCATTCAAGCTGAAGAAAGTCAAGCAGAAGATGTTGCAGAAAGCTCTCAGAAGCTTCCTGCTTCTGATGCTTCTCAAGCTGCCTTGGACAGGCAGACTCTGGAAGAACTAAAGCTGAATGACATGCGTCTGCAGCAGAGGATGGATGAAAACAACCAGAAGATGAAAGAAAGAATGGATGTGCAGGATAGCAAGATTGACACTCTTGTCAGCATGGTGCACAAGCAGAATGAGACTGCTGATCAGATCAAAGCCATGCTGGAGAACCTGTTCACACGCTTACCTCCCCATCCTTAGTCTTTTTTCATTCATGTCTTTTTCATGTTTTCTTTTATTTTCTGATGTACTATTTGAATATGTTTTGTACTATTTTCATGTTTTGATTCTGAACCTTTCAATATGACAAGTTTTTCTGATCTTAATTGTTTTAGCACTCACCTACACTTTTTGATTGCTGACAAAAAGGGGGAGAACAAGAATGATATTTTAAACAATAACGGTTAACTAAGACAGAAATTCTCAAACATTCTAACTCTATTACTTGAAAATGTTTTTTTTGTTTTGCTTAAAGTCTACAGGTACAAGGAAGATCCTGGACACTCTGAAACTAAAAGATATGAAGCTCTGATCCGCTCTGATACTCTGATCCAAAGCAAAGCTCTGACAAGAAAAGCTCTGATACGCTGATCTGAAGCTCTGCTTTGATATGCTGATCTAAAGCTTCTGATAGTCAAAGACTCTGATACTCTGATGTTCAAAGAAAGGCAAAAAGATCTGATCCTGAAGAACACGTGTAATCAAAGGGAAGTAATAAACTCAGGGGGAGTATCTCTCAACTCTAATATCTTTCTTACCCCTTATCTTTGATAACTTCTTACTCTGATGCATCTCTCTGATACCTTTTCACGTTATCTTCATTTAAAAATATCTAGTTTTTGTCATCATCAAAAAGGGGGAGATTGTTAGAACAAAGTTTGAATCTACTACCCTACATTTAAGTTTTGATGATAACAAAGTGAAAAGATATATCATTTATGTGATTCATGTATGTACTATCTACTGCCTAAATTATTATGTTCTAATTTGCAGATACTCTGATTGATATAAGCAAGAACATACCTATTCAGCATCAGAATTTGGTTCCTAACATCAGCATCAGAAGTTGCCATATCAGAATGTCAGAATCAGATGATCAACTCACGTACATGCTGAAGCCTGATGAACAAGACTGCGCTCAACACTCTGATAAAGAAACACAACAGTTCATCAGCAGCTAAGCAGAGTCAGAATGAGCCAAGCCAGAACTTGCATTAAGTAAGCAACGGTACTGTGCATTGAAAGCAAATTAATACCAACGGCCTCATTCCAGACAAGATCTGCTCGATAAGGAAATTTTGTTATTAGCATTGAATCAAGAATATTGCATCCAACGATCAACATCTCAGTGCTATATAAACAAGACTTTGAAGATTGAAATGGTTAATGCTCTCCAAATTTTTACACGCATAAAAGCTGATCAAAAACTTCTTTCTCTCAGTTTTGCTAAACACTACACATTCTGATATTCTATCATTGTTTAGCAATCTAGTTTCTAAGCTTTAATTTGTGTATACATCACAGTTGTGATACAGTTTTGTAGAAAACATTCACACACTTAGATTTGATTTCTTTGTAAGAAGGTGTTTCCTTGACAAACCGGGTTGTGGTTTGCATCAAGAAGGCTTTAGCAGTTGTTAAAGCAGTATGTAATATTCAGTTGAATATAGTGGATTAAGACCTCGTTGGAGAGAGGCGAAATCACCTTGACGGGTGGACTGGAGTAGTTTGAGATCAAACGAACCAGGATAAAAATATCTTGTTCATTGCATTAGATTTCAGTTTTACAATTCAACCCCCCCTTCTTGTGTTTTTCACTACTTCATGGTTTTGTTCCCAAATCCTGACCAACTCATAGATGTGAATGTTGTCAAGATCTTCATGTCTCGTAACCCGGTGCCTACTTTTCTAGGGGACATTCTACATTCTTTTCACACTCACACTATGAGGAAAAGAGGTGTCCTCATGTGTTGTACTCCTCTCTTGGCAAGACGGTTTATTTCGCATCTTCCCCAATCTATATTGAAAAATGAGCAAGGTTCAAGGTGGTCACAAAGGTTGATAACGCTCAAGCATTCAGACATTCATTGTTGTTCCCGATCCCTAGAGAAGGTTACTATTGTCGACCGTTATGGAGAATTCCCTGATGTCCCGTTACTCGAAGGGATGGCCCACATGAGATGCTCATTTAAGGTTTAGTATTTGACTAGGAGAACGACGATCAAGGTCTTCGCCAGAGATTTATCCGAGCTTAGAGGATGTTGAACAAGGTAGATAGCAAGACATTGGGGCATAAGAATTCCATCCCTCTTGAGCCTTACCTCAAATGGGTACGAACTCGTGCTCAAAGTCTTATGATTCCTTATCCCTCCATTCTCCTGGTAATCATTGAGCCTGTGATGGAAGGAGACATTCCATACAATATCCTACATCCTGACATGCCCACCTCTCTTGAACACTTACAAAGAGATTGGATACAACTCAAGGGGGAGCGAGATACTTTCGAATCCCAATTCTACGCTAGCGTAAAGAAGTTTTTGGAACTCACTAAGCAACTTCATGAGGAGCAGACTTTGAATGCCTACATTGCACCAAAGAGGATGCGTACTGCCTTTTTATCTTAGAGTTTTTTGTATTATTTTTCCCAAAGAGGCATTGATTTTCTCAAGCTTTAATTTATTAATATAACGTGTGTTTCCTTTTTGTCTAAAACAAATTTGAATATTTAAAATTCTCGAAATCATTGCATATTCATTTACCATTCATCATAACATAAGCAGGTTTCTTGCAACAAGTCTCCTCATCTTTCTACTATTTATTTCAGTAAGATGGATCTCGAGCAAACGGTGAAGGACCTCCACGCTCAGAATGCCCAGTTTCAACAGATGTTCTCAACTCTAGGCAAAGGACAAGAAGAGTTGAAGGCTTTGCTGGTTGAAGAGAAAAAGAAGAAAAAGAAAATAACTGGAGTTCTAAATATGGGAAGAAGATTCCAAGGACAGGCAAGAAGGACCTTAGATTTTGCAACGACATCCGGTGATAAAGACAATCAAGATGGGAAGGGCAAAGAAACAGTTGTCCAATCAGATTTAGAAGAAGAAGAGGAAGAAGAAGACTATTCTGAGGAACAATACCCTCCAGCCGACGACAAGTATAAGCATCTAGAAGAGCGGTTGAGCACAATGGAAATCCAAAAAGTGCCTGGATTGGACTTTGAGGAGTTGGGATTAGTATTAGGGATTGTCATTCCTCCTAAATTCAAAGCACCGGTGTTCGCGAAATATGACGGAGTTTCATGTCCAAAAATGCATCTCCATTCCTATGTGAGGAAAATCCAGCCTCATACCGCTGACAAGGATTTATGGGTACACTTCTTTCAAAACAGTCTGTCTCGAACACAACTTGATTGGCTTTATCAGTTAGAAAGAGCTAATGTTCATAACTGGAAAGATTTGGCTGCTGCCTTTTACAAACAATACCAATACAATGCTGATCTTGCGTCTACCCGTACTCAACTCCAAAGTAGGGCCATGGTTTCAAGTGAAGGCTTTAAGGACTATGCGCAAAAATAGAGGGACTTAGCAGGAAGAGTCCAACCTCCTCTATCTGAGAGAGAATTGGTAGACATGTTTTTGGGCACCTTGTCTGGTCCCTTCTTTAATCACTTAATTGGGAGTTCATCGGCAGACTTTATTGAGTTGATATTGACCGGAGAAAGGGTGGAAGTCGGGATAAAGAATGGAAAGATTCAAAAAGATGCATCCTCTGCTGCTGTAAGGAAACCATTCATTGGAAAGAAGGAAGTGGTTGTTGTATATCCTCATAGAAATCAAGATAGGGTTGAACTCCGTCTAATGGGCAGGGCTGTCATGATTCCAAAACCAGAGCCTTCTCAGCAAAGAGGCAACCAGCCAAGAATGGAAAGACCAGTCAGACAATTCACCCGAATTAATATGACATTATCTCAAGTATTGCCACATTTGTTATGGTCCAACCTAGTGACTTTGAAAGATGCTCAAAATAATCCTAACACAACCTCTCCTCACTATCATCCTAATTCCCGTTGTGCATACCACTCTGAGAGTCCCGACCATGACACTAACAATTGTTGGACTCTAAAGAACAAAGTACAAGACCTCCTTGAAGCCAAATAGATTGAGTTCGACGTGCGAGAAAAGCCTAATGTCATTACTTCCCCTATGCCCAAGCACAGTCGTGATGCCAACATCGTCGAGGAAGATATGTTTGTTACTTCAGTTGATAAACTTGTGACCCCACTCCTGACTATCAAATAGAATTTGTTGAATGTTAGTGTTTTCCAAGGCTGTGATGAAAGCTGTCATTTCTGTTTATCCTCACCAACCAATTGTCCCTTGTTGAAAGCAGGCGTTGAGTGCCTAATAGATAATAAGGAAATTTTGTTCGAGAAGGCTTCAATTCCAATTATTTCTTATACTGATGTTTCCATCGTGACCATTTCCGACAATTCTTCCAGGGTCTCCACCAAAAGACCTGTTAGAATTACATCAGTTCCAATAGTAGCTCCGTTGATAATTACAATGCCTGGACCAATCCTGTATTCGTCAGACAAAACCATACCATGGAATTATGGAGGGGATTTCTACTACCACGGTATCAAGCAAGATTGGCCAGCTGCTGAAGATTCAAGTTCAGAGAAAGTTGACTCCAATGTCAGCAATATCATAGGGACTAGTAAGATAACCCCCAGTGGAAGCGTTTTATCTCTAAAAATTGCTCCTCCCAAAGCTATTTCTGGACCCGTAATCATTCTTGTTGTTGTTTCTCCTCCAAAGGCTATTCCTAGTCCTGAAATCATCTCTGCTAATAATCATGCTGACAAAACTATTACAATCCCTGTCATCACCCCTACAGACATTCCTGCTGCCGAGTCAACCGAGACTCGAGGTAAAGGTATTCTGATTGAGCTTTTCCGGACGAAGGCACAATCAGTGGCTATCCCTGAGACCTCCCGGAAAGAGATGGAGGAAACTCTAAAGATCAAAAAAATAAGTGACTACAATGTAGTTGAGCAATTGGGGTAGACTCCATCAAAAATTTCCATGCTGGCTTTATTACTATGTTACGAGGCGCATGCAAAGGCCTTGGTAAAATTCCTCAAAACTGCCCATGCACCCCAAGAAACATTTGTCGATCAATTCCAAGACTGCGTAGCTAGCTTGACTGTAGATAATAGCTTAGGTTTTTCAGATGCTAATTTAACGCCAAGAGGAAGGAAGCATAACAAGGCATTTCATGTCTCAGTCGAATGCAGGGGCACGACCTTGGATCATGTTTTGGTTGACACTGGTTCGTCTCTGAATGTATTGCCTAAAAAGGCTCTTGATAGGCTTGATTGTAAGGGATTGACATTGAAACCAAGCAACATAGTAGTGAGGGCCTTTGACGTCTCAAAAAGGATGGTGCATGGGGAAGTGGATATCCCTCTAAAGGTTGGAACCCAAACATTTGACTCAAATTTTTATGTAATAGATATTCGCCCTTCATATTCCTACTTGCTAGGACGAGCGTGGATTCACAATGTTGGCGCTGTTACTTCTACGTTGCATCAAATGCTGAAATGTCCAATTTAAGGGAAGATCATCATTGTTCATGGAGAATAAGAATATATGGTCAACCATCTAAATTCCTTCAGGTCTGTGGAGCTAGATGGTGAATTTATTGAAACTTTATTCCAACACTTTGAAGAAGCCCCACAGACTGCGGCGGTAACCAAGGTTGTGTCTCATGTTCCCAAGATCACAAGGCCTCCACTCAAGATGTCTTCTTTGAAGGATGCCAGGGTAGTGATAGAAGAAGGTGCCCAGAAAGCTGTACGATGCGCTCGTGCCGGAGGTCCACCCTTGAAGATCAGAAACCACCAAGTCAGCACCGTGGAGGATGATGAAGGTAGCTACAACCTGGAGGATTAGATTTTACCAACTATCAATGGAGGGCTCAGCAACTGGGAGGCTAGAGATTTCGTCCCGATCACTTTTATCCCACAATAGTTTATGTTTACATTTTGTTGGATATGTAATATTAAAACAATTCAGAATCTTAAAACTGTGTGTCTTACCCGAGGCACAATGGTCCATTTGTAAGGGTTATTATCTAATTTCCATATGACATCAATGAATCATTGACGTTTTTGCATACAAACTTTATGCTCATTGTTTTTCTTTTTACATTTTCATTTCTTTCAAAGATAGCTATACTCTTACACACACTCACACTAACAATGCAGGTCTACATCCATTTGGGATCCCATGGGTAACGATTCGCTATGGCCTTTTGTGACTCTAAAAATCTAATCTACCAAGCCGAAGATGAAGGTGGGGAAGATTTTGAAATACCAGGGGAACTCGCCAGGTTACTGCAACAAGAAGAGAGGACCATTCAGCCCCACGAGGAACCAGTGGACACAATCAACCTAGATACCGAAGAAGACAAAAGAAAAGTCAAGGTGGGTGCCAATCTGGAACCCAGTGTCAAAGAGCGTCTGATTCAGTTTTTACACGATTATGTTGAAGTCTTTGTGTGGTCATATGAAGATATGCCAGGACTTGATGCAGATATTGTGGTACGTCATCTACCAACAAAAGAAGATTGTTCATTGGTGAATCAAAAGGTCCATCGAATGCGACCAGACATGTCAGAGAAGATTAAGGCAGAAGTCATGAAACAATTCAACACCGGATTCTTGGTCGTCACCTCTTATCCGCAGTGGGTTGCCAATGTCGTTCCCGTTCCCAAAAAAGACGGAAAAGTACGAATGTGTGTGGACTACATATATTTGAACAGGGAAAGCCCTAAAGATGATTTCCCACTACCCCACATTGATGTTCTAGTTGACAACACGACATAACATAAAGTGTTTTCCTTCGTGGAAGGTTTCTCAGGTTACAACCAAATCAAAATGGCGCCTGAAGACATGGAGAAAACAACCTTTGTCACGCAATGGGGCACATTCTTCTACAAGGTTATGCCATTCGGACTGAAGAATTATGGGGCAACCTATCAGCGTGCCATGGTAGCTCTATTTCACGACATGATACATCACGAAATAGAGGTCTATGTGGATGACATGATAGCTAGATCTCAAACAGAAGAAGAGCATCTTGATCATTTACAAAAACTGTTTGAGAGGTTAAAGAAGTATAATCTGAGGTTCAACCCAAATAAATGCACATTTGGGGTGAGGTCTGGTAAACTCCTATGCTTTGTCGTCAGAAATAAAGTATTAAAGTAGATCCCGCCAAGGTGAAAGCGATACAAGAGATGCCTGCTCCTCGTATTGAGAAGGAAGTCAGAGGATTCCTGGGACGCTTAAACTACATTTCCAGATTCATCTCTCACCTGACAGCTACTTGTGAACCAATCTTCAAATTATTGAAGAAAGATCAAGTACTCAAATGGAATGATGAGTGCCAAGCTGCTTTCAACAATATCAAAGAGTACCTGCAAGAGCCTCCTGTTTTGATGCCACCAGTTGAGGGAAAACCATTGATCATGTATCTGACTATTTTGGAAAATTCAATGGGTTGTGTGTTGGGGCAGCATGACGAGTCTGGCCGAAAAGAACACGTTATTTATTACCTGAGCAAACATTTTACCGATTGTGAAATAAGATATTCACTTCTCGAGAAAACTTGTTGCGCTCTGGCATGGGCTGCTCTCCAGTTAAGACAGTATATGCTAACCCATACTACCTTATTGATATCTAAAATGGATCCAATAAAATACATCTTTGAGAAACCTTCTCTCTCTGGGAGAATAGCGAGATGGCAGATGATCCTGACAGAATATGACATACAATATACTACCCAGAAAGCAATGAAAGGCAGTGTACTGGCTGATCACCTTGCTCACCAAGCCGTGGAAGACTACCAGTCCATGAAGTTCAAATTCCCAGATGAAGACATCATGATGGTAAACAACTATGAAGAATTCAGACCATATGATGGACCTGAACAAGGATCCCAATGGACCCTGGTTTTTGATGGGGCACCCAACGCACTCGGAAATGGTATTGGTGTTATACTCATATCTCCTGAAGGATGTCATACTCCCTTTACGGCAAGACTCTGCTTCAATTGTACCAATAACATGGTAGAATACGAAGCGTGCATTTTTGGTCTCAAAGTTGTCATAGACTTGGGAATCAAATCCTTAAATGTATTCAGAGATTCAGCCTTGGTTATCATCCAGATCAAAGGTTAATGGGACACTAAACACCCTAACCTTATCCCCTACAAAGAACATGTGTTGACATTGCTCCCACATTTTAATAAGATTACCTTCGAACATTTCCCGCGAGAAGAAAATCAGCTAGCAGATGCACTAGCCACAATGTCATCCATGTTTAAACTAAAATGGGATAACGAAGCTCCCCAGATCGCCGTTGAACGAATGGAAGAACCAGCTCACTGTCACGAGATTAATACTGAAGAAGTAGTGGACCAGCCTTGGTTTCACGAAGCGAAGAGGTATCTCGAGGCCCGAGAATATCCAGAAAGAGCTTCAGTCAATGATAAGAAGTTCTTAAGGATATTCTCTGCTAAATTCTTCCTTAGTAATGGCATTTCTACAAACACAACCATGACTCTATTTTGCTCCATTGCATAGACAAAGTTGGGGTAGAAAAGATCATGGTTGATCTACATGAAGGCACTTTTGGCACCCATTCCAGTGGGCATACGATGGCAAAGAAGATCCTACGGGCAGGCTATTACTGGTCTACCATGGAAGAAGATTGCTATCAACACTCTCGAACCTGCCACAAGTGTCAGATTTATGCTGACAAGGTGCATGTACTTCTAGTTCCTTTGAATGTCTTGACGGCTCCTTGGCCCTTTGTTATATGGGGCATCAATATGATTGGGGTAATCAAACCAACGGCCTCCAATGGACATTGCTTCATCTTAGTGGCCATTGACTATTTTACAAAGTGGGTTGATGCAGCCTCTTTCGCTTCTGTTACCAAAAATTGTGTAGCCCGGTTCATTAAACAGAATCTCATCTATCGGTATGGTATCCTAGAGAGGATTATCACAACAAATGGTACGAATCTAAACAATACTATGATCACCGCCCTGTGCGAGAAATTTTAGATCCAGCATCACAATTCTTCCCCCTACCGACCGAAGATGAATGGTGTTGTCAAATCCATAAATAAGAACATTAAAAAGATCATACAGAAAATGACAGTCACATACAAAGACGGGCATGAGATGCTACCATTCGCTCTCCACGGGTATCGTGCCACAACGCGCAAATCAACTGGGGCAACACCCTACTCTTTGGTGTATGCCATGGAAGTTGTCTTGCCTTTAGAGATTCAAATCCCCTCTCTGAGAATTATGAAGGATGAAAAGTTGAATGAAGAAGATTGGATCCAGACTCGACTTGATCAACTAAACTTGATTAATGAGAAAAGGCTTACTGCTGTCTATCATGGTCAAATGTATCAAAAATGGATGATCAAGGCTTTCAACAAAAAGGTCAGACGCCAAGTATATCAAGTCGGGGATTTGGTGATCAAACGTATCATACTACGCAAGGTGATCCCAGGGGAAAATGGACTCCTACATACGAAGGACCATTTTTAATCAAAAGCATATTCTCTGGTGGAGCAATGATCTTGACCACCATGGATGGCGACGACCTTCCGCACCCTGCAAATGCAGACATAGTCAAAAGGTACTACGCATAAGAGACCCTCTAGGTTGACACACCTAGGCAAAACAAGGGCATCCCGGTGAACCAAAGAGGTTCGGGAAATAATTAGGGATAAAAAAAAATTGTACACCCAGAAAGTTGAAAACTCGAAAGGGCGGCTTGGGCAAAAAAAGGGTATCCCGATGTACTGAAAACCCGAAAGGGCAGTCTAGGAAAAAGTTAGGGAATTAAAGCGTATGATAATGTCTTGTTGGATCGCGTTACGGACAACTTTACAAACTCAGGTTCTGATCAATCCAATCACCTTTGAACAAGGCAACAAACAGACAAGATGCTCAGAGACACGAAGGCTATAGCAGAATGGGAACCCCATGGGATTATTACACATAGCTATCTTTTCTTTGTATCAAAATTTACATTTTTTATGACGACATTATTTTACTAGAATGTTTGTCTCATTGTACAAAAATACTTACTCAAAGTCAATACAATTATATTCCTTTGGAAGTGCAAAACTATCTGTTTTTCTTTACTCTTGTGTTTTGTTTACAAAAACGTCCAATGATTTATTTTTGAACATATGCATTTGAACATAATTTTTGTTTACAAATGAACAAAATAAAAAGACAATCACTAATGGCTTTAAGGTAGGGAAATCTCTCTGAGCCATTTCCATATAATCCCCAGTGGAACAAAGCTTCCAGTTATCAATCCCCAGTAGAAGTCACCAAATTTCTCAGAATTCCCCAACAGGATTTTACAAGCAGTACACGGCATTTCCCTTATAACAGAGTTTATTTATCTAAGCGGAAATTCATCAAAACTTCGACTTCACAACATGAAGACTTACACTCCATATCCTCAGCAGCAGACAAGGATTTATTTTCCCCAATCCAACAACAGTGTAGCATATTAGCTCATATACGCATACATCACATCCATATATCATAAACATTGATAACGCGAATGCATATATCATAATCTCATTGTACCATGCATTTCATGCATCATGACATTGCATATAACTAATGTTTTTCCCTTTTAAGGATAATATTAGTTAAAGGCTATCATCAACAAATTACAAAGGTCAGAAATTGATACCGAAAGACAAGCCAGGACAATTATCTACATGACCAACTTAAGCAATCCAGCACGGGCTCTTCAGATTCAACTCTTTTGATACAGTTCAGATACGCTTCAGACATGGACGCCATTCTGACACTCATTCAACTCTCACATACAGTTCAGATATGCTCTAGACACGGATTCCATCCTGATACTCATTCATATTCAACTTTCAGATACAGTTCAGATACGCTCCAGACACGGATGCCTTTCTAAAACTCTTTCAGATACAGTTCAGATACGCTCCAGACACGGATGCCATTCTGATACTCATTCAGACTCAACTTTTGATACAGTTCAGATATGCTCCAGACACGGATGCTATTCTGATACTCATTCAGACTCAACTTTTAATACAATTCAGATACGCTCCAGACAGGGACGCCATTGTGGTACTCATTCAGTTTCAATTTACAGATATGGTTCAGCAATCATTTCTGGATGGGATATGCAAGACCATATCTGACAAACTTCCCATCATCCTTTCAAATAGCATCTTTAAGCCCATTCCCTATACTATCGACCCTCACATCGCCGAGTTCAAATTTCTAGGCACTGTAGTGTCCAATTATCTTCCACCTTCGTGTCACGAATGGAAAAACTCGCCAATCTAACTCTTCAGGCTTAAGAAGATTGAACAGGGGAATATGTTGTACCCTAAAATTTTCCCTCTCATTTATCAAGAATTTTCTCACAATATCTTCTTTGGCTCAAGACTGCACTAGGGTTGATCAGCTTAAGACACCTCCTTAAGCACTGATGACCAAAATTAGGGTTTGAGTTTGCACAAGGATATTTGAACTTTCAACACCCCATATGAATTTCATGGATCATTATGGACCCCCAAGATTACTCATGTCAAGTTTCAAGCCTTGGATCACACTTTTGCTCAATCAATTGAGCAGTTGACCTAAAAATCAGTTGTATTGGAGAAAAAGTCAACTATAGCCAATTTACAGTCAAACTTCATAATTTTTTATCCACATCAACATTTTAGACTCATATGTATCATTTAACCATGTTTGGACCATAATTCCCCAAGAAGTTTGATCAAATCTCCAAAAGGGCAAAATGGTCAAAATTAGGGTTTTGACTGGTAAAGGGCAATTTCTGATTTTTGACCTAGAAAATACTCAATTGGTTTAAGTAATTATCTCAAGAGTCCAATTGCATCATTTTGACCTAATAACATGGCTCAAAACATTGCTCAAGTCCAAAAGATTGACAGGTGAATTTTCAGTCAATTGATCAATAGTCAACTGTATACTGAAAAGTCAAACTTTGACTTTTTGGTCAAATTCAAATGCCAAAGATCACAATTCATCAAAACATGTCAAAATATGAAACTTATTCATTAAGAAATCAAAAATTCAAGATATCATTTTGAAAAGTTAAAATTTCTAAACTTAGAAAATTTTCAAATTGTTGGAAATTTCTTATTTTTTCATAACTTTGAGCAAAATTTTCACCATGATGCAAGATGATTAAAGAGAAATTTCCAACATGAAAGTTGTAGATATCCATGAAATATACAACTTTGCTTCACACAACTTCTTCCAAAAGTTCTTGGATCTCAAGTTATAATTTTAAGAACATGTGGTCATGAAACAAAACATTTCGTGAAATTTTGCCCTAATTTGGTCAGGATTTTTACCCAACTTCATGGCACTTTTTCATATAGTTCCAAGTGGAATATTCAAAATAAATTCAAATATGGGTTGTAGAGAACACTAAAAGATTTCCAAAATTTACAAGAACTCCTTGAGATCATTTTTGAGTTGGGAGAATCGAAGAAATGAAGTTAGGGTTTTATCACTTGAATTACAAGTCTTTTTGTGATGAACCAAATTCAAAATTCAAACTATGCTGCATAAAATATACTTTGCAGGCCTAAAACTTGTTAGGCACTCCATAATTAATGGCTTGCACAATTGTTATAGGTCTCATTTCAAGCATTCAATGCATGGACATGCTTTATATCCATTTTTGGAAGAAAGTGCACATTACCATTTTGATAAAGTGACTTTTTGCACAAAACTTGTTCTTGAGCCTTGCACTTGTTCTCTTCTGATCACACAAGTCCTATAACTTATGAGAAATGGTTTAGACACTTAAAATCACCCAGCCCATGCTTGTACCTCACATTGAAACTTGGTTTCCCTCTTATCTTGAAAATCAAGTAACCTAGCCAAAAGCTTGTAACTAATACTTCTGATTATCCAAACCACTCCAATCCTTTTGCTTATAGATACACAAACTATTTGCATCAAACACACAAATGATTAAGCCCTGAAAACACCTAGAACTCAGAATCACCAAAAACACTTCAAAACTTGTCATTTCTGATATTTGAAGCCAATCTTTAAATCTACTTGTGCGTTTCTTGGCCTTTTTTTTCAAAAGCTTCTAAACAACATACACAAATAATCCCAACACCTGCAGCATCACTGTAACACCTCCATCCTCATCCACCATTTTCAAAAACAGAGCTTTGCACTTGGACTTCTCCAGAACTCCTCAGGCCCTTTCAGCTCAAGCTAAACATTCCATTAGCTTCCTGGGAACTTGAGGAAGCTAACCCGACCATTGGAACTCCTTGAAAGTTGCTCAAACTTCAAACCGACACCCTCTTGCAAGGTAAGTTTTCTAACTTTGGAAATTTTTATACAGGAATCATCAATGATTTATTATTGAAAGAAACATGTAGATATCATTGCCCTAAAGGTTACCATGTCCATAGTTTCCATTAATTATGCTTAAGCTTAGAGAATTTTGAGACTGAAATTTTTGAGATTTTTAGGGTTCAATTTAGGGCCAATGAAATTCATGCTTATATTTGATCTATAGTTTTAATGCTTTACATTTGTGAAATCGTGAGGAAATTTGCTACAAGTTTCATGTTTACAGTTTTCATTGTTGTTGAGAAATGAACAAGTTACAGTTGGTCTGGCTGGAGGTTGAAGATGAAGTGTGACTCAGGGCGCGTTTTGTATCATATATTTATTGTTTTGCTTATGTTAACGGATGTATAGCCACCCCAGTGGTAGAAACGCGCGCCTGTAACCTTTGGGACCTGGGTTCGAGCCCCAGAAGTACCCTTTTGGATTTTAAATATTTGTGTATTCTGACTTTCTTTTTTGGCAGGGCGTTGGGCCTCTTTGGGCTTTGTTTTGTTTTTGTTTTTTCTAGCTAACCCCCTGTTTGATTTACACGCCCCCTGGCCCTATTTTATTTTATTTTCTTATTTTCATTTTATTTATTTTCTTAATATATTTTTTAATATTAAAAAATCCTAAAAATATATAAAAAATAGTAGATTTATATTTTAACTTAGTTTATTTATTTTTTCTCACAAAAAATATTTTATTTAACCACATTTTATTTGTTTTACTAAATATCTTGTAAATTTAATTAAAATACTAGGTTTTATTTATTTTCTTTTACACCAATTAAATATATTATTTTAATATTAAAAAAGGCTAAAAATATTTTATAATACTATAAATTATTTTCAAAGACAAAAAATACAAAAATACTTTTCTTAAACTTAATTTCCTTTTAATCAATTAATAGACTTAGGGTTTCATTTAAAATCTTTTCTTATTAAATTAGGTTTACTTTTATTATTTTAATTAATTTTTTTATTTAATTAATTGCGTTAAAACAAATTGATTTTTCCTTAAAAAAAATCAAACAAATATCAATTTTCTTTATATTTGTATTCTTGCATATTTATTCATCTTGTACATTATATATTTCAATTTTTGTACCAATTCAATATGGTTGTAATAGATTAATTAGGTTTATATTCTTGCAATCCCCATTTACAATTTGTATAACCCCTCCCTCCAAATATTGTAATAGTGTGGTAACTTTAAATTCCGCAATTTATCGCTTAATATACAAATGTTAGTAATTAGAGTTTGTATGGAAAGATTAAAATCAATACTTAGAAAACCCTAATTCAAGACAAAATCAAACATGAAAACAATACACTTGCACACAAGCACCCCCTAGGGTAAATCCACTTGTGTGCCTTTACAAAATGGCCATATTACGCATATGAGGTATCTTAGCAAAAACAAGCAAATATAAGATCATAGTCCCTCGATGATGCTACCTAAGTTGTCTTTCAAATGATCTTAGTCCCTAAAAAGAATGTTAAGATACCTTGCAACGTTGGTAATCATGGTTATACTATTACCCACGCTCGTCCCTTTTACATCCAAAGATAGGGTTACTTGCCAAATCAATGGTAAGATAACAATGTCAAAGGAAAAGAAAATGAACAAGAAAGACATTTGAGTAGGTAGAATGCTCCTAATTACTTGCTCATTTCAAACAAAACATCCTTGCTATTTTCAAAACAAACACCTACACTTTCAAACATCTTACAAACTTGAAAAAAAATTCAAAAGATCAAACATCTTTGTATACATTCTTACGAACGAGAATCATTACAAAGATTGCCTAAACAATGGCCTATTTACAAAATACTTTCAAAAACCACACAAAGCACAATTTCAAACAAAAAGCAAGTGATCTAGCAAGTAACTAAGAGCCCATGGAAAACCATGGATAAAAAGGGTGATAATACCTTCCCTTTTCATAATCTACCCCCACGAACTCAAGAAATAATCTCAAAGGACTTTTCTGTGCTTTTTCACCTTTCCTTTTGGATAAAAGAAAAGTCGGTGGTGACTCTTGCTAACCCCAACATTTGCGATCAAATGCAAAACCTTCAAGTCAGTTCTTCCACCGTATCACAGAACTGGCGACTCTGCTGGGGAAAATTCTAAAAGTGGTATTATCTTAGGGTTAGATCACATTTACTTGCTTTCATTGTTTGACTTGTATGCTTTACATTATGGTTCTTTGTTTGGCTTTGAATCCTCTACCAGGATTTGGGATACCTTATAGGTAAGTAACAATACATTGTGGAAACTGTGCAGGGTATATCGACATGGTCTAAGCAATAGTTATGTTAGTGCGACATATTTGTGGGTACCGGTAGCCCTTGAGTTAATCAAGAAGAATACGGGGCCGCTGAGTGATCTAATGAAGCACGAATGAACTTTTAGAACCTTTACTTGACCAACTTGGCCATTAGGATGTAGTGAAATGACCGGCTTTGGTACAATTCGAAGTTGGTAAATACTCGATACTACACTCATTGAGGTTTGGTTTTTTGAGATATTTCGGTCTCCATTAAAGAGGCTTGTGCTAAGACAATGCTCAAAGAAACAAACAAGTGATATTGAGATCCTTAGAACCCAGTTACTATTGTTAGGACAGGTTGAGCAAACTAAACTTCAAGAGGGTACTTACCTATGAGACTCCATGCAAGCCTAAACCTAAGGACTTGTTTGCTTTGTTTGTGTATATTTACTTGTATGTAACATCAGGAACATCATAAGATCATACACATTCACTAACCATTTCAAGGATTTTGGGATTTATCTTTGTTCTTATTTTGTAGGACATGGATTCTATTCGCAGGAAAACTATTCAAGTTAATCTCGTAAGGATCCCTCCTCAACTCAAGGAACTAGCATCAAGGATTCCAGAAAATTCTCCATTCACCGAGAGACATGGTCGCTTACTCAACTTGGTCACTTCCAACACTGATGAAGACATGATGAAGGTGCTCTTTCAGTTCTTTGATCCTTTACACCATTGCTTCACATTTCCCGATTATCACCTAATACCAACTTTGGAAGAATTCTCCCAACTCTTGAGGATTCTCATTCTCAATCAACTACCTTTCAATAGTACGGATAAAGACCCAAAGCCAGAAGAGATTGCTCAAGCTCTACACTTACAGTCATCTGATGTCACAACTAATTGGGAAACAAGGAGTGGTGTCAAAGGCTTCCTAGCAAAGTTCTTGTTTGAGAAAGCCCGAAACTGTTGGAACTCTTTGGATTTGCAAGCCTTTGAGGAAATTGTGGCGCTCCTCATCTATGGGATGGTTTTGTTCCCAAATCCTGACCAACTCATAGATGTGAACATTGTCAAGATCTTCATGTCTCATAACCCGGTGCCTACTTTGCTAGGGGACATTCTACATTCTTTTCACACTCGCACTACGAGGAAAAGAGGTTTACTTATGTGTTGCACTCCTCTCTTGGCAAGATGGTTTATTTCGCATCTTCCCCAATCTGTATTGAAAAATGAGCAAGGTTTAAGATGGTCACAAAGGTTGATGACGCTCAAGAATTCAGACATTCAATGGTGTTCCCGATCCCTAGAGAAGGTTACTATTGTCGACCGATGTGGAGAATTCCCTAATGTCCCCTTACTTGGCATTAGTGGAGGTATCACCTACAACCCCTGCTTAGCTTTAAGACAGTTTCGTTACGCCCGAAGGGATGGCCCACATGAGATATCTGGGAGTTGGCCCTAAATAGTTCACCCACCTTCTTCGATCACTGCCTTGGCATCTTTCAAAGACGACATCTTGAGTGGAGGCCTTCTAATCTCTGGGACTTGGGAAACAGCCTTGGTTACTGCCACAGTTTGCGGGACTTGTTCAAAGTGCTGGAATGGAGTTTCAATAAATTTACCATATAATTCCATATATCCGTAGGAATTTAGATGACTAACCATATACTCTTCTTCTCCATGAACGGTGATGATTTTCCCCTGAATTGGATATTTCAGCATTTGTTGCAACGTAGAGGTAACGACACCAGAATTGTGAATCCACAGTCGGCCTTATAAGAAAGAATATGAATGGAGAATATCCATTACATTAAAATTTGAATCAAATGTTTGGGTTTCAACTCTTATGGGGATGTCCACTTCCCCATGCACCATCCTTTTTAAGCCGTCGAAGGCCCTCACCACTATGTTGCTAGGTTTCAAGGTCAATCCTTCATAGTCAAGCCTATCAATAACCTTTTTAGGAAACACATTCAGTGACTAACCGGTATCAACCAAGACATGAGCCAAAGTCGTGCCCCTGCATTCGATTGAGACATGAAATGCCTAGGTATGATTCCTCCCCCTTGGCGTTAAATCAGCATCCAAAAAACCTAAACCATTATCTGCGGTCAAGCTGGCTACACAGTCTTGGAACTGATCGGCAGATGTTTCTTAGGGTACATGGTCAGTTTTAAGGAATTTTACCAAGTCCTTTGCGTGAGCCTCAGAACATAACAATAAACCCAACATGGAAATTTTTAATGGAGTTTTCCTCAGTTGTTCGACTACGTTGTAATCGCTTCTTTTTATAATCTTTAGAATTTCCTCCATCTCTTTTCGGAAAGTCTCAGGGATAGCTACTGGTTGTGACTTCATCTGGACAGGCTCAACGAGAATACCTTTACCTCGAGTCTTAGTTGACTCCACGGTAGGAATGTAAGTAGGGGTGATAACAGGGACTGCAACAGTTTTGTCAACAAGAGTATCAACAGAGATGATTGCAGGACTGGGAGTAGCCTTTGGAGGAGAAACAATAATAGGAATGATTACAGGTATGAAAATAAATTTTGGAGAAGCAATTTCTGGAGAGAATACCCTTCCAATTAAGGTTATCTTGCTAGTCCCTGCGATGTTACTGATATCGGAGTCAACTTTCTCAGAACTTGAATCTTCAGCAGCTGGCCAATCTTGCTTGATACCGTGATAGTAGACATCACCTCCATAATTCCATGGGACGGTTTTGTCTGAAAAATACAGGATTGGTTCCAGCATTGTAATTATCAACGGAGGTACTTTAGGAACTTATGTAATTCTAACGGGTCTTATGGTGGAGACCTTGGAAGAATTGGCGGAAATGGTCACTATGGAAACATCATTATAAGAAAAAGTTGGAATAGAATTCTTCTCGAACAAAATCTCCTTGTCATCTATTAGGCATTGAACGCCCGCTTTTAACAAATGACAGCTGGTTGGTGAGGATAAAAAGAAATGACAACTTTCATCACAGCCTGGGAATACACCGGCATTCAACAAGTTATTTTTGATAGTCAAGAGTGGGGTCACAAGTTCATCAACTAAAGTAACAAACATATCTTCCCCAAAGGCGTTGACATCACGGTCGTGCTTGGGCATATGGGCAGTGATGACATTGGGAATTTCTGGCGCATCGAATTCAATCTCTTTGGCTTCAAGAAGGTCTTGTACCTTGTTTTTCAGAGCCCAACAGTTGTTAGTGTCATGGTCGGGACTCTCAAAATGGTATGCACAGTGGGCATTAGGATGATAATGAGGAGAGGTTGTGTTAGGATTCTTTATATCTTCTTTCAAAGTCACTAGATTGGATCTTAACAAATGCAGAAATACATGAGATAGTGTAATATTAATTCGGGTGAACTGTATGACTGGTCTTTCTGCTCTTGGCTGGTTGCTTCTTTGTTGAGCAGGTGCAGGTTTAGGAATCATGACAGTCCCCACCATTGGACGACGTTCAACCCTATCTTGATTTCTCTAAGGATATACAACAACAACTTCTTTTTTCCAATGAATGGTTTTCTTACAGCAGCAGAGGATGCATCTTTTGGAATCTCCCCATTCTTTATCCCGGCTTCCACTCTTTCTCCGGTCAATATCAATTCGGTAAAACCTGTCGAGGATCTCCCAATTAAGTGATTAAAGAAAGGACCAGACAGTGTACCCAAAAACATATCTAATAACTCTCTTTCAGATAGGGGAGGCTGGAATCTTCCTTCTAAATCCCTCCATTCCTTAGCGTAGCCTTTGAAGCCTTCACTTGAAACCATGGCCATAATCTGGAGTTGAGTACGGGTGGGAGCAAGTTTTGCATTGTATTGGTATTGTTTGTAAAAGGAAGTGGCAAGATCTTCCCAGTTATGAACATTGGCTCTTTCTAACTGATAAAACCAATCAAGTTGAGTTCCGGACAGACTGTCTTGAAAGAAGTGTACTCATAAATCCCCATCAGCAGTGTGAGGCTGTATTTTCCTCACATAGGATCGGAGATGCATTTTGGGACACGAAACTTCGTCGTATTTGGCGAACACCGGTGCCTTGAATTTTGGAGGAATGACAATCCCAGATACTAACCCCAACTCCTCAAAGTCCAGTCCAGGCACTTTTTGAATTTCCACCGCACTTAACTGTTCTTCCAGATGCTTATACTTGTCGTCGGCCGTGGGATACTGTTCTTCAGAATAATCTTCTTCTTCCTCTTCCTCTTCTAAATCTGGCTAGGTAACTACTTCCTTGCCTTTCCCATCTTGATTGTCTTTCTCACCAGATGACGTTGCAAAGTCTAGGGTCCTTCTTGCTTGTCCTTGGAATCTTCTTCCCATATTTAGAAATCCATATATTTTCTTTGCCTTCTTTTTCTTCTCTTCAACCAGCAAGGTCTTCAACTCTTCCTATCCTTTGGCTAGAGTTAAGAACATCTGTTGAAACTGAGCATTTTGTGCTTGGAGGTCCTTTATCGTTTGCTCGATATCCATCTTACTGAAATAAACAGTACAAAGATGAGGAGACTTATTGCAAGAAACCTACTTATGTTATGATGACTGGTAGATGCACATGTAATGATTTCAAGGATTTTTAGAGATTCAAATTTGTTTTAGACAAAAAGGAAACACACGTTATATTAATAATTTAAATATTGAGTACCTCAATTCCTCTTTAGGCTTACACGGAAATAAAAAAACTCTAAGATAAAAAAGTTGTACGCATCCTTTTTGGTGCGATGTAGACGTTCAGGTTCCGCTCCTCATGAAGTTGCTTAGTGAGTTCCAAAACCTTCTTCTCACTAGCATAGAATTGGGCTTCGCAAGTGTCTCTCTCCCCTTTGAGTTGTATCTAATCTCTTTGTAAGTCTTCAAGAGAGGTGGGCATGTTAGGATGCAGGATAGTGTATGGAACATCTCCTTCAGTAACAGGCTCAATGATTACCGGGAGAATAAAGGGATAAGGCATCATAAGACTCTGAGCACGAGTTCGTACCCATTTTAGGTAAGGCTCAAGAGGGATGGAATTCTTATGCCCTAATGTCTTGCTATCTACCTTGTTCAACATCCTCCAAGCTCGGATAAATCTCTGGCGATGACCTTGATCGTCGTTCTCGTAGTCAAATACCAAACCTTGAATGAGCATCTCATGTGGGCCATCCCTTAGGGCGTAACCAAACTATCTTAAGGCTAAGCAAGGGTTTTAGGTGATTCCTCCTCTAATTCCAAGTAAAGGGACATTAGAGAATTCTCCACAATGATCGAGAATAGTAACATTCTCTAAGGATCGGGAACACCAACGAATGTCTGAATGTTTGAGCATCATCAACCTTTATGACCACCTTGAACCTTGCTTGTTCTTCAATACAGATTGGGGAAGATGCAAAGTAAACCATATTTCCAATAGAGGAGTACAACATATAAGGATACCTCTTTTCCTCATAGTGCGAGTGTGAAAAAAATGTAGGATGTCTCCTAACAAAGTAGGCATCGGGTTACGAGACATGAAGATCTTGACGGCGTTTACGTCTATGAGTTGGTCAGGATTTGGAAACAAAACTATCCCATAGATGAGGAGAGCCAAAATTTTCTCAAAAGCTTGCAGATCCAAAGATTTCAAACAACTTTGGGCTTTCTCAAACAAGAACTTTTCTAGGAAACCCTTGACACCACTCCTTGTTTCCCAATTAGTTGCAACATCAGATGGTTGCAAGTGTAGAGCTTAAGCAATCTCTTCTGGATTTGGGTCTTTTTCCGTGTTGTTGAAAGGTAGTTGATTGAGAATGAGAATCCTCAAGAGTTGGTAGAATTCTTCCAAAGTTGGTATTAGGTGATAATCGGGAAATGTGAAGCAATGGTGTAAAGGATCAAAGAACTGAAAGAGAACCTTCATCATGTCTTCATCAGTGTTGGAAGTGACCAAGTTGAGTAGGCGACCATGTCTCTCAGTGAATGGAGAACTTTCTGGAATCCTTGATGCTAGCTCCTTGAGTTGAGGAGGTATCCTTACGAGATTGACTTGAATAGTTTTCCTACGAATAGAATCCATGTCCTACAAAACAAGAACAAAGATAAATCCCAAGATCCTTGAAATGGTTAGTGAATATGAGTATGATTTTATGATGTTTATGATGTTATGTACAAGTAAAAATACACAAACAAAGCATACAAGTCCTTAGGTTTAGGCTTTCATGGAGTCTCATAGGTAAGTACCCCCTTGAAGTTTAGGTAGCTCAAACCTGTCCTAGCAATAGTAACCGGGTTCTAAGGAGCTCAATATCACTGGTTTGTTTCCTTGGTCATTGTTTCAGCACAAGCCTCTTTAATAGCGATCGAAATATCCCCAAAACCCAAACCTGAATAAGTGTAGTATCAAGTATCTACCAACTTTGGAATGCACCAAAGCCGGTCATCTCACTACGCCCTAATGGCCAAGTTGGTCAAGTAAAGATTCTAAAAGTTCATTAGTGCTTTATTACATCACTCAGTGGCCCTGTATTCTCCTTGATTAACTCAAGGGCTACCGTTACTCACAAATATGTTGCACTAACATAGTTATTGCTTAGACCATGTCGGTATACCCCTCACAGTTTCCACAACGTATTTCTACTTGCCTATAAGGTATCCCAAATTCGGGTAGAGGATTCAAAACCAAACAAAGAACCATAATGTAAAGCATACAAGTTAAACAATGAAAGCAAGTAAATGTGATCTAACCCTAAGGTAACCCCACTTTTAGAAATGTCCACAGCAGAGTCGCCAGTTCTGTGATACGGTGGGAGAACTGACTTGTGTGTTTTGTGTTTAATCTCAAATGTTGCCGTTAGTAAGAGTCGCCACCGACTTTTCTTTTATCCAAAAGGAAAGGTGAAAAATCACAAGAAAGACCTTTGAGATTATTTCTTGAGTTCGGGGGGTAGATTATGAAAAGGGAAGGTATTAGCACCCTTTTCATCCATGGTTTTCCATGGGCTCTTAGTTAGTTTCTAAATCACTTGCTTTTATTTGAAATTGTGCTTTGTGTGGTTTTTGAAAGTATTTTGAAAAGGTGCCATCGTTTAGGCAAACTTTGTAATGATTCTCGTTTGTAAGAATGTATACAAAGATGTTGACCTTTTGAAAATGTTTTCAAGTTTTGTAATATGTTTTGAAAGTGTAGGTGTTTGTTTTGAAAATAGAAAGGATGTTTTGTTTTGAAAGCGAGCGAGTAACTAGGAGCATTCTACCTACTCAAAAGTCTTTCATGTTGATTTCCTCTTTCCTTTGACATTGGTATCTTACCATTTATTTGGTAAGTAACCCTATCTTTGGATGTAAACGGGACGGGCGTGGGTCATCATATAACCATGATTAGAAATGTTACAAGGTATCTTAGCATTCTTTTTTAGGGACTAAGATCATTTGGAAGGCAACATAGATAGCGTCATCGAGGGACTATGATCTTATATTTTTCTTGTTTTTGCTAAGATACCTCACATTCATAATATGGCCATTTTGTAATGCAACCAAGTGGATTTTACCCTAAGGGTGTTTGTGTGCAAGTGTATTGATTTTCATGTTTTTATTGTCTTTGATTAGGGTTTGCTAATTAATTGGTTTTAGTCTTCCCATATGTTGTACCCCATTTTTCCCCCTAAGATCCTTTATCATACCATGTTGATTCACTAACAACAAGATCACACTAGGACTCTTGGTTCCCCTCCCTACATTTAGTTATGCCCTTTTGAGGGATTACCAAGCACCTTGACTTATGTTCCTTTTGTGATCATGAATATTGTTTTGATTTCTTCATTTAACTAATAAAATGCAATGTTGGTGTGTCTTTCTTGTTATCCATGTAGGTAAAGGCAATGAGATTTTACAATGTACCCCATGGGTTCATGAGTTTATTTCCATGCCCTAGTCAATAAAGCTTGAGAAGTTCAAACCTCACCATTACTTTTGTTTTGGAAGAATTGGCATGACAAGGTTGCTTTGGTTCATCACATTTCAAGGTTATTAGATTTGACTCAAAAGTACAAGGGGTTGATTGGAGAATGTGATCGGTGGATCTGGAACTGACTGTTTAACGCTGGTTCGCGAAATGTCGCGGTAAGCAAGAGTCGCCACCGTCTTTTATTTTCTCCAACATGGACAGGACAAAAGCACAGCAAAATTCCTTATGAGATAGTTTCTCGGTTCGGGAGGTAGATTTATAGAAAGGGAAGGTGTTAGCACCCTTTCTATCCATGGTTATCCATGGGCTCTTAGGTACTTTCTCTTATGTTTTCAAAAATTGTTTGCTTTTCAAGTGTGTGTGGGTTTTGAAAAAGTTTCGTTTGAAAAATTTCTAAGTAACTCTTGTATCTGTCCTCAAGAGTGTATGAAAAATTTGTTTGAAAACTTTTTGAAAGTGTCAGTGTGAAAAGTTGTTTTTGTTTGTTTGAAAGAGCAAGTACCCATGAGATCTACCTACTCTAAGGAATTAGGCTGTGTAAGAGTCCTTTAGACAGTACTATCCCACTATTGAGAAGTAGGTAGCACCGTCGTTGGAGGTGTTTGGGTCAATTCGTTTTTAGGGACAATGTGGTCACTAGAGCAACAGTAGGACACCTTAGAAGCTACCCTTATGACATTGATCCTTTTTTATTCCGAGGCAACCGTTTTGAGGCAACTGGATCATGTCATGGACATAAGGACTTACTAAAACGTCCTATACTCGACGACCATGTTTCGAAGGTAAGGCAACAGTGAGGCGTACCCTAAGAGTGGTGTGTGAGTTTGTGTGTTGTTTTCATGTTCATATTTGTCTTTGATCGTTGTATCTGTACCATGGTGATCTACGCTTGTTTTTAATTTAGGCCATACATTCTTTCATGCAAGGTTTAGCAGTTTTAAGAGTGCGGAAAGTAAAATCCTACGCTATTACAAGGCGCGGGTCTATACATCGCCAAATTAACAAAGACCCGTTTTGATAAAAATGCGGAAAGTAAAACCTAGTTACTATTACATGGCTTGAGCAATTACATAATATTCACAAGAAAACAAAATAATGCGAAAGAATAAAAATAGAACGTTCGAGGGCGTTGGACCCTTTTGAAATTAAATTAAATTAAAAGTTAATTAATTATTTAATAAAAGAAAAGAAGTATTTTTTATGGTTTTTGGTATTTATGAGATAAAGAAATTAAAATTGAAGAGAAACCCTAATTCTAAGTTGTTTTTAATTAGTAATGAAAAAATATTCAGGTTTAACCTAATTTACTAAATATTTAATGTACATGTTTATTTACTAAAATATTTAATAATTAATAATAATAATAATAATAATGAGAAGATTATTTATTAAAAAAAGGATGAAAATGCTAAAAACCCTAATTTCTACATATTTTAATTTGTTAAGAAAAAAGTGTTAAAATTGAAAACCTAATTTAACTAAATTTATTATTTAAAGTTTATTTACAAAAATAAATTAATAGAAATTAAATATAATTAAACATATTTTAATTTTTCTGTATTTTATATTGTGAAAGTTAATTTATGAAATTAAAGAAAACAATTAAAAACAATTAAAAGAATAAAAAGGAAAATCAAATAAAAAAAATAAAAATGTGCAAACCATGGGGGTGTCTGGCCCATTTAGGAGGTTTTTTGTGAGAAATCTGGCCCAAGAATGCAAAGCCTTTTTGACTTTCTATGCTTGCATGTGGAGTGGTTGACTAGCATGTATGGTAGACATCCTATTGTGGCCTTCAGATTGACCATCAGATCCACTTGGTAGGCACAGGCGTTGGGATGCATGGTGGAATATTTTGAAGAGAACTGCATGGGAACGCATTAAGGAAAAAAATATGGAATATGTGGGGGGACCTGGGAATCGAACCCAAGTCCCAATGCTTACCAGACACCTCACCCACCAACTGGGCTAATGCGCGCATTTGTAATGTTAATGGAGCATAATTATTATAATAGAAAAGCAACGCTAATGATATGGAATGAACAAAAGCGCGCCAGATTTCAAACGATCCAATCATCATAGGCCACGTTCATCTTCTTCATCTTTTGTACCTGTAATATATGAAGGGGTGAAAAACACAAGAAGGGGGGGTTGAATTGTAAAACTGAAATCTAAAGCAATTGACAAGATATTTTTATCCTGGTTCGTTTGATCTCAAACTACTCCAGTCCACCCGTCAAGGTGATTTCGCCTCTCTCCAACGAGGTCTTAATTCACTATATTCAACTGAATATTACAGACTGCTTTAACAACTGCTAAAGCCTTCTTGATTCAAACCACAATCCGGTTGTCAAGGCAACACTTTCTTACAAAGGTATAAAACAATGTGTGTGAATGTTTTCTACAAAACTTTATCACAACTGTGATGTATACACAAAATGAAGCTTAGAAACTAGATTGCTAAACAATAATGAAGTATCAGAGTTTGTGGTTTAGCAAAACTGGTAGATGAAGATTATTGTTCAGCTTTGTGCGTGTAGAGATTTGGAGAGCATTAGCCATTATAATCTTCAAAGCCTTGTTTATATAGCACTTGAGAAGATGAACGTTGAATGCAATATTCTTGATTCAATGCTAATAACAAGCTTTCCTTTTTGAGCAGATCTTGTCTAGAATGAGGCCGTTGGAATTAATTAGCTTTCAATGCACAGTACCGTTGCTTCTTCAATGCACGTTCTGGCTTGGCTCATTCTGATTCTGCTTCGCTGCTGATGAACTATTGTGTTTCTGTATCAGAGTGTTTACGCGCAGTTCTGTTCATCAAGCTTCAGCATGTACGTGAGTTGATTATCTGATCTTGACATTCTGATGTAGCAACTTCTGATGCTGGTGTATGAAAACAAATTCTGATGCTGAAAAGACGTGATCTTGCTTATACCAATCAGAGTATCTGCAAGTCAGAACATAATAATTTTAGGCAGCATATAGTTCATTCATGAACCTTATAAATACTATATCTTTTCACTTTGTTATCATCAAAACTTAAATATAGGGTAGTAGATTCAAACATTGTTCTAACAATCTCCCCCTTTTTGATGATGACAAAAACTAGATATTTTAAATGAAAAATAACGTGAAAAGGTATCTGGATATGTATCAGAATAAGAAGTACGGAGAAGTCAGAGTTAAGAGATACTCCCCCTGAGTTTGTTACTTCCCTTTGATATACGTGTTCTTCAGGATCAGATCTTTTTCTTTCTTTGAACATCAGATTATAAGAGTCTTTGACTTATCAGAGAGCAGAGCTTCAGAGCTTTTCCTGTCAGAGCTTTGCTTTGGATCAGAGTATTAGGTCGATCAGAACTTCATATTGATCAGAGCAACATTGATCAGAGCTTCTACATTTTGATTAGAGCTTCTAGTCTTCAGAATGTCCAGGAGCTTCCTTGTGCCTGTAGACTTTAAACAAAACAGAAAAAAAACATTTCAAGTAATAGAGTTAGAATGTTTGAGAATTTCTGTCTAGTTAGCCCGTTATTGATTTAAATATCATTCTTGTTCTCCCCCTTTTTGTCAGCAATCAAAAAGTGTTGGTGATGTGCTAAAACAATTTAGATCAGAAAAAAAACAAATTATATTAAAATAGTTCAGAATCAGAGGAAAAAAATATTACAAAGCATAGTCAAAACAGTACATCAGAAAATGAAGAAAACATGAAAAAGTTATGCATGAAAAAGATTTAAGGTTGAGGAGGCATGCGTGAGAACAGGCTCTCCAGCATCGCTTGAATCTTTTCAGAAGTTTCATTCTGCTTCTGAACCATGTTGACAACAGTGTCAATCTTGCTGTCCTGCACATCCATTCGTGCTTAAATAGAGTTTTTCAAGATTATTTTGAAAAAATAAACGTTTTTAAGAGAGAGAAAAAAATAATGATTGCCATTTAACAAGCGTGATTACTTTTCATTAAATGCTTGCTGATTTTGGGGGATTTGAGAAAGATACTTAAAAACGGTTACCAGACATGTGTCTCAATGCACCCAATCAGCGCTTTGCCTTCTCAGAAGCGTGCACGCGTTCTGCTTCAGAGATTTGCTGATGATTGGATGACACTTGTTTGATGTAGTGATCAGCACGTCTGTCTTTGAGATTAGACTCTCAGATCTTTAGACTTGCATCTGATACAATCTGCATGTTCTATCTTTCTGAAAGGAGATTGATCAGAAGTTCACAGTAAAGTAATTACATTCTGAAGGTAAATATATGGAATTAAAACATTTTCACTCTGGGCATACTTTCATGCTGAGATGTTTCAGAATGAAATTGAACCTATCTTCTGAAAGGGGTTTAGTAAAGATATCAGCCCATTGATGGTCTGTATCTATAAATTTTAAGTTTAAAATACCTTTCTGAATATAGTCCCTAATGAAGTGATGTTTTATTTCTATATGCTTAGCTCTAGAATGTAAAATAGGATTCTTACTTAAGCAAATAGCAGAAGTATTATCACAAAGTATAGGAATGTTACTCTCAAAAATCTGGAAGTCTTCAAGCTGACTTTTCATCCAGAGCATTTGTGTGCTACATCCTGCTGCTGCTATGTACTCAGCTTCTGCTGTTGACAGAGCAATTGTTGATTGCCTTTTGCTGGACCAAGAGATCATATTTTCTCCCAGAAACTGGCAGCTTCCAGAAGTACTTTTACGTTCCACTCTGTCTCCAGCAAAATCAGCATCACAGTAGCCTACTAAGCTGTAATCACTAGATTTTCTATAAAACAAACCCAGATTAGTAGTACCTTTCAGATACTTGAAAATTCGCTTAATAGCTGTTAAGTGAGATTCTCTAGGATCTGATTGGAATCTAGCACAAATACATAAGCTGAATAAGATATCAGGTCTTGAAGCAGTCAGATAGAGGAGAGAACCAATCATACCTCTGTAGACTTTCTGTTCTACACTTTTGCTTACCTCTTCTCTTTCCAGAATGCACGTGGGATGCATTGGAATCTTTGATGGCTTACATTCTGAGAGGTCAAATTTCTTCAGAAGATCTCTGATGTATTTGCTCTGATGAATGTAAGTTCCTTCTGGAGTTTGATTGATCTGAATTCCTAGAAAGAATTTCAGTTCCCCCATGAGGCTCATCTCAAATTCTGCCTGCATACACTTAGCAAATTTTCTTCCAAGAGAAGGATTAGTAGAACCAAAAATGATATCATCAACATAAATTTGACAGACTAAAATGTCACTCTTAACTGTTTTACAGAATAGAGTAGTGTCCACTTTCCCTCTGGTGAATTCATTTTTAAGCAGAAAGTTACTTAGCCTTTCATACCAAGCTCTGGGAGCTTGTTTCAGACCATACAGTGACTTCTTTAGTTTGAAAACATGTTCTGGATGTTTTGTATTTTCAAAACCTGGGGGTTGGTGAACATAGACTTCTTCTTCTATATAACCATTTAAGAATGCACTTTTGACATCCATCTGATACAGAGTGATGCCTCTATTAACAGCAAATGAGATTAAAAGTCTGATAGATTCTAACCTGGCGACTGGGGCAAAGGTTTCTGTATAGTATATCCCCTCTTGCTGACTATAACCTTGTGCAACCAGTCGTGCCTTGTTTCTGATGACTTCACCTTGTTCATTTAGCTTGTTTCTGAACACCCATCTTGTTCCAATGACGTTGAATCCTTTTGGTCTGGGAACGAGATCCCATACGTCGTTTCTGGTGAATTGATTCAGCTCTTCTTGCATTGCCAGAATCCAGTCATTATCCAGAAGTGCTTCATCAATAGAAGAAGGTTCAATCAGAGACACAAGTCCCATAAGAGTTTCTTCAGAGTTTCTGAAGCTTGCTCTTGTTCTGATTGGATCTTCCTTTCTTCCTAGGATAGTCTCTTCTGGGTGATCCAAGCTGCTTCTGGGTAATCTCTTCTGAGGTTGATCAGCAGCTGTTGGAGGATTTCTAGCAGTGCTCCTTTCAGACGTTGAAGGAATGTCTGTGTTGAGAGCTTCTGATGACTTGTCTTCAGAACCTGCAAATTCAATTTCTATACCTGCAAAATTTTCATTCTGCTTTGACTTTTCAGAGTCAAGCTTATCATCAAAATGAACACTGATTGATTCTTCCACAATCTGTGTTTCTGTATTGTATACTCTGTACCCTCTTGAGCGTTCAGAGTATCCTAACATAATACAATTCTGTGCCTTAGAATCAAACTTGTTCAAATAATTCTTTGTATTTAATATAAAGCAAGTGCATCCAAATGGATGAAAATACGAAATGTTGGGCTTTCTGTTCTTCCACAATTCATATGGAGTCTTTTCCAGAATAGGTCTTATTGAGATTCTATTCTGAATGTAGCACGTTGTGTTTATTGCCTCTGCCCAGAAAGTTTTAGCAACGTTTGTCTCATTGATCATGGTTCTGGCCATTTCTTGCAATGTTCTGTTCTTTCGTTCTACAACTCCATTTTGTTGGGGAGTTCTAGGACAAGAGAAATCATGCAGAATGCCTTTGTCATTGAAGAATGACTCAAAATCTTTATTTTCAAATTCTCCACCATGATCACTTCTGACTTTAACGATTCTAAGATCTTTTTCATTCTGAACTTGGTTACAGAAGGTAACAAACACGGAGTGTGACTCGTCCTTGTGTCTTAAGAACTTTACCCATGTCCATCTGCTATAGTCATCTACGATTACTAACCCATACTTCTTACCACTGACTGAAGCAGTTTTAACTGGTCCAAATAAGTCAATGTGCAGAAGTTCTAATGGCTTAGAGGTGGAAACAACATTTTTGGATTTAAAAGAAGGTTTTGCAAATTTGCCTTTCTGACATGCTTCACACAGAGCATCTGAATTGAACTTCAAATTAGGAAGTCCTCTGACCAGATTGAGTTTGTTAATCTGAGATATTCTTCTCATACTAACATGCCCCAATCTTCTGTGCCAGATCCACTGCTCGTTGTTAACAGACAGAAGACATTTTACATTCTGACTCTTTAGTTCAGAAAGTTTGATTTTGTAAATGTTGTTTTTCCTCTTACCATTAAACAGGATAGTCCCATCTTTCTGACTAACAGCTTTACATGATTTTTGATTAAAGATTATATCATAACCGTTATCACTTAATTGACTTATGGATAACAGATTATGCATCAATCCATCTACTAGCAGAACATTATTAATAGAGGGAAGATTTCCATTACCTACAGTTCCAGAGCCAATAATCTTTCCCCTCTGATTGCCTCTAAAGCCAACGTGGCCTCCAGGCTTAAGTTCCAGGCTTTGGAACATATGCCTTCTTCCCGTCATGTGTCGTGAGCAGCCAGAGTCCAGGTACCATGACTGGTGTTTCTGACTTGCTGCTAAAGATATCTGCAACATGTATTATTTTATCCTTAGGTACCCAGATCTTCTTGGGTCCTGATTTGTTAGTTTTGCCAAAACTCTGGTTGAATTTTGGTTTCACAGAGTGCTTACTGCTAGTATATTTGATGTCATGTGTGTGACCATACACAAAGTGTGAATTTAGAGGAGTGTGTTTAATGGTTAAATCCATGACATTCTTCGGTGTAGGAACCTTACCTAGGTATCCTATTCCTTTCCTGCCGTTTCTGCTAACTCCATAGATCATTGAAGCCATTCTGCTTCTATCTATGCTTTTAGCAAGGAACTTCTGGAAACTGTGATCATACTCCTTGATGATCTCATCAGCGTTGCTGGGAGTTTCAGAAATTGGTTCCTTCTGAGAGTTTTGTAAAGTGTTTTCTAATTTTGAAATTTTATCTCTCAGCTCAGAGTTTTCCAATTTGAGACTCTCAGACTTATTAGAATCAGATTCAAGATTCCTTTTCAGGTCTCTGAATTTAGCTCTAATCTGCTGATAACGTTCCAGAATTTCATTAAGGCTTTCAGCAAGTTCAGCCTTTGTAAAATTAACAGCGAAGTTAGGAAATACCTCTTATGTGTCTGATTCTGAGTCTGATTTAGAAGCTTCACTATCTTCTGAGATGTTAGCCATGAGCGTTATGTTTGCCCTTTCATCATCTGATTCTGAGTCAGCTTCAGACGAGTCAGAGTCATCCCATGTGGCCATGAGACTTTTCTTCTTCTCTCTTCCAAACTTCTTTTTGGGCTTTTCCCTCTGAAGCTTTGGGCAGTCACTCTTGTAGTGTCCTTGCTCATTGCACTCGTAGCAGATGATGTCTTTGGTGTTTGGCTTCTTGCTACTGGAGGAGCCTTCAGATCTTCTGTATCCAGAGGAAGAATCTGTCCTTCTGAATCTGGAAGAAGACTCGTTCTGATCAGATCTTCTGGGATTCCTGAACTTCCTTTGTCTTTGCTTCCACAGTTGATTTACTCTTCTGGAGAGAAGGGAAAGTTCATCTTCTTCTGATGAGGATCCATCAGATGTTTCTTCAACTTCCTGCAAAACTTTAGACTCAAATTTTTTGTTAGATTTTAATGCTAAAGGCTTACCTTGCTTCTGAGGCTCATCAGCTTCTAGCTCTATCTCATGACTTCTGAGGGAGCTTATAAGTTCCTCCAGAGTGATTTTGTTGAGATCTTTGGCTAGCTTCAGAGCAGTAACCATAGGCCTCCACTGCTTGGGTAAACTTCTGATTATCTTCTTGACATGGTCAGCAGTAGAGTATCCTTTGTCCAGAACTTTGAGACCAGCTACCAGATTCTGGAATCTAGAGAACATAGTTTCAATGGATTCAGATTCTTCCATTTTGAACGCCTCATACTTCTGAATGAGCGCCAGAGCTTTTGTTTCTTTGACTTGAACGTTTCCCTCATGCGTCATTCTGAGAGAATCAAAGATGTTCTTTGCTGTGTCTCTGTTGGAGATCTTTTCATACTCAGTATAGGAGATGGCACTGAGGAGGATGGTTCTGGCCTTATGGTGATTCTTGAAGTCACGCTTTTGTTGATCGGTCATTGATTTTCTATCAATCTTCTGACCAGTTGCATTCACAGGGTGCGTGTATCCATCAGTCACCATATCCCACAGATCAGCATCATGTGCTAGAAAGAAGCTTTCAATCCTGTCTTTCCAGTAATCAAAGTTTTCTCCATCAAAGACTGGAGGTTTGCCGCTGAATCTGTCTCTGTCCTCGTTATTGTCATTGCTGAAGTGAGAATTGTTTCCTGCCATTGTGTTTTTCTGACGCTGGATCTTGTACTGACACGGTTAAGTGTTTTAGCTCAGAACCAGGCGCTCTGATGCCAATTGAAGGGGTGAAAAACACAAGAAGGGGGGGTTGAATTGTAAAACTGAAATCTAAAGCAATTGACAAGATATTTTTATCCTGGTTCGTTTGATCTCAAACTACTCCAGTCCACCCGTCAAGGTGATTTCGCCTCTCTCCAACGAGGTCTTAATTCACTATATTCAACTGAATATTACAGACTGCTTTAACAACTGCTAAAGCCTTCTTGATTCAAACCACAATCCGGTTTGTCAAGGCAACACTTTCTTACAAAGGTATAAAACAATGTGTGTGAATGTTTTCTACAAAACTTTATCACAACTGTGATGTATACACAAAATGAAGCTTAGAAACTAGATTGCTAAACAATAATGAAGTATCAGAGTTTGTGGTTTAGCAAAACTGGTAGATGAAGATTATTGTTCAGCTTTGTGCGTGTAGAGATTTGGAGAGCATTAGCCATTATAATCTTCAAAGCCTTGTTTATATAGCACTTGAGAAGATGAACGTTGAATGCAATATTCTTGATTCAATGCTAATAACAAGCTTTCCTTTTTGAGCAGATCTTGTCTAGAATGAGGCCGTTGGAATTAATTAGCTTTCAATGCACAGTACCGTTGCTTCTTCAATGCACGTTCTAGCTTGGCTCATTCTGATTCTGCTTCGCTGCTGATGAACTATTGTGTTTCTGTATCAGAGTGTTTACGCGCAGTTCTGTTCATCAAGCTTCAGCATGTACGTGAGTTGATTATCTGATCTTGACATTCTGATGTAGCAACTTCTGATGCTGGTGTATGAAAACAAATTCTGATGCTGAAAAGACGTGATCTTGCTTATACCAATCAGAGTATCTGCAAGTCAGAACATAATAATTTTAGGCAGCATATAGTTCATTCATGAACCTTATAAATACTATATCTTTTCACTTTGTTATCATCAAAACTTAAATATAGGGTAGTAGATTCAAACATTGTTCTAACAATATAAGCAATTAGCGGGGGTTTTAAACCCCCACAAAAACAAAGGCCCGAAAATAGCGATTAGCACATGGATAAATATAAAAAGGGCGCGAGGTCTTGTTTGGTTTCGTCTTGATGTCACGATTTCAATGGCATAGGTTTGGTTGTCCAATTTTTCCATATGAAGAAACCCCTAAATTTGGAGCGCTGAAACCCTAGCAAACGTTAATGGCAGATTTTGATATAGGCATTATTAGTTCAATTAAATGGTACCATTAGCTTCAGAACATCATTGTTAGTAAGAATCAACCATTAAAACTCATGAACAATGCTTGAAAATTAAAACACGATAATGGAAAAGTTCATGAAAAGTGCAATGATGTTCTACCAATTCTTGAGGTCTGGAGATGTGTTCTTGATTACAACACGTTCCTGGATGTCTTGGCAATGTTTTGGAATGCTTTTCAAGCCTTGAATCGTCCGGTAACTAGGATTTCAGTGTTCAAGTTTTCAATGAAAAATTGCAAATTGGTAGGCCGCTTGTATGCAGTATTTCGTGTCCAATGGAATAGGTTTAGGTTATCCATATGTAAGTGAATGGAATTAGGTTAAAAACCAAGCCCAAAGTCCATGTATTTATGATTTCAATCTTTGATTTTTTCACATCCTTTTCCAATCTTTTTGCCATGGAAACTTGCCAAATATGGATGATTTTGTCCCTTTTGATTGATGCACGAGATCTCTTACATGTGTGGAAGAGATTTGCTGCATAAAAAAGATTTGAAAACATGATTTGGTATTTTTCTTATATTTAAATTTAATTAAATGAATTAATGATAATAAAAATTCAAATAATTAATCAAAAATAAGAAAATAACTCCCTTTGAGCTTAATGGGTCGTGCATAGCCTTTGGGTAATGATTCATGGAAAAATTTGTGGCCCATTAGCATTTTTGAAGCCTTTTGTGCAAAGTTGACTTTTCAAAATTCCCAAAAATTTCCCAACTTCTCCAAGGCATATCTTGCTCAATTTTGAAGCTATGATCATGTTCTTGGACATTTTGGAAAGGTCTTGAAGTCCTCTAACGAATGCTTTTGGTCCCATGTCATTTTGATTCACAAATCTCATGTTATGGTCTTTGACTTAAAGTGCCTTTTTGTTGACTTTTGAAAATGACCTATAATGTTGAAATTGATAACTTTTTGTGAGAGCATTTCTTGGACTTGAAGTGTGAAGATGAGTTGTAGGAAATGTCATCCTATTCAAAATGAGATTTGGATGGGATTTTTCTGATAAACCATGAAGAAGTTATGCCCTGGTCGATTTGCAGCTGTCCAAAAATGGAAACTTTTGAATCTTGAGACTTTTTGAGCCATGCTTTGAGAATCATGATCAAGAATTGATCAAATGATGTTTGTGGCTTCAAAATAAGATGTTGACCAAAAATTTTGACTTTTGACTGTCAAATGACCATTTTGCCCCTGCAGTTGACTGTGAAGCATTTAGGGTTTTTGACTGTGCAATTTGATGTTGTAAGTCTTGAAACTTGGCATATGTATGCTTGACAATGTATGTAGGCATATGGGACTTGATTGGACCCTTGAAAACTTCAATTTCTTTGCCAGAACCAAAACCCTAATTTTGACTGTGTTAGGAGGCAATTGGACTGTGCAACCCTTGAGAGATTTTGAACCTTGATCTTGGCAAATCTTGAAGAATATGGAAGGGCAAATTTTGGGGTACAACAGAGAAGTTGTCATGTTTGGGAAAGGCCTTGTTCCTATTGGTCACAAGAGCATATTTCTCTCAGATTTCAAGATATGAAAGTGGTTTTCGTGGCTATGAGTCCTCACTATCATCCTCAACAACTTATATTCACAAAGCAATAATGTTGGTACAAGAATTTTGTTCAAGCTTGTCAAAGTTCCTCAAAGCATTTTCCTGATCTAGGAGCTAGGGTTTTAAACTTCAAAGGAGTATATCTTGCTCACCTTTTGGTATTTTTGAGTGATTCCAAAGACATAATTCTCTCCAAATTGTTATTAACAAATCACTTCAAAGGTTCCAAGGAGTTTTCATTAGGAAGAGACTTAATGAGGAAGTAAGATTACAAGTTCTCCAGATGAATCCCTAATCTTCCATATGTGACTTCAAATGGTCATAACTTGGTCAATTTTTATCACCTTGAGTCAATTCTTTTTCCATAATGCTCTTGGAGATGTGAACTTTATTTCTTCTTTTATGTGCAAAGTGGGAAAATGGATGGAAGTTTCCTTAAATATGCAAAAGAGTATATGTCATTTCATGATTTTTTGCCAACTTCAACAAGTCATAACTTGCTCAACTTTTGGAGATTTTGAATGATTCAAGTTTAAAAATTTCATTCAATAGATCTACTTCATGCCATCTTTTTTTGTCAAGAGCAAATTCCAAGTGGAAGGCCATGTTTGGATGCAAGACATTATAGGTCATTTTTGAAGAAGAATTTGAAATATTTCTAAGTATGGAAAGTCAACCCTTTTTCTCCAACTTTGACTCAATGTAACTTTCAGATCAAGAATCTATTTACCTCCATTCTTTTTCCATTTCAAAGCTTGTAACCTAATCTTTCTAAAGCATCAAAACTCATGCCTTAAGACCCCTTGAGCTAAGAATGCCATTGTTTCAAAAGTGCTAACTTGGAATTGAAGTTTTCTTGCAAGTCAGAATATGAATTTCATGTTACAACCTCTAAACCTCAAATTAACACGCATTTTAGATCCAAACATTATTAGGCAACTTTCACAAGTGGATTAGCGCATCAAAACACAAGAATTGGATGAGTTTTGATGAAGTTTGGATCACACTTCACTCGTGCATCAGGTTTGCATAAATTCCATCCAAAACGCATCATTCACTCTTCCTTTTGATCCCATTCACTTCCCCTATAAATACATGAACTATCCCATTCATTTTCCCAAGCTTGGATAGCCAGAATCACCCTTCCAAACTTGTTCCATAACTCAGAATTCAACAACTTCAAAATCCATTCTCGAGCCTTTTTCAATCCAGTTTTTCCATCAATTCACCTTCCTTGATCTTCCCTGAAGCTAACCATATAATTACATTCAAGAATCGTGCCCTATACTGCTCCATAGAAGTCCAGTTTCAGAGCTCTGCAACTCAACTTCAATAGGTAGATTTCTTCATCAATTCTTCAAAACTCTGGTATCATTATGTTGCTCTTATTGCCCTGGTTCTAGTCGCAACAAATACCTTTTACTGGAAACACGTTTTGACCATGAAATTTCAAATCCCTTTTCAAAACTTTCCTTCCAAATTGCTTGAGCTATGGTTTATATAAATTTGGCGCGAGGGTGTGGTTGTCTTCGTCTTGAAGAGACGAAGCGAATGAAATAGGTCTGAGCTTCTGATTTTACAGTTTGAGAGACCTGCAATTCATGATGGCTGGAGGTTGAAGATGACCAACGTGTCATCTTTCAACCAATGAAGGCATTCCATCTGTATTTTTCAAATTTTGATTTAATTAATGATTATGTACAATATTCACTAATGACCATGATATGCACAGCGCGTCAGATCCCTTGGATTTAATTACTAATGTGTTTTGAATCTCATACAATGGTCCACATATTTTACTTTTATTTTCTTTTTCATATTTTTATATTTTAATTGTTTTAAATTTCAAAAAATCATAGAAAAATCATTTTTAGTCCAAAAAATCTGAAAAAAATCATGAAAAATATTTTTGGTTATTCTCTTTCTGATTTTTATTTTTTCACAATTTAATTTTGTGTTTTGGTATTTTTTTTTTAAATTTTAAACTTATTTGATTTGTTTTTTAAATGTTTAAAAATGTTTTTATACATTTTTAAATTCTGAAAAAATAATGGAATGATCCAATGATATTGTGACAAATATTGGTGACCTTATTTTATTTTTGTTTCTGACTTTACTATTTTTTACCATTTTTTGTTTATTCTACCCATTTATTTTAATTTTAAAAATAGTTTCTAACTTAAAAAAATTACCAAAAGATTTGTAAAATTATTTGAGCCTTTTTCTGATTTTTCTATGGTCTTACTTTTCATTTCTTGATTAATTTGAACATAGTTGATATTTTTCTCATTACTTCCTATTTTAAAACATTTTTAAACCCTTTTTTTGTATATTAAATGTGATATTATTTTGTGACTATTTTCTGGCTGATCTTGGGTTAGATTTTGGATCATGGACTTTATTAACATCATTGGATCCATGGTGTTGAGTTTAACTCCACAAAAATGGATGAATGATTTTAATAATAGTTTGGTTAAAATTTAATTCAAATATGGTTTGTATATTCTTTTTTCCCAATCCCTCTTCATCTCATCCCTTTCTTATTACACTAGATGTTGTAGGAGCGTGATCTCTATATCATGTCTCAAAATAAATGGTGCATAGATTGCTATTGGCCGACCTCAAAATAGGTGCGACTTCTATATAAGTTCACTTACGATTGCTTAACATAGTGCTAAATTTTATCCCGATTCGAATAAATGATCATTCGTGGCCCAAACTTATGATTGCAAGCCCGAGTATGTTAATTTGATCTCTTTGATCCAATAACCTTGAGATTCATTGTGTGAAGGCTTTGGTTCTACCAATCCTCTAATGGATCTACAACACCTTTGGTCAATGCGGATCACTTAAACATCGCTGATCATTAAATGGTACTTATGAGAGCTCCAAATGGATGATATACTTGACAAAAAGCAAATGCAACTTGTTGTGTGGAGGCTTTGGTTCTACCAATCCTCTAATGAGTTCCAAATGCAAGCTTCAAGATGGTCATCCAACTAACCACTAATTATTGACTTGTTTTACCTTATACTTTTATTATTTTTTATGCTTTATGTACTATTTACTTTTAGCATTTACATTTCATGCAATTTTCACCTTTGCTCATTTGAGCATTTACTTTCTTGCCATTTTCATTTTGCTCACTTGAGCTTTTCTTTTCCTTTCTTAAGATACTTAATAATCAACATAAACCCTAAAAAATCTTTAATGGTATTTGGACTATTTGGTTACTATCCTTGGCATTATGGAGCATGGGACTTTTCTTGGTCTTAGGATTAGAAACCTTGGCCTATCTTGGAGACCTTGTGACCTTATCTGATTATTTTTTCTGGAGTTCATGAGGTTTACCTAAAGACATTAGGTTGTTTGTTTATTTTTGTGTGCAGGTTTTTTGTGATTACACCCTTTGTATATAATCTGGAATTCACCAGTATACAGCCGTTACTCTGCCCAATTTTTATGAAGACTTAATACACTTAAAGTTTGGTTCTCTCAAGAGGTCTAGTATTTTTTTGCTTGATTGTTTTCAATCCAAGGAATGGGAATTCTATCTTAGCTCATAATGTCAAGTATTGGCTTCTTTTTGGTTAGATAGTTCTTATCCCTAGCTTTTATTTTATGCTTTAGAATAGTCCCTTCTTCTCCTCCCATCTTCTTTAATTTCAAAAATCTTCTTCCTCCTTTTAAAAACTCTTCTTGTTTCTAAACTTGAACCACTTTCATAATAAACTTGGACTTATGTCCATGTATTTTCAAAGAATTTTCATAAATAAACCCCAATCAACTTAATAATACCTTGACATTTTTTGCGAGAAGACTAAAATTAAATCAATCTCATTTCAAACCGTCTTGCCATTTTGGCTTTTTATCTTCAAACTTTTCTCAAAATATTGAACTCTTGTCAATTCTTGTAGTGATGCAAACAACTATACTTCTACAATATATAGTAAAGAGAGATATTTTCCACTTGGGTGTTGAGTGAGGCATTGTTGATTTTGAAATCCAAGCCATATCCTCCACTTTGAGTTGATGCAAATTCTCCTTTCTCATGATTGTAGGTAGTAGGTATGTTTTCCACACGGACAATGACGATGATGTTTTATAAATTTAACCAACGCATTTGTGTTTCAAATTTTAAAAGAGGAACTACGTGTACCCTGATCCCCTGTTGCACAAAAGGGTGGTACGTATGCACTAAATGTTCACAACCGCGACGGGTGCAAATTATAAAAGAAATATATTTCTTTTCTCACCTCCACCATCCTTTTTTATACAACATTTTATTTTATAGCCAAAATATACATATTTTTAAAAAGAGGCTCCTGCGGAGTACCGTAGATGTTTAGGGTGTTAATACCTTCCCTTTGCATAACCAACCCCCTTACCTTGAATCTTTCCCCTTCTTTTTGGGTTTTTTTCGCTCTTTTCCCATTCCTTTGGAAACAATAAAGCACGGTGGCGATTTTTATTTTGATTTGTATAAAGTCTAGTCAATCCAATGGCTTAGTCTTTAACATTTCTACGGCTAAAAAAATGGCGACTTCACTGGGGAAAGATTGACCTCTTGCTGGTCCATTCCTAAGTGGGTTAAGCCTATCTTTGTTTATATTTGTATATGTGATATTACTGTTTTTTTTGAGTTATATGTTGTATATATATATTTGTCTGGATTTTCTTGGTTTTCAGGGTGCTTGGTGATTACTCATAATTCCTATACCCGGACTTGGGCAAACTTTAAGATAGGAAGGGAGGTATAGTCATGTTAACTTTGAGGGAGTAATCCCAAAAAAGGAGGCATGAGATTCCCCGTTCAGTGAAGGCCCCTTTGATTGTAGTTTTGTTTACCGAGTAATCGAGAAGACGTACTGCTTTCGACTTGGGAGCCTACTAAAACTGAGGACCGTAGAATACCAAACCCATCTTGGTCTTTTAGGTGTAGTGCGGAAGCTATGATAGAGTAATCCGGAAATAGTTGTCATGCGATACTACAATTGGACGAGTCTTTCTTGAGAATTTTACTAATTACCGAGTTAATCGGGAAGTTGTTAATATCCGAAGGAAGGATGTTGACTCTGGGAACCTCTAGAACCTTGTTGGTAGGTGATAACTTTTTAGACCAACACCTTATGGGTAGTACCTTCGACCTCATGCTCGTGACGTTGAACCTATGAACCCTATATGTGTGATCTTGTGTGTGATTGTTGCATCATGCATCCATGCACTCATAAGCGTCTTTTGAAGAAACCATATTTCAAGGGACTTAAAGGTTGACTATTTGTGAATCTCTCAGGTACTTTTTGACCATGGATTCTGGAAAGAGAAAGACCGGAAAATACAGTTTCAAGGATCCCAAGATAGATGAATTGATCAGTCTAATTCCCGAGATCGAGTGTTCTGCAGACTTTCGGAAGAAGTATGGATCCATTATTCCTCTCATGAAGTTAAAGATGAAGGAGGGTATTCTATCGACCTTGGTCCAGTTTTATGATTTGATGTATCAGTGCTTTACTTTTCCCGACTATTAGTTGATACCTACACTGGAGGAGTATTCTTATCTAATGGATTTACCTGTTACCGATTGCATTTCTTTTACTGGTTTGGAGGGTGATCCAAAACCACATGAGATTGATGCTTTGATTCACCTGGGGAAGTCTGAGGTGGAAGCCCACATGACTACCAAAGGAGGGATTAGAGGATTACCAACTCAGTTATTATTGGAGAAAGCTCGTTACTTTTCCAGAATGAAGAGTACAATTGCTTTTGAGGCCATCGTTTCTCTACTTGCTTATGGGTTATTCTTATTTCCTAATGTGGACAAGTTTGTTGACATAAATGCCATCAGGATTTTCATGATTGGAAACCCGGTTCCTACATTGTTGGGTGATGCTTATTACTCTATTAATCTTTAGAATTCTTATCATGGGGGGATTATTTTCTGTTGCACGCCTTTGTTGTACCGGTGGTTTATCTCTCATATGCCTCAGTCTGATGCTTTTTGGGATGTCAAGAAGGAACCTCGTTGGGCTCCTAAGATCATGGCACTTACTCACTCGGATATTGATTGGTATCGTCGAGCTCACCAGGATATGGAGATTATTGACAGTTGTGGTAGTTTCCCCAATGTACCTCTTCTTGGTACAAATGGAGGAATTAACTATAACCCTGTTGTTGCACGGCGACAGCTTGGTTATCGGATGAGGGATAAACCGAATAGTATTCATTTGAGTAGTTTCTTTCTAAAGGAAGGAGAAGACTATAGGGAAGCTAGGGAGCAGATTGCAAAGGCCTGGTGTCATATTCATAAGAAGAGTGGGAAGGATTTGGTACCAAGGGGTGTTGTTTATTTGGAGCCATATCTTCAGTGGGTTCGATCGAGAGCCATTCAGTTAAAGATGTTGTATACCCGGGAGACACCCATGCCTGAGCTATTTGTGAAGACCACTCCTCCCTTATTATATGATCTAGAAGAGCCGAAACTTGCTTTGGTTAGGATGCAACGGGAAAGGGATGCTGGGAAGAACAAGTTCCAAACTTTAGAGAGTTTCTACAGAGAAGACCTGAAAGAGAAATACGACTTGATTGAGATCCTTGAGAGTCGAGCGGTAGAATCTATGGAGAGGCAAGGGGATTTATTTTCTCCTAAGCTTCAATCAGGTGCTGATCATTCACTTCCTGATTCAGATGATTGGAAGGAGTTTGCCATCAGACATGCGGAAGAAAACCAGAGGTTGAAGGCTCAGATTTCCAAGATCACCGGGAAGCGCCAGCGTATAGAGTGATCTCCATCAGTTCTTTTTCGCAGGGTTTTAGATTTTATTTTCATCTTGCACTTGGGATCATTGAAACTTGTAATCCATTTTGAAGTTATTATAATGGAAATTTTTCAGTATTTCAAAAGCGTTATTACTTTGATGTTTGCAATTTGTCTATAAACTTTAAGTCCCTTGAAATATTAAATAACAAAGTAAACATAATTATGTGCATTACATTTCTTGCATCATATTGCACATATTACTTGCATTTGTTATGCATACCCAGGTGTCTTACCAAGCTTATTTACTTTGTTCAGTAAGCTGACTCATCACTACAACACTCGGGCTAATTTCAAAAAGAAGATGGACAACTTAGATCAAGAGAATCGCGAGCTACGCGAGGAAGTTTCTGCTTTGAAGGCCGGTATGGCCAATCTGACTACTCTAATGGAAGCCTAGGTGGCTGCTCAGAATTAGCCACCGAGTGTTCATCCTCAACCAACAAGGGCAACTACTGAAGTTCCAACTGTTCCCGTATTTGCCACTCCTGCTGTTGTTCAGAATCGCATGCCTCAAGGTTATCCATGGGGAATGCCAGAGAATTTTGCCCCTGAAGGTTTCAATCTTGGTCCTCAAGATACTCTAGTGGTTTAGACTATTGTTACTCCAGCACCTCCTGTGGTGCATGTTGTTCCTGCTGCACCTCCTTCGATAAATATGGTTCTGTTTGTTAATAATGATGTGTGTCGTCCTTTCCCTACGCCGAGTGAAGACTTGGGTCTTTATGACAGAATGGATGATTTTAAAGATCAGTTTGACAAGATGCAAAGAGAGATGAAGGCCCTCAGGGTAAAAGAGTTATTCGGGCAGAATGTGAATGAGCTATGTTTGGCACCGAATGTTAAAATACCTGCTAAGTTTAAGGTCCCGGAGTTTGAGAAGTATAAGGGCAACACTTGCCCTCGTGCTTATCTGGTGATGTACGTAAGGAGAATGTCTACCCATACTGATGATCAACGTTTGCTGATTCACTTTTTTCAGGATAGTTTGACTGGTGTTGCGTTGAAGTGGTATATGAGTTTGGACAGCGCCAATATCCATACTTTTAATGATTTGGGAGAAGCATTCATCAAACAATACAAGTACAATGTGGACATGGCGCCTGACCGAGATCAAATCGGGGCCATGGTTCAGAAAGACAGGGAATCGCTCAAAGAGTATGCGCAGAGATGGAGCGAGGTAGACGCCCAAGTGATTCCTCCCATTGAAGAGAAGGAGATGACTAAGATTTTCTTGAAGATGTTGGGTGCTTTCTACTACGAGAGGATGGTAGCAAGTGTGCCAAGTGACTTTACTGAGATGGTAGGAATGGGTATCCGATTAGAAGAGGCTGTAAGAGAAGGTCGTTTGACGAAGAGTGAAGGATCCAGAGGTGTGAAGAAGCCATCTTATGGGTTTACCAAGAAGAAAGAAGGAGATGCAAATGTTGTTATACAAGAGAGGAGGGTAAACACTCCTAGAAGAAATTATCACCGTCATCAGCAAGTCACCTCAGTTACTCCTGTTATGAATGTCGCTCCAACTACTGTTGCTTATCAGAGACCGTCCCAGCAGGGTAATCAAGGGCATAATCAGAGAAGGGAGAGTTACGAACCTATTCCCAATAGCTATATAGAGCTACTATCGGCATTGATTCAGAATAAGTTGGTTCAAACACGACCACCTCCTGCCATACCATCACCATTGCCTTGGTATTACAAGGCAGACAAAACATGTGCTTTATATCAAGGAGCACCAGGGCATAATGTTGAGAATTGTCATCCTTTGAAGACTTAGGTACAGAAATTGGTAAACTTTGGTGTCCTATCTTTCAAGGACGTGGGACCTAATATGAAAGATAACCCTCTACCCAAGCACGTGGGAGTAAATGTTGTGAATAATGTGGTCGGTTGTCCAGGCGACTTCCGGATTTTTGATATTAACCTGGTTAGAGGGGATTTGGTGAAAATGCACGTAGAGCTCTGTGAATTTAGCTACTATATGCATGACCATTCCGGTTGTGCTATTTGCAATACAAGCATACAGGGTTGTGAGAAGATAAAGGCTGATTTACAGGAGATGATGGATGAGGGCCTCGTCCACATAATCAGGCCTAGGGAAGAGTATGAAGAGGAAGTCAACATGGTTTCTGGATGTCCTGGTGAATTCAAAATTTTTGATGTGGAGTATATGAATGAGGACCTCATACAGTTTGACGCTACCTTCTGACATACAGTTGGTCAGGTGGAACACCAATATGGATCTTGCCTAGTTTGCTGCCGAGACCCCCGAGGATGTTCAATCATGAAGAAGGGTGTTCAGTTGTTGTTAGACAATGGGATTATCAAGATCACAGGTCATAGGGATGATTACCATGATGTTGATATGGTTGAGTTTTGTTTAAAAGAAGAAGAGTCAGATGAAGAGTATGTATCTGTAGATGAGTATTTCTCTTCAGAAGAAGATTTGTTTTCCAGAAATGACTTATTAATGATTGATTATGTTGAAGAAGGGGTAAACATCATTGTGCCTTGTTTTGGTGCACCCTCCTATTTTGAAGTTGAGTACCATAGCAAGCCAGCTGTTACCCCATTGGTGATTAGTTTTCCATGTCCTATTCCCTATAAATCAGATAAGGATGTGCCTTACAAATACAATGGTACAATCTTAGAAGATGGAGTGGAAGTTCCCATACAACCAATGTCTGATGTTGGAAATATAGCTGAAAATAGCAGGGTGACCCGTAGCGGTCGTGTGTTTGCGCCAGTTGTTCGAAGAGATGTTGATGCTAGAAAGAAAGTTGCTGAGAGTGATGAACCTAAGAAGGCTACGGGAGAGACTAGTGGAGCTACGTTAGAGAAAGAAGTGGATGATATTTTGAAGATAATTAAGATGAGAGACTACGGAATTGTAGATCAGCTGCTGCAGACTCCTTCAAAAATATCTATCTTGGCTTTATTGATGAACTCATCTGCTCACAGAGAATCCTTGATGAGGGTACTGGACCAAGCTTTTATGGAGAGCAATATGCCAATAAATCAATTCAGCAGCGTATTAGGAAACATTACGTCATGTAATAACTTGAGTTTCTGCGATGATGAATTACAAGATGAAGGGAGGAATCACAACCTGGCCCTCCACATCTCTATGAACTGCGAGAATGATTCAATATCCAATGTGTTGATTGATAATGGATACGCGTTGAATGTTATACTGAGGAGTACTCTCAGGAAATTGAAATATCAAGGAATGCCCATGCTCCCTAGTGGAATTATTGTGAAAGCGTTTGATGGTTCAAGGAAATCTGTCATCGGTGAAGTGGACTTACTTATCCATATATGACCACATTTGTTTCAGATAACCTTCCAGGTCATGGACATTGTTCCCACTTATAGTTGTTTTCTAGGACGATCGTGGAATCATGAAGCAGGGGCTGTCACTTCAACTTTACACCAGAAGCTAAAATTTGTGCGTGAAGGGAAGGTAGTGATCATAAATGGGGAGCAGGAATTGGTGATATCTCATTTGACCTCTTTCAGCATTGTAGAAGCGGATGAAGTTACTGTTGGAACCCAGTTCCAAGCCTTATCCATTGATAACATAAGAGGAAATGAGAATTCCATGGTTTCGCTGAAGGATGCGTAGCAGGTTGTGGGTAATGGTCATAATGAAGTTTGGGGACAAATTGTGGATCCACCCGTGAACAAGAACAGAACTGGCTTGGGTTTCTCTTTGAAGAATGGAAAAGGCGAAAATTTGAAGTCAAAGTCTACTATAAGCAGCTATCATGATGTTTTATGCAACGAAGGTTACCTCCATCCAACTGTTTCTGGAGTTAATGCTATTGAGGAGGGTGAAGCAGAGCAGGAAATGTTGAATTATGTGACGCACAGAGTCAGGGTTCAAACTGGATCACCATTGATGTTCCCTCTTGCATACATGTTTCGAAGTAATTTTATTTGTTAATCTTTTTTTTCTTGAAAAGCTTTCACCCTGCCCAAGGTGGAAGTATTAATGTTGTATGGCTTATCTGTTTGCTGTGACTTTAAAGATCATTAATAAAAGTTGTCTTTACTTCTCGAATTATGTCTTTATTTTCTGCTTTTTCTTGGAAAATGGTAATCATAAAAAACCTTTCAAAGTAAATAATAACTGAAATTCAATCTGCATGATCACTTGTTATATGTGTCAGTTTATAAAAGCATCCATAAATCATATGTGCAGATTAATTAAAAAACCCGTTGAATACAATGACCCTGAACCCTCTCCCAACTTTGAATGTCCTGTGTTTGGGGCTGAAGAAGAAGATTATGATGAGATTCTATAAGAGGTCTCACGGTTTCTTGAGCACGAGGAAAATACCATTCAGCCATATAAAGAGCCTTTGGAAGTGATCAATTTGGGTTCAGAAGAAGATCCAAAGGAAGGAAAGATTGGAGCATCGCTGCATCCAGATGTGAAGAGAAGGTTGATTGAGCTGTTAAAGGAGTATGTGGATATTTTTGCTTGGTCTTACCAAGATATGCCTGGTCTAGATACATATATTGTCGAGCACCGTTTGCCGTTGAAGCCAGAGTGTCTTCCAATTAAAAAAAAGTTGAGAAGAACTCACCCAGATATGGCAGTAAAGATCAAAGAGGAGGTTCTAAAGCAGATTAATGTTGGTTTTCTTGTGATGTCAGTGTATCCTCAATGGATTGCCAATATTGTCCCAGTACCGAAAAAAGACGGAAAAGTCCGCATGTGTGTAGATTACAGAGATCTAAATAAATCTAGTCCAAAAGATGATTTTCCATTGCCATACATCGACATTTTAATGGATAGCACAGCAAAATTAAAAGTATTCTCGTTCATGGATGGATTTTCCGGGTATAATCAAATAAGAATGGCTCCAGAGGATATGGAAAAAACAACGTTTATCACACCCTGGGGAACATTCTGTTACATAGTGATGCCCTTCGGGTTGAAGAACGCTAGTGCAACGTACCAGAGGTCTATGAAAATCCTATTCCATGATTTGATGCACAAGGAAATTAAAGTATATGTTGATTATATGATTTCCAAATCCCATACTGAAGAAGGGCATATAGAAGATTTGTTGAAGTTGTTTCAGCGTTTGAGGAAGTATCGCCTCCGCTTGAATCCAAATAAGTGCACCTACGGTGTTCGATCAGGGAAGTTGTTGGGTTTCATTGTTAGCCAGAAAGGAATTGAAGTTGACCCTGATAAATTCCAAGAAGTTCAAGAAATTCCAACACCGAGAACTGAAAAGCAAGTCAGAGGTTTCCTCGGGCGTTTGAATTATATTTCCAGATTCATTTCCCATATGACTGCAACATGTGAATCGATATTTAAGTTGTTAAAGAAAGATCAAGGTTGTGTGTGGACGGATGACTGCCAAAGGGAATTTGAGAGTATTAAGGAATATTTGCTTGAACCTCCTATCTTGCTCCCTACCGTAGAAGGAAGACTATTGATTATGTATCTGACAGTGTTAGATAAATCCATGGGTTGTATTCTGGGACAATAGGATGAAACAGGGAAGAAAGAGTTCGCCATTTATTATCTCAGTAAAAAATTCACTGATTGTGAGTTGTGGTATTCCATGCTGGAAAAAACATGTTGTGCTTTGGCCTGGGCGACAAAACGTTTGCGGTTGTATATGTTGAATCACACCACTTGGTTGATCTCCAAAATAGACCTAATCAAGTACATTTTTGAAAAACCTGCTCTTACTGGGAGAATTGCCCGCTGGAGATGTTGTTATCTAAATATGATATCGAATACCGCACTCAAAAGGCCATTAAAAGCAGTGTGTTGGCAGATTATCTTGCTCACCAACCAGTGGAGGATCACCAGTCTGTAGAATATGAATTCCCCGATGAGGATGTGATGTTACTGAAAGTGAAGTATTGTGATGAACCATTGCCTGAGGAAGGTCCTGACCATGAATCTCGTTGGAGTATGATATTTGATGGATCTGTGAATGCTTATGGTAAAGGAATTGGTGCTGTGATTATCACTCCTCATGGATCACACATTCCTTTTACTGCAAGGTTAACATTCGATTATACTAATAATATGGCAGAGTATGAGACTTGCATCATGGGTCTCCAGGAAGCTATTGATCTCAGAATCAAAATTCTATATGTATAATGTGATTCAACTTTGGTAATAAAGCAGATTAAAGGAGAATGGGATACTCGTAACCCCGGCTTGATCCTTTACAAAGATTATGCTAGAAGATTATTACCATTCTTCAATAAAGTTGAATTCCATCACATCCCTAGAGAAGAAAATCAAATGGCGGATGCTCTAGAAACTCTGGCTTCTATGTACCAAGTGAATACTTGGAATGATATACCCTGAATTACGGTTCGAAGGCTGGATAGGCCCGCTCATGTGTTTACAACAGAGGAGGTAGCAGATGAAAAACCTTGGTATTATGATATCAAGCTTTTTCTTCAGACTCAGGAATACCCTATTGGTGCGTCGAAGAAAGATAGAAATACATTGAGAAGATTGGCAGGCAGTTTCTTCCTCAATGAAAATGTGTTATACAAGTGAAATTATGACATGGTCTTGCTCAGATGTGTGGATAGACACGAAGCAGACATGTTGATGCATGAGATTTATGAAGGTTCATTTGGCACTCATGCCAATGGACATTCGATGGCTAAAAATATGCTAAGGTCAGGTTATTATTGTCTGGCAATGGAATCTGACTGTTACAAATTTACAAAGAAGTGCCATAAATGCTAGATTTATGCAGACAAGGTCCATGTGCCTCCGGCACTTCTCAATGTGATTTCCTCCCCATGTCCTTTCTCTATGTGGGGTATTGGCATGATTGGGATGATAGAACCCAAAGCTTCGAATGGGCACCATTTTATCTTGGTAGATATTGATTACTTCACCAAATGGGTGGAGGCTGCCTCATACGCCAATGTTACTAAGCAGGTGCTTGTGCGCTTCATTAAGAATAACCTTATATGTTGGTATGGTGTGCCTAGCAGAATCATCACTGACAATGGCTCAAAATTGAACAACAAGATGATGACTGAACTGGGTGAAGAATTCAAGATTGTCCATCACAATTCATCTCCGTACAGGCCAAAGATGAATGGGGCTGTTGAAGCTGCTAATAAGAATATCAAGAGAATTATACAGAAAAATGGTTATTACTTATAAGGATTGGCATGAAATGCTCCCTTTTTCTTTGCATGGATATCGAACATATGTCTGCACTTCAACAGGAGCAACCCCGTTCTCCCTAGTGTATGGAATGGAAGTTGTACTCCCAGTCGAGGTAGAGATTTCTTCGTTGCGTATGATAATGGAAACCAAGCTGATAGAGGTTGAATGGGTCTAGAACAGGTTTGACCAATTGAATTTGATTTAGGAGAATAGAATGACAGCTTTGTGTCATGGCCAGTTATATCAGAGAAGAATGAAGAAAGTTTTGATAAAAAGGTCAAACCTCGTGAGTTCAGAGAAGGCGACCTCGTGCTCAGGAAGATCATGTCTTTCAACACTGATTCTAAGGACAAGTGGACTCCCAATTTTGAAGGCCCATATGTTGTCAAGAAATCCTTCTTTGGCGGTGCACTAATTCTTGAAACTATGGATGGCGAGGAGTTCCCACGTCCCATGAATGCTGACGCACTCAAGAAATACTTCTCCTAAAGAAATAAAAGAACAACTCACTAAGTTGAAAACCCCAAAGGGCTACTTAGGCAAAAAAGAGCGTCTTGGTAGGCCGAAAACCCGAAAGGGCGTTCTAGGAAAAAATAAGAGACTTAAATAGAATAAATTTCCCACTAAGTTGAAAACCCGCAAGGACAGCTTAGGCAAAAGTTAGGGATTTTCTTGGCAAGTAACTACGTCAGACAAGACTTGATCGTTGAAGCAACAATCTTCTCGGATCCTCACCATACTTCAACAGAAGATGCTGCTCAGGATTTCAAAAGTTGTTAGAGGGGATAATGGCCATTGTATCTCAATGTATCTTTTCCATTATATATTACCATTTTTCAAACTTTGTAATCATCTATGGAGTCTCGCCATTCGCAGACTACCATTCTATTAATGAAATTCGAGCTTTTACCTAATTCTTTGTATTTCTTATTTTATTTAACTTGCAAAGACTTCATTTATTGTTGATAATAACTTTCAAAGCAGAGAGATTAAATAAAAAAATTGATTTTTCAAAAAAAAATATTTTTTACAATTCGTTTTTACTTTGAGATTTGTGATAAAACAATGACAACAAAAACGGTGATCCCAGGAATGGACAAACTTCAATTGTTTTGAGAAGTTTTTGTTCCCCTCGGGAAGGTCTACTCGGGATGTTTTCACCGTATTGGGTTTATGATTCCGATATCCTCGGTCAAGTTTGGATTCATTTCTCCTCTTTTCTAAGTTTTCATGATGTAAAGTTTCAATCCGCATTTTCTCCAGTGAAGTAGGCCTGAATTCCCCAGCGAAGTTTGGATGTTTCGGTGTCATTCTGCTTTATTTGAGACTGGTCTTACAATCTCCAGTAGGCATGTTACTATTAAAAAAACATTGTTTTCCCCGATGAAACCTGAAGAAGGATGTTATATCCCGGTATCCGTATTATTTCATCACTTTGATTTGTCTACCTTCGGATTATGTTTCTCCTCAGTAAAGTTAAAGCAGGCAATAGGTTTTGTTTCCTCAACTGGACTTTACCTTTCTTGGAATGATCATCTTGGATGAAGTTTAGCCGAGTTTTGTTAGTGCCCGAGGCAGTCTTGCCTGGTTGTTCCCCATGTTGTATATATGTTTTGTCGGCATACGCACGATAACACTCATACATTCATACGTACATCATGCATAGCTGAAAATTTGTGAGTCATTGTTCATTGACATTTGTTAATATTTTTGTTGGCATATTACCCTGTTTTGCAGAGTTACATTGCATTCTTTTCAATAGAGTGTTGGTCTTAAGCAGAAAGCATATTCTCTTTCAATTTCCCCACTGAGTTGTCCCTCATAGATGTTTTTTTTTCTTTGGCCTTCCGATACAGCTCCTTGTTTGGATGGATTTGGTTTTCCCTCTTGAGTTTATTTCTCAAAGGAGGTATTATGGTTGACCGTTTCATCCCAGTTTATTTCTGGTTTGAATCTGTGGTTCCCCGACAATGTTATTCACTTTGGATTTCTGAAAACTCCAAGCTTTGGTTGGTGCATTTATTTTGCATGAGAAGACTTTATCCCCTCAGCAAGAATATCATGGCATCTCCCTAGGAAATCATACCTCCTTCCCAAAAATCCATTTCCTTTTACAATACTCCATGACAACAAGTAGCAGGTCTCTTTATTTGAGCAACTTTTACTTCCCTGTAAAAGTCGACGTAACTTTTTTTTGCTATCTCCTCTATGAATGGATAGTTTGCAGTCCATCGTCAGTTTACGCCAGTGGATGGTGAATCTTTCAATATCCCAGAAACAACTCGTTGAGAAATCTTTACAAGTAGAAAGTCTCTTTATTTGAGACAACTTGTATATTATCCTTTTCAGGCGGAGTGCCTTGGTTAAAGAAGAAGTTGAGACCCGTTCTAGGTGAAACACCAGAACCTTGGGGAAACTTGTTATCTTTTTGCTACCCTCAGTGAACGTTGGTAGTTCATCTTCAGTGAACGACGGTGCTATGATATATTCTCTTGCTACCTTCAGTGAAAGTTGGTAGACCATCGGCAGTGAACGTCGATGCTTGTTATCTTTTTGCTACCCTCAGGGAACGTTGGTAGTTCATCATCAGTGAACGAAAGTGATATGATATATTCTCTTTCTACTTTAGTAAAATTTGGTAGACCATCGGCAGTGAACGTCGATGTTTGTTATCTTTTTGCTACCTTCAGTGAACATCGGTAGTTCATCATCAGTGAATGGCGGTGATATGATATATTCTCTTTCTACCTTCCGTGAAAGTTGGTAGACCATCGACAATGACTGTCGATGTTTGTTATCTTTTTGCTACCCTTAGTAAATGTTGGTAGTTCATCGTCAGTGAACGGCGGTGATATGATATATTCTCTTTCTACCTTCAATGAAAGTTGGTAGACCATTGGCAGTGAACGTCGATGTTTGTTATCTTTTTTCTAACCTCAGTGAATGTTGGTAGTTCATCATCAATTAACGGCAATACTATGATATATTCTCTTTCTACCTTCAGTGAAAGTTGGTAGGACGTAGGTAGTGAACGTCAATTTTTTTTATCTTTCTCTTTGCCTTCAGTAAACGTTGGTAGCTTCGCCTTTGATAGAAGTTGGTGTATCCTTTGACCATTCTACCATCCTCTCTGATTAAGTTATCTTGGTACACCAGTGATTTATTTTCCTGGTGGGGTTTCTCCTTTGTTTCTTTATTATTATTGCATCCCTAGTGATGTTTTGCGTCTCTTTGGTCCTATTCATATGCATTCATGATCATAAGCATTTGCATGGAATCTTAGGGCCAAAAATAGGGTTTGTTTTATATTTAAGTTTCTTCGATCACGTCGACACGAAGATTTTTAACCTTCGTATCTCCGGATAGAAGAAACTTAAATAAGGGCAGTTGTTGTTCCCCAATTTTTGCCCCTAAGATTCCTTCATCATACCATGTTGATTCACTCACAACAAGATCACACTAGGACTCTTGGTTCCCCTCCCTATATTTAGTTATACCCTTTTGAGGGATTACCAAGAACCTTGATTATGTTCCTTTTGTGATCATGAATATTGTTTTGATTTCTTCATTTAACTAATAAAATGCAATGTTAGTGTGTCTTGCTTGTTATCCATGTATGTAAAGGCAATGAGATTTTACAACCTACCCCATGTGTTCATGAGTTTATTTCCATGCCCTAGTCAATAAAGCTTGAGAAGTTCAAACCTCACCATTACTTTGGTTTTGGAATAATTGGCATGACAAGGTTTCTTTGGTTCATCACATTTCAAGGTTATTAGATTTGACTCAAAAGTACAAGGGGTTGATTGGAGAAGTTGTCATGTTTGGACAAGGCCTTGTTCCTATTGGTCACAAGAGCATATTTCTATCATATTTCAAGATATGGAAGTGGTTTTGGTGGCTATGAGCCCTTATTATCATCCTCAATAACTTCTATTCATAAAGCAAGAATGTTGGTATAAGAAGTTTGTTCAAGCTTGGCAAAGTTCCTCAAAGCATTTTCCTGATCTAAGAGCTAGGGTTTTGAACTTCAAAGGAGTATATCTGTCTCACCTTTTGGTATTTTTGAGTGATTTCAAAGACATAATTCTCTCCAAAGGGTTATTAACAAATCACTTCAAAGGTTCCAAGGAGTTTTCATGAGGAAGAGACTTGATGAGGAAGTAAGATTACAAGTCCTCCAGATGAATCCCCAATCTTCCATATGTAACTTCAAATCGTCATAAATTGGTCAATTTTTATCACCTTGAGTCAATTATTTTTCCATAATGATCTTGGATATGTGAACTTTATGCCTTCATTAATGTGCAAAGTGGGAAAATGGATTGAAGTTTCCTTAAACATGCAAAAGATTATAGGTTATTTCATGATTTTTAGCCAACTTCAACAAGTCATAACTTGCTCAACTTTTGGATATTTTGAATGATTCAAGTTTCAAAATTTCATTTAAGAGATCTACTTCATGCCATCTTTTTTGGTCAAGAGCAAATTCCAAGTGTAAGGCCATGTTTGGATGCAAGACATTATAGGTCATTTTTGAAGAAGAATTTGAAATATTTCTAAGTATGGAAAGTCAACCCTTTTTCTCCAACTTTGTATCAATGTAACTTTCAGCTCAAGAATCCATTTAACTCCATTCTTTTTCCATTGCAAAGCTTGTAACCTAATCTTTCTAAAGCATCAAGAATCATGCCTTAAGACCCCTTGAGCTAAGAATGCCATTGTGTTAAAAATGCTAACTTGGAATTGAAGTTTCCTTGCAAGTCAGAATTTGAATTTCATGTTACAACCTCTAAACCTCAAATTAACACGTGTTTTGGGTCTAAACATGATTAGCCAACTTTCCCAAGTGAATTAGCGCATCAAAATGCAAGAATTGGATGAGTTTTGATGAAGTTTGGATCACACTTCACTCGTGCATCAGGTTTGCACGAATTCCCTCGAAAACGCATCATTCACTCTTCCTTTTGATCCCATTCGCTTCTCCTATAAATACATGAACTATCCAATTCATTTTCCCAAGCTTGGATAGCCAGAATCACCCTACAAAACTTGTTCCATAACTCAGAATTTAGCAACTTCAAAATCCATTCTCGAGCCTTTTTCAATCCAATTTTTCCATCAATTAACCTTCCTTGATCTTCCCTAAAGTTAACCATATAATTACATTCAAGAATCATGCCCTATACTGCTCCATAGAAGTCCAGTTTCAGAGCTCTGCAACTCAACTTCAATAGGTAGATTTCTTCATCAATTCTTCAAAACTCTGATATCATTGTGTTGCTCTCATTTCCCTGGTTCTAGTCGCAACACTTACCTTTTACTGGAAACATGTTTTGACCATGAAATTTCAAATCCCTTTTCAAAACTTTCCTTCCAAATTGCTTGAGCTATGGTTTATATAAATTTGGCGTGAGGGTGTGGTTGTCTTCATCTTGAAGAGACGAAGCGAATGGCATAGGTCTGAGCTTCTGATTTTACAGTTTGAGAGACCTGCAATTTATGATGGCTGGTGGTTGAAGATGACCAACATGTCATCTTCCAACCAATGAAGGCGCGCCATCTGTATTTTTCAAATTCTGATTTAATTAATGATTTTGTACAATATTCACTAATGACCATGATATACACAATGCCCATATCCCTTTTATTTGATTATTAACGCGTGTTGACTCTCATCCAATGGTCTACATATTTTACTTTTATTTTCTTTTTCTGATTTTTATATTTTAATTGATTTAAATTTCAAAAAATCATAGAAAATTCATTTTTAGTCCAAAAAATCTGAAAAATATTATGAAAAATATTTTTGGTTATTCTCTTTCTGATTTTTATTTTTTCACAATTTAATTTTGTGTTTTTGTATTTTTTATAAATTTTACACTTATTTTGATTTGTTTTAAATTTTAAAAAATATTTTTATACATTTTTAAATTCTGAAAAAAATTATGGAATGATCCAATGATATTGTGACAAATGTTGGTGACCTTATTTTATTTTTGTTTCTGACCTTACTATATTTTACCATTATTTGTTTATTCTACCCATTTATTTTAATTTTAAAAATAGTTTCTGACTTTAAAAAATTACCAAAAAATTTGAAAATTTATTTGGGCCTTTTTTTGATTTTTCTATGTTCTTACTTTCCCATTTCTTGATTAATTATAGTCGATATTTTTCTCATTATTTTCTATTTAAAAACATTTTAAACCCTTTTTTTTTTGTATATTAAATGTGATATTATTTTGTGACTATTTTCTGGCTGATCTTGGGTTAGATTTTGGATCATGAACTTTATTAACATCATTGGATCCATGGTGTTGAGTTTAACTCCACAAAAATGGATGAATGATTTTAATAATACTTTGGTTAAAATTTAATTCAAATGTGGTTTGTATATTCCTTTTTTCCCAATCCCTCTTCATCTCATACCTTTCTTATTGCACTAGATGTTGTTGGAGCATGATCTCTATATCATGTCTCAAAACAAATGGTGCATACATTGCTATTGACCGGCCTCAAAATAGGTGCGACTTCTATATAAGTCCACTTACGATTGCTTAACATAGCGCTAAATTTTGTCCCGATTCGAATAAATGATCATTCGTGGCCCAAACTTATGATTTCAAGCCCAAGTATGTTAATTTGATCTCTTTGGTCCAATAACCTTGAGATTAATTGTGTGGAGTTTTTGGTTCTACCAATCCTCTAATGGATCTACAATACCTTTGGTCAACGCGGATCACTTAAACATCTTTGATCATTAAATGGTACTTATGATAACTCCAAATGGATGATATACTTGACAAAAAGCAAATGCAACTTGTTGTGTGGAGGCTTTGGTTCTACCAATCCTCTAATGAGTTCCAAATGCAAGCTTCAAGATGGTCATCCAACTAATCACTAATTATTGACTTGTTTTTCCTTATACTTTTATTCTTTTTTATGCTTTATGTACTATTTACTTTTACCATTTACATTTCATTCCATTTTCATTTTTGCTCATTTAAGCATTTACTTTCTTGCCATTTTCATTTTTCTCACTTGAGCTTTTCTTTTCCTTTCTTAAGATACTTAATAATCAACATAAACCCTAAAAAATCATTAATGGTATTTGGACTATTTGGTTACTATCCTTGGCATTATGGAGCATGGGACTTTTCTTGGACTTAGGATTAGAAACCTTGGCCTATCTTGGAGACCTTGTGACCTTATCTGATTATTTTGTCTGGAGTTCTTGAGGTTTACCTCAAGACATTGGGTTGTTTGTTTGTTTTTGTGTGCAGGTTTTTTGTGATTACACCCTTTGTTTGTAATTTGGAATTCACCAGTATACATTCGTTACTCTGCCCAATTTTTATGAAGACTTAATACACTAGAAGTTTGGTTCTCTCAAGAGGTCTAATATTTTTTTGCTTGATTATTTTCAATCCAGGGAATGGGAATTCTATCTTGGCTCATAATGTCAAGTATTGGCTTCTTATTGGTTAGATGGTTCTTATCCCTAGCTTTTATTTTATGCTTTAGGATAGTCCCTTCTTCTCCTCCCATCTTCTTTAATTTCAAAATTCTTCTTCCTCCTTTTAAAAACTCTTCTTGTTTCTAAACTTGAACCACTTTCATAATAAACTTGGACTTATGTCCATGTATTTTCAAAGCATTTTCATAAATAAACCCCAATCAACTTAATAATACCTTGACATTTTTTGTGAGAATACTAAAAGTCAATCAATCTCATTTCAAACCATCTTGCCATTTTGGCTTTTTATCTTTAAACTTTTCTCAAAAGATTGAACTCTTGTCAATCCTTGTAGTGATGCAAACAACTATACTTCTAAAATATGTACTGAAGAGAGATATTTTCTACTTGGGTGTTGAGTGAGGCATTGTTGATTTTGAAATCCAAGCCATATCCTCCACTTTGAGTTGATGCAAATTCTACTTTCTCATGATTTTTGGTAGTAGGTATGTTTTCCACACAGACAATGACGATGATGTTTTATCTCATAAAATTAACCAACGCATTTGTGTTTTCAAATTTTAAAAGAGGAACTACGTGTACCCTGATCCCCTATTGCATGAAAAGGTTGTACGTAGGCACTAAAGGTTCGCAACCGTGGAGGGTGCAATTTATAAAATAAATATATTTCTTTTCTCACCTCAACCATCCTTTTTTATACAACATTTTATTTTATAGTCAAAATATACATATTTTTACAAAGAGGCTCTTGCGGAGTACCGTAGATATTTAGGGTGCTAAAACCTTCCGTTTGCATAACCAACCTCGTTACCTTGAATCTTTCCCCTTCTTTTTGGGTTATTCACTCTTTTTTCATCCTTTGGAAACAATAAAGCGCGGTGGCGATTTTTATTTTGATTTGTATAAAGTCTAGTCAATCCAATGGCTTAGTCTTGAACATTTCTACCGCTACACCATACAAACCCTAATTACTAGCATTTGTATATAAAGCGATAAATTATGGAATTTAAAATTACTACACTATTACAATACTTGTGGAAGGGGTGTACAAATTTCAAATGGGGATTGCTTAGAAAATAAACCTAATTATCTATTACAACCGTATTGAATTTGGGTAAATAATGGACAAAAGTGAATAAATACAAGATGTAAAATGGAATGAAAATAGACTTTATTTGGATTTTTTTTAGGGAAAAAGGGGTTTTGTTTTAACATAATTAAAAAGAAGAATAATTAATTAAATTAGTGAAAAGTAGACTTAAATTTACTAGGGAAAAATTTAAATAAAACCCTAATCTATTAATTGATTAAAAAGGAAATTAAGTTTATAAGAAGAGTATTTTTTGGTATTTTTTTCTTAAAATTAATTTATAGTATTATAAAATATTTTTGGTCTTTTTACATTTTAAAATAATATATTTAAATTGTGTAAAAGAAAATAAAAAAAAACTAGTTTCTAATTAAATTTACAAATCAATTAGTAAAATAAATAAAGTTTGATTAAATAAAATAATTTTTTTGTATAAAAAATAAATAAACTATATCAAAATATAAATCTAATGTTTTTATATTTTTTTCTGATTTTTTTAGTATTAGATAAAATAATTAAGAAAACAAATAAATAAAAAATTTAAAAAAAGAAAATAAAATGGGTCAGGACTGTGAATAGCCCAACAAGGGGAGTCAGAAGTAAAAAAAAATAAAGCCCAAGGAGCTGAGGCCCAGCGATGCCAAAAAAGCTCAAAATATGTGCAAAATATGAAAAAAAATTCAAAAGGGTACCAATGGGGTTCGAACCCAGGTCCCTATAGTCACAGGCGCGCGCTTTTACCACTAGGGTGGCTATACATCTGTTTATTAATATCAAATCATAAATATATATGGTAAACACGTTCCTGAAGCCAACTTCATCTTCAACCTCACGCCCAGCCTGAACCTCTGTATCTTATTCAATTCTCAACCAAAATGAAAAATGTAAACAGGAAACTTGTGGCAAATTTCCTCACGATTTCAAAAATGCAAAGCAATAAAATTATAGATCAAAGACAAACATGAATTTTAATGGCCCTAATCTGAACCCTAAAAATTCCAGAAACTTCAATCATAAAATTCTCTAAGCTTAAGCAACATAAATGAAAACTATGGACATGGTTAGATTTAGGGAAATGATATCTACATTTTTCATTCACAAATAAACCATTAATGATGCTTGTTTGAAGAGTTCAAAAGTCAGAAAACTCACCTTGCAAGAGGGTATAGATTTTGGAGTTTGAGTAGCTTTTAGTGAGTTCCAAAGATTGGATTAGCTTCCTCAAGTTCCCAGGAAGCTAATGTGATGCTTAGCTTGGGCTGAAAGTGCCTGAGGAGTTCTGGAGAAGTCAAGGTTCAAGGTGTTGTTTTTGAAAATGGTGTATGATGATGGAGGTGTTACATTGGTGTTGCAGGTGTTGGAATTGTTTGTGTATGTTATTTAGAAGCTTTTTAAAGTAAAAGTCCAAGAAATGCACGAGAAAATTTGGAGATTGGATTCAAAACTCAGAAATGGCATGTTTTTAGGTGTTTTTGGTGATTCTGTGTTCTTGGTGTTTTCAGGGATCACGGCATGCGTGGGATTTTTGGAAAATAACTTGTGTATGTATAAGCAAAATATCTTAGTGCTAGAGAGAGTCAGAGGTACAAGTTATAGGCTGATTGCTATGTTACTTTATTTTGAAGAAAAGTGGGAAAACAAGTTTCAATTTTTAGTACAAGCATGGGTTGCGTGATTGTAAGTGTTGAGATCAACTTTTCTTGAGTTATAAGACATGTATGATCCGAAGAGAACAAGTGAAAGGCTCAAGAACAAGTTTTATGCAAAAAGCTACTTTATCAAAATGGCATTGTGCATTTTCTTCGCAAAATGGATATAAAGCATGGCCTTGCATTGAATGCTTGAATTGAGACCTCTAACAGTTGTGCAAGCAATTAACTATGGAGTTCCTAACAAGTTTGAGGCCTGTAAAGTAGAGATTATGCATCATAGGTATGAAATTTGAATCTTGTTCATCACAAAATGACTTGTAATTCAAGTGTGAAAACCCTAACTTCATCTCTTCGATTCTCCCTACTCAAAAATGATCTCAAAGAGTTCTTTGACATTTTGGAAAGCTTGTAATGTTCTCTACAACCCCTCTTTGAATCACTTTTGAAAATTCCCCTTGGAACTATATGAAAAAGTGCCATGAAGTTAGGTCAAAATCCTTACCAAATTAGGGCAAAATTTCACTAAGTGTTCTGTTTCATGACCGTGTGTTCTTAAAATTATAACTTGAGATCCAAGATCTTTTGGAACTAGTTGTGTAAAGAAATGTTGTAGATTTCATGGAGATCTATAACTTTCATCTTGAAAGTTTCTTTTGAATCATATTGCATCATGGTGAAAATTTTGCTCAAACTTGTGAAAAGATAAGAAATTTCCAACACTTAGAAAAATTTCTAAGTTTAGAAATTTTATCTTTTCAAAATGAAATCTTGAATTTTATATTTCTTGATGATTAAGTTTCATATTTTGACAAGCTTTGATAAATTGTGATCTTTGACATTTGATTTTGACCAAAAAGTCAAAGTTTGACTTTTTAGTATACAGTTGATTTTTAATCAGTTGACTGAAAGTTCATCTGTCAATCCGTTAGAGTTGAGCAATGTTTTGACCTATGTCATCAGTTAAAAATGATGAAATTGGAATCTTGAGATCATACCTTAAACCAATTGATCATTTTCTAGGTCAAAAATCAGAAATTGCCCTTTCCTAGTCAAAACCCAAATTTTGACCATTTTGCCCTTTTGAAGATTTGATCAAATTTCTTGAGGAATTGTGGTCCGTACTTGATCAAATGATACATATGAGTTTAAAATGTTGATGTGGATCAAAAATTATGAAGTTTGACTGTAAATTGGCCACAATTGACTTTTTCCACCAATACAACTGATTTTTTTAGGTCAACTGCTCAATTGACTTAGCAAAAGTGTGATCCAAAGCTTGAAACTTGACATGAGTAATCTAGAGGGTCCATAGTGATCCATGAAAGTCATATGGATCATTGGAAGTTCAAATATCCTTGTGCAATCTCAAACTCTAATTTTGGTCATCAGTGCTTAAGGAGATGTCTTGAGCTGATCAACCCTAGTGCAGTCTTCAGCCAAAGGAGATCTTGTGAGCAAATTCTTGATAAATGAGAGGGAAAATTTTGGGGTAAAACACACGGCCAATCGTGTCAGACTTCCATAAGCATTTTTCTGTAGTTTTAAGTGTTTGCAACTCTTCTACTTTGATTTATCCTGTTTTATTCTTTTGAAAACGAAAGTAAAATGATGTATGAACAAAGATATCACAGTTTGAGAAAACTTACCTCTTGAAGTAAAAATAAAAAATGTGTATCGATGTTTCCAGGTGAAATGTGAAGATTGATTGAGCTTCTTTAGACCTCCTTGAAGTGGTTTCAATCCTTACTTTGTGCTGAAAGTGTTTGGGTCTCTCCAACCAAGTCAACTTGCAAGACAATGTTTTTGAGTTTGGACGGTGATGATAATGATGTTACAGAAGTTGTTCTTGTGTTTAAACAACTTCTATATGATGTATATGAAGTATGTGGATGGTTTGTTTGGACAGAAATGCAAGGTTTGAGAGATTTGAAGATTTTGGTTTCTAAGCTCAAGAGTGGAGGTTTTGTGGACAATTATGGTTTTTTGAGAGTATGAGGGGTTTTGAGAAATCTTGTCTACACAACAAAAACTTCTCCCTTGACTTGAAAATGGAATCTCTATTTATAGCGGAGGTTTAAGAGAATGATAGAGTTTGTTTTACAAGTTGTCAAAATTCTGGTTTGGTTGAGATGAAACAACCAAGTTATGTGAAAATTGGTGTTCCAATGCATGGTACAAGCATGGTCTGAAGTTGCTAGAGGCTTTTAGGCATGTTGTTTCTTGATTTGACATTGTGTATGTGCAGAGAAAACAAATGAGAGGCTCAAGGAGTTTACAATTTCTTAAAGCTTGCTTTATGTGAATGGCAATGGTGCCTTTGTGCTATAAATGGAATGATACAATGGACAATACTTGAATCACTTGGATAATGGTTCAATCAATTATGTAAACATCTGATTATGGATAGATTTGCAAGTCACAAGGCCTGCAAATTAAGATTGTACATCACATCATGCAAATTGGATTATTTGTTCTTCAACAAAATGACTTGCAATTCAAGAATGGATGCCCAACTTCAGGCCCTTGAATCTCCTAGCTAAAGTATGATAAATTCATTCTCTTGAATGTTTTGGAAAGCTTTAAACATCCTCTATAACTTTCATGTTGTAAATTTTGAAAAAATCATCTTGGAACTATGTGAAAAAATGCCAAGAAGTTGGGATAAAATCCTAACCAAAATCTGTTGGAAATTTCTCTAAGTGTTAGATGGAAATGTCTTGACTTCATGGGCTTATATCTTCAAATCTAAGTGTTATTTGGACATCAACCCTCTAAAACAAAGTTATAGAATTCATCAAGATCTACAAATTTCATGTTGAAAGTTTCCTTTTAATCATCATGCATCTTGGTGAAAAATTGGCCTGAAGTAGTGAAATTATCATGTACAAAACACTTAGAAAAATTTCGAAGTCTTGAAAAGTTTGAATTTTCAAATTGACTTTTGACTTCATTGACTTCTTGATGATTAAGCTTGATATTCTTGAATGTCTTTATGAATTATGATCTTTGAAACTTAATGTTGACCAAATAGTCCAAGTTTGACTTTTGGTGTATTAGTTGACTTTTCATCAATTGACTGAATTTAGGCTATCTATCAATTAATATTTTGAAATGAATTGATATATGCAATTAGGTCAAAATGATGCATTTGAATCCTTGAGACCATGTTTCAAACCAATATATTGTGTATTGGGTCAAAAGTTAGTGATCAGTCGTTCTCAATCAAAACCCTAATTTGTTGTTTCGGTGTTTTGAAGGTAATTTTGTTTCATCAATTCCTTGAGTATCCTTGAGCATTGGTGTTCCTTTGTGAAATGTCTTGAGAAAAGAGAGGGAAAATTTTGGGGTACAACGGGTGCCTCTGTTCAATCTTCTTAAACCTGAAGGGTTAGATTGGCGGGTCCGCCATTCGTGACTTGAAGGTGAAAGTTGATTGAACACTAGAGTGCCCAGAAATTTGCACTCGATGATGTGTTAGTTGATTATATCGGGAATGTGCTTAAAAATTCCATTTAGAGAAATGATGAAGAGTTTGTCGGATATGGGCTTATAGATGCCATCTAGAGTGAATGTTGGTAGAAACTGGAAGAAGTAACAGAATAAATTCTTGGTCGATTTATACTGAAACTACAGATTTCTTTTGCCTGTCTTTAACTAGGAGAAATAAATTTAACCAGAATAGGTCTTGTGATGGTAACTTTACTGAGGAAACAAATGTAACCAGAAGAGGCCTTTTGATTGCATATTATTAACTGGTAGAAGTAAACCCATGTCATAAGAGGTCTGTTGATTGTCTATTATTATTAACTGGTAGAAGTAAATCCTGAAGGGGTGAAAAACACAAGAAGGGGGGGTTGAATTGTAAAACTGGAAACTTAAAGCAAATGACAAGATATTTTTATCCTGGTTCGTTTGATCTCAAACTACTCCAGTCCACCCGTCAAGGTGATTTCGCCTCTCTCCAACGAGGTCTTAATTCACTATATTCAACTGAATACAAATCTGCTTTAACAACTGCTAAAGCCTTCTTGATTCAAACCACAATCCGGTTTGTCAAGGCAACACTTTCTTACAAATGTATTAAACAAATGTGTGTGAATGTTTTCTACAAAACTATATCACAACTGTGATGTTTACACAAATGAAGCTTAGAATACTAGGATGCTAAACACTAATGGAGTATCAGAGTTTGTTGGTTTAGCAAAACTGGTAGATGAAGATTATTGATCAGCTTTGTGCGTGTAGAGAGTTTGGAAGCATTAGCCGTGATAATCTTCGAAGCTTGGTTTTTATAGCATTTGAGAAGATGAACGTTGAAGCAAATATTCTTGATTCAATGCTAATAACAAGCTTTCCTTTTTGAGCAGATCTTGTCTAGAATGATGCCGTTGGAATTAATTAGCGTTCAATGCACAGTACCGTTGCTTCTTCAATGCACGATCTGGCTTGGCTCATTCTGATTCTGCTTCGCTGCTGATGAACTAATTTGATTCTGTATCAGAGTGTTTTACGCGCAGTTCTGTTCATCAAGCTTCAGCATGTGCGTGAGTTGATCATCTGATCTTCACGTTCTGATTCATCAACTTCTGATGCTGGTGTATCAAATCAAGTTCTGATGCTGAATGAGTGATCTTGCTTATTTTAATCAGTATATCTGCAAATCAGAGCATAGTAATTTTAGGCAGCATATAATTCAATCATGAAATATTTAACTACTATATCTTTTCACTTTGTTATCATCAAAACTTAAATATAGGGTACTAGATTCAAACATTGTTCTAACAATCTCCCCCTTTTTGATGATGACAAAAACTAGATATTTTAAATGAAAAAATAACGTGAAAAGTTATCAGAGCTATGTATCAGAATAAGAAGTACGGAGAAGTCAGAGTTTAAGAGATACTCCCCCTGAGTTTGTTACTTCCCTTTGATATGCGTGATTCTCAAGATCAGATCTTTTTCTATCTTTGAGCATCAGATTATAGGTCTTTGACTTATCAGAGAGCATAGCTTCAGAGCTTTTCCTGTCAGAGCTTTGCTTCGGATCAGAGTGTTTAGGACGATCAGAGCTTCATATATCAGAACTTCATATTTGATCAGAGCAACATGAGCTTCTAAATTTTGATCAGATCTTCTAGCTTCTAGTCTTCATAGTGTTCAAGAGCTTCCTTGTGCCTGTAGACTTAAAAACAAAACAGAAAAACATTTCAAGTAATAGAGTTAGAATGTTTGAGAGTTTCTGTCTAGTTAGCCGTTATTGATTTTAAATATCATTCTTGTTCTCCCCCTTTTTGTCAGCAATCAAAAAGTGTTAGTGATGTGCTAAAACAATTTAGATCAGAAAAACAAATTATATTGAAATAGTTCAGAGCAAAAGAACATTACACAAACATAGTCAAAACATAGTCAAAACATCAGAAAATGAAGAAAACATAGAGAATGTCATGCATAAAAAATTTAAGGTTGTGGGGGCATGCGTGAGAACAGGCTTTCCAGCATTGCTTGAATCTTTTCAGAAGTTATTTTGAAAAATTAAACGTTTTTAAGAGAGAGAAAAAAAATAATGATTGCCATTAACAAGCGTGATTACTTTTGCATTAAATGCTTGCTGATTTTGGGGGATTTGAGAAAGATACTTAAAAACGGTTACCAGACATGTGTCTCAATGCACCCAATCAGCGCTTTCCTTTCTCAGAAGCGTGCACGCGTTCTGCTTCAGGGATTTGCTGATGATTGGATGACACTTGTTTGATGTAGTGATCAGCACGTCTGTCTTTGAGATTAGACTCTCAGATCTTTAGACTTGCATCTGATACAATCTGCATGTTCTATCTTTCTGAAAGAAGATTGATCAGAAGTTCACAGTAATATAATTACATTCTGAAGATAAATACATGGAATTAAAACATTTTCATTCTGGGCATACTTTCATGCTGAGATGTTTCAGGATGAAATTAAATCTATCTTCTGAAAGGGGTTTAGTAAAGATATCAGCCCATTGATGGTCTGTATCTATAAATTTCAAGTTTAAAATGCCTTTCTGAATATAGTCCCTAATGAAATGATGTTTTATTTCTATATGCTTAGCTCTAGAATGTAAAATAGGATTCCTACTTAAGCAAATAGCAGAGGTATTATCACAAAGAATAGGAATGTTACTCTCAAAAATCTGGAAGTCTTCAAGCTGACTTTTCATCCAGAGCATTTGTGTGCTGCATCCAGCTGCTGCTATGTACTCAGCTTCTGCTTTTGACAGAGCAATTGTTGATTGCCTTTTGCTGGACCACGAGATCAGATTTTCTCCCAGAAACTGGCAGCTTCCAGAAGTACTTTTACGTTCCACTCTATCTCCAGCAAAATCAGCATCACAGTAGCCTACTAAGCTGTAATCACTAGATTTTCTATAAAACAAACCCAGATTAGTAGTACCTTTCAGATACTTGAAAATTCGCTTAACAGCTGTTAAGTGAGATTCTCTAGGATCTGATTGGAATCTAGCACAAATACATACGCTGAATAAAATATCAGGTCTTGAAGCAGTCAGATAAAGGAGAGAACCAATCATACCTCTGTAGACTTTCTGTTCTACGCTTTTGCTTACCTCTTCTCTTTCCAGAATGCACGTGGGATGCATTGGAATCTTTGATGGCTTACATTCTGAGAGGTCAAATTTCTTCAGAAGATCTCTGATGTATTTGCTCTGATGAATGTAAGTTCCCTCTGGAGTTTGATTAATCTGAATTCCTAGAAAGAATTTCAGTTCCCCCATGAGGCTCATCTCAAATTCTGCCTGCATACACTTAGCAAATTTTCTTCCAAGAGAAGGATTAGTAGAACCAAAGATAATATCGTCAACGTAAATTTGACAGACTAAAATGTCACTCTTAACTGTTTTACAGAATAGAGTAGTGTCCACTTTCCCTCTGGTGAATTCATTTTCAAGCAGAAAGTTACTCAGCCTTTCATACCAAGCTCTGGGAGCTTGTTTCAGACCATACAGTGATTTTTTCAGTTTGAAAACATGTTCTGGATGTTTTGTATTTTCAAAACCTGGGGGTTGGTGAACATATACTTCTTCTTCTATATAACCATTTAAGAATGCACTTTTGACATCCATCTGATACAGAGTGATGCCTCTATTAACAGCAAATGAAATTAAAAGTCTGATAGATTCTAACCTGGCGACTGGGGCAAAGGTTTCTGTATAGTCTATCCCCTCTTGCTGACTATAACCTTGTGCAACCAGTCGTGCCTTGTTTCTGACGACTTCACCTTGTTCATTAAGCTTGTTTCTGAACACCCATCTTGTTCCAATGACGTTGAATCCTTTTGGTCTTGGAACGAGATCCCATACGTCGTTTCTGGTGAATTGATTCAGCTCTTCTTGCATTGCCAGAATCCAGTCATTATCCAGAAGTGCTTCATCAATAGAAGAAGGTTCAATCAGAGACACAAGTCCCATCAGAGTTTCTTCAGAGTTTCTGAAGCTTGCTCTTGTTCTGATTGGATCTTCCTTTCTTCCTAGGATAGTCTCTTCTGGGTGATCCAAACTGCTTCTGGGTAATCTCTTCTGAGGTTGATCAGCAGCAGTTGTAGGATTTCTAGCATTGCTTCTTTCAGACGTTGAAGGAATGTCTGTGTTGAGAGCTTCTGATGACTTGTCTTCAGAACCTGCAAATTCAATTTCTATACCTGCAAGATTTTCATTCTGCTTTGACTTTTCAGAGTCAAGCTTGTCATCAAAACGAACACTGATTGATTCTTCCACAATCTGTGTTTCTGTATTGTATACTCTGTACCCTCTTGAGCGTTCAGAGTATCCTAACATAATACACTTCTGTGCCTTAGAATCAAACTTGTTCAAATAATTCTTAGTATTTAACATATAGCAAGTACATCCAAATGGATGAAAATACGAAATGTTGGGCTTTCTGTTCTTCCACAATTCATATGGAGTCTTTTCCAGAATAGGTCTTATTGAGATTCTATTCTGAATGTAGCACGCTGTGTTTATTGCCTCTGCCCAGAAAGTCTTAGCAACGTTTGTCTCGTTGATCATGGTTCTGGCCATTTCTTGCAATGTTCTGTTCTTTCGTTCTACAACTCCATTTTGTTGGGGAGTTCTAGGACAAGAGAAATCATGCAGAATGCCTTTGTCATTAAAGAATGACTCAAAATCTTTATTTTCAAATTCTCCACCATGATCACTTCTGACTTTAACGATTCTAAGATCTTTTTCATTCTGAACTTGGTTACAGAAGGTAACAAACACAGAGTGTGACTCGTCCTTGTGTCTTAAGAACTTTACCCATGTCCATCTGCTATAGTCATCTACGATTACTAACCCATACTTCTTGCCACTGACAGAAGCAGTCTTAACTGGTCCAAATAAGTCAATGTGCAGAAGTTCTAATGGCTTAGAGGTAGAAACAACATTTTTGGATTTAAAAGAAGGTTTTGCAAATTTGCCTTTCTGACATGCTTCACACAGAGCATCTGAATTGAACTTCAAATTTGGAAGTCCTCTGACCAGGTTGAGTTTGTTAATCTGAGATATTCTTCTCATACTAACATGCCCCAATCTTCTGTGCCAGATCCACTGCTCGTTGTTAACAGACAGAAGACATTTTACGTTCTGACTCTTTAGTTCAGAAAGTTTGATTTTGTAAATGTTGTTTTTCCTCATACCATTAAATAGGATAGTCCCATCTTTCTGACTAACAGCTTTACATGATTTTTGATTAAAGATTATATCATAACCGTTATCACTTAATTGACTTATGGATAACAGGTTATGCATCAATCCATCAACAAGCAGAACATTATTAATAGAGGGAAGATTTTCGTTACCTACAGTTCCAGAGCCAATTATCTTTCCCCTCTGATTGCCTCCAAAGCCAACGTGGCCTCCAGGCTTAAGTTCCAGGCTTTGGAACATATGCCTTCTTCCCGTCATGTGTCGTGAGCAGCCAGAGTCCAGGTACCATGACTGGTGTTTCTGATTTGCTGCTAAAGATATCTGCAACATGTATTATTTTATCCTTAGGTACCCAGATCTTCTTGGGTCCTGATTTGTTAGTTTTACCAAAACTCTGGTTGAATTTTGGTTTCACAAAGTGATTACTACTAGTATATTTGATGTCATGTGTGTGACCATACACAAAGTGTGAATTTAGAGGAGTGTGTTTAATGGTTAAATCCATGACATTTTTAGGTGTAGGAACCTTACCTAGGTATCCTATTCCTTTCCTGCTGTTTCTGCTAACTCCATAGATCATTGAAGCCATTCTGCTTCTATCTATGCTTTTAGCAAGGAACTTCTGGAAACTATGATCATACTCCTTGATGATCTCATCAGCGTTGCTGGGAGTTTCAGCAATTGGTTCCTTCTGAGAGTTTTGTAAAGAGTTTTCTAATTTTAAAATTTTATCTCTTAGCTCAGAGTTTTCCAATTTGAGACTCTCAGACTTATTAGAGTCAGATTCAAGAGTCCTTTTCAGGTCTCTGAATTTAGCTCTAATCTGCTGATAACGTTCCAGAATTTCATTGAGGCTTTCAGCAAGTTCAGCCTTTGTAAAATTAACAGCGAAGTTAGGGAATACCTCTTCTGTGTCTGATTCTGAGTCTGAGTCAGAAGCTTCACTGTCATCTGGAATGTTAGCCATGAGCGCTATGTTCGCCCTTTCATCATCTGATTCTGAGTCAGCTTCAGACGAGTCAGAGTCATCCCATGTGGCCATGAGACTTTTCTTCTTTTCTC